>JAMWET010007263.1:0-737500 GCA_024036415.1 Prochilodus magdalenae
TGGGTAGATGGTGTATGGGAGAGAAAGAGGGGTAAAAAGAAGGATAAGAGAGGGGGAGAGGAAATGGGAAGGTAGGGGGGGAGGGGGAATTGGATGGGAGGAGGGGGAAATAAATAAAAAATGTAAAATGTATTAGTTATTTTAGAAAATATATTGGGGGATAATGGAGGTTATGTGATGGGATGTAGAAGGTAGTAATAAGTTGAGGAGAGTTTATATATGATGAGATGTGTATAAGAACAGATTAATTTCATTTTATTGGATTTGTTTTAAGGGGTATGTTATATATTTATGATGTAGACGATAGTCTGATGTGTAATAATGTTCATTCAGGATGTCCTAAGTTGAATTGCATCTTTTTTTTTGGCGACATGTAGTGCTGAAGTTGCTTAACTGTTTTGCACATTACTATGGCTGATGTTCTTTCAGTATGTTCCGTCATGCTATGCACATTATTGATCATCACAGATTTACTGTAACATGTTTTTTTTTAATGTACTGGGTTTCTGGAAGCATATGATAAAGTATATGTTACTCAGGATGTTTAAAAGTGTGCATAGGGATGGGAGAAGCTGCAAAATTTTTTATAAAAATATTGATAATAAGAATATTAATAACAATAATAATATTTAATTTAAGGCGTAATTCTTGTCAGTAAAAAATAATTTTCATTTTAAACATGCCTTTGTAATAGCTTAGGTGTGCGTAGTTTATAAGTATGAATAAAGAGAACATTAATAAACCTAACTTTAAATGAATTAATTTCATTTCATTTTAGTTCTATTTAAAATAAACTTTAAATAAAAAAACATTGGCGGTCATGAATGAAAAAAAGCATAACTCAATATGTAGACAAAAAACAGCTTCATCACCACTGGAGGTGCTAATGTGCCAAA
The DNA here is from genome assembly GCA_024036415.1 of Prochilodus magdalenae. Taxonomy (NCBI): domain Eukaryota; kingdom Metazoa; phylum Chordata; class Actinopteri; order Characiformes; family Prochilodontidae; genus Prochilodus; species Prochilodus magdalenae. The sequence continues at coordinate 897 of JAMWET010007263.1, forward strand.
ACCATTGTGGAATAAAGTAAATCATGCTACAGTGTCATCCATTTACTTTGTGCAAAACATAATGGATAATTATGTGTATTATAACACCATCTACTCCCCCAGTCACCCCTACCTGCCTGGCTTAGCCTTTGTGGGCTGCACTGCTATTAGAATATTGCCAGCCTCTGTTGTTTGACATACCAAGTTACTGACTGATTCCCGCAGGGTTTTTCTTGATTTATAATGAGGCAGAGATGCTACCATCCTGATCATGCGCACACACACACATGGATGTATATTTTTTTAACAAAAAAAAAAAACACTTTTCACACCCCCAGGAGAATGTTGCCGCAACAGGGTAAATGAAAATTGTATTTCATCTTCCTATTTTTCCATCTTGTAAAACCTCTTCATTTGCTTTAGTATTATTTAACTAATATACTCTAGTAACAAGCACTGTGGTAAAAAAAGCATTAAAATGACTAAAATAAAAATGCAAACATGCAGGAATCAGTGATTACAAGATGAAATACAAAACATTTATTATGTGACAGCCCCTAACGCAGCTTGATGTGGGAGCAACACCAGTGATAAGCGGCTGCCTTGTGGCTCCATCTTTGTAAAGAGCAATATGCGTGATTTTTAGTTTAAACATTCTAAAATTATCAACAGAATTTTAAGAAATAGCCATTTTGGTGATATGTTAAAACATCTATGTACTACATTACAGAGATGTCTAATGAGGTTAGCATGCTAACCAGCTAGCCCATTTTGTACTTCAAGAGGAATCACTGTAGTGTTGAATCGAATCTAGCTAGAGAGGATGAGGAAATAGCACTGCTGCTCTGACAGCACATTCTAAAGCCTTGTTGATCATGCTAAAGGTTTTACTACTGGTTTGATCACTTAAAGACAGGTAGCAATGACGGGAAGAGTAAATGCCTGAATCTCTTGGCAAGCAACCATTATAATGACCATCACTGTCAGTTCTTGGCAAGAAATATTGCAAACAAAGTAAGTGATCTAAATATAAGCAAAACTAACGCTAACATTTGCTTTCCACCTTTGGAGGCGCTCTTGGTAAATAAGAGCTAATTTTGCAACGGTCCTTCTATACTGGCTAAAACTAAAGGGGGAAAGTCAAATGTGCAATTTCTGGTGATATGCCGTCTCCTGTTGTTTAAGGAATAACTTTGACAGCTTGTGTGGTCTTACAAATTGCTTTTTTAAGTATTATAATTAGAAAGTGCTCATTAGCAAATGCTGTTGTCGTTGTTGTTGTTCTAGTTCTTGTTGTTGTTTTTGTTTTTTATGTCGCTATGAATTTTCTACTGCACTGATGAACCTATGTTTTGCTGAGTGATCCGAAAAAGTGCTATTTTGAATCTAGCATTAATGTTGAGTATTAGACAAAGTTTACTGTAGCGAAAAACAAATGTTGTCACTGGAGTAAAATTATTTGAGGAAAATTCCAGTGAGTCTAGCACTATTACAAAATAGTGTTTTCCATGACAAAACATCAGAGTTTTGTCAAGAGCTGGAGGCACCACAAAATTTGACTGAGGTAGCCGCCTCTATGCAGGAAAAACCCTGGATTCAGGCATCAGGATGCTGTTTTTAACTAGTATATTACATTTGTGTAGTACCTTCTACCTCTCTCCCTCCTTCGCCCTTTCTGTCTTGCTGTCTCTGTCTCGCTGTCTCTGTCGTGCATTCTCCCTCTTTTGTTTTCACGCCACAGACAGTGGAGAATTGCTGTGTTTGCCTTGTGCTTCCTTGGTCTGATGCCTTGGGTCTGTTCTTCACCTTTTGATTTTTTTTTGTTCCCACAGTGTTATGACATGTGGGTTTGTGGGGACTGTGATTTTTCCTGCCTTTTTGTAAAGTTATTTGCAACCCTGCTTATGAATAGAGAGAGGGTCATGTCTAGGTAAAGAGTTCAACTTATTTCCTATGAGCATAAAAGTATAATGTTAACAAAAGTCAGGATACACTCATCCTTGCTGCTTCTTTTAGTTTTTGGCATTGGTTTTTACTCCTGCTTTGTGTATTCCTTTCTTTTTCCTTTTTTTCTTTTGGGTCAGTCTCTTGTTTTTTTGCCTACTGACTACCCATCCTCCCCCACACTTTCCTCAGCCAAGACCATAAAATAATGGCTTTTTTCCCCTCATCTGCCTCCCTTCCTCTCTTTTACCTCAGTTCTTTCCCCTTCCTCTCTTTTTCCACAACCCCCCCTCACGTCTGCATTAGGGGATTTCCTCTTTCTCTATGGTCATGTGACTGCAAGGTGTGGTCTTGTGCAGCTCTGTATGTTTCAGTATTCTGGTGGCAGACATGGTAAAGAATAGTACACACACACACACACACACACACACACACTGCAGCTAATTTATGTGAGGTTTAATTACAGGACAAAGAATATAACAACATTGTAGCAAATGCAGCCTGCATAAGATGCATTGGTATGGTTAAGGAGCTGTACTCAGAATGGTTGTTAAATGTCTTGTCTGTCCAGCATGCAGCTGTTTCGAAATCAAATCAGTTTCAGTTGCTCATGAGATGTGGTTCACTGTGGCTGCTCGTTGTGAGGTTAAACTAATCTAATAACGGAAGCAGTGGGAAAGCTCTACTTCTCCAATTCAGCATCCCAGCTGTGTGTCCTCAGATGAGAAGTAAGACCAGACTCGGCATACCGGTACCTCCTGGGTCAGTGCAATGTAATTTAGACATACAGTATATATCTTTATAGAGATGTTAGAGAATTGCTGAGTGCTTCACTATGACTTAATGAGATCCTTTAGTGTGTTTGTGTGTATATATGTAGTGTGATGTGTACTTGTAGGTGGGTTTGGTGCAGGGAGAGGAGCCCGAGTTAAGGGCTCTGCATTCTGCCGCTTTAGTATGCAAGGCAGGTGTGGCTGCAGTCAGAGAGAGGCTGGGCACAGGCCACCGCCTACACAGGCTTGCGCACACACACGCTCCAGACACAGTCCCCATGCTGTTACTTGCCTGCAGTTTCACACATTTACTTGCTTGTATTTCTTAATTTCCTTCTCTTTCTTTTTCCCTGTTCATTCTCTCCTTCTGCATTTGTACTATTACCTCTCTTTTAAGCATCCAATCTTTTTTCATGTATGCCACCCTTTTGAAAAGCTCCCAGGTCTCTGCTTCTTTCATGTAAACCCGCCACCTTGTTCATTCAAATCTACTCCATCTCTCAAGCTCTTTCTCCTGCTCTTTCCCTTTCTCTCTGTCTGTTAATCGCTTTCTTCTTCTCTTGTCTTTTTCTCTCCCTCATCCACTTCCTTTTCTCTCCTTTCATCATACAATGTTTCACCCCCCTCCTCTAGCAGCATCTATTCTTTCCTTAACTTCATCTGCCACCCTTTTGCAAAAGCTTCCAGAACTCAGCTGCTTTGATCTACATCACCTTCACATTTTTCATTCAAACTGGCACTTCATTTATTTATTTTTTGCTGTTTCATAGCTCTCTTTTTCTTGTTTCCATTTTTTGGGATGATTTTTGTTTTTTGATGAATAAAAACCTTAAAGGATGTGCTGTGGTCATCAGGAGCCTGGGTGAGATAAATGGCTTTTCTAGGCTGGATACATGGACATGAACTGGGGCTGGGGGCCACTAGTTAGATACTATCGACCTGACTCTCCACTGCTGGGTTCTCCTGCAACACGATCACTCATGTACAGGCTCCAGAGACTTTAAAAAAAAAAAAAATCAAACCTGTACTTATAAACCTGTACTTATATTATATTCTATATGCTGAGTCTCTACATTTAAAAGGATTGTAACAAAAAGGTTGAATAAGAGATTGATTTGATGTTCTATGTAAACATGGTTTAAAACATGCTGTTGACTCATCATTCCATGTGGTCCATAGGACTGCAAAAACTGCCCTTTTTGGCTCACCTTGTTGGCAGTGTCACCACCACAAAAACACTTTTGAATATTACCCGTTCAAGCTACTGCTTGTTAGCCCGTCTATTCACATTGATGTGTTGTTCCTGCAGATAATATGTAGCACGGTACTAAAAAGAGATATGGAGAAAATTATTAAATATATTGCTGTTTTTAGCTCTTGGGAAGTAAATGTGTCATTGCATAGACTTGCAAAGGATCCAGACATCTATTTATTTTTTTCCAACATCCCTGAGAATATCTGCCCCTCATAGTTTCCATAGATTTCAGGCATAGCTGTTTTTTAAATGAGGAACAATATAGGACAGCCAATCAGAAAAGAGATGTATCGGTCTAAATGACACAAAAGCAAACATCTGTTTATTGTAAGGAATAGTAAGAGATTAGAATATAGTTATGTAGACTTTTTATACTACAGGACACCAAACAAATGTTGTAAAGGGATTTTAGAGGAGGAAAAAAAACAAAACAAGAATTTAGTATTCCAGTATTGTTTTTTTTGCTCACTATTCATATTGCCTGCCATTTCTTGATTCTATTGATGTATTAACAGTATTAAATTGATTCTGAAGCTATTTCTATTTCTTACCCGCACTCTATGCCTTACCTGGCTTGAACCACATTTGATGGAGGCTTTTTAGGGCTGATTTCAATCGATCTACCCATCCCACCCCCAGCAATAATTATTGGAAGTGCATTGGCCTGTTTGATTGCCCTCCCACCACTCCTTCCCTTCCTGCTCTGATGCCTGTTTTGCACTGGGGGTGGTCCTTCTTCGAAAAGGAGAGATTTTACAGAAATTGCATCACTGTCCTCCTTTGTTACTTTGATAAGTGGGTGTGCCATGTGTCTAATTCAATCCCATGATGAAAGCGAGATTAAAGTTGCTTCATCGTTTTACTGACTGTATGAAGCTGCTGCTTTTTTCAAATTCAAGAGGATGCAAACTCTTGGTCTACCCGGCCTCTAAACATAGGCGGAGGACCAGTGAGGGCACCTTCATAATAGTTGCATGTCGGCCTACCATCTGAATGGGTCTGACTATACCTACGGGTATTTAAATATTTTACCCTTTTTAGTGGCATCATTTCAGACTGAAACTTTTAAAGTTGTGGCGATGCGATGTAGACAGATGAGTCATTTAAAAAAAAAGAGAGTGGGAGACAGAGCATGAATAAGAGCGGGGGGAGTGGAGGGGTCCTGCTTTTGCACAGCCCCAGCACTGTGGAGGTGGATATGGAGCCTTAAGGCCCACGCTGGTGCTGCCATCGCAGGACTGCAGAGGGAACAGATGGGCTCATGATTTACATCTGCTGCCTACGAGCTTAAGCTCATACTCTTTAATCTAAGAACAGTTCTTCCTCCTTTCTCTCTCCCTTACATCTCCCCTGCTCCTTCCTCTTTCTGTCTCCAGTCTCTCATTCTACTCCCTCGCATTTGATGTCTACTTTATCCCAGTCTGTTTCTGGCTTTTCTTTCTTTCTCTCCCTTTCCCAGTCTTTCTTTCCATGTGTTTCTTTCTTTCTTTTTTCTTTCTTTCCATGTGTTTCTTTCTTTCTTTACTTATTTTCTAAGAATTGAATTACTTAATATAGGATTTCTGTGATGATGTAAGGCACTGTACACATCACAGAATAACTAGAGATCATGTAAACTGCTCAACTGTGTAAGATAATGGTCAAAAGGGAACTGAAGGGTTCACTTTAGTTTTACCTGTCTGGGTGAATCCAACCTCTGTTGAAGTGGAGGTAGGAACAGAGCAGGTGGGGCAGAGCAAACTAAGGTTGTAAGCTTCCAGTGTCACCTCAGGCCACTAAAGGGTTATCCCAGGGGAGGGGCAACCCACTTATATGTGGCGTAACTGGGGGTACTAGGAGGGTTCTTTTTAGGATAGACAGTGAACAGACTGAGATCCATATGACTTTGCAGTCATCAGATCTTAACACCTCTGGTTAGTGAAGAATATTACGAATGTGTGTGTGCGCGTACTTATGTAAATATGTAAATTATTGTCTTGGTTGGTGTGTAAATAAAGGTGAAGGGGAAAAAGAACTCTTGTGCAGACCACACTTTTTTTCGGGCATCACGACTACTTGCCCAACACTGCCCATAAAGGGCGCACCCAACTACGACATATTGTCCGGTCGAGGGACGCTGTTTATCACAATTGCCTATTAGCATTTCAGGTAGGAGGAGCATCTTTTTTGCAACTGGCGCAGGTGACAGTTGAGCATGCTTGTCCTTGCATCCTAAGCACTCTGTTTTTGTGTATTTATTTTCATTTTCTGTAAAATTATGTTTAGACTTATGTTAAATTATTCTAGCCACATTTAAATTCCTGTTCTCAACAATGAATGCAATCAAACTGTTAAACTAGTGAGTCCACTAGGCAGGGCTCAGGGATAAGGTGGTTTTACAGTGATTTTTTTCCTTACTCATATTAAATGGAGAGTAGCTGCCTAAGGTAGTTTTTCTCCTGCAGCTGAAGGTCCAACACTCAACATCCACATGCGCAGTGCCAGTGGGAGAAGTTCTGGTTAGGTACACTTCCAGTATAATGTTTCTTTCTTTTTTGTAATTTTTTTTACATTTTGTTTCATATGTCAGCAGAGGTGTTACTGGGTGGGCAAATAGGGCATGTAATCAAGGCCATGGTTTAATTAAGAAGGTGGAGACAATAGAAATACAATTACAGCATCCAGTTTTTGTCCAGGAGTCCAGAGCCATTACCCCTTGAGGGAAACATTTTTTTTAGATTTAATAATGAGTCTTTATTTTCAGTAGGTTCCAATAGAATGGCGTGCACAGGGTCAGGCAGCAGGGTTAGTATGATGAACATTTGTATGCTGATATAGGTTTTGCCTGGGACAGAGTGATCTAGCAGATTTGCATATGCAATGAAAAATGATTTAATTATCTATAATATCTATAATAATCTAAATAAAAGACTTTTGACTCTTGTGTGGGAACACTAGAGGTATGTTATAAGTGTCTTTGTGTTTTTAGCCTTTGGTTTTAAATTGGAAACATCTAACATTAAGCTACTCGTAGACGATAACATTATAGAATATTTTGCTGGCACATAAAATGTGTCACCCATGGAGAATATAAAAATTGTAGAGAATTAGAAACAGCTTTTTACAATACTGTAATATTGACGATGCTGTCTTTTTACAACAGTATCTTACTCATGTGTATAAAAAAGACACCTGGCCCATCATTCATCATAGATAAGAGGACACAGGTGGTTTCACCAAAACCTTTTTGGGACTCCTGGTAATTTGTCTGTACTTCGAATGGGTTCTTCCTTTGCCTCTGGCAGTTGGTGACATTTGGTAGGGTTGAAGCTATTTTGTTTGAAAAAGCTGCTGGTGCATGCTCATCTGGCATTTCCGCCCTCCGACATTTAAACATCCATTATATCAGGCTAATGTGCAGGCTAAACTCAATCAGATATCCTCTGGCCTGCCCGCTGCGTTTTACACACACATGTACAAGGGACACTTCGTACTTTTCTGATGATTCTAAATTTTGCTGTTATTGATTAACCTGTTTGTTTTAGTATGAAGGACGCCTGTTTTACAATGGTCCCTCTCAGGGTCGGTTAAGACAGTATATCATACTATATCTATACAGTACATTATATCTATACAGTACATTATACTGGCATAAATTGCACTACTAAACAGCAATACAGGCTACTATAAATACCTTTAAGGTTAGAAACACAGCAGCAAAGTAAAATGTGGCCATACCTAGTATAACATGACAGATCTGTCAAAGAGAAAGAAGGTAATTAACAAAATTTTTAGTCATGAAGTGTTAGAGTGCAACCTGAAGTGGTTTTATAGAAATGTGTGGTGATTTAGGCTTGGAGTTTGCACGTTGCTGTTTGGTAGTACAAGCTTGTTAGCCACCTTAGGGCTGACTCTATGAAATAGGCTAAATGTAAGATGCCATAAGCATGTTAATTAAAACAGACTGTGATAATAAAATACAAAATGAAATGTGAAGACTTTGTATTGACATGTAAATGAAAAATGGCATGAAAATAGAGTACCAGTCAAAGGTTTAGACACCAATGCTCATAGAAGGTTTTCCTTATTTTTAGCTTATTGCTTTGCTTTAGAATTAAGGTATAGACATCAAACAATAACACTCAAGGAATAATTCTGTCATGTTATAAACTTTAAAGCTTTTTAAAGGCTTCTTGTTCCATTGTTCCAAAAGAGACTATATATTTATATGGTAGAACACCTCTTTAGTTGTACCGTTCCACCTGGCCCCTTTGTTTACATAATACATATCACCAGTACACTGTCCACTTGCACTAACTTTGTGGGCTAATGTTGTGACTAATGTTGGTGACAACTTGTCAGATTATCAACCTTGATTGAATAGTTTAGGATTTCCTTACTAAAGATAAGACAAGAGGTCTTGACCTAATATTGGATGTTTCTGCATTATGGAGTAAAGACTGGAGTTGCGTTCTCCTTCCATGTGCTGGTGAACTTGTGAGTGAGTGGGGGGTGGGGCTGGGTTTGCATACAGAGGGAGGTGGGATAAGATTGTGCAATAAGATGAAAAATGCCCTGGAAAGAAACAGGTCATATATTTTGATGCAACTGTTTAGACATTATTATGTATGGTTTTCTTTATCATGTCTGACATCAGTGTACCTTAAAAAATCCATATACTACCGACTACCAAAATCTGTATACTACATTAGCCCCAGAGCAGCAGTGCAAAACTAGGAAGTAAACTTGGAGATCTTATGTCTTGGCTGATCGACTGTGTTCAGTAAAGGAAAAAGTTTATTTGTTTATTTTTATTCTGAGGTCAAGTATCTCAAGTAACTGTTGATGTGCTAGATGACCATCTGCTGCAGACACTGTGGAATTGAATATTGGGTCACTATATGTTAGTCAGTAACTGCCAGTGGTTCAACCACTTTCTTTAAAATCCAATCACATTAGCACTTCTAGATACAGGAACTTACTGTGATGAGAGTATAAATACCCTAGTAGCCCAGCAATTGTCAGGATGAGGTTAAATCACAGTAATGTACAAGTGATGCTGCAGTAGAGCAAAATCAGAGCTGTGGCCATAATCCAATCTGGGTTAAAACCCACCTCAGGGCTTTTGCCAGCGGTTAGCGTCTCATGGATAATATAAATGACTCTGAATGTGTGTGTTGGGGGTCGAAAGAGAGAATTCTATAGAATGGCTTTCATGCAATGGAATCCAACTCTTTAAAAAAAATATATATTTTTTTAATATATTTTTTATTGTGGAGCTGTGCAAGCATACATCAAAGAGTGACTTCCATTTTGAGCGTTTGAAGTATGTTTGAAGGAATCTTGGGGGGGGAGGGGCTCTCTCACATTAGCACAGGGTGATTATCTCCAATACTGACAGAACTCAAACTGCCAGCTTAATCTGAGACCAAAACCCCTCTTCTCTCTTTCTGACACACATTTATAATATCTCTGTCTTGCTGTATGTCCATGTCTATCGTCCTCTGTCTCTTGCTTGCCCTCTATATCACTCTCTCGCTTGCGCTTTCGTGTGCTCTCTCTTTCTTTCTCTCTTTCTCTCTCTCTCTTACTCTCTCACTCTTACTCTCGTCACCTTATTCTCCTTCCTTCTGTTACTCAGTCACTCAAACACACATATAAACATTCAGGGATAACTGGGGTGAATGGAACTGAAATAGCGAAGCAAATTACTCTCCCTGTGCCAAAACTGAGGACTCCACCAGGGTCCATCATTTATGTATGACCAGAACAGAAAAAGAAACTGGGCTTTCTACCCCCCCAGTGAATCAGATGAAACGTGCTTCACTCTGATGGGTTCTCCAGCATCTTTCCCTGTTCTGCTGTGGATGGAATAACTTTCTTTTTTAATTCCTTTCTATGGACATTTATAAAACAGACTTTAAAATGTCAAAACATTCTAGGTTTTTATTTTGTAATGGGTCTCGTCTTTGTAGGAAATCACAATGCATGATTCAGAAAGAAACAAAAGGTTGCTCACTGTGTGTCTAGATGGTGTCAGCATTTCCTTTTGAAATCGCTTACATGTTTTTTTTATTGCTATGTCTAGCATTTGGTAATTAAAGTAGAGTTTAATTGCCTAACAGTCTAAAATGTTTGTTCCACAAAATTTTCTGTTTCAGTTGTGAGCTGAAGAAAACCTGGGCTTTAAAATCGTGGTGACATGCTGACCATACCCAGCTCTTCTCTTCAGAGACCCTTCCCCTAATGGTCCTCTTCAACTTCCTGCAAGAAGACAGCAAAACTCTTCCTTCATTTCAGCAAAATCTGAAATCCGTTGAACCTGTCAGAAATCTGCCTTCCATTGAAAGCATTCCTCTTCAGTGAAGTCTTACAGTTTGCGACAGGCCCACCCACAAAGTGTCAGAAGTAGTGGACTGAACCACTTCCAGGGATTTGAAAATGGCCAACAACACTGCAGACCATCCGCCAGGGAACTCTGTGGCCGAAGGCAACCATGACGGCGACTTTGGCTGTAATGTGATGGAGCTTCGGGAGTTGATGGAGCTCAGGAGTGCAGAGGCAGTCGGCAAGATCCAAGACATCTATGGAGATGTGCAGGGGATCTGCCGCAGGCTAAAAACCTCCCCGATTGAAGGTAAGAATATTACAACACAAACACATTCTCGTACCTCAATTGGATGTAGTTTCTCCAAACCAGTGATTTCCCATCTTGGTCCTGGGGCTCCATTATTGCATTATTTTAATTAAATACGGCACTGTTTATCAGAAAAATAAGTTTTTAGGGGTGCATTAATAGACACACAACCACATCATCGATACGAATTGGAGAAAAAGTAAACCAATTTACTACCAATGCCATATATGATATGGCATTACTCTGTTTGAATGAATGTAATAGTTGTGTAGAAACTGTCTTTGTAAAACATGCAGATACAGAGACCTTATTGTCTTACCACGTATCTGTGCGGTAAGATTAACCAAGCTGCTCGCTTCTCACTTCTCGGGTGTACAGCGCATTATGAATGAAACACTTTTTTTAAGCTTTTGCACTAGCCTCCTAGCCTGTGATTTTTGCTGTTTCTATGCTACAGAGACTGTTTTAGAGACAGAGAAGGAATGAGGGTCAAAACTATGGAAAGCACTTTGCTTCCAACTATTCTAATGTAAAACTAAGGTACTTTGGACTTCTTATTACTAACAGACACTTAATTTGAAGTGATTCTTCACTCTGTGCCTGCAAGTACTAAAACATGTACTTGGGCTTGTACAATCAGTCTTTAATTAAATTAAGTCTTGTGTGCTAATTATGGTGCAGTGGGTGGAGTGCAACATGAAGTGAGGAACTTTGTTAACAACATTGGCAAAAACAAAACAAGAAGTATTTGTGGTATTTATGTTTTTTTGTATATTCTATTGTTTTGGAGTGTTATATTGGCAGAAATTCTAAGAAAATTGGCAGAGATCCAAGTTTTACGTTACATTTTACATTATAGGCTTTATGCGTTTTGTGTGTGGACAGCAAGTTACAAACTGGAACTCAGTTGGAGATCCAGTCTGGCTTTGCAAGACTGCTGATTTTCAGTAGTGGTAGAAGATGGTGATCAAATGTGATGGCAGCTAAAGAGACTCCTAGACATAATACCATCGACAGAAATATCTTTCACTCCATTAAGTCCAGAATCATCACAGGACCGAGGTGGGCATCCCTGCTCTACATTATGCATTTATTCAGTTATTTGTTTGAATACATGTATCAGCATAAATATTTACTGGTCCGCAATCTGTAGTAGAGGTGATGTCTGCTGTTTCAAGTCCCATGCTAATGACGGTGTGAGTGAGGATTGTACATTAGCAACTAATGTGTTGAACTGATGGAAGAGTCCAATTATAGAGCTCAATGACTTATTCTAGTGCTTTAAGTGGCATTTGATGGTATTGTGATGTTGCTTGCAGTGTGGACTGTAGTCACTTTTTGCTGGTTATGCTTAAGTTCAAGAGGCTAATTATGGAGGATTTAGTTGTAATGGAGGATTCTATTGTAATGTGAAGAACACAGTCTTCAGTGCCTCCCGAAGCTACCAGCATGCTCTAGTGGCAACATCTGAAGATGGTGAGCACACAAATCTTTATTCTGTAGCTGACGTGCTCTAGAGATGCTGCCTTAGTTTTAACCTGTGCCACCGTCTAAATTTGAGACCATTCCCGCTGGCGATACAATGTACAGAACCAAGATATTCCCATTCACCACTGAAAATTCTGTGCAAGTGATAAGTAAAAAGCCTTTTTTCACCCTTTTTTCAAATTGGCACTAAGTTTAAGAGCAGTGCTGATCTGAAATCAATGCTCATGATGTACACCTTATGCTGGCAAGATGTTCGTCACAAACCACAATTTTCAGGAGCACTTTGATTGCAAGAATTCTTTCGCCATGCCCCTAAACACTGCCTCAGAATTCAGTGCCATCAATTATATGCCTTCAAAATATTAATTTAATACCACTTCAGCCGCAGCATCATTTAGCTTCTGTCTCTGTAACCGCTGGAGCAGGGTATGCTTCGCTTTGATGAAACTTTTTTTGTTTTGTGAGGAGAACAGTGCTGCTTATCTCTTCTTTTTTTTTTTTTTTAAACATATGGCCCCACTAGTTCCAGCTCTGAAATTTGTTCCACACCGTCCTCCTAATTACTTCATAGATCATTGCTTGGTTCCATTTAGTAGTCAAGGGACAGCTGTACTGATGCTCCTTGCACAAGAAATTACTCATTTTAATGAAGGGAGCGTAATTATGTTTTCTCTTTCACCCTTAAACAGGGGAGTGGGTGGAAAAAGCAATGTTCAAGACAAATTAGATGAGCTGTGTTTAGATGCTCAACAGGGTACTTGGGAAGCTTGAGAACTATTTTCCTGATAGAGATATGCAAGCAATATTCTGAAACAGACTGGTCAGATGAGCCAATATTTTTTCATTAATGACCATAGAAATTACCATAGACATTTTTAGAAACATCATAAATTGCTTGCACCTAAATAGCTTTCCCTTTCTCATATTGTGGACACAAAAAGACTGACTGGTTGTGTTAGTGGGGGGAAAAATCATTTAAAATTTTAGTGAAGGTTCAAACAAGGTATGACTGTGCACTGGTAGCTGTTTCCATTGCATTTTTGGCTTGTGAAAAACTGTGAATCGGACCTCCATATCATTCATTACATCATAATGCAGACTATCAAATCAGGTAACAGTTTACTACAACACACATATCCATAGTCTACATTAAAATATCATATGTGGTATAGAAAAAAAAAGGATTTCTCACATTTAGACACTTTTGGCTGAGTGAGATGTGTGTCAATCATCAGTCAACACTTTTACCATGTTCATTAATGGCTTAGGATCCCTTTCTTGAGCAGGATTATTCACCGCCCTGCAGTATTTTGTACATAGTGAATTACACACAGCAATGGTGCTGAAGTTCTTAAACAACTGTCACTGCTGGACTAGGGAACATTAGATTAGTCACATTTCTGGTGAGAAATGAAGGAGGGTGGTGTCATTAATTTTTGTACATGATCTTCATTTAAAAGAAAACCATTATATGAATTGTATATTTACAAGGGCTTAAATTAGTTAAAGTGAAAACAGTGTCAATTCAGCACTAATTTGCACCCTATCAGTTTATGCTCTACTTCAGAAGCTGCAGGTGCAGGTTAAATTTTCACAAATGCTATACAGAACAATTTTATGTCACTGCATCTAGATTTATTTGCTGTAATAACTGAGCTTTGTTATGTATTTTCTTGCAAAAAATTTAGAAGATTTCTACTGATGGAGGTAGACAAATGTTTAGCAGCTGGTGCACTTGAGAGAGTCTAAGAAATACTCCCTGAATTTGCATCTAAAACAGGTGGTGCTTAAAAATAGAGATTAGTGGTGATTTATGAGCTATCACTAAGGCTGTCCTGAGTTGTAAAATGCAAATTGCTTGCAATTGCAAAAAACTGTTTTATTTGGGCGGTGATTTGTCCAGTTTATAGTTTTTCACCCGGATATCCTATTTATCATTTGTGAATGTGTCAGTTACTGTGCAGTTTAGCAGGTTGTTGTTGTGAATGTTGATTGCATATCCACAGGGAGTACAGTTCAATCCTGTAGTTATTAAAGTTACTATGGCACCCAAATTGTATCTTTAGTTTAGTCTGTTTCCTCATGAATAACTTCATGAATTTGACTGGGCAATCTGTTACTATGGATATTTATTTGCCTCGTCTAGCAGAAAACAGAAATGGGCTATTAGAAGCCATGTTTTGAGGCCTTTATTTCATTCCTCTACTCAGCTAGCAGCCCTAGCCTAATCAAGACAGAGTAAGTGCAGATCAAGTAAGGAAGGAAGCAAATGCAGATGGACGGAACTTGTACTGCATTACCCTCCCTTTACTGTAACATGGCCCCCTTGGGTTGAGATAGATGGTGATTGTGGAGTGAAGCAGTTTCCCTTGGGCCTAGCTGCTCAGTAATGTCCTTCAACATTAATTACAGTGAGGAGGACAGTGTGAGGTGTGGTTAAACAGGAGTATATTAACATTAGAATGTCTTAGTGACTATGCGCATTCAAAAGAACAGCTCAGTCAGACATTCTAATTTATTAAGTTGAAAGAGGAATCAATTAGGATTGTGCAAATGATAGTCAGAATAGGAAAGTAGCAAATTGTTGCTCCTCTTGTTTCAGATGGTAAGGGTTGAGGTGAGGATTTTATTATTATTATATTATATAAGATTAATAATCCACACATCTTTCTTATAAATGGGGTAATTATAACAGATGCATGGACTAGATTGAACAGTCAAACTGACATTTTTGCAAAACACACTTTATTTTATGTAATTTTATATTGTTGATCCAACAATATATACATTTTATTCAAGGTATTATATTGTTGTCAGTAGTAACTATATAGTTATTGCAGTTTTACTTGAGTTACGTCTGGGGATCTTTAATCATACAAACATTCTGTTGTGATGGATGCAGTATATAGTTAGCATTGTCTTGCTGAAATATGCAAGGCCTTTCCTAAATGAGACGTTGTCTGGATGGGAGCATATGTTGTTGTAAAACCACTATATACTGTTCAGCATTGATACTGCCTTTGCAGATGTGTAAGCTGCCCATACCATAGGCACTAATGCAATCCCATACCATCAGATGCAGGCCTTTGAACTGTGCAGTGATAAGAAATTTATTGGGTCCCTCTCCTCTTGAGTCTTCATAAATGTGTGTTATATGTTCTGTTGTGAATAAAATATGGGTCTTTGAGATTTGCTATTCATTGCATTCTGTTTTTATTTACATTTATTTACATTTATTCAACTTGGAGTTGTATATGTATTTTTTTTTAATGCTATGACAGTTTTCCTAAAATTAGTCAAAAATATATCGCTATCACAGCATATTGAATAGTAACACATTTTCTATACTGTGATATAGTTTTCATGTGAGACCTGGAATTAGTAAGAGTCTTTGACCTAGCTGAGCATTTTCCTTAATAATAAATTAAGTAATAAGAATATTTAATATTAAGTTAAATATTATTTTTTCATTGATCTTTACTACATGGTGATATAATTAAAAAGCGGTGATGTTTTTGAGGACAAAATCAATACAGTTTAATCAAAGATTATGATTAAACATAAATTGTGTGTGATATGATTAGGGATAATGAAAGAATTCATTTTGGTTTTAGGTTCACTTCAATATAAATGTAATTATTTTGAATTGTTTCTCAGTAAACATTATTGCTTCTTGGGCCACATTCTGTTCTTGTGTCAGCATGACTGTGTAACCAAGAGTGTGGGTGCTAGGCTTGCCTGCCTGTCTCTTAATAAAAGCTCAGCATTGTGAAATGCAGAATATGAATCACAACTGAAGAATGGGAAAAACTGAACGCCTATTATTTTTTACATGTTTCTAAAACTGTTTAAATCAGTTTATTTCCTTCTTCTGAATAAATATTTCAGTGTGGCTGCATTATTTTTATTTGTCTGTAGTTCAGTAAGTTGTTGCACTCTTGTGAAGTCTTGAGTCAGTTAGCCTACTTTGCTGTAAGGTATAACTGAACATTGCTGTTTAATAAGCCTTTGTCAGCATCATAAATTGCTTGCACTTACATAGCTTTCCCTTACTCTGAAATTCGCACCTTTTTTGCAAGCTTAATTAATCAACAGGAGTCCTGAACAGGAAATTGGACCTGGTAATTTTCACAAACTATAGCCATCTTAACAAGCACAACCAGTCCTGCAAAATGTGTTGTGGCTCCTATATGTAATATTCAGATATTACTTACCACTTATCAAGTTATCATTTATCAAAAGCAGTTATCACTTTTGGCTACATAATGGCACCTTTTATTGCTAACGCACATTTGATAAGGGTTTCATATGTTTGCTTAAGATATTGGTTATGCTGTTATTATGTTTATACAAACAAAGCATGTGGAAAGCAAGAAAACGAGGAAATATAGAGGTGCAGGGAATGGCCAAGCCCTTAAATACCTAATATTGTATTTTAAACTTAAATAAACATGATTATGACCAGTGCCTTAAATACATTTTTTTGTATCAACAAACATGCATTCTCGCTACCCATATCACTTATGTGATATGTCATGTGCTATACATCAACAATCTTTTTGGATGTTACTTAACCAATTCGCATAAAGTTTATCCATAAGGAGCAACAGGGAATAAATTAGGGTTTTCCTCAGTGGTTTAATATATCAATTATGTAGGGATGTTCTCTGACTGGTGCCCTGCCTAGAGTGTTTCTTGCCTTCTGTCCAACGAAGGCTGGGATAAGTCCCAGCACCCTCTGCAACCCAGAAGGATAAGCAACTGCTGTAAATTCAAACCAAAAAAGAATCTGCAAAAGATTTTGCATGTCACGTGCATGTGCCTGTGCCTGTGCATCCTCTTTTACCTGAACTTCTTCATCTAGGGTGCACATATTTCTGACCATAGACTTTTTTTAGCTGATGACATACATTTGGCTAGATTTTTTTGTATGCCTGCATTTTCCCCTTGTGGTTTGTGATCAGTTTAACAGGCAGTTACCTCCCATAATAAAACTTTAGCTAACATATTTCTATAAAAAGCACACCTCCAGCTGTTTCTATTCTAAGACTTTCCTGACTACAGAGTGGTTATATCCTCTTTTCATCTCATCATTGCCCAAGCAGGGCATCCATATATAGAAAGCTCAAATATTATTGAAGGCCATTTGGAGCTATTATGCTGTGCATTTCTGTAGTCGTTGGGAAGCTGCAGCAGGTGCAAGAAGCCTGTGGGCAGAATGAAATACACTGCTCGTGTTTGCTGCATTCTGGTGTAGCATTGTGAAGGTGGTGAAATGTTTAAGCTGAAAGAAAAGTATGTTTATTTTTGCATCGTTGTTTGATCCGTATAACTGAACCTTAAGCAAACATGTCATTTTTTTTTTTTTTTTTTTTCTCTGTTCTGATGTTAACATTTGATGTCACATGAACAAATGGACACTCATTGAGTATGAAATTGTTTGCAAAGGCAAGTGCCCCCCTTTGTGTGTGCTTGCATGCTCGCATCATTTCAGTGACAAGTCAGTCATATAATGTGAATTACTAATTAGAGCAAAACATAACACGTAGAGACATGCACATTGTATTCTGCTTCAAGTAAACCGCATGTTAAAAAATGTTTTGAAAAATTAAATAAATTAATTGGTATTTTTTGTTTGTGGAGCAAATATAGAATAAAATCTGAGCCCCACTTTATTTTGTCAGTGCTGTGTCTGTAACCTGAGCTGTGCTCAATATTCCTATTGTAGGTGTACATAATGGCAGGTTGTGTGATGAACTTTTCAGGAAGAGTAGTGTTGTGATGGAAAAATGGATAAGCTGTGCTGAAGCACACACACACACTCACACTCATAAACATGTACACACATGCTCATGCACAAACACACACTCATTTGGAGAGAGAGTGCTGTGGCTGCACTCCAAAAAGCCACAGCCCTTATGCTGTCCATGTGTTCAAGAACTCCCTCACTGCTGTACGTTCAAACCAAGACAGGAAAACAAAGAGCATGTTGAGAAGTTAGTCCTTCAGTGAGAAAATAATTAAAGTGTCTTTGACTGTGAATGTAGATATTTGTAAGGGTAATATTGTTAGAATAATGGCAAAGCTGTTGATGCAGGTAGGTGCAGAATTAACAAATCTGGTGTAGCACATGCTCTCGACTCCGACTCATGCATGTTGCAGAAAGAATGTGTGAAAGCGAGTTTGGGTGTGCTGCAGCCATCTCTCCTCCCCTCGCCCTCTCTCTTTATTGAATCACTTGTGTCCCACGTGCTGAAATGCAGCCTGTTATGTTTGGCCATTTTCCCAGCCTCTGTGACCGCTGCATCCCCTATTAACAATTCTCCTCCATCGCCATCACAGCTGACTCCCTTCAGAAACACAAACACATACTGCCTTTGCGGTCGGTCACCTTGACACCATCCCCCTTCACAGCCACTCCCCTCCTCAGGAGATGACTGAAACGGTCAGCTTTTATCAGCCTCAGGAGCACAAGCACTTTAAAAATATTTTGCTTTGGTTATGCTATTAGATTATAACTTTAATGCACTTCTGCTGAGATAGCGGTTAAGGAAAAGGCTAAGCAAAGCTTGGAGAGTTTGGTGAAATTACTTTTTATAAAACAAATCCAAAATGTCATTCTTAAAAGTCATCAGTTATTTATAACTATATGTATAATTTTTATAATCATTATTTAACTAATTTTGCTGAGCACAAGGCTGCAGCTGTTTTATTTCACTGATAAACAAATCTTTTCATATGGTCTACCATAAAATGCTAATCTGTCAGATCTTGCACAAACTGACAGCATGTTGCTAATGCTGTTTGAACTTTTGGTGAAGAGCAGTGTCTTTATAACCATATCATGTTAAAAACTAAAATGAGCCTTTGGGTCATCCCACTCCCACATTTCTAGACAGTGTTTTAGATTGTCTGTAAGCTGCTGGGTTAAATGAAGCATGTTTTACGCTTCTTAAAAAGGAGGTCATTTAGCCAGGGTGTTCCCCTGCTCTTGGTGGCTCACTAGCATGTATGTTCATGGATATAGAGCAGACAGCCTACTATCTAGCTAATAAACCAGAGCAGTTGGATGCTTATTTGAGTCTCACCTGGAGTTCAGGCAGATTTGGTCAGCTCAGATTAAAACGGCTATAAAACCTTCTGCTCTACTATGCTCTGTGTCTCCTGTGTTGTTTCATAAAAGAGGTTAAAAGGTTTAAAAAAGATTATATGAATGGCTTTAAAGCTTTCAGATATTGTAACATTAGGATTTAATATTTTAGAATATTTCCACACAAACAGAACATGCCACAGTTGACATGCAGAAGTAATTGTTCAGGATTGTTCACGTGGTTCACATTATGATGTTAAATTGTCCAAGCCTACTGAGACATACCAGGTGGTTGAGCACAGAACTGACCGTATATTGTGCTGCTCTGGTGCTTTATCTGTCCTCTCCGCATGTCTGAATTCCACACCTCCTGTTACATATTACTCAAAGTAAGACCTAGAGTAAGATGCAGAATATCTGATTAACATGACTTGTGTTTCTCCTCCATACTGAGATGGTTGTTTGACAAGCATGGATGGAGTGCCTGCTGAATGTCCAAGCATGGCATGTTATACTGCAAGAAATCTGGTAACTTCTCTGATGCTGAACAGTAAACTGTTAGAAATGCTGTGCTGCTGCTTGTTCTTTCAGATGTAGACGTACTCTGGTGATGGAACATTCAAAGCATTGTTTAAGCTCAGATGACAAGTTTGAGAAGGAGCTACAGGGCTCCTGTGTCATTGAAATGCTGCTTTCGACTCAGCTATTTTTCCGGGAGGCCATGGATGTTTTTCGCCTTAATTCTCAATCTTGTAAAAGTGCCTGCACCCATACAAATCACTCTGCTGCAGCCAGGCACAACTGCCTGGACTACCAATGACAAAGGAGACAGAATGAGATACAGAGAACTTTCGAAATGACATATGACCTTTTGCCTCTACAGAGCTTAGGGAAGCTTGCATAAAAAAGGTTGCTCAGTTACTGAGGATGTGTATGGTGTTGTTATAGAGAGCTGCCAGTAGAAATTGTTGCTAGCTGTACAGTCTTGCCTCAGCGTTAGTGATGGATAAACATGCTAAATTTAATAATGAACTCACCTGGATCCCTGATGAGCCTGCATATGTAGCCCTGAATTAATGAAGTGAGAATGATCCACATGCTGAGAGGGAAAGAGGGAAGAAGAGAAGAACATTGTTTATTTATTATATCTTTATTTATTATATTTATATCATTGTAGTAAACCCTTCAAGTCAACCCATTTTTGCTGCCTTAAGAAGAGGAAATCCCATATCCATTTTTGCTTATTTTTCCCTTTTTTTTATTTTTTTTTATTTTATATAATAAGGTACATTTTCATGAGCCTGTTGACATTGTTCAATTCTTTCTTTGTGAATAGATTTACCTCTAAGTGAGCATCCTGTGATGGCATTGTGCCTATATTTCTAGGAAAAATCCCAAAGTTCTGCTGTTCTAAAACTTGTAATGTAAACTTACTGCTCTGTGTGTTCTTTCATAGAGGCATTTATTGGGTCAGTGCAGGATAATGAAGTTACTGAAAAAAACACTCCTAGTTGCATGATGTCTAAGACATAATAGGTAAAGTGTTGTTGTTTAATTTAAAGGGTTAGTCCTATTATTACTCGTTCGCTGAGGACATAACCTTCAACCAAATGCTTTTATTACCTATTGATTAGTATTTTTGTTAAAGCAGACTTTGATGGCTGATGAGGACTGAATCTCATGTTAAATTATTTACACTATTACACCTTATTACAATGTATTATTATTATTACTGTATATCCTGTACATTTTATTATTACTGTAACTCCTGGGTGCTCTGGACACTTTAACTCATCCATACATCCATCCATACATCCATCCATTCCTGTTTCAGTTAACATTGTGTTATTGAGAGTTTAAATGAATTCTTTAGAAGACTTATTTCACTGGGATTAAGTTTAAATGAACCACAATTAATTTGGACCTTAGTGATTCAAAGTTTTTAAATCACCAAACATCTCAGCACCATTATAGGCTACTCTGCATTATTTTAGTCAGGAATGTGTCGAAAATAAGCCATGCCCACCTAGAAGAATCATCTACCCATCCAGTGAAAAAGGGTATATTTACACCCAAATAAGGTATCTCAGGTTTTAAAAGCAAACACATTTAACATCACTTATTTCATTTTTTAAAACTGATGGACTTTGGCGCGACACTGGATCTTGTTTTCTGCAGTCTGATAAACTGTGCTGCTGCTCTATTTTCTGCATTATGGAAGCAGTAAAATCCGATTGACAAATCAGAACGTTGTAATGTTGCAGCCCAAATAAAAGCACATCAGGATGGCAAGAGAATAGTGGATCTGTCTTATGACGGAGCACAGAAAACATGTTGACTATAAACATGTGAAGGCTAATGAAGGCATGGCGGAGCAGCAGAAAGGCTGTAAATGACTAAGTAACGTTAAAATATTGTATATAATCATTCATTTACTACTGTATAATGAGAGGAGCATCAAAGCAAAATTTACAACTCCTCCACTGACATCCGGAAATGCCTGAAGAATCACTCATTCAGCTTCAGCTCCTCAGCCTTTTTGTTAAAATAGACGTTAGCATGTGCTAGTGTGTGTTCTACTTGTAGAGGTGTGGATTATACACTCAGCAGCTCTATTGGGATATTTAAACATTGTGTCCACTGGTGGGCACCAAATAATACTTGAGAATGACCCACTAAATAATACCTTACAACAGTCCACCAAATAATACCTGCTCTGTGGGGGTTTTTAACTCTTGCAGAACAGGGTGAAAGGGGCTAACAAAGTAGGTGAGTAAAACATTCTACAGTTTTCAAACTTGTCTTATTTGTCCCCAGAATTTCATTTTAATACTGCTGTGGAACATCAGCGTGAACATCAAGCAAAGTTTTAAAGACCAGTCTCTGTTAAAACAGCCTATGAATGCCCCTTTTGTCCAGTGCTTTTCTTTGTTAGAATTGTGAACACAGGTGTTACCATGTGAAAACGATTTGAGGACAACTTAAGCATAACAGACGTCTGTTAATTATCTATGTTATAAATTATATTTTATTAGGAATAAATTTGGAATCAATTTCCTGCAGCAATCACAAAATGAGAATTATTGTTACTACATTTCATCTGTTAGTTAGACATTTTTAGTGCAGTGGTTCAGCTGAGAGAAATTATGTTGGTTTTTATTTTTGTTATTTTTAAATGCTGGTCTGGTCAAATTCACACCTAAACTATAGACTTTCTATATGATACCCAATAGTGATGGATAAAATATGTGTGTGTTTAAGTACGACAGTCTTTATTGTTTTAACATTAGTTGGTGGACACAGCTCTATGGAAACTAATAGAATTCTTTGCTAGGAGAGAAAAACCGGTGTGTCCCATATATATATTTCTTTGTTATAATATTTCTGTTATTTACTTGTTTTTGAATATTTGTGCTTCTTCTGAGATCTAACAGTCTTCCAACTATGGAAATGAACTCAGAGCCAGAAAGAACTTGGCAGCAGCATTTTTAACTTTTTTTGTCTTTTTTTACACTTGCTTTTCACACCATATGAGGGAGAGATTGTGAAGAGAGACCTTGAGGATTGGTGGCACGATCAGAGAGTTTTAACGCAATCCTAGCCAACAGGTCATAGTTAATTAAAGGCGATAGAAAAGGAAGCATTTGGGACATTATAAGTGAATGTACAAATTCTCTCCCTCTCTCTCTCTCTCTCTCTCTCTCTCTCTCTCTCTCTCTCTCTCTCTCTCTCTCTCTCTCTTTTTCTCTCTCTCTCTCTCTCTCTCTCTCTCTCTCTGACACACACACACTTTTTACTGTCCAGCTGGCACATTTATGAAGTGGAATTGATATGGCGACTTTTGTGGGGAGCATCTGCGCAAAAAGTCTAGTGTTCTCATAGATGTGTTCTCATACACGCATCATTCAAACTCTGCCATGCATCAAAAGGAAATAATACTGCATGTCTAAATAGATCATTAAAGCTTTGTTTCACGTATTTCATGTTACTTTAGTTCTATGCTGTCTTTCCACTCTTTAAGCCCTGTTGATGTGCTCTTGTCCAATTAAGCGGACAGTACAAAACAAATGAAAATAATCTTTCAAAGCAAATCAACGTCTTTTTGGCCAAAACAAACAGGTAGTTTGTGTTTTATGTGGAGTGATGTGTATTGCTTTCAAAACTCGCAGTCATTACATCATTCTGAGGCCTCCACCGATAGCGATTGGTCCCCTGCACAAAGATGTACAGCAGTATACCTAGGACAATGGCAGTTCGGTTTTATTTAGTTCTTTTTGCTGTCTAAGATACTACCAACTTAATCTGCAGGAATACGGCATTCAGCATGCTAAGGCGTATCTGCTTCAAAGGCTGCTCACTACCCCTATTGATTAGTTGCTTTGGTGCTTTCAAACCATACAGGCAGTACCCAACATAATCCACCGGAACTGTGCAACTGTTTCACAGTTTTTTATTACTGAGTGTATTATGATTGCCCTAACCCTAGTGGTTTGTCCTATATCTGTCCAAGTACCTCGACTTCATGTAATGAGTTACAGACAAAGATCCATTGAAGTTATAAGGTCTGTTTAATTGTTTTATGTGCCCTGTAGAAATGATTGTGAATGGGCTCAACCTGCAGTGGTTCTGTTAATGCAGAAAAGGAAGGGAAACTTTACTTTATATTCTGTGACCTCTGTGAAATTGAGGTCAGAATATTCTGCACACGAAGAATTGAGCTGTTGTTTAAACACAGCTTGTCTTTTAAACTAACACTGACTGATTTTCATTTGTGCAAAGTGGTCCACCCCAAATTATCTCTAGACTTTGGACTGCAAAAAAAAAACTGTGGCTTTACAGTCATGTTTGATAAAGAATAACAGACAATTCTTCTAAGATTTATAACAGACTTTGGCTTGAAACTGTAATCTCTTTACTTTATATTAACATTGATATTTGCTGGACATCTGTTTTGGTATAACATTTGATGAAACACTGTTATTATACAAATGTCATCATAATTAAAAACATACAAATCCTAAACTGCAGTATCAAGTGATTCAGTTAAGTGATACGTTGATGTAAGTAATATATTATGTGTAATAATTTAGATTGTTATTATAATATAATATTAAGAGATATATTTAATCAATCAATATTTGTTCTACCCTTAGTATATAAAGTACTAAATTTACTAATCAGACTCTTCACTGACAAGGTTTCATCCCATAAAGTTTGGTTTATGTAAACAAATGTCTATAGCCCTTCCTTAAAGCAGTTCTGTTCTACTTTAATAGTAGATTTACTTTGAATCCCCAGGGCTGTCTGGAAACCCAACGGATTTGGAAAAGCGCCACACATCATTCGGGAAGAACTTCATTCCTCCTAAAAAGCCCAAGACCTTCCTGCAGCTGGTGTGGGAGGCGCTGCAGGATGTCACTCTCATCATCTTGGAGATAGCAGCCATCATCTCACTGGGCTTGTCATTCTACCACCCACAAGGAAGCGACAGTAATGGTGAGGCAACCCAGAACATTTCAAACTTAAGAATATTCTACATGTGCTTATGGTTGGTTTATGTAATTCTACAATTAGTGTTTGTTCAAAAACGGTCACAGTTAGTACATTCCACATTAAATGACATTGGAAGGACAAATGCAAATATAGTAAGAAGTAACCAAAGAAATGAACTAGCTAACTTGTTGCCACCAGAATTTGCAGAAAAAAGCGGGACAAGATTTTGGATCATGACTATAAGTAATACCAGCCTGCCATCAGGACAGGTTTAAAAATGTTTAAATAAATATATCATTAATAAAACTATTACTTAATAACTGTAATGACCTTTAAAGTCCTCCAACTCTTTTGGAGAGAAAATTAGGTCAGTGATATGGAATCCAGGGCTGGTAAATAATCCTGGCAACCAAATAGGTTTTTGTGAGGATAGATATGCATGTTATGTACTGCCATACATATGTGTACATTTTGGCATAAATTGGGGTGAAGGGAGTGAGTCTTCAAGGATGACATTTAATAAATACCAACTAAGTTAAGGTGATTTCACCAATATGGCCTTTGCTCAATGTGTGTGTGTTTTCAGCATGTGGCCAGGCTGTCGGTGGTGTGGAGGATGAAGGTGAGGCTCAAGCTGGCTGGATTGAGGGCGCTGCCATCCTGTTCTCTGTGATCATAGTGGTGCTGGTGACCGCTTTCAACGACTGGAGCAAAGAGAAGCAGTTCCGTGGGCTGCAGAGCCGCATCGAGCAGGAACAAAAGTTCACCGTTATCCGCAAGGGCCAGGTTATCCAGATACCTGTGGCTGAGATTGTGGTTGGAGACATTGCTCAGATCAAATATGGTAAGATTTTTAGATTTACGTATAGGTTTACATACTGTTTAATAGTTACTGTAATTTTTATGATGTACAGGCAATTTTGCTGCAGGTACTGTATGTAATTGTCTTTTTCAGCTACAAATGTATAGGTTTCCTCATAGATCAATTTATAGGAAATAAAATAAAATATACTAAAAAACATCCAGAGTCCCTTGTGTTTGCCACGTAAGTGCTGATCACATCTGGTGGCTGATAAATTATAAAAGTAATTACTATATATTAATACTTATAGTGTAATATAGTATATTGA
This sequence comes from Prochilodus magdalenae, assembly GCA_024036415.1. Classification (NCBI taxonomy): domain Eukaryota; kingdom Metazoa; phylum Chordata; class Actinopteri; order Characiformes; family Prochilodontidae; genus Prochilodus; species Prochilodus magdalenae. Next base: position 26,665 of record JAMWET010007263.1, read on the forward strand.
TACTATATATTGATAGAATAAAATAGAATATGTTATTTGTATGTCCCTGCGTTACCACCACATCCCCAACCACATCCCTGACCCCACCCATAAAATCAAGCGGTGAATAATAGCTTTTTAAACTTTTACCACAATTTGATTTCATTATATACAGTATATTTTATAGTAAACGTATACTTCTCTATCTCTCAGATACATATACTAGATGATACAGTGGGTAATGACAGCATTACATTCATATACTAGATGATGACTGCAGTGCTTTAGAATTCTATATAGAATCAATATGATCATAATCAACTCAATATTACTTTCAGCTGTATATTAGGTAATAGCCCATGGTTAGCAGTCTCTCTATATGTGTCTGTGAAGCACCAGACTTCTTTGAGGGGCCTGACATTTTTAAAGCGTGGTTACTTTGCCCTCTGAGTCATATGCATTTCTAGCAAGCTTCATGAGCCAGTGTCTCAGAAGCATGCTTCAGTGTTCTGATCGCAGGTAGTAACAGATCGTATAAGACTGGTGGTCAGAAGCTCCTGTTTGAGCTTCAGTACGGCTATGACTCATGCTAACGGGCCTGTGTGAGTCACAGTGCCGCTGCCTGGGTTGGTTGAGACGTGGGCGACGCGTGGGGCTCCAAGAGCCACATGAGAATGATGTCTCCATGGTGGCTAAAAGCAGCCTTCCTCCTCTCACTGGATCTCTCTTTTTGTTTCTGTCAATCTAATATTCTCTTAACATTCTTCCTCACCCTGTCCTGTTTTTTCTCTTCTTTATGTGTCTTTGCTTCTGACCTTTTCACCTTTGTCACTTTTGTGTCTTTTCTCTCTCTCTCTCTCTCTCTCTCTCTCTCTCTCTCTCTCTCTCTCTCTCTCTCTCTCTCTCTCTCTCTCTCTCTCTCTCTCTCTCTCTCTCTCTCATATCTTTCCCTTCTTCCTCTTCTGCCCTCAGGTGACCTTCTTCCTGCTGACGGAATTCTGATCCAGGGCAATGACCTGAAGATTGATGAAAGCTCACTCACTGGAGAGTCTGACCAGGTCAGGAAATCTCTGGAAAAAGACCCCATGCTGCTGTCTGGTAAGCACCTGTTCTTTTTGATTTGCATAGGTCATATACTGTCATGTACATCCAAAAGGTAGTGAGTTTGTAACTAGAAATTTTCTTAGCTAAAAATATTTTTTGACCCTCACATTGTATTGATGTTCTTCAAAGTTTAAAATACTGCACTTCACAGATGCACGTCTTGTTTGCAAAAATGGTACCTTTATTATAGATTTAAAGAATCTTTAGGGAAATAATACTTTTATCAACAAACAGGCAGTGTGGTTGCTGGTTTCATTCTTGCAGACGTAATCAGTTATTTGAAGATTCAGACCATCTGATTAAACAAATGGAATCAGGTGTGCTCTGAACATTTGGAATCAAATCCTGCAGCCACATCGGCCCCTTCTGTATAAGATTGGAAACCCTGTTCCCTGATTTCTATTTAGTGTTCAGTGTCATATGATCTCTTTCCCATTGATCAGGAACTCATGTAATGGAGGGTTCTGGGAGGATGGTGGTCACGGCTGTGGGCCTTAACTCCCAAACTGGAATCATTTTCACTCTTCTTGGAGCAGGTGGTGAAGAGGAGGAGAAAAAGGTGAAGAAGGGTAAGTCTGATCACTAATTGATTTAGAACCATACCAATAATTCCCCCCTTACAGGCCAAATCAATCAACCTACCTCTTCTAATACCCATATGGGCAGTACCCATATCATTTTCCCTTGTCCGAGGTAAGAGCTATTTGAGTGATATCCCGTTCAGTTTTAGTTTTGCCCATCAGAGTTCAAGTGCGCGGAGTGAAGTGTCACTGATGCTAGAGCAGAAGGTCAAGATGAAGAATTCCTGGACTCTTGTCAGTGGAGATTAATCAGTACGACTGGTTGCAGTTCTCTCCACCTTATTATTTTATGTATTATATTTATTTCATATATTTCGTATAATACTAATATCTTGAATTTTAGTTTGTTTTTTGTTCATTTTACTTTCCTCTTTCCCTCTGTCAAATTTGCATCCTTCAAGCATTCATCCTTGCTGGGCTGAACGTGTCATTTCTGAGGAAAAAGAATTGTAAAACTCGATTTTCAAAAATGGCAAAAAACAAACAAACAAAAAATATGTATCTGGCGAGCACTACACACTTGTCACTCTAACAAGAAATGAGTAAGACAGCTGTAGAAGCTCGATCACTTCATTTGGAAAGTCACCTGTCCCCTCCACTCAACATTTTAACAGCTTTCATTCACAATGTTGCAGACTGTATCTGTCCTTCACAGTTGTGCCGGCACTCCATAGACTCAGCTGACAATATGCGTCACAGGCATACTGGTGTCCACACACAAGCACCTGTTGTTATCAGTCCAACTCCTATATAGTTGATGTCCATGTTTATGGGACCATTTCTGATTCTACAGTAGGTCTGTCATGCCGCATTGCCTTATTGTCCAAGCAAAACCTGAGTCTAAGCAGCTTTCAAATTGCATCCCATCTTCTTGAAACAATTATCACACCATCACAGTAATGCATTGTGCTGTGCCAATTGTTGTTTCCAAAGCTATGGAAAATGTTTCAAAATATTGCTCACTGCAGACAGTGACCGTTTTGGCACCCTTTTCAACTTTTATTAGTAGTTCTTATTCCTTTTTTAGTTCCCCGTCGTTCTCAAGTGTTTAGCAATTTTACTTCAAATAATCACATGAAATTCAAGGCAGACTTTTTGCAAGAAAATCAGCTGCATTTATATCAGAGTTGGTCTTTAAATTTATGAACAACAAATTTAGTAAGCATTAGAGAAACATCCCTAAAGGAATCCTGCTCAAGCATTATTGTCCATACCGCATCAACTCCTGAGGAGTATCTAAGATGTCAGTGTGCCGTGACAGAAGAATTGGCTCCATTTTTTTTTCTCTCTCAAGATGACACATTTTAGCCCACGTCCACACATGTGAAGTAGCATTAATTTGATTTTTGTTGTATCTGGTTTTTTGAATCTTTGTTTCTTTTGATTTGTGTCTGGTTCATTTAATTTACACCATGTTATATCAGCCCTCCGCCCTCTCTCTCTTGTTCTGAACAGGTAAAAAACAAGGAGCCCCCGAAAATCGCAACAAAGGTAACCCCCTACCCCACCCCTTCCCATTCAGCGACAAGTCTTGGAGTCTCGTGTCAAAACTCACTCACTCTTTCACCCTACTGTAGTTCTTTCTCTCTCTCTCTCTGTCTTTTTCTCTCTCTCTCTTTCTTCCTTACTCTCTCTCTTATACCCCCCCTTCTCTCCCACCTCCCCCCTGTCGCTTCAACTCTTTCCTGCTGAGCCCGTGGGAGCTTCTTCCCGCCTTGCTTTACCTGTGAAAGAGTGCAACTCTCACCTGCTTAAACAGAGCCGAGCACCTTTATTGTCATAAGTATACAAACACAGAGCCCGAGGGAATATAGAACCAAAGGGCTTTCGCTGTATTGTGGACTCAGAGACAGAGACCACATTTAATTTATAAAATTACCAGTAAAGAGTATGGCCAATGAGTTCTAGATTTATACAAGATATTTGTATATTTGTAAAAATGATATATCTCATTTTTTAAATAAACAGAGTTTAATTACTCAAAAAAGGAAAACATAGAAGGTTAAGCTAAACTTATTCTTATCTTATCTAGAATTGATTGTTTCCTTGATTGTTCCACTAATTCAGCAATTTGTAGTTTTTACATATATGATTTACTAGATTACCAGTTGACCTTCAAAACTAATATTGTACACATTGTAAACTTTTTTTTTCTTTATTATGCTTTTTTGATTTTTGGTGTTACCATTCCAAATGCTTGAGATTAGGCATGCGTCTATACCAGTTTTTTCAGACCAAGTATGAGTTCAGATTTTAGCATCGTCCCATACAGTACAGAGTAATGTGCTTAGAATTTAGTAGTTGTCACTGTGTATGAGAGCAATGTAACTTAAAAATTTAAATAATTCTAGCTGATTTAAAATGATTTGTGCATTAGCTAGTTATGGTAGGGTAGTAAGATTGGATTCTGTAGCATTGTGGTGGAGAAGAGTTGGTACTTGACTTGACTTGACTTGACCATCTTAGAGAAGCCATTCTGTTCAGCAGTACGTAGAGTACGTTTCATAGTTTTGCTCCTCATCTGTCTTTTGCAACAGCAGTCTCTGAAGCACATTCGAGGCTAATGCATGATGTAAGGAGCTCGCTAGTCGAGGTTTACTTCTGAAGATTTTTGTTTGGCTGTTTGAACTGTAGTTGAATGTACACTAAATCTAGATATAAACTGTGCAGTTCTGTAATCTTTCCCTTTGGTGAACTGTTCATACAAAATAATAATCTGTGCACACAGTGACTCGAGCAGAATAGCTAAGAAACTGTGCTAAAGCAGCTTGCTAACCCACATGCACTGAAAATATACACAGTAGGATAATATAGTCAGTCTACAGCAGAGATGTACAGACTTTTTCTGCAGAGGGCACCTTGCTATTATTATTATTATTATTTTTTTTAACTTAGGCCCCAAGTAAAATAACCGTTCTGATATGCAAACTGCTGCAGCCTGTATACTGTATTACAAATTCAAGTCAGATCATCACATTTGATCAGAATTTTTATTGTCAGTTATGTGACTAAAAAATTCAGAGGAACAGTTTCTGCATAATCCTTGTTTTAGAGAGATGAGCGTGTTTTGTGTCTAAAGTTTAATTAGTTTCAAGCTTTAATTAGCTGGAGTAGTTGCTTAGATGACACTTTGTGGCTTTACCTCACCCCATACTTCAGTGGAAGTAAACCTATATTTAAATAATCATCTTCATTGTGCGTGTGTGTACACGTGCACCTGTGTGTGTGTGTGTGTGTGTCTGACATTTGAGGTATAATAAATAAAAATAAAAAAGCGATATGTGTTTGTTTGGCTTAGATGTATCACTAGTCAGTATTATAGGGTGCATCCTCCACCCTGCTCAGGCCCTTCCCTCCTCCCTCCTGTGCTTTGGGACACAGCATCTGCTCAAGACAGCAGCACTTACATAGATTGCACTGCTCCGTTTGCCCTTGGACACGTACCCAGGCAGGAAAAGCAGGCTACTTACACTTACAAGTGCTGAGATATTGCTCTTGCACTTCTTACATATAAACATAATATTTGCATTTTTCTACAGTTGCATTGTTCTGCATTTCAACCTTTTTATGAATTTTCCTGTTCTATTATTTGGGGGGCTGGTTAGGAAGTTCGAGGAGATGATGCCGAGCATGTGAAGGAAAGCTCTGGGGGTGGCTGAGTGGGAGTTGCACCCTTGCTAAATCAATGGGCTGTGAATTGTTGTTGTTTTTTTTTGTCTATTTCTTAGTTTCTTATTGTCTCTCACTGTTGCCTCCTTCTAGGGTGTGCTCAGGAAACTCATGCTGTCTTGTACACTGTTCCCACAGTCACTGTGTGATTATACCTCCTCTCTCTCTTTCTCTTTCCCTTTCTCTGCATCGTGCTGTCTTATTTTAAAAAAAAAAGTCTTTTTTCAGCCTCTTCTTATTTCTGCTCTTCCTTGTTTATTTTTGTGGTGATCATATTACTTGTTTTACCTATTATTATTATTATTATTATTATTGGTTTATTTTTTTTATTTAGTTCTTTATAAAATTTTGAGTTTGTTAAGTCTGTAACACACTTGCTCCCCCACCTCTTCTTCGTCGTGCGTACGTCTGTGCGTGGTGTCAATCCGTCGGTCAATCCATGCATCTGGTCTGTCAGTCCTGCAGTCCATGTGTGGCCGCTCGGTCAGCCCTGTTACACTCTAATGGGCTCTCACACATGCAGTTCAACTAGCGGATCCCCTCCTCTCCCTTCTTTCAGTGCCTTGTTTCAACTCAGTACCTCATATATTTCCATCTTGCTACCAGAAAAGTATTGGAAAAGATGTTCCAGGCTAATTTTACACTGATTCCTGATGCCCATGGCTATACAGTGCCCCTTATGGCAGAGATGGACAGGAAATTGGGGGTGGGATCAATGTTTAACCATAGCAAAAAGCCTGAATTGGATCTTAGATTCCATTATGTTTCTATTTTAGGCAGCGACCCGGTAATGCAATATGTCTGTCTGCAGAATAATTGAATTATGACAATCATGATCCGAGATATTGTGATTAGGGTTCTTAACAAAGAGTTTTTTACCCTGATCCTATCTTTCTTGTTTAATGTGTAATCCCAAATATCTGCCTTGCAAAGGAATAATTCCATTAAGTTGAATGAGACAGCACTGAGTCACACAAATAGGGTTAGGTATGCTGAACTATAGAAAATGTTGCCCGGCAATTGATAAGGCTTCATACACACAATGATGTGAGCAGACTTTATTATTTTGAATTTTTTTGTGGAATGAACCTTGTCATTTTAAATGTGCCCATGTAAAATGATCACCCAGCCCTGAACTGAGATAAGATGTTAGGAATATTTGAGAATCCTGGTACTGTGAAACTTGTTTAAATTACATTCTAGGTTTAGTAGCAGCCACTAAAAAATAAATGAAGCCTAGTTAAATGTTTAAAACTAATAAATGCTCGTGCAGTTGTGTATTTGCTATGTTTGGTCTTTAGGGAAGGCCACACCTTAAAGTTCATTGACATGTCAAACGTGAACTGAAACCATGACCATCCCTTTATTTAATGTCCAGTAACTCACTTTAATAACAGCTTGATTTAAACCAGATTTTGTTCATACCATCACTATTCACTAATGTAAAAAAAGATCACATTTTTACTCTGACTTTGATGATTTTTGTGACTGACTCTCTTTGACTTCCAGCGGTCACTGAACTGCCCACTGTTTCCTCCCCTCTGCCTTTCATCCCTTTTCCCCTCCCCCCTTTATCCATCCTCCTTTTTTTGACATGTATTTCCCGCGTCCTCAAATCCCCCCCACCCCAGCTAAGACCCAAGATGGCATTGCCCTGGAGATCCAGCCATTGAAGAGCGAAGAGGGGGCTGAGTCTGAGGAGAAAGAAGAGAAGGAAGAGAAGGAGATCAAGAAGGTCAACGTCACTAAGAAAGAGAAGTCAGTTCTGCAGGGCAAACTGACCAGGCTGGCTGTGCAGATCGGGAAAGCAGGTGGGGGCAGTCAAACTGAACGCTTTGTTCATTGGGCAAATATTACATTTACCTTTGTAATAACTTGTTGAGCTGACACGAGCTAGCAAAGATTAAATCATTCCTGCTGTTTGTACGAAGCAGAGTATTTATATTAATTGCCCACTGGGAGGTTAAATGCGCAGTGACTGCTTGTTTGCATTATCCTGAACACACAGCCTGCATATGGGTTTCTTCAGACCCCTCCTTTTGTAAATGAGTTCATTTGTCATACTATGTCCTGGTTCAGTGGGTTTATTTTACTCACTGTGTAAAGAAACAGTGTCACCCAGTAAGAAAACAGAGGCTGTCCCTTTGGGCAGTACTCCACATAATTATCCTACTTCCAACTGCACGTCTCTTGCAATCAAAGCAGAATCGATGGAGCACTTTAGATAACAGCTGTTGCTATTGAGGCTAAAGGAAATTGGTGGACTTGTGCTGGTCTGTCAAAAAATAGAATTTTCTTCACTGGTTTTAAATGAAAAGCTTTGATGTCTTTTGAAGTTACAAGTAGTGTTTCATCCCAAAATACTTTCTGAATGAGTCGGAGCAGTCTTTTTAAATACAGAACCGAATACAGTAACAAATCAAGCCTGTTTAAAGATTTCTGTTGGATGTTGCTTCTTTAACTCTTGCTGTTTCCACAGGTTTAATTATGTCTGCCGTGACTGTCATCATCCTTATCTTGTACTTTGTCATCCATACGTTTGGGGTGAAAAAGCAAGAGTGGAAAGCAGAGTGCACGCCTATTTACATCCAGTACTTTGTCAAGTTCTTTATCATTGGTGTGACAGTGCTGGTAGTGGCTGTTCCTGAGGGACTGCCCCTTGCTGTTACCATTTCACTGGCCTATTCTGTCAAGGTAAGGGCCTGGAGTGAGTGACCCAGTGGTCTCACATTAATATCATGGTAAAAAAGGGCACCATTCTAGTCTACAAATCAACGTTGTGTAAAAGCTCACATTAAATCAAATCGAAAATTAATATAAGTATGTATATAAGTTTTGGGTTTTTTTTTTAATTCAAGAAACCAACATATCTCTGCAAAACTTTTTTTTTCAACTTTCTAAGTTTATAAGCAGTTTTGTCAAAAGTGCCATTAATGTTGCCACAAACCCTTTATGTACTGTTAATTGTAATAATTTTTGGGGCTAGTTATAACAGTTACTAAAAAGTGTAGTAAATTGGTGCATAACACAATTCAGTACAGTTCTCCAGTAGATTACTTCAGTTCTGTACAATTCTTTAATATACATGTATATATACTACATATAGCAATGTTTTTTTTGTAAAGTGTTTTAATGAATTCGTATAAATTGTGCCACAAATTGACTGTTCATTAATTTCATGTAGAACAATATAAACTTCAATATAAACAATAAACAATATAATGTTTACTTTGGAAAACTTAATTGTACCTCTGCATTAGAAAGTTGTAACTAAGCTGTGTGAAAGGTTTAGTTTTAGCCTAACTAGTTATTTACATTCTTTAAAGCAAGTGGGTGATTAAAATAATAGTGGGTAATTAAAGTGTGAATTCTGTAACTTGCGTACACCATTCAAAAAACGTGATAAATAACTAAAATAAAATAAAATCAGATTCGAAAACTTGATAGATTTAAAATTTGATAGATTCCATTAATACATTTGATAAATAATATCCATATATAGTAAAATTACTTTTGCGGTGAATCTTGAGAAACATTTGTCAGGGCATTTTTGTATGTTCCTTGTTCATGTGTAAGGACTTTATGACTAAAGGGCCTAGCTTATTAACAGAGAAATGTACTAACTGCCTAGGGCCATTGCTCTACTAAAATAGGTCAAGCTTTGTTTTTCTTCGACAGAAAATGATGAAAGACAACAACCTGGTTAGGCACCTGGATGCCTGTGAGACCATGGGCAATGCCACTGCCATCTGTTCAGACAAAACTGGCACGCTCACCATGAACCGCATGACTGTGGTGCAGGCCTACATAGGAGACACACACTATAAGACAGTACCAGAGCCTGAAGCCATCAACCCTGAAGTTTTAGAGCTCATGGTGAACAGCATCTCCATCAACTCTGCTTACACCACCAAGATTCTGGTGAGCTAACCTTTGAATACACTTTACTCCTTCCAGGATGTTTCAGATATTCTTTCATCTTTTATATATCTGTAAACCTTCTAAGGTTGTAGGTTCTGTGAAATCTCAATGTCTTTTCTGTTTATGCACATATATTTTAGTAATATTTTTCAGTCATGTAATTTACACTTGCTTTTGTCCTCTAGCTAGAGAGCTATAAGAAAATCAGTGTGTGGTTTATGGCCTAACCTTTGAGAGGCTCAGGTGGAAAAGTGTTTGAAGCAGTTATCAATAGGTCAACTTTTAACATCTTAACAACCTAATGGGCGCTATGCTCTTGAGGAAGATGCTAAATGCTTCTTTTAAAACCCACTCTCGTTGCATTTCTCAGTTCTAATCTCTTTATTGTCTCAAAACACAAACATATTTATAGAATCTGTATATGCATCAGGAATTAATTATATCTATTTATCTATGCAAAGTATTGATGTTAATGTTGTTGTTACCTTAATGACTTAGTGATCAGTTATTTTTGAGCTTTTTTATTACACACTGACCACTCAATGTGCATCTGTCCTGTGCATCTTAATTCTTTTTAGCCGCCAGAAAGAGAAGGTGGTCTACCAAGGCATGTTGGTAACAAGACAGAATGTGCTCTTCTTGGACTGGTGCTGGACGTAAAGAGAGATTACCAGCCCATTAGAGATGAGGTTCCTGAAGAGAAACTCTACAAGGTCTACACCTTCAATTCCTCACGCAAGAGCATGAGCACAGTCCTTAAAAATACAGATGGCTCGGGATTCCGCATGTACAGCAAGGGTGCCTCCGAAATCATTCTTCGCAAGTATGACAATTGCACTTTTCTCCTCCTTCACTTTCAGATCTTTTCTGTCTTTCTTTCCTGTGTGCACTGTTTCGTTCTAGCTGCTGGTCCCCCATACTAATTGACCTCTGCAGAATTGATTCTAGATCTGCATTTTGTGTGTTTGTCTCTAAGTATAGTCTGGATAGCGGCCACTGTTTGAGTGCTTCTTTTGAGCACTTAATGGGGTGTTATATTAAACCTATACTTTGTTCCTTTTTCAGGTGTTCCCATATTTTGGATGCTGCAGGCCAGCCCCGTGTCTTCAAGCCTAAGGACCGGGATGAGATGGTGCGTAAAGTAATTGAGCCCATGGCCTGTGATGGCCTAAGGACCATCTGTGTAGCTAAGAGGGATTTCATAGGCGATGAACCTAACTGGGACAATGAGGCTGACATCCTTACTGATCTGACCTGCATCTGTGTGGTGGGCATCGAAGATCCTGTCCGTCCTGAGGTGAGAACATCCTTGACTTTGTGTGCTGCTACTTGTATGATATCAAGGGTGCCCCTTGCACTGCTGTATGTGAAGTAGCATGTAGTGCTGTTAGTAAATGCTATGTTACATTTTGGGTTATAAGAATATATTTTTTTATTACAATGATGATAATATATAAATATAACCTTTAAGTAGATGTTGACCAATATGTGATTTTCTATGGTTGATACCTATGCTGGTATTTCAGGAGGAGGGCAGCTGATGGCCAGTAAATAATGCCTAAATCATTTTGGCTTTTTTGCTTAATTGAATACCAGAATTATAATATAAATAATAAATGAGTTATAAAATTATAAAATACTAGATTTCTGTCCAGCCTTCTGGAATTATTTTAATATATGTAAAAAAAAAAAAAAAAGCCTTGTATAATTCCTTTATTCCACGTGCATCTAATAAACATGATTTTCTTGGCCTGTAATGTTTTTCACAAATTTTGGAAATTGAATTATGCTGTAGAATTCATAACGTGACAGGTATTTAAGGAAAAGCAGGCTGAAGTATACCAGAAGCAACATTATTCCATTTGCTTTGTTCTCATCAAAAATAGTTGCACCCAAAAGTACTTACCTGACAGGAATGATACTTGGTGGGTAGTTTTGACATCATAAGACATGCAAATGATTTAAGTTTCACACTCAGGTGTGCATGTGATTTAAGCAAGGACTGATCTCTGTACCTGACTGACCCAACAGCTACAAATGCAGACATTTAATAAGAATTAATGCCCTTCATGAGTTATCTACATGCATGCAGACCATTCTGACAATTTCTCTTAACACCACGTTGAGATATCTAACATGTTGTGTTTTATGATCAAAAATGGGCCAGGGGCCTTATTTACTGACTGATGATTGTCAGCTGTGAATATGTTTTCAGGTCTTGCCTTTCCAGTAAATCTGTTTGACCTCAGTAAATGTGTTTGACCTCCACATTGGTCAATGTTCAGCTAATCGATATATCAGTCTGGAGCTTTTTTTTTCTACATCAGTCTTTACTTACTCCAGTTCAGATGCCACCTGCCCTGCAGTTTTGCGTTTTGGTTAAGGTTAGCTCAAGAGTTGAACTAAGTAGATAATTACTTAATGATATGAAAAAAAAAAAGGAATTGCCGCGCAGGTGCGCCTCCAGGACTGGGGTCATGAGATAGAAACAGATTTCCAGGATACTGTTTCAAATGTAGGATTTGACCATCTGTTGAGTGTTTGGTGCTCATTTGACTTTAGTAAATGGCTTTACCTCCAAACCACTGAAGCATCTCTGAATCCCAGTTGAGCCTGCCCTTCAAAACAGCATCTTCACCATCATTACACTAGTTCTGCTTCGCTGAGCGCAGTCTTTGTTAGTCACTAACTGCCCGTAATGGAAGTGTAATTGTGGGCTGATGTGCTTGGCGATGGTCCTTAGAGAGAAGTTTCCGTCTGCTCCATCACCCTTTCCTTTACCAGACTTAACAGACATCAGTTATTGCTGTCATTTAAAACAATAAACCACCACTGTTCCCCAACACTTCACATGTAGCAGTGTCCATTGGTTTGCTGCTAGCTGTGATTATGCAATGACTGCATACACAGCCACTTATTTTCCCAGTGTCAAGCAGCAGTTTAAAGTGATTACTGCAAAAGCTTTATTGCCAGAGAATCTTTGAATTGATTTCCATGGAGGCATTAGACTGGTTACATCAAAGGTGGAATTCCTAGGAGTATTTCTGATGCATGTGCTAATCACTTTTTTTTTGTTTGATTGTTTGTTTTTTGTTCCTCATAAGTGTTTCGGCATGTGTAACTGTACAGTGAGAGGTTTGACCGAAATCACATTACATCACTTTCCCAGGAAAAAGTAACCTAGTTTGAATAGTTCTTCAATATTCAAGATATAGTATATCTAAATCGAAATTAGTTCCATGTGTCAATCTTAAAAAAGCAATAACAAAAGCAGCCTGTTCATTTTTTTAGGAATAAAGAGAGAATGGAAAAATAAAGTGTTAAAGTGAATTATGACTAGTTGTGGGACATAAATCCATACCCTGTTCAACCAAAAGACCATAAAGAAGTGCCTCAGGAAAAAATGCTTAGATGTTTAGAAAAATTGTAGGATATGGCCCCTTTAAACTGAGAAATATAGTGTCTAGTGTCCCATGTGTTGGGTGTGTCCACGAACAAGCTCCTGAGTGGACTTGTATTTAGCAGTCAACCATCTGGTGTGTGTATATATACGACTCTCCGGCGAGCACCTGAACACAGCATTAGCTCTGATGTTTTAACTTGCATACCAAATTATGGAGACTCGACAAATGACAATAGATGTAGCCTTTTACCTGTAATGCTGTCACTGCTGTCTGGCACTCTGGTGTTTTCTCCTTGGTTAGTTGTCTTAAACAATGTAGACATCTTAACATCTAAAGCTGATGTGCCATTGCTTAAAGACCACATTCAAAGGTGTAACCTCCTTTACAACAGATCAGCCTTCCACATATTTTACACTTTTGATTTTATTTCACAGTCACACTTCTGAGCACTTCCACCAATGTGTCTTCCGCTAATGTCTATCAAAAAAAAAAAAATTATAATAAATAAATAAATAAAATACATTTTACAGGTATGGATGGAACATTGTCATTTTGAAACCAGTTCTAAAACTGTGTTTTTAATAACCTAACACTTCTACAGAGCCCTCCTGTTCAAATACAAAGTACACAGTCCTTTTTTGACATCGATCACTGTAGGAGGTCACATGTACCATCAGTGAGACATCCTTGTCTGTGTGAATGCTGGGAGCTTTTCATCATCTATAAATAAATGAGCTTATTGGTTCTAATGAGGGGTATGGTGTGATTCATCAGAAGAGTGTGGATAATTACACAGGACTGTAGCCTCCACACACAAAAACACTAACATACACACACCACCCTTTGGCCTCTCCATGTGTCACGCATCGTCAGGAGCCCTATGGCTGAATGAGCAGCACAGACTGGCATGGCATCATGTGGAGAGAGACTAAAATACCCGCTGCTCGGAGACCTGTGCTGGTATCTAAGAAGTCACCCTTAGCGAAAGCGGCAGGATAACACACTGATCTCAGGCCAGTCAACTCCTTTGAAATCGCACTGCTTCTCGGCATAGGTTAATAAACCTGCTCAACCATTATATCAGCCTACAGTGAAAAGATGAGATGAATAAAAGTTGAAACCCAACTTTCCTAGCATATAGGCATCCATTTAGAGGTTAAAGCACTGCTGTAGTGACAAATCTCTTTGTAAACTGGTGTTTCTTGATTCAGTGTGCCCGGACTCATTGTTGCTATGATACACAGCTTGTAGAAATGGATCCACAGAGAATTTATTTTTAATCCATCACAGTTCAGTCAGTGCATGAGCTCTGGTGCTAAAAGTTTAACAAGTAATTTGTAATTTCTTCACACCACATTTTGGTGCAATAAGTCTGTTCTGATTTGATCAAACAGAGGTTTTGGCTTCCTTGTTAGGTGCCTGAGGCCATCGCCAAGTGTCAGAGAGCAGGTATCACTGTGCGCATGGTTACCGGTGACAACATTAACACTGCACGAGCCATTGCTACCAAGTGTGGCATCTTGTTGCCTGGCGAAGACTTTCTCTGCCTGGAGGGCAAAGAGTTCAACCAACAAATCCGCAATGACAAAGGAGAGGTGAGAAAGCTTAATCATCTACTACAGAGCACAGTGAAACACAGTAGTGAATTTTGAAGATAAGCTGTATCCTTGAAAGATAATCCAGATGAGCATAGTTAACACCGATATGTGTATGAACACCATTTATGTTATACGAACGATTACAGCACATTCTTTGTTGTTCTTCACCATTATGTCTTTTTAGATATGTCTTTTTGCAAGAACTATAGACTAGTTGCATAAAATCAACAAGAGTGATTGATTAAAAGAGGCTAGAGTTTCAATTGTAGATGGCAATTTACATGGATAATTACACAGAAAGGTTTTATTGATGACATGTAACTTTTGGATTCTTGCTATCCAGTAAAGTCAACCTTAAATGTAGTTAGTAATATAGCATTTCCACATACAAATACTGATACCTTACCAGCAAACATTACTGCTAATGTTTTTGTGTCACAAAATGAGTCTTTGTGTGAAATGTGCACACTCTAAAAGACTTTATCCTACTCGGATGCACACAGTCACATCAAAGTCCTGTTAAACAGGCTGTCACATCCTCAGTAGGAAAGGTCAACAGCACTGCCTGCCATGGTGTTTCTTCACAAAACTTCAGAAGCCCCCGTTAAACAAAGAAAGCCACAAGAAAGTTCTGCTTTATCTATGAATCTACATCTTTTTTTTATCCAGTAGCAGCACACACACATGCACTTTGCTAAAGTGGTTTATTTTAGAATTATACACAAAATACACTCCCAAGAGTATAAACGTTTGTGATATTTTTGTAGTATCTGGCTCAGGACAAAGCATGCTGCCATTGTGCAGACTTGATGCTGAACTGGCAGTGAATGTGTATAAGCTGTTGAAATGGTGCAAGTCTGAGTGACACATTATTGTTCTTTTTTTATCCATGCTGGTGAAAATTGCAGTAATGTGGTATGGTTTATTAATCGCAACCTTTGATCATTGATTGTGATCCCTGGTAAAATGTCATATAGAAAGTGAGTGTGCATCACTATGCCAACTGATCGTATTCACTCGCTGATCATGCCATACATGTTAAGCATTGTCTTGGACAATTTGATTAAAAAAAATGTATCAAAGTGTCAAAAGTTAATAGCAGTAAAATATAAAATATTGCTGTTGATGGGACTTCTGTTTGGGAACTTTTCCTAGATTGTTTTAGGACTTGTCTTAATGAGAACTTTTAGTATTAAAACTAGAGTGTCATTATTGCGAAATGATAACTGTACATTTTGGCATTTTTTATAAATTTGTCTTCGCATGTCTTCCTGACCTCCAGGTGGAGCAAGAGCGTCTTGATAAGGTTTGGCCCAAATTGCGTGTTTTGGCCCGTTCTTCTCCAACAGACAAGCACACTCTGGTGAAAGGTAAAAAGCCCACATCGTTGAATTGTGGTAAAAAAAAAATCACATAAAATTAAACTGAATGGACTATTTTATTTTTGCAATCCAGAAAGTTTTGCACTGAAAGGTTTTAGGGGAACAAAAACTGTATCAAAGGGTACTTTTCCTTAAATTGGTGAGCTAAATTGGCGAGCTTACCAAGGCACCGGAGCATGTTGTGACGCAAACTGCAAATTGATGAGCTCATAAGATTAGCTGCAAATCAATAAAATAACTTAAGATAGAAATAAGTAGGCTCTGATAATTGTTTATTATTGTATAATTGTATGAAGATGTAGAAAAGGCTGTTTTTTTTTTTTTTTTTGAGGTCAGACTTGCTGCCTTAGTAAGTGAAATTCATGCAATAGTAGTAAAAAGTATTCTTAATTTAGTTATGTTGCATTTTTAATTTTAGCACACTAAAAAATCTAAATGCTGAATGCTTTAACTGTAATGTGCTTAATACTGGTACCTAATGCAATTTGGCATGTTGAAATGTGCAAACCCTAAACACATATTTATGTTTAAATTTAGTTCTTTATCTTAGAATATACATCTTAAAACACAAAATCACAACTAGGACTGCAAGTGAAATTTCCATCAAAATTTATTGACTATAAAGGAAAAGAAATATAGTGAATGAGACAGACAGAGAGAGGGTAAATATATCTGAATGAGTAAAACTGTACCTGACAACAAAAAATGAATAGCTCAGCAAAGAAAACCGGAATGTTCTAACTGGCCAAGTCATGTTTAGGTGCACAACAACAAATGACTGAAATATAATGCGGACAGAAAGATGAAGTGACGTTAAATATGTAAGCTGGTGTTGCCTTTTTGTGTGAATAGTAAAAAGTAAAAAGAGTCCTGTAATTTCCTACTTATAAATTTACCTACTAGGAATATATTTTTTTATTTTACCTTATCAAGCAATTGAATACACGTTTGTCACCATCTGTCACTTTTAGTAGTTTTACTTAATTGCTCAGCACTCATTAAGGCATACAAGACATATTCACGATTAATATAAGAATATGCTATACATTCAAAAACAAACTGCTAAATAAACTTTTAAAACAAAACAACTTATTTCATATTTCCAGATCCAAGATTTTAAATCTTGCCAGACATAGAACAAGAAAACAAGCAAAGAATAATTTTCAGTGAACATAGCACTCCTTGTGACCTCAGAGGATTGCTAAGTGCTTTGTTTTTGTGTCCTTGAACATATAATCTGCTCATCCATGTGTTGCATCCATTTAGGTTATCTTGTAGCCCATTTAATGCACCCTGGGGCTGTGACTGGGCTGTTGTCTTTCAGGCATCATTGACAGCACGGTGGGAGAGACCAGACAGGTGGTGGCAGTGACAGGAGATGGAACCAACGATGGCCCTGCTCTCAAAAAAGCTGACGTTGGCTTTGCTATGGTAATGCTTGTTTTTAGAAATTTTAGTTTAAATTTTCAAATTGTATATTTACTCATGTCAGCCCAAGGTTCAGTTTCCATAAGTTGCCATCAAGTGATTTGAGTTCATTTAGAATACTTGTTCTGTAATTAAGCAATCAATCAGTAGCTACTTTGTTGTAGTAAATCTATTTATCACATATGACAGTTGCTATATTAAAGCCACTGAGAGTCAGGTTTGGCACTGAATGTTGGTTGCTCTTGGTGGTTGGCCAGCCTTACGTGGCTTCGGTTTTAATCCTCGTCCAATATCGATAGCACTGCGCTGAGCCAGAAGCCCAGGGTCTTTTCAGAACCATGCGGTGTGGGCTCATTCGCTGAGCTGTGGGCGATGCACCGTTCCCCAAGCCCCTGCTCAGCACAGAGGCGACCCCGCAGCTTTCAAGATGCCGCCAGAATAAATTAGCACCCAGACAAACTCATTCATCCTGGACAAAGTTAATGACATTGGCATTTCCCAGCAAGATGTTTGCCATCTGATTCGAAAATAACCATACGCGAGGAGGGGCTATATCAACAACATGCTACTCTGCAATTACGATAACGGTGGATAAAAGGGCTTGAGGTTAGATGGAGAAAGGCCACAATTGTCTGACCTTGTTGATGCATTCTGTTTATTGAATGAATTCTCATTATGTGCAATAAATTACTAAGGAGGAAGAGGCACAATTAAGCCTTTGTTTTTAAATGAAAGCCTCTTTTTTTGCCCAGGCTTTATTTTGCTGTTATAACATTTTGTCAAAGTGTTTGATGTGCTGTAAACCAAAAGAGGCACAATTATAAATAAATGAAGCATCGTCTTGCCTTTCATGGGTTTCTGTTAAAACCTTCTTACGGTCTCTTAGTCTTTAGAGAGTACTTCAGTCCCAAATTGCCATGTTATAGAGTAGCCTAAACCTACCAAGAACCACTATATCCATTTGAGTTTGGTAAAATTATAAAAAAGGGGGTCTTACGCAGTATGGTGAACATAAACCAGGCAAAGAACATAGCTGTCATTTTTGTTAACTGTCACTACCGATAAAATAAAATTTATATTAAGTGTCACCAGTACCAGTATACCGGTATAGATAATAACTTTACTACAGGACATGATAAAGGAAGCCTCTGACTTAGCACAAGTTTAATGAGATCCATTTGATGATTTTGCAGTGAAGCCACCTATGCAATGATATTCAATTTTGCTTCCATTTCCTCCCACAGGGCATTGCTGGGACAGATGTGGCTAAAGAAGCCTCAGACATCATCCTGACTGATGACAACTTTACCAGCATTGTGAAAGCTGTGATGTGGGGCCGTAATGTGTACGACAGCATCTCTAAGTTTCTGCAGTTTCAGCTTACCGTCAACGTAGTTGCCGTGATTGTTGCTTTCACTGGGGCCTGCATCACACAGGTACTGCAGGCATTCCACCCAAGCATGACCAACTCTGTGTTAGTAGTTTGGCTATGACAGATAAGCCATGGTTATGAGCTGTAATTGACCCATGTAAATAAATCAATTTATGGCTTAGTATCTAAAAGAGAGGTAATTAGACTGTTAAAACAGAAGCCAGGGACAAATTAATTTTTTTTTTATCCTAACCTTCAATGCTCCTATAGCCTGTTGCTAATAAATTTTTGAGGTTTGGTCTCCCTACTTGGCGTAACCCAGTTAAATTAATGTTGGCAAGGGAGTAATGGAATTGGCTCACAGTCAGACAGTCTGGCTTCTCTGTCCATGGCCTTCTGATTCCTCTGTTTTGTTGAGTTGAGTTTGTTAATGAGTGGACCAGGAAACTTCATTTTGTTGTCTGTTTTGTAGGACTCTCCACTAAAAGCAGTGCAGATGCTCTGGGTAAATCTGATTATGGACACTCTGGCCTCCCTGGCTCTGGCTACTGAGCCACCCACCGAGTCCCTGCTGTTGCGTAAACCCTATGGACGAGACAAACCTCTCATCTCCAGAACCATGATGAAGAACATTCTGGGTCACGCAGTCTACCAGCTAGTGGTCACATTTACTTTGCTGTTTGCTGGTAAGTTTTCATGCAGATGTTGAAATGAAACATCAGTTTGTGGCAGTCCTAATGAGCTGGAGCACTGTATGGTGTAGGTGTAATTTTCTAGCGCAGCTGATTCTGCTCATCAGCTAATTGAAAAGACTTTCATGAGTTCAGACTCAGGACATTATTAAATGAATAATTTAGCAAAAAACCACATACACAAGTTACACAATTTTACCCAAAATGTAGTTCACAAGTAATAAAAGCTTATTGCTTACCAGTAATGCAAACTACACTGCTCAAAATTTTGAGGGAACACTTTGAAACACATCAGATCTCAATGGGAAAAAAATCATGCAGAATATCTTTCCTCATATAGACTAGGTAATGTGTTAGGAACGAAAGGATGCCACATCGTTTGATGGAAATAAAAATGATCACCCTACAGAGGGTTGAATTCAAAGAAAATCAAAGCGAAACAATGATGCAGCAGGCTCTTCCATTTAACCGAAATTCCATTGCAGCAACTCAAAATGGTACTCAGTAGTTTGTATGGCCCCCCCATGCTCCTAATGAGACGACGGATGGTGTCCTGGGGGATCTCCTCCCAGATTTGGATGGACCGAAACATAATGTCCCAGAGGTGTTCTATTAGATTTAGGTCAGGCGAGCCGGTGGGTCAGTCAATGATATCAATTCCTTCATTCTCCAAGAACTGCCTGCATACTCTCGCCACATGAGGTCGGACTTTGTTGTGCACCAGGAGGAACCCAGGACCCACTGCACCAGCGTAGGATCTGACAAGGGGTCCAAGGATTTCATCCTGATACCTAATAGCAGTCAGGGTGCCGTTGTCTAGCGTTGTGTAGAGGTCTGTGCGTCCTTCCAGGGATATGCCTCCCCAGACCATTACAGACCCACCACCAAACCAGTCATGCTGAATGATGTTGCAGGCGGCATAACATTCTCCACGGCGTCTCCAGAGCCTGTCACGTCTGTCACATGTGCTCAGGTAAAACCTGCTCTCATCTGTGAAAAGCACAGGGTACCTGTGGCGGATCTGCCAATTCGGGTGTTTTGTGGCAAATGCCAATCGGCTCTATGCTGTCCCACGGAGACCCACTACAGGATTAACGTCAGCACTTCGGGTGTCTTTTGTGTTAC
This sequence comes from Prochilodus magdalenae, assembly GCA_024036415.1. Taxonomy (NCBI): domain Eukaryota; kingdom Metazoa; phylum Chordata; class Actinopteri; order Characiformes; family Prochilodontidae; genus Prochilodus; species Prochilodus magdalenae. The sequence goes on from JAMWET010007263.1 coordinate 46,920, forward strand.
AGACACATTCACAGCAGGGGCTCTGGCAGTGCTCATCTTGTTCCTTTGCACACAAAGGAGCAGTGGTCCTGCTATTAAGGACCTCCTTTTCCAGCTCTCCTAGAATAACTGCCTGTCTCCTGAAATCTCTACCATACTCTTAAGACTGTGCTGGGAGACACAGTAAACCTTGTGGCAACGGCACATATTGATGTGCCATCCTTCAGTAGTTGGACTACCTGTGCAACCTCTGTAGGGGCCATGGTACTAGTAGTGACGCTGACCCAAGCCAACTGCAAAACTAGTGAAAAATCAGTCGGAAAAGATGAGAGGGGACAAAATGTCAATGACCTTGTCCTTTTAAACCATTCCTGTTTTGGGGGGTGTCTCATTGTTGCTCCTCTACTGCACCTGTTGTTAATTTCATTAACACCAAAGCAGCTGAAACTGATTAACGGCCCTCCCTACTACTTAACTGACCAGATCAATATCCCTGAAGTTTAACTGAGCTGATGCTGTACTCTGATTAAAAAGTGTTCTCTTTATTTTTTTGAGCAGTGTACATGCCCAAGTCTCTTTAAACCCCATCAAGTATATTATACTATACTTTGAAAAGTGAACTATTGAGTTTAGAAATATTCAGAAATATTGCTTGATTGCTTATGTGGTTTTGTATACTGTGAAACATGTTTGTAAGGCAAAAGAAATTTGTTCATGCTTTTTGTCAAGTTTTATAGACAACAGTTTAGAATTCATATTTTAAAAGTCTATTTGTGATTTAACAACTCTGTGAACTCTGAGGTAAGCTTTGTTAATTGTTGGCTTAATTTGCCCCATAGCTCCAGTGCAAGTTAAAGAAGCTTTAGACACTAAAATATCTTGGCTTACTAACTACATACTTGAAATTAGAGAAGTTTTTGCCAGACTGTTCTATTACATTAGCACTGCAACTTTCTTTGGCTTTTATTGATTTTAGACTTTTGTTATTTTTGTGATTGTGGGTGTAGTAACGTTTGTCCTTCTGAGGAAACTTTGCTTTCTTTTGTCTTTCGCCTCTTGTAATTAATAAATGATTTGGAACAGAAGAAAATGCACACTCAGCATAGTTGTAAATTATTTTCTCAGACTAGTTTGTTGACATGGTTGACCTAACAGCGTGATGTGATACCACATTTCTCTCAAAGTGCTGGGCTATTGCTGTTAGCAGAGCTCTTAAGAGAGACTGCTGCCAACCTTCCCACACTGTATATACTGCTGCCAGCTCATCGAATAGGTCTAAAAGTGTCTTTTAGAGTCTAAGCTCATTGAGCTACTCATACTGGCTTGCTTTGGGAGTAGTAGCATGCCAGAGAATAAAGGAATTGCAATGTAGGTTGTCTCTATAACTCTCATATGTAGTTGTAACTTTAGAGATTTGTGTTTTCCTTTTCTTCTTGCACTATATTTATATCGCAAGCCTCTATAGCCTATAGTGCAATGAAATTTCTTTGGCAAATACTTATTTTTGTTATGTATCACATTGTCAGAACACTGTACATTTGAGATATAATTACTTATCACATATGCTTCAAATGACATTTCTCAATGCTGTTATTTCTCTTTAGGGGAGAAATTTTTCAACATTGATAGTGGACGTAATGCTCCTCTCCATGCTCCCCCTTCTGAACACTACACCATCATCTTCAACGTCTTTGTCATGATGCAGCTCTTCAATGAGATCAATGCCCGCAAAATTCATGGGGAGAGGAATGTCTTTGAAGGAATCTACCGTAACCCCATCTTCTGCAGTGTTGTACTGGGAACCTTCGCCCTACAGGCAAGGCACCTAATTAGTATTTTACACTCTTGCTATTAAGTCATTTTGAAATGCTGATAGAGGAAATTCATTAAGCTTCTATGAGAAATCCCATTGAGCTTAAATTATTCACATACAGTTCTGGAATTTAAGAGACCACCTCAAAATGATCAGTTTCTCTAGTTGTACTGTTTCTGGGTTTGTGTTTGACCAAAATGAGCAGTTCTGTTTTATACTATACACTACTGAAAACATGTCTCCCAAATTCCAGATCAAATATTGTATTTTAGATCTGTTTATTTAGAAAATCACTAATGATGCCTCCAGAAACCTGTTTTTGAACCATGCTATGCATTTCACCCCAGCCATTGCTCGCCAGTCCTTCTGTAGGTCACTTGAGATCATCTTACGGTGGTTAAGTGACATTTGAATGAGGCGTCTGACATCACAGTCAGTAGAGAGTGGTTTTCACCCTCTGCCAGTCTGTAGCTGTGTTGTCTTGTGTGTTTGCTGCTTGACCTTGTTCTTATGAACCAGACCCTCGCTGTATCTACCAGTAAAACTAGAACCAAACCTTCTGTTCCTCACTAAGAACCTGCTGTACATGTGTAGATGCATATTTCAGAAGTAACTGAAGTGGTCTCTTGTTTATTTCCAGAGCTGTATGTATGTTGAGATTTGAAAATGTATGTTTTCATAGTATGTAGCACATATACCACACTTATATATAAATATAACACACATTTGATCTTCCTGGCAAATATCTAGTGAGATTGGACAGCTCTAGTTTCAAATGTTATAGGTTTTTACCAAGTAACAGATAATGCTTGTATTCAGAGCTTTGTCTGTGGGTGATAATACTGTTACATGGATCTTTAGCCTCTAGAAAATTCAGTGCCAGGTCTGTCACTTTGTTCATTTTAAAGTTGTCTGATTGTAGCTTTGGTCATCTGCTGGACTCATTTGTTACTATGTTCTCTTTTAGATCATTATCGTGCAGTTTGGAGGAAAGCCTTTCTCTTGCACAGCTCTAACCCTGGATCAATGGCTGTGGTGCATTTTCATTGGTGTTGGGGAGCTGATTTGGGGCCAGGTATGGCAAAAAGGCTCACCATGTGTTCCATGCGCTTTAATAGGGAGGAATGCTTTTGTTTGTGCAGTGTGCTCTTTCATGTCTCCCACTGAACAGAATTCTAAAAAGGCTTGCTAGTTGGAATAAAGATGCAAGCAACGCCTAAACTCATAGGTGTTTTTTGCGTTGAAAGATCCCATCTGCAGATGACAAAGTGTGAAAGAATAGTGAGAGAAAAAGGGAAACGAGAGAAAAAGAGAGAGAGAGAGACAGAAAGCACTGCTCTGCTCTGTATGTGATGGTATAATAAAAACATCATGACTTAACAGGCAGACGTAGGTGATGTTCAACATCTACTAACACCTAGTGGCAGAGGTAGAGGTGGGGGGTGGAGGGGTGAAACTGTGTGTGAATCCAAACCTGGGGGAGGGAAATTGGTGGAGGGGGTTTTGTGGATGGAGGAGGCAGATAGTGAAGGTTGCTGAGCACTGAGCACTGCCTAGGAACGGTTGCCACCACCAAAAAGCTCGCATCCAGAAGACAGTGCACAATGGCATAATGAAACATAGCCTGCAATTACTCAACCTCATGGGGGAATTTGAAACTCAGCAGGCTACTCCCACTGTAACTCTGTCTCAGACTAGTTTGACATATATTAGGACACAATACATTAGAAACCCAAATTCTAGGTACACACGTTGTGGAAGTAGTAGCAGATATCCACTTTATGCAGTCTGTTTGGTTGAATGCTGTTAACCTATTCATGTTTTATCCACAAATGCATTTCATAACAACCGTGGCTAGGTTAGACAAGCTTCAAAGAACGTTGATAAAATGCAGCATGCCACCTTCTTTATACCTTCTTATATGCTCAGTATAAAAAAGCTACATCATGCACACGTCACTTCCCTTCCAGTTTCTCAAACTGGGGCGTGTGTGTGTACATGTGCATTTTGCCTTAGCATGTTGCCTCTTGGTTTGACCACTGTGGATTTGAACATGCATCTTAAGGTGAACCACAGTACATTTCAGAGGCTACATGAAAGGTTGTTTCTGGCTTGTCAAGCTGCCACTGGCATCAACAGCAATGACACCCACAGAAGAGCTATCCAGAAATATTCAGTTATTTTGGTGTCATCACACAGCCTGCAGAAAGCTGTCAGATTTGCTTGTTATTTTTAAGTCCCCCTTCAATTCCATTGACTGTTGAGTTCTCAACTTGTGGAACTCTCTGTTGGGGAGTTTGTTTGAAAGATATCCTATTAGATGATCCAGTTTTTAAAATCTAAATTCTTTGATCCAAGAATCTTTACTAGGGTCCTGTGCATTGATGGCCTATGCATGGATGTGTTTTTGCAGATGAATGCTTGAATCTTACCCCAGTGTTGCACCCAGAGTAGTATTTATAAGTAATAAGTATATGATTACATTTTTGGATTTTAATGTGTCAAAATTTGCAAAATATGGATATTTTAGCTGGAACTGGAACTAAACAATCAGCATGAAACAGAGTAATGATTCTAAATAATTGTAAATAGTTTGTAGTTTGTGTATACATACCTGGTACACTCAGTGCCTTCATAATAAGGCTACATTCACACAGCAGGTAAATGTGCACCCAGTCCAGTTTTCTCATTAAAGATTTTCTTTTTAGGCTTTTTACATTTCTTTGCCTGAGCAGATCACATTCCTAAACTGACACAAGTGTACAAAAAAACGTGCTTCAGTTGGCCTGCTATTCCAGAGATAAACAATCAAGAATGCTGACAGGTGCAGCATAGCAGGTCTGCATGTGAAGGTATTAGTTTCAACTTTACCCACATTTCAAAGGTGTGATCACAGCATTCCAGTGGCTGACAGCTAGGCTTTTCACACAGAATGTTTTCAAGCTTGCTGTAAAATTCATTCAGCCATTTCCTTGGAAATATAGTGTTTGCAGTATCTGCCTTTTGAAGTTTTTGTACACAAACATTTCAAAGTAATGACAGATGGTTTGAAGTTGCATGAATTCCGATCTGACTATTCAGACTTGTTACGTTGCAAATCAGACATGTATCTTATTTTAGTACCACATATTAAAGTGTCCTAAATTGAAGCTAAAAAAATCACTGTGTTAAACAGATTACATTTCTGTCAGTGAAGCAAAACCGTTCCTCTTTACCTGCTGTGTAAACCTAACATCTGTGAACACCCTATTTTAAATAGAGAGGTTTCATATCATGTCTTTGCCACAAATGAATGAAATTTCTTCCCTCGTTTATCCGTCCCAAGCAACTGAGAAAAGTGTTCTGGAAGCAACAAAAACTCAACCACAAACCAGTGGATCTTGTAAACTTAGTTTGTATGGTCAAGTGCATAAGGCATAGTTCGGTCCTTTGGTTCCGTTTAGACCATTATATACTTCCAACCTTGAGTCAACAGTTTGGGGAAGGCCCTTTACTTGTTCCAACATGACTTTGCCCCAGTACATGAAGTGCAATCGTGGGTTAATGAAAGAACTTGAGTGGCTTCTACAGAACCCTGTCCTCAAGCCTAGCGAATACCTTTAGGATATTTTAAAGTCAGATGCATGCCAAGCATTCTCAGTGGTGGCTGAAATGGGGTCAACTCCCAAATGTCTATGAATTTGCTTTGGGATGTCCAACAAACTCATATAGGTGTAATAGGTGTCCCACATTTAACAAAAAAATTAGCAGGAGGGAAAATTAACAATTCAAACATCAGCAACCTTCCCACAGGGGTATATTTCAAAGTTATACACTAATTCTTAATGAGTACTTTTGCACTTTTGATGAATTTGGAAAAACCTAAATATATTTTACCCATTTTTACTTCTCATCCTTTTAGTTCATCTCTGCCATCCCCACCCACCGCCTCAAGTTCCTGAAGGAGGCCGGCCATGGCATCACAAAGGAGGAGATTCAGCAGGAGGAACAGACTGAGGATGTGGATGAGATTGACCATGCTGAAATGGAGCTGCGGCGTGGTCAGATTCTGTGGTTCCGAGGCCTCAACCGCATCCAGACTCAGGTAGGGTACTTGTGCCTAGGGAATCACCTGCGGACCTATCTCTGGAGTCCCTGCTGTAACTCTCTCTTCCAGCGCAAGCCCTCAGGAGGGGAGGCCAAACCAGCAGCAAATAAAAAAACAACAATGGAAGATTTTGTTGTTGTTATTATTATTATTATTTTTAAACGTGTGTGTATTATATTAACATAACATATTTTATAATATATATGTGTGTGCGTGTGTGTGCGTGTGTGTTATTTGCTGGGAGGAATGCCATACCCCACACATTTGATCTCCCTGGATGTCGAAACTCAAACCTTTTAGTTGTTTATACTTTTTTCCAGTCAAAAGTGTGTGCTATTAAGAATAATGTGGACACAGAACTTGTAGACAACACCACTCTTTATCTCTTCATGCTTCATGTTTTCCCAAGTGCCAAATTGTCTGGTATGTGGAAAACAAGGATTCTGTTGCATGATAACCTCACCTTGTAACAGAAAATAAACTGAAGTCTAACAAGCTATTTCAGGCAGTTAAGAAAAGTGGTTTCTGTGAAAAGAGTTTGTTCCTCTACCATATACCTTTGTAAGATAATGGGTCTCATTTAAGGAACACGGTTTGATAAGCATAATGAATGTTGCAGTAGCTGTTTAGTTATAATAAAATGTTCACACTTAATTAAAACCGTACGGTGGAAAAACTGGCATGCTATGTCCCTGCATTGTGTATTTGCCAGGTTAAAGCAGGACACTTCGTTCTGTATGGAAAAAAGTCACATTGCTGTTTACCTGGAGGGCCATGGGCCTTGTTTCTCTGGTGACCCCATTCATGGAAACTTGCAGACTCCCTTAAGACTGAGCAGTGATGAACCTGCCCCAGTGCTCCAGAGTAAGGAACGGGACGCCCTGGGAGGTGACGCACATTGTGTCCTCCCATGGGGGTGAATTCAACTCAGTGCCTCAATGGGATTCCAGAACGTCTGAATCTCTGAAGAGTGAAAACGGAAGTTAAAGCCTGTTGAGACTCGCTCACTAGGTGGCAGAGCTTGCACCTGCTCTATTGACTACTTTTGAATTACCTTAATTGCAAAATTGATTGCTATGTAGAGACAGTATAAGTGTTTAGATATACGTAGCCGTGTCCGGAATATAAAAAATGCAGAGACAAATACAGTTTGAGAATTTATGCTTCTAATGTATTTGCCTTGTCAGATATACTGACTTATATTAAAAAAGATGCCCATATCTTTATGAAAATCATTCACACAAATGGAACTGTGGTCTTGTTCAGACAACCTGCACTCGCAAAACTAATGCAAAAAGCACAGTCAATGTTTTTGTATTGTTACAGAAGATTACTGATATGATTTTGTGCTTTTGAAAAAGGTTATGTAGGAGGACCTCATTTCAGACTCAATTGCCATCTCACTGCCATAAAAAGCAGGAATTCCCAACTATGATTTCAAAGGACTTTTTCATCTCTCTCTCTCTTTTTTTTAATCTAAATGTGTTGAATTGGATAAAGCCACACTGGACCCGTTTGGAAAATTTCTTTATGGAGCGCAGTGGTAGAGGCATCTTGCCGCCTATTGTGTGTGGATGTGTTCTGTGTGAATGTCTACAGGCAACATGTTTCTCCCTTTGGGCTTCATTAGCTTTTCTCTCTGCCACTGAAAACAGGGAGCTTATGAGAGTTTAGCACTGATCTGGCTCTGAAGAGTTGCTGTGTTTTTGCTGAAATGTAATTTCACCTACAGTGGTGTGTCAGGTCATGAGGAGTTCATACTGACTGTCTGACTCTCTGACTCTCTGACTGTCTGACGTCCCCCAAAAACAAATGTTCTCAGGTATTGAAAGATGCCAACGCTCTAGTACTGAAATTACTATCGCCTGTTTGTTGTTTTATTACATGAAATGTTTTTGACATTTACTTTTTTAACAGTATACAGTTTGCTCTGTTTGGCAAGTATATATATTTTTTATATAAGTAAGCAGATTATATTTTACTTTTTTACTTGATAATGTGAGCAAGTTATAAAAGATGCATAGGCTTTGAAAGGGCTGAAAAGGCTTTATCGCTAACATGCCAATAAAATACTCTAGCTGATGTTGGCTAGGTTAAGTAACCGTGAATATATATTTCTCTGACAAACTAATATGTTGTCATTTCTATAAGAAAGCTTCATCAGCATTGAGTGTTATACCGATTTGCAGTTAATTTGACATGACAACCTGTTGATTTTCCTTTTTTCATTCCCAGCAGTTAATCACTGCCAGTTCATTAGCCTATAAAAATACTTAAAAGTATCAAAGAATTGTATTCTCTTGCCTGTTTGCCCCCATTATTGTCTGCTGGGAACAGTGTTTTGGTGCTAACAGAAACTTAACATATTGTTCAAATGCATCCTTTTGTTATTATTTATGTGTCACTTGCAAAATGAAAGACACGTATTACCTTTTTTGTTGTTAACAAAACTGCCTCTTCATAGCCAGCAATTTCTAATCCAGTTTCACTAATTCTGCTTTGATTTGTTTTATCCAGTTTACGTGTAAAATGAATTGTTAAAGTGACCGATGGTAAAGGTTTTAGTACATACAATGTCATATAGTCCTTATGAATCGTTACTGTTCTTGACTATGACTGCTGACTTGTTTGGTTTGCTCTGAGTAACTGGAGCAGGCGTTGATGCTGAGAGAGGATGGGTAGTTTTTGAATTGTATGTCATCTGCCCTGAGTTTGGTTGTCACTATGCTGTTCCAGATCCACTTCTGTGTCCTTGATCCCCTCCTTAACATCCTGCCCCCCTTCAAGCTGTGATAGAGGAAGAGCTGGATATTGTGTTTTTTTTTTCTCTTTCTTTCTTTTTTTTTATATCTGTAATAAGTTCTCTCTCGCTCTCTTCCTTCTGGTTGACCGCAAAAATGCTGCTCCACTAATTAGCTCTTTATCTTCCCCTCCCTTTCCTGTCCCACCACCCCAATTTTTAATCCTCTTGGAGTTCTTTTTTTTTTATCAGCCACGCATGGTTAGCAGTTTACAATTGAGGAATTAATTGGCACAAGAGTGATTTCGCACCAAACTCATCAATGTCTTGTAGAACCACTTTTTGTCGCCTCTTTGTGGTCCTCATTTCTCTTTTTTGCTCTGTGAGCGCCTTTAGCCTTTCCTTTGCCCTAAACAAAAAACTGTTCCCTCCAAAAAAAAAACTTTTCCTTTCATCCTTCTCATCTATTCCTCCTCCTCTATGGCTGAATGTAAAAATAATTTTTAGAGGGATTTTCATTTTCTCTTTCTTTAGTGTCTGCTCTAACCAGTTGATTTCTCTGACTCTTTGCTCTGTCCCTTATCTGTCTCTCTCCTTTGTCCCGGCCTTTTCCTTTTCTCCTTTGCAGATGGACGTGGTTTATACATTCCAATCGGGCCAAACGGCGGTCCCTGGTGCCCTGCGCCGCCAGCCCTCTGTGGTCAGCCAACACAACGACGCAAAAACTGTTTCTAGCCCCACCCATCTAGGGATTTCCTCTTCTTCGCTGTCTGCCAACTCTGCTGTGGCCGGTGGGCCATCCGCCCCTGCTTCCTCCTCTGCTGCAGGCAGTGAGTGCCGCATAACACCCAGCAAGCTAACACGCACACTGCTGTTGTGCCTGCCTCTAATATAGCTGCATGAGAACTGCTGCAATTTTCTGCTAAAGCTATCTAACCTTCTTTCTCACTTCTCTTTGGGTCACAGACAATTACCAGAAGGCTCCATCCCTTTTTTTGTTTATTGTTGAATTTGGCCTTATCTTTTAAATTTGACTTTGAAATGCATATTTAGGCAAGGAGATTTTTTAGAATTCCTTGCCATCCTGTGATTTCATGTGGTGACTGGAAAGACCACTGTTGTGTTTAAAACTAATTTAGCTGGAGTTGAACTCTACTGGGACACCTTAATGCTTTTTAATAATTAAGTATTTAACAATTCTACATTTTTGGTAACTCGTGTTACCAATACCAGAGGGCTAAAATGATACCAACTCTCTTTTAAAGCACTTTTGTTTTGTAGCAAAAATGTACACAGCCTTCCAAATAGTCACAAACACTAACATTTTGTTGGAAAGCTAAAGCTTTAATTATGGCGCACTTTTACCATGGCTTTGCTTTAACAACCTTATGGTATGTCAGAACATTTATTTCTATTTAGAGTTGCATTAATGTTTGACCGAGATCTTTGTACTGACAACAAGAAAGATTTACCACTCTGTACGGCACACCCCAAAGATTTTTAAAAGGTTAAGGTCATGGACTCTGTGGTGGACAGTTCATGTGTGAAAATGACTCCTCATGCTCCCTGAACCACTTGTTTTGCAAGGTTGGGCCTGATCAGTCTTGGCATTGTGGTCTAAGAATATTCCATTGCCAACAGAGAAGGAAAAAAACCTGTCAAATAACCTGGTCATTCAATACATTCAGGTAGTCAGCTGACTTCAGTAATTGCCACATAACATTTCTTAGTCTAGACCTAAGTAGTTGAAGCAACACCATATCATAACACTGTCTCCAGAGGTGAGTATCCAATCCAAGACTTTGATTTATTTGCTTATTTAAATCCAGATGTTATCTTTTTTAGCCAGGCAATATACATGGACATTAATATTAAACATTAAATTCCTCAGATAACGTTAATTTACCACCATGGTGAAACTATTGTAGATACCTTTAAGGTTCCAGTGTTACAGTTTTATAACATAAGAAACAGTTTGGGAGAGTGATAGTCTGTACCAGTGATCCAGTTGAATCCAATTGAATCATTAAAATCAACATGTCGTAACAAACAAAAAATAATCTTTAACATCCATTATTTTTTTTATTTTATGCCTGCTAAATCATGTTTACAGACCATAGCACTGTGAAGAGTATTATTACCCTGCATGATGTACAGAGTCATTTGTGCTTGGATTTAAAAGATGTATCAAATGCAAGACTAGTGTAGTTCATTGTCCCAGCAATGTTGATTAGGGGAGAGAGTTCTCTCTCACCTCCTTTCTCTCTATCCTTCTCACTTACATTCTCTCTCTGCTTGCACTTCTACTTAAACCGGCACATTGTTTTTGAATGAATGGGTTTAACACTTTCTGCATGCACTACCCCATTTGAGATAAATGGATGAAACTTCCTGAGTTTCCACTTTAATAGAGCCAGGAACTCTTTGGAGTTTAAATGCTTGCTGCTGAGTTTTATTCCTTGGCTCTTTTTACTCTTTCTGACCTCCCTTTTTTAACTGAAAAAGGCTCGTATATCTGCACGTATATACTGTATATCTGCAAGTGTATTCTTGTGTATCCTTTATAATTGTTCCACTATGCTGATGTATCTTTAATTGCTTTCTATAAGACCAAATTCCTATTGTAAATATACCTTTTGCAATTGCATTGCTTCAATATATACACTGCTCAAAAAAATTAAAGGAGCACTTTTTAATCAGAGTATAGCATCAACTCTTCTGGGATATTGATCAGGTCAGTTAAGTAGCAGGGGGGTTATTGATCAGTTTCAGCTGCTTTGGTGTTAAGGAAATTTAAAACGGGCACTAGACGAGCAACAATGAGACAAACCCAGAACTAGAATGATTTTAAAAGGTGGAGGTCTCCCATCATCTTTTCTGAGTGATTTTTCACTAGTTTTGCAGTTGGCTTGGTGTTGGTATGGTGGAGATTCCAGGAGACAGGCAGTTACTGTAGGAGAGCTGGACAAGGCCGTACAAGGTCTATAACCCCTCAGCAAGACCGCTATCTGCTCCTTTGTGCAAGGAGGAATAGGATGAGCACTGCCAGAGCCCTACAAAATTAACTCTAGCAGGCCCCTGCTGTGAATGTGTCTGACCAAACATCCAGAAACAGGCTTCATGGGTGTGGCCTGAGGGCCTGACGTCCTGAAGTGGACCCTGTGCTCACTGCTCACTGCTTAGCATCTGAGAGCTCGATTGGCATTTGCCATAAAGCACCAGAATTGGCAAATCTGCCACTGGCGCCCTGTGCTTTTCACAGATGAGAGCAGGTTTCACCTGAGCACATGTGACAGACGTGACAGGGTTTGGAGACGTCATGAAGAACGTTATTCTGCCTGCACATCATTCAGCATGACTGGTTTGGTGGTGGGTCAGTGATGGTCTGGGGAGGCATATCCCTGGAAGGACGCACAGACCTCTACAGGCTAGGCAACGGCACCCTGACTGCTATTAGGTATCGGGATGAAATCCTTGAACCCATTGTCAGGCCCTACGCTGTGCAGTGGGTCCTGGGATCCTCCTGGTTCACAACAGTGCCTGGCCCTGATGTGGTGAGAGTTTGCAGGCAGTTCTTGGAGGATTAAGGAATTGATGCCATTGACTGGCCCCCCATTCGCCTGACCTAAATCCAGTAGAACCCCTCTGGGACATTACGTTTTTGGCCTTACTGTCGCCGCCAGGTTGCACTTCAGACTATCCAGGAGCTCAGTGAGGCCCTGGTCCAGATCTGGGAAGAGATCTCATCAAAAGATGTGGCATCCTTTCATTTCAAACACATTAACCAGTCCATACAAGAAAAGATATTCTGCATAATTTTTTCCCATTGAGATCTGATGTGTTTTCAAAGTGTTTTTAGTCTTTAGTTTTTTTGAGCAGTGTATAAATGTTTTTTTTATTCATATAAAAGGTCACATCTGAAATTTTCACTGATGATAAATTACAGCTATTATTTTAATTATCAGCTTTGTTGTTTGCAAAGTATAAATAAGGATTTAAGTATAAAGTGACAGTATTGGCTTTTTAGCTGTCTTGCTTCCTACCGTAGGGCCAATACATAATAGCTCCCAACTGACAACAGACACTGCTTGAACTCAAACAGTACCCATTGCTGCACTGTTATGGTTTTTTAAAGCACTAGTCAAAAAATATATATTTATTTTATGTATTTGTATTTGTGAAGGCAAGCTTGTCTTAGCATTGCGGGAAAAAGAATGATGTTTCCGGTTTATATAGCTGTCATTAGCTTCAACAACACAGTACATCTTGGTCGTTTAGCATTTGAACTGAAATCCCAGTGTTTTGTATAGGGCTATAAACCTGGTAATTTGATACGTGAAATATGAAATATGTGGCGGTCTATACATTTGATATGTATTAAGTATTGTGATATTGTAAGCAAAAATAATGCAGTTTATCTGATTTGTGTCATAAATAGCACACCAACATATACAGAGATTTGCTAATGCTAATGTTAGTGCCACAAGGATGTGCTACTTATTTACAATGGACTGGAATAGTCTAATGGCTGGAGACAGATTACTGCACTGCTATCTTGCAGTCAGAGGTTTAAATACCACACAGAATGAACCACTGTCAGCTATCAATCTTTGCATGTTAGCTGTTAAATAAAACTTAGCACTGTGTTTTTGAAAATTGGCACAGTATCACAAAACATATGTAGCAGTGCTGAACAAACATAGGAGTGGCCCAATGTGATCTACAGTGATGTAGAGAAAAGTCAATTTATGAAAGTGCTTCTATTTTGTATTAATCTCTAGTTTCACACAAAGTTTTTATTATTAATACAGCAAATTTGGTCACAACTCAGTTCAATTGTTTTAATGAGTGCACTCATGCTGGAAAGGACTCCACAAACACTAAGAAAATCTAAAATCTCAATATTTCAAATGTTTTACTTTTCACTCAAATGATTATGCTGATTATAATTTGAACTAAAAAGTGTTGTATTAAAATAGATTTTAAAAAGAAAAGGCACTGTTTACTGTAAAAGGATGCTTTTGTATACAGAGCAAGGATGTGGCTTGATTGCATATTGCAGTCCTTGATGATATAACTGCTGCATAGCCAATGTAGTAGTAATGATTAAAAATGATATATTGTGCACCCCAAGCCATAAGGGCTAAATGGAATAACCTGGAGGTCCTGAACAGTCATTGTGGTTAGAATACCACAGATGCTTAAAGGAAATGATTAAAGGGCCCATACTACCATGTGCTGAGTTGGGTGGTGCAGTAATTGGCCTTGTTCCTCTCTAGCGGCTGCTGACCTTGCCTTGTCTCGAGAGGGCAAGGCATCTCCAAGGTGACGGAGCTTTGCCTTTCTCCCTTGACCTGCACCGCACCACTGTCTGCCCAGCAACAGTCTAAAGAGAGGGAGAAAACGAGTGAAAAAGAGAGATACCCAGTCTTTTAGCACTCCTCTCTCCTCTCACATTTTTCCACTGCTAAGGGAGAGCAGATGCTACATCTCACACATTCCCTCATTCCCTCACTTTCTCTGTCTCCCTCTTCCCCTCTCTCTCTCTATTGCACACCTCTCTCAAGCCTTTTTATTCACATCCATCTTTCAAATTCTTTTCTCAGCCCCTCTTTTCTCTCTGTATTATTTTCTTTCTGCTGTTTTCAGCCCATCCATCTATCATTCTTCTTCTCTAGTGTTTGAAGACAGCACGGTCCACGCTTTGCCTGTCCCTGCTGCTCTGTATTGCAGGAGGAGAAATGAGTCATGACTCTTCTGCTTCCTTTATCTTTGTAATACTGGCAGGAATGTTTTCATAGCATCCTATTATCTTACAATAGAACGATATTCGGATGGTTGTTTTTTTTATTTTTATTTTATTTATGTATTTATATCCAAATGTCACACCTTTATTAATGCTTACAAAAATACCCTGTATATGTATACATACTTACGTTTTTCTTCAAAGGCAGCTGGTGTGGTTCAGATTGTAATGATCTCAGCAATTTTTCTTTGCAAATTCTTACCTGTTTGTCTTAAGTGTTTGATGATAATACCCGGCTGTTACAAGAACAGGTTGGGAAATAGTTACACAAAAACATTAACAAGAATAATATCTTTACTTATTGAGTTCACTTTGTAGTTCTACAATTACTGACTACAGTCCATCGGTTAAGTTGCATATTTTGTTAGCCCCCTTTTACCAAGTTTGTTAATGTTCAGGACCACCACAGAGTCGGTATTATGTGGATGGCAGGTGATTCTCAGTACTACAGTGACACTGACATGATGGTGGTGTGTTAGTGTGCGTTCTGCTGGTATGCGTGGATCATACTTAGACAGTTTTAGCTTGTCTGTTGCTCAGTTATGGTTATCCTCAAGTCATTCGTCATTAACTGTCAGCTGGATATTTTTGGTTGGTGGACTATGCTCAGCCTACAAGGACACTGAGGTATTTAAATAGTCCAGCAGTACTGCTGTGTCTGATCCACTCATATCAGCACAGCACACACTAACACTTCACCTCCAATACGCTAATACGATCTTAGGCAAATTTAAAATCATTTATCTGTTCATAAAGTATGGTTTTCCTTTTAAGAACATCAGTAAACAAAAAAATAAATACAAGCTCACGTTAATGTCTAAAGAGTAGGATGAATTTCATGTAGCCTACCTCTCTTGTGTTGCTTGGTTCTTTATTCATTCGACTATCAGCATACCTGAATGGGTACTGCATGATAACTGCAATTAATACTAGGTAGTAGGTTAAGCAAATAATGCTAACTGCTCTGATACATTTAATTTTTCTAATTTGCCAAAAATGACTTTCCAGTAGCAAGAAGAGGTAGACACAGAGAGAGATAGGTGAAACAAGATTTGTCTGTGTGGATTTTCTAGAATTTCTCATGATGAAAAAAGGAGCCTGCAGTATGTTCACGCTCCCCTGATAAATGATTTATACATGACAATTATTCCCAGAGATCTAAGAGAAAGTCTGCCTCCTTTTATGGTCAGTCACATAGTTCATTTTAAAACTAGCCCAGCACTCATCTTCAGAAAGGCTTTTGTCTTGTGTTTTCTGCTCTGCTGTTTTGTTCGTTTTGCTGTCTCTGCTGTCTCTTTCCAAGCTCCACTCTCCCTTCTATCAGGCCACCCTCGCTTAATTTCTGTGGGGTTAAACTTTAATGAGCGCATTAAACTGTAGGGGCCACAAGACCTATAAAGATTAAAGGGCAGTTTTTGCTTGGTCTAAGGCATAACAGCCTAAGGTCTGTATAGGGAGCCTGCCAAATGACCAGAATGCAATGAGGGTTATTTTTAGACTAGTGAGTAAAGACATTAGTTGGTTATTATTAGTTCTTCAGTCTTTTTTCATGTAAATGCAGAGTTGTTAATAGGCTGATGTGAGACAAGTATGTGTGGAGCAGGGACTTAATGTACAGTGCAGGGATATGCAAGGACTAGGATGTGTATGTTTTAAATCAGCTGAATGTCTTTGCCTGTTACCCACTGGCTCTGAAGAAGAAATATCTTTCTCCCCACATCAGCCTCTTCAAACACATTTAGAATAGCTGCATCAAACAGAAATGCAAACTGGAAACTTTTTGTAAACTATTATATAGTTTATAGTTTATTATATAATTTATATAAGGTAGAAACTTTATTACCCAACACTGCTATATAGTGTGCTAGTATAACTTGACCCATTGACCACTCTAAAATACCACAGTACTATACCATAGTACTCAGACCACCTTTTCACTTATTTCATTTTCAATCGAAATGACACAAGTTATTCAACTTGTAAATTATTTTTCATCATCAGAAATTAAGCAATAAGCATATTTGACTGTAAAGCTTTACAAAAAATAGTATCAGGAGTTTTCTTAGTATTTAAAGTGACAAAAATGCTTTTGCAGATTTTGCACAGTTGAAAGTATTAAATGTACATATTTGCAAGGCAGCCAATATGTATTTAGTTAGTCTTTTGTGTAAATGTGTTTTTAAAGGGAAACATAATTCTAGTGACACCTTTTGGAAATTTTTGTTGAGAGGTTACAACTGTAACCGGAGTCCCTAAAGGAAACTGTGTGCACAGGGCCAGCTTTTTGAATAGAAAGAGACCTGTGACAGCCCAATTAACGTTTCAAAGATCAATTTGATAGCACCTGTAAAATCTGCCAAGAATTACGTAAATGATTTGTAGAGTGTGGTCAAATAACACAGAAATGTATTTATTTTAGCGCTGATGCTGTACAAGCACTAGGCAAACACTTAACTTGTTGGACAAGGAGAATTCTGGAAACAGAAGCTGTTATTCAGCTCTTTGATGCCAAGGGAGGAGTCTTCCCCTCCTGCCACCTTCAGCTTTCCAATGTACATACAAGCATGAGCTCATCTGTCTCCCCATCATCCTCTCATTGTACTTGCACACCAGCTCAGAACTGTTTTCACTTGTTTTCTCATTCCTGATATGTAAAGACTTTCATTGGGTAGGATCTTTGCTCTGGCAGTTTGAGGCTTTTTTTCCCTCAGTAAGAGGCTAGTGGAAGAAAATATGACACAAATGCAGACAAATGTGAAAAATTGGTGTAAAAGCAGCCTAAGTTAGTTTAATACTGCTTTGTTTAAGAAAAGCATGTGATTCTTAAGCAAAACAATATCCACAGTTCTAATGGGTGCAGTTTAAGCTTATCTTGCATATAACTTACACTATGTTATCATAATGCCAGAGCAAAACTAGAGAACTTTCATGAAGCTAAAATGTTTAGACTGACTATCTACATTTGAGGTAAATGGAGTGTTCTCTTTGATGGCATAAAAAACCCCTCTGTAAACAATTGTAATCAGGAGCAGTGTTGGAGGTGAGGGTGTTTATTTAAGCGTGTGCATCTGACTCCAGGTTCACCACGTATTTCACATTTTAAATAGTTTCTTAATCCTTGTTACCGGTCTAATAAATAATGGAATAGAGTATGATGTCCTGTGCAGAGTGCTCCTGTGGTGGGGTAATGCCTGTTAATGTGAATGTGCTAGGCATGTTTGCTGTTGTAATCTGTTGGTGATTGTGAAAGTGTGAAGTTGTGCAATAATGTATTACTTGACATTACCTGCTTGCCCAAAGAGGTAGAAATCTTTGTTGCATTGTTTTTTCTTCACCTTTTTGTAAAGTAGCTCTTTATATCCTGATTTTAATATTTCCTATTTATGTTGGTTTGAAGTGCTTTGTGTCATTTTGTTTTTTAAGAGGTCGTTTTTTCTTTCTGTCCATTGACCGTTTTTGTTCTGTTCCTCCACAGATCCAATGCATCTGTCCATTGCTGCCTGTTCTATGCATATTCCAGCCCACGCAGACACGCACACACAATGATGACACTCTATTGCAATTGCTCTAATCCTTTATTTTATCTCTTTTTTTCTTTTTTTGCACCTTCCCTCTCTAGATTAAAGTGGTCAACGCCTTCCGTAGCTCCCTGTATGAGGGCCTAGAGAAGCCAGAGTCCAGAAGCTCCATCCATAACTTCATGTCCCACCCTGAGTTCATGCCCCTGTCTGAGGAGGAAGTGCGGGTGCCCGTGATTGAGGAAAGCAGCGTGGAGATCGAGCCGCTCCCCTCTTCTTCCTCATCCTCCTACGTCTCTCCCAGTAAGGGTGGGGGAGGCCTGCCCCCAGGCAACTCTGCTTCCCTCCTCCGCAGCCATGAGTCCTCTGTCTGACCTGGTTCAGTCCAGTTTTTCCTTCACCTGGTCTGCTCCTGCAAGCACCCACCTACTCCCACATACCCCACCCTGCCTACCCAATGCTGTCTTACCCCGCCCATCGAACGTCAGGGTCTTCCGATTTACACCTTAAAGGCAGTGACCCAGTCCAAGCGAAGGGGGTCAAAATGACCCTTATCCATCCCGGACCCCCTTTATTCTTCCCCTCGGCTCCTCCTCATTGCACTGTGGTGTGTGGGCGCTCTGAAAGAAGCACGCATGCCGTCGCCCAGCCCGCGCACACGCACGGCCTAAACTCACCTATGAGAGGGCGGCTATTCTTCTCTCAGCCTGTCACTGACATTGTATCTCTATTGCAGGTTTGTTTGTTTGTTTGTTTCTTGTTTTGACATTTTTATGCTATCTCCATGACTTACGTTTCCCAGGACATTTTCATAGTGCTATATTGTTTTTTTGTTTGTTTGTTTTTTGTTTGTTTTCTCTCAGACATGCAACTTGAAGCATACAGTACATGTGCAGTTACATCGTTCATACGTGGTTTTATTTCATGTCTTCTGGTGGTTTTGAAACACACGGGTGATGTTCATCACTGTTCAGTAGTCCCATTTTATTGTTAATATTTTTAATTTTTTTTTTTTTTTTTTTTAAACTGCTACATCTTTGGAATGTCTTAACTGGTTCGGACACACTACATTCTTGTCATTTTATTCAAATACATTCAGTCACGTATGATGTCCTTGAGTGTAGCTCATCCTTGGTTTGTCTCTCTCTAGTTTATTGTTTTTGGTTTGCATGTGCAGACCCATGGCTGCTGCAGTGAAAGCAGAGCGAAAGAGTTATCCAAAAAGCGCATTTGAATCCAGCTGGTTTGGAAGAGCACCCCTTTGTTTGGTGCAGAGGGGTGAGCTTGGCCGACCAAAATCATCTCATCTCATCCCATCACATCCACTGGGTCTCTCTAGTCTCTTGTTGTAAAAAATTAAATAAACAAAACAAAACAGCAGCTCATTCAACTGCCTCAAAAACAAAAGTTGTAATCCAGTGCCCCTTATTAATTCACGCTACAGAAAGTCATCATAGAACTGCGTGTGACTTTCTGTAGATTCACCTGTCTGACTTTATAGAAAACGGGGTTAAGTCTTTTTGGGTATAGTTCATTTTTGTGTTGGTTCTTTGCCTTTTCTCACAGGAAAATGATCACAAACAAATTGTGTGTGGGGTGGGTGTGCCTGCATGTGTGTGTTTGTGTACAGTTTCAAATTCTGCAATTGAGTCTTTTTTCCCCAGCTCTCTAATCTTTTGGTGTTCAGCATTAGACTGTACCCGATGTTTTGCCCAAGGCATGACCAGTTGCAAAGACAAAAACATGGGGGTCCATGCAGGGCCCCACACCCAGCCCCAGTACACTTACTACAAGTGATGGGCTGCAGCACATATTCCACATGCTTTTTACTCTTTAAAAGAAGAAAAAAAACAAACAAAAATGCATAATAAACCACTGAGTATTATGCAACCCAAAGCCTCTGTTGAGCCCTGTGAATAGCCTGTTAGCGGAGCAGAAAGCCTGGATTACAAAGCATAGCTGCCAGCTTTTAAAAGAGCGTGGCCTGCACGACATGTGCTTTTAATTACCAGAATCATAGTACTGCCATATTCCAATCCTGTCTTCATACCGATCTAGTTTAAGTGGAATCCTCGATATACTACTTTTTCTACTTGCTCAGAGCCATATTTTATAGGTTGTTCTTTTATATCCCATTTCCCCTCTTTGCTTTATTTTCTTGGATTTCTTTTTTTTTTTTGTAATTCCAGCCAAAATCAAAGATGCAGAAAGTCACTGCCTAAAAATAAAAAAGTCGAATGATTCAATAAATAAATAAATAAATATGTAGAAGAAGAAGAAGAAGAAGAAGATGGACCACTATGATGTTTACAGAACAAAGACTGCAGCATTTAGATGAAGCCACACTTCCCCCTACTGGCAACTTCTGTTTGTTTTTTTGTTTTTGCTTTTTTAAACTCCCCTCCTTATTTAACTTTTAGTAAAACATGATGTATTACTGTGGGGAAGCATGTGTGAATTTCATATAAAATTCAATGTTCTGTTCTTTTTTACAATCGTTGTGTATTTTTATATTAAGTAACTTTTTAATATTTTGGAAATATATAAATTATAGGTGTATAGGCTTGGAAAGTCTGGTGACGTAACACAATTAGTCTAGTAAGCCGTAGAGTACTTTTTTCCTGGTTTTGTTTTGTTTGTTTTTGGCAGTCATGCTAATACTTATGCCACGTTCGAAACCAGGCTATGGCCGTAGATATGAGAAAGAGAACGTGACTTACTGTTTACTGAAAAGCCATGGGATAGGTCAGGTGCTAAGCTAAGACACTTTTAAATGTCTTCTTGCCTGACCATGTGCAGTAAACCTGTTAGCCTGGGGAAAAAGGGTCTATGTGCATTGGTAAAATAAAAGCCTCGTGTAGGCTTGTTATATCTCCACCAAACTGGATACTTTCTAAATATTACTGAGACGAATGCATTGTTAATGACTAGTTCTAATAAGGATGCTGTATGCTGATTCAATTTAAAGAAAATGTTTTGAAGGCATATTTTCATCAAGTATGTACATTTACACTGTTTTGTTTATTGAATCACAACATAATTTATTTTTCTGTAGGATTTTTTCGTGGGCTGTTCCATTAGTTCCATCAGACAAGCTGAGTCTTACTTTGTTGCAATTATTGGACATTGATATATAAATATATGTGCTTAATTTGTTTTCCCAAGACATTAACGTTTACTTCACCCATGTTCCATGTTCTACATTCAGTGTAGTTTCAAAGATGAAAGCAGTCAGTGGTTACCAAGCAAAGCTTTAAGAAAGTTCTGCCAAAGTGTTGTTTTGTACAATCATTACTTAATTTGTCCTTGTAATGCTGTTTTTTTCCAAATTCAGTTCCCTTCATAAAATGTGCTGTATTGGTGGTAGAACACTACGTTGCTCCCACACACTTTATAGTCCTATTAAGAGTTTGTGGTCAGTCCCTAAAGATGTTCAGGAGTACATGTGAAAGAAACTCTTAAGTTCTTTTTCCCCCCTCTACATCTTTCGGACATTCCACTGTACACTGATGCAGATCGACCATTTTTTGAATTTAAAATGTTAATCCAGTTAAGATCTGATAGCTCTGCAGGGCAATATGGTATTGCACAAGACTGTCATTTTGCATAGTGTAAAAGATTATATATATTGATGGTGTGCAATAACTTAAATTTGACCGCATTGCTACTCTCCTAAAATTTCCTCATAGCTCTTGTATGGCTGGGAGTTTAGGAGTTGATACATCACAGTTGTAAATAAAAGATTGCATTTTGAAACTGGAATATTAGTCACAACCACCTATTTTGCATATTTACGCAAGCGAGATCATGCAAAAGTCGTATTTGATTGTGAGGAGGACAAAAAAGAAACAGAACAACTTTCTGTACTTCATATGAATACAGTAATAAGCACTGGTGTTATTTTTGTATAAACATAATATCATCTATGTGGCATGCATGACTTATAAACAAATTGGTGGTTCAAAGCAATATGTACAACCTGGTGTGAGTGGTATTTCTAGTGTCCTGTGTTGCTTAAAAGAAAAGCTCTTTAACTGTTCTATATATGTGTTCAATGTTCTGCATGATTAAGTATGGAATGAGACATCCCCAAACCTTTCCTTGTTCTCAGAACAAAAACCGGCACGCATGCACACATGCACTTCCTCTGACTTTTGATCATTAGACCTGTCTGACCAGAAGAAACACACACCGATTTGATGCTGTGAGTGAAAAATGTCTTGTTTGGTTCCCTTTTATTCGTTGTCAACAATTTTCAAGAACAGTTGTAATTACTAGCAGTGGAGGCCGAGGAATGCATTTCATAGATTGAGAGTGGTCAAACATTCCACATAAACCAATACTCCAGCATTTATCAACCTGATATGTGACTGCCATATCTAAAGGAGTCATTTTACTGCCAAAAAAACAATCACCTTGTGTCAGCACTATATAATATTATTTGGTTAAAAATGAAAGAAGTAGCTTCTTAAGTATGGAGAGGGAAAAAATAATACTTTGATGGAAATCTTCATACCACTTCATACATCTTTGCATATTAACTTGACATGTACAAGGCCAGACATGATGTTTAGGTCTCAAATGCAAACATGATGCTGATTAACAAAAAATGACAGTAGTAGAGAATACAGTCACATACTCAGAATGTTCTTCCCCACTTTGTGTGTAATTGCATCCGCCAAAGAGCTCTCCAAGTCCCCAAATCCTACATAGTGTTGCTTCAGTATCTCAAAATAAAGACTTACTTTCTCAAAATAATGCCATGTTAGTTTGGGAAATGCTGGTGTATTCATTTAATCAAGCTTCCATTAGTTTCCTTCAGTTAGCCACCATCTCCTTTAAATCTTGTTCCATCATTTTCCATGAGTCAGCAAAGATGAAAAAAGCCTTGGAACTGAAGTAACAGACTTGAAACAGGTATGAAAGCTTGATTTTCTTTCCCATGCCATAAAAGAGAGATTTTTGAACTTGTGAGGTAACTAGTAGTCATTACCCAGCCCAACTAGCCATTTCATCTTCCCTTAAACAGTGTTGTTTTTTTCCCCCCCTCAAACTCCTCTTGCTCTAGTAGTGTAAAAGTGTCTTCGGTACTCCATGTCCAGAATCAGGTGTTTAGGGACAGAAGCAGCAGTGGGTAGTTCCATCAAAAGATTGTTCATCTGTACATGTCTGTTTCGACTGTTGGTTGATTATTTCACAGATGTAGGAAAGTACCTGCAAAAACACCGACATATTGATACTGTTTTTAGTGACCGGCAATTACTGTGACTGGCTTTGGTCACCTGAATGTCTAATTCTCGTGATACATGCCTTTTTGAAAAAGACATGTTTCAGTTGAGTGTAAGGTAGGGCAGGACTTCATTTACTGTTTGTATGGACATTTCTATGTGGGGTGTGGGAGGGATGAGGGGGGGCAGTGGTAGAAAGCAGGTTTCAAAGGTCTTAAATAGAAAAAGGTGATGCATTGTATTTGCTTGATTTAAAAGTTTCTAGCATTTTCACAATCAAAACAGTTATAACCAAAAGGTGGTGGTGATGTAATGGATCATGTTCATGTGCACATTTCAATCAGTGGAATGCAATGCATCACTTCTTCAGTGTAGCAAAAGTCTTCAATAGACTTTGAATTGTGTGCAGTGGAAGTTACAGGGGAGTTTGGAATCTACGTTTACATCCTCTCTGGTTTTCTTACTGCTTAAGTTGTGTGATTCAAAGCGGTCACTATACTTTTGAGTCTGAGGTCGTCTGTTTACATTTGCCGCCATGGTGGCACCTTTACCGTGAGAGAGAACTGTAGTGTCTGATAACGCTTTTTAACCCTCCAGCATGCTGTCCTCCCAATCACTGAAGTGCCATTCAACGGCATGGAGCAAAACATACCACTGTGTCAGTTGCCCGAGAAATTGAAGCTTTGCTTTGCTTGGTTGAGTAGCCAAAATTATTATTATTATTATTATTATTATTATTATTATTATTATCATTATTATTGTTATTATTGAGTGGCAGCTGTATAAAAGAGCGTTAAAAAAGCCAGGTCACTTCTGACAAAAAATGTTTTCATATGGCCAGGTATGTGCTAGATGGGCAACTTCTCTGATGCTTTTTGCCCCAGTCTCTCTGTTTACAGTCCAGCTACATCTGCCCAGTCTTGTCCAGATGACAGAGAATCTGTAGTACAAACCTTAAGGGCTACAAGGTGACACTAAGTCACCAAATGTGTTTTAATCTGTTATTGATAAAGTCACATTCATTAATATTTCACCGCCTTTTATAATGGTAGCTTTATTTTTCTCTGTTTGGGTCAGACTCCAGTTAAATTTGAGTTATTATTTAACTTTGTAACTCATTATTACTTTAGGAGGTGTGTGTGTGTGTGTGTGTCTGTCTGCGTGTGTCTGGGTTACATGTAGCCTGTTGACAGTCATAAACAGCATCTTTTGTCGGTGTGTGTTTCAGCTGCAAAAAATTCAAACGTGTTAAACCCTGCCCATAGCAGCTCCCTGTCTGTAAATATGAACCATTATCATGCCAAATCGTCAGTCCTGTTTGCTTCCAACTATGCAACAGATTTATTGATTTAGAATAGAATTATTATATAAAATTATTTATTATCTCCAAATGACTTCTGTCGAGTCTTTCTTATTTATATCTCACTCCTTCCCACACCCCCACACCCCTTTTATTCTTTTTCTTTCTTTTTATTACTGCTGTCTGCACTTGTTCTTTTTTGTCTCAGTGGATTCAGTCATGCCCATTTCTCATCACTTTATACTAACAAAAAACGCAAGTGTATTATGTATGTATGTATGTATGTATGTATGTATGTATGTATGTACGTGTGTATGTATGTACGTATGTAAGTTTGTATGTATGTATGTATGGGTGTGATGTGCACACATTCAAATTTTTCTTTACTCTTTTGTAATATATGATCATGTGGAATGCCTTGTTCTTTATGTCCTGTCGTTTGAAGTTAACAGAACAAAGGAAAAAATGATAATCAAGCAATTGAGGTCAAAGTTATATAAACTATATATATATATATATATATATATACATATTATATATAAATATATAAATAAATAAAGCCATTAGGATTTGAAATATATTGAGAGTGATTTGTTTCTTATTTCCCCCACTCTAAGTGTTGTATCTACCAGTCAAAAAGACCAATTAGACAGAATGTAAAAACCACATCCTTGTATATACATGCAGTGTCCCATTTTATTGGCTCTACCTACCATATAGGGGCACTTTGTAGTTCTACAGTTACAGACTGTCATCCATCTGATTCTTTTCTTCAATGACTTTTTCACCCTTTTTTGTTGGTGTAACTGTATCAGGCACAGCGGTGCTGCTGGAGAGTTTAAACACTGTGTACAGTCAGAGGCTATAGCTCATCTGTTGCTGCACAGTTTGTGTTGGTCATTCTCTAATCCTTTATCAGTGGTCACAGGATGCTGCCCACGGATGGACTATTCTCAGTCCAGCAGTGGCATTGAGGTGTGTAAAAACTCAAGCAGCGCTGCTGTGTCTGGTTCAATCATACCCGTGAGTCAGTGTCACTGCAGTCCTGAGAATGATTCACTACCCAAATAATACCTGCTCTGTGCGGTCCGGAGCATTGAAAAACAAGGTGAAAAGGAATTAACAAAGTATGCAGAGAAACAGATGGACTAAAAAGTGCTCCTACATGGTGGCTGGAGCTGATACAACGGACAGTGTGTGTAGAAACAAGGAGGTGGTTATTTTTTAAGCTTTTATTTTGAAAGGAAGAAAGAGCCGAATCAAGTTTGAACTCGATTCTTACTCATCTGATACATAGAAGTCGAATGAATCGATTCCATCAGAGTCGAATCTTTTCATTCGCCTACGTTCCTGCGCCACACCACGTCAATGGTAGTAGGCGGCTAACAGTGCATACATGGGCTAGGTAACATTCAGAAGCCTCTTTCATTATTGCGGTAATGCTTTCAGAGTGCCAACAATGTAATGATTCACTGGTTCCAAGGTGAGTAAGTCTTCTTCCTTTGCATTGCTGGTATCGCTAGAAAACTATGCCGACAGCTCACTTACCTAAACAGCTAGGGTGTGAAACAATCTAGCTAGCATGTTTTGTGGTCTAGTGTGCGAGGTTAGTTAGGTGGGTAGTGCTAACGTTAGCAGACTTGCTAGGCTGTTTGCCAAGGTAAAACTCAAATTGAAACACGTTAACGTGGATATCTAGATCTAATTTAATTTCAGACCACTTTGGTAACCTAGGTAAAGATAACTTACTAACGCCAAGTTAGCAAATTTGGGAAGCTTTCCACTTGGAGAGTAGCGTTAGCTTGCCCGGCTAATTAGCTCGCGCAAATTGCTATGCTAACGTTAGCTATTATGGTGACAGGTGGTAAATGCGGTTCAGCAGCTAGCTCCCCTTAACTGTTTAGCACCAGAGCACGGAGCCAGGGCTGAGGTTAAAGCTGGATTGCTTCTTCATGTATCTGATGTGGATAAGGTACATCGCTGACAGGGTAACGTTAGCGGCGCGTGCTAACTTTTCACTTCGTGTTCTAACAGGGTAGTCACAAGCTGCAACGGTTGTCCGGTAAATACTGAGATATTTACATGCAGATTTTTCTTATTATTCAGCGATATACAAATTGTGTTCATGTTTTCTTCATTTCGTTATTTTATATGTGAGATAGCCTATTTAGCTACAGTTGCTAATTTAGTGCCCCAGTAGCTGCGCCTGCTGTGTCGCTTCTCTGTCCATGAGCAGATGAACCAAGCCCAAATTCTCAAATGAAAAGAGCCCAAATGCTCCTCTGGTGAGATCCATGAAATAGAATATATAGACAGGATTGTTATTGGTTTATCTTCGGTTCAGCATGTAACTGACATTTTTGATAACTAGTGTCGGATACTAGTTTTCCATATTTGTACATGTTAAGTAAAGTGCTTACAGGCTCCTAAAGCCCTTAACTGGGATATCTAGGTCAGTGGGCTGACCGGCAGAGGATGACAGTCGAACGTGGGTGGTCAACATCCCAAGCTAGCTGCTGCTGATTGCCATCCTATGCTTTTCCATGGCCAAGACAACATGGCTGGAAACTACGCAATGACTTAAAGTTTTTGTTTTTTTTTCTTTTTCTTTCTCTGTTCTAGCTAGCCAACTATGACCTCCCTGTCATCATCCCTGCACTCAGGATCAAGCTCAACATGCAGAGCCCTGCCAGGCGAGGGAAGTCAGGTAAGATTGATGAGTGATATTTTATTTATTTATTTATTTATTTATTTTTAAGCAGACAAAAGATTTTGATGTATAAACGGAACTTCCTTGGTGGTACAGGTCCAACCCAAGGCCCCCCTCCTGCAGATCCTTCGCGTAGCAGGAGCTCAGGAGGAGGTGTTTACTCTAAAGGAGGTTAGTGCTGTATGTACTAGTATGAATTTAGGGATATTGCTTGTATGAGGTCCCTGTGAACTGATGTGAAAACCACTGCAGTAGTCTGTTTATAAACTGAGTGGCTTTGATCTTACATGACTGTTTCCCAACCCGT
Organism: Prochilodus magdalenae; assembly: GCA_024036415.1. Classification (NCBI taxonomy): domain Eukaryota; kingdom Metazoa; phylum Chordata; class Actinopteri; order Characiformes; family Prochilodontidae; genus Prochilodus; species Prochilodus magdalenae. The sequence continues at coordinate 74,408 of JAMWET010007263.1, forward strand.
CTGTGTCTCTTAGAAGTAAAAAGTTTTTGTTGTATCTTTAAAACTTTTTGGATGTAGCTGAGGTCTGTTCTGATATTACCCTGTAATGTGCTTCATTCAAAACCTAGTATGACAGAACACTCAAACTGCTGTTGGGCACTGAATTAAAAAAGGATTTATTATGCTCATACATTTATTTACTTACATTTTCCCAAAGCACAATATCTTTCTCATACCGTGCATCTGTATTCACCCTTCACCTGAAACACTCTCTTAGAGCCCCTCTTCCCAATGAGCCCAGTGTCCTCACCCACTCTGTTTTTATAAATCATGGTTTTCTATAATATAGCCCCTTTAAAGCTTGGGGTTTTACATTGCAGTTTGAGCATAACCTCTGCATAATCCCAACTGTATATTAACCAGGTATACTGCCTTCCACAGGTCATGCACTACCTCGGCCAGTACATAATAGTGAAGGAATTATACGATAAACAAAGACAGCATATAGTGCACTGTCAAGATGACCCCCTTGGCGAACTGTTGGAGGTGGAGAGCTTTTCTGTTAAAAACCCTAGGTGAGTTTATACCTGCTGTGAGAAAAATACAGTATAACTTGGAGAGATCAATTAACGAACACAGTGATTTCTAAATTAATATTGCAAGTTAATCGATTATTTTCTGTTCACAGCCCTGTCTATGAGATGCTGAAGAGGAATTTGTTTATTTTGAATTGCTCGGGTAAGTGGGCTGCACCTGTTAGTCAGTGCCTTAATTATATGAATATATATTAATCCTAAAGGTCTTAAAGATTATTCAGAAAGCCTTAGTTTGCATTGGGTGCCTGTATTCTTGTGAGTTTGGTAAACCGATGATATTTTACACTGTCCTCTGAGCAAAGACGTTGTGTTTTTGCGACTTTTCTCCCCAGCACACTGACCTGCTTTTCAGGTTCTTTTTTATTTTGAGTTTTTGTTAAACTTTTTTTGTTTGTTTGTTTTATTCTTTAATTTTTTTGTTTTTGAGGTTTTGTGTGAATGTGTGTATTTGGGGCTTATGGTTGTAGTTGTAAACATTTCTATAGGTGTTGTAGTTATTCTGTCACTATTATATTTGTGTTGTGATGGATGTACAAAAGAAACTGTTATTAAGTAAGTTTTAAGGATTAACTGAGTTTCCCTTAAATATATTTATTTTTTCAGACCAGGTGGTGTCAGTCATTTTTAACTGTTAGCTGTTTATAACTTCATGAATAAATGCATTTATTTGCATTAATAGCACCAACCAACACTAAGCACTACTTAAAGTAGTCTGTAACTAGTAGTGGGCTGTAACTAGTGGTGGGCCATATACTGGTTTAAAATTTGTTTTACCACTGGCATCTTGTATTCTCTCACACATTAAGTATTTACAAACTATGTTACTTTAAAACCCTGGACATTCTGTCTGCACTAGCATGTGTATTAGCCACATGCCCCACTTGGCCTGTTTAATGAAAGGGGAAATATAGGTTTTTGACAAGGTTCACGCTTCTGCCATTTCTTTATTTTGCCCCTACAGATCTGGCTAATGGCATGAAGGTTCTCTCAAACCTACGAATGATTGGTGTGTGCTTGGTTAATAAAGGGCAGGTTTTTTGTTTTCTTCTTTTTGTTTGTTATTATGTCTCATTTGAAATGCAGACGCAGCAAAGAATCTTTCAGTCGGCAAGGATTCTAATGAGTCTCCATGTGAAGATCCCGGTCAGGTAAAGCGACAGCATGGTGCACAGGAGAAACGCTGATCAACGACCCCTTTCATGGCAAACAGCTCTTGTAGCAGAGGCACCATAAATCCCCTTAATGATGATTCAGCTTGGCTGTCTATTCAACTCCTGGGCTGAGAGAAGTGTCAATACTTTTGTGGAGGTATTTGGATGAGGTTTAGGTGTATTTGGAAAGAGTTGGGAAGGAGCAAAATAAATGTAGATTTATTGTCTTAAATGATGTTTCTAATGGCTTTGACACTTGTTTCAGTCTGCTATTTGAAAGCTTTTTTTGCCCCAGTCCTCAGCAAGCTAAACACTTTATCCTGATTGATTTCTTAAAGTCTCTTGCCAAAATGAATTTTCTGAGATGAATTTTACCGTGCTAAGTCCTCATAGCGTTAGGCCATGTCAGGCAGTGGTTGCTGTTGCATTTCTGTTTGGTAGCTAGTTAGCCCAGTTGAAGGTTGCCATGAGAGGGGGTGGAAGAGCAGCTGCCTCCATCAGACGTGTCTGTACAGAGTGGCACCGTCTCTGTACATCCCCATGGCCGGCTTTGCCTGGTGGTCTTGGGGAAGAGAACGAGCCACCAGCGTAAGTTTGGCCAATGGGGAAACAGAGTCCCTGTCTCTGTTTGTCATTCAGAGTTTCCTTCTCTGCCCGGTCGCTTCTACCGGCAGGACAGCATCTCCTTTGTCTACTCTCTGGCCTTCTCCACCCTCTCCTCCCTCTATCCCACATCCTTCTATCCATTAACACGTACAGGGCAAGCCAGGGGCTCATTGAGGAGTGCCATGGTGTAGATCAGCATCTGGGATGGGTGACGAATAAGAGTCTGGTGTTAAGAGCCTGGCAGTTGTTGGTTTTTTTTGATGATGCTTGCAGTGGCTACACCTTTTGGGACGGGATGTGCAGTGTTTAGAATGTAAAAACAATTTGGGGGGAAAAAAAACAATGCATATTTGCATGGTATGCAGTTATGTTAAAAGGTGTGGCCACTTTTGAGTTGCATATTCATACTTGCAGTGCATTGATTTAGTATTAACAATATTTGTAACATCTTTTGAATGCTGCTAGGCAATCAGAATACTGTGTGCGCTTTAAATTACTTCCTTCTTCTAGCATAAGCAGTAATGTTTTGAGGACTGAAACTTTATGGTAGTTTGATCCCCGTAGGGTTTGTTTGGCCATTTGAAACCTACATAGATCCCTTTCTCCCATTTCCCGCTCTTCCTACTGTATGTGGCTTTCTGCAGCCACATATTAAGGCCTCTGCAGTGGAGGAGCTGCTGTTCTGCCTGTTACACACCACTGCAGTAGACACTGATTCAGCCTTTCCTTTACTTTGTAGGTGTCTAGCAGGACATGTAGCTCTGGCCAGGGCTTCAGTGCCAACGGTGCTGGTGACTGTACCACACAGAACCCCTCACAACGCAGACCACGAGAGGCTGATGATGGTAGGTCCGCACACGCCTACACAAGCAGCGTGTAATGTTGTTTCATCTCTTAAATATTTATGTAAAAAGAAATAATCCCTCAACAAATAATTCAAAACAAGCAGGAGTTCACATTAATCTTTTTGTTTAATCAGTTAGTCTTGGGTGGTCTCTAACAACAATTGATCATGTTTGGGTTTTTTTTTGCTTTCTTGAACAATGTGGAAAAGATTGTACATCACTGCTGTAAGCTATACCTGCTTCATGGTAGGGCTTGGTCTTTCTTTTAGATTTGATATTTGAATTTTTAAGGTGTTATTTGAAGGGAAAGACAAACACAGGCTCCTGCATGCTGGTCATGAGGCTGCATTACATAGCTCTTCTTTATTTATGATCAAAATGCAAGGCAGTGACTCTATGCTGCCCTCTGGTGGAAGAGGAAGTTCCGACAGCCCATGGTTCTGACCTGAGAACATGCAACCTGAGGGAGAGCTAAATTGAAAATTAAGAGACCACATCTATTTTATTTAGGACACATCCTTTTTAAGTACCATTTGCTAATTAGTGAAGGAACAAAGTCTTTTCTTAAAAAATAAGGATATAAAAGGGCTACCCTATTTACACAGTTGCAGCACTGACCGTTTCTTTTCACAACTTCCTTTGCTTTACCTTTCATGTGTATGTTGTCTGAGTTTTCCATGTTTGGCTTTCATGTACAGGTAGCTAAACCATAGTGCTTTATCTAAATTTGGCTTTTTGTGAAATTAGAACTTAGTCATGAACGTTGTCACGTCTACCCCTTTTGTTTCGCTTATTCCTCTTCCCTTTTCATAATGTTTTGTCTGTCACCACACCATAGGCATTTTGCCACAGCCAGGTGTTTACACAGGAATGCCTTGAAGTACTTTATCTGGATGGTGTGATGTGAATTTGGGGTCATGATCGTGGTTATATATTTTTTTTATCTTTATTTTTTATGGAATGGCAGGGGATGAATGAAGCAATGTGCTCTGTCTGGGTAACATGCTTTGTGAGACACCATTTAATTGATCCAACAGTTGAACTCTAACCTGCTGATAGTGCAATGGGCATTATGTGAATGTAGGTATCTAGTAGTTATCCCAATCTGTTGAAATTGCTTAGACTCTTTAGATGGGTTGCCAAGATCAGCCTGCAAGCGTCCAAAGCTGGATGTGAGCCTTGATGAGTGGGACCTGTCTGGTCTACCCTGGTGGTTTCTGGGTAATCTACGCAGTAACTACACACGTAGGAGCAACGGCTCAACAGACATCCACACAAATCAAGTAAGAGGGAAAAGCTAACACACTGTGAATGAACGTATTGTTCCGGATGTTTAGGCATATGTGAAATGAAGGTAAAACAAATAGGAAAAAACAAACATTTTTGCTTGATTGTTTCTCTGTGTAACTTCACCTTGAAGATCCAATAAATTAGATTTCCTTTACTTTATTTGTCTTATATAGCTTTATTGCAAAACTGTGAAAGCACATTGACTTGTTTCCTACAACTAAACTGAGGAAGCAGGTGTCTCCCGAGCAGGAGGAGGATACGGCTATTGTTTCAGACACCACAGATGATTTGTGGTTTCTGAACGAGGCCGAGAGTGAGCAGGTGAGTGTGGAGATGAAGGAAGCGGCTCTGGAGCAAGGCAGTGACACAGAGTCCCCTCCGGAGGAAGAAGAGCAAGGGAGGGATAGTAAGGAAGACAAAGAGGTAAGGGGGCTTTGCCACCAACCTCATTTTTATTGACTGTGTGGAATTAGGTGACATTAAGAGGTGTGATCTCATCCTGCTTATGTCTTTTTGATGTTTGCAGTGTTCTCAAATGCAGGAGGAGTTAGATGATGACTCTCAGTGTTTGAGTGACGATACGGACACAGAGATCTCCACACAGGTAATTATTTTTGGTATGGAAAGCGCATACACAATGTTTGTTTGAATGTGTGCTTTCTTGTAGTTTGAGCATTCTGTTATATAGGGCATCCATTTTATTTGAATTGTTATATGCTTTCTTTACTGAAAAACAATACATGAAACTTTTTATTTAGAAATCAAAATGTTGGTTTTGTCTATAAATTTAATCATTACAGTGAAAAAGTTAAATGCAGTGTACACAAGAAAAACTGAAAATGTGTCTAAAAAGAAAGTAAAAAATCCATTGCAATGATTTAATGTCACTTGACCTCATAACATGTAGGCTTACGTTAAAGTTGCATGGCATTACATTTCAGCCTAAAATGCATGTCACAATGAAATGTTGGCACTGTCCAATTATAGCCCTCTACAAAATTAGGGGCATGGCTTAGAAACCACTTTGTGAGAATTGCTCAGAGCTGCAACTTTATCCTGGGAAAATAAAGTTAAGGAGGCATGGTAAAACAACTACATGGGTTTTAGGAACATAAAAAAATCATCACACTCAGCAGTAAAGATTTCCCAGGAATAAATATATATATATATATATGTGTATATATGTATGTGTATATATATATATATATATATATATATGTATGTATGTATGAAGTAATTTATGAACGGCACCAGACTCCAGCAGTCCAACGGGTACTAGTAAATGCCTGATACAATTGACAATGTAAGTTAAAACCTAACCATAGATTAACACCACCAGGCTGAACTTATTCACAGCTTCTGATTCGTTTGGCTTCTAGTTTGCAGCATCTTATGCTCTATATAAAATTGCTCAAAGCTTTAGAGATTGACGGTACGGTAAAGGGAGTGTTCATTTTCACAAATATGCTTTACAGTGTTTGACTGACTTGGATAAAGCAATAATTAAAAATGGAGGCATAAGTCATTGAATAAGAAGTTAGGAGGTTTATTCACCTTATAGACAAATAACATATTCCACATAGAGAATCACTGTAATCTCCCACAGTAAGGAAGAAAAGATGGTTTTGTTAATGTAAGGCCTGCCCTTGATTAATAACAGCCAATTTTTTTATAACTAAGATGAAAACTAAAAGTTCTATATGCTGTGATTTTTACTTTAGCTGATCGCCAGATAACTTGAGGCATGTAAAGATTCTAAAATCTTGTAATACAACCTTTGAACACCAGGCTAAGCAGCACAGTATACTTTTTATTTGGAAAATAATATTATTTTGGAAAAAATATTCTTAAAGATTCTTAAGTTTCTTTTGTCTGTATCTGCAGGACTGCCTTAAAATTATTAGAGGAGAAGGCTTGTAAAGGCTTTGTGGAAAATAGCTCTGGGTACACTGTTTAAATTATGGTTGATTTCCACACAGTTACAACAATATGAGGATTTCTGCTACCATGCCTACTTCTACATCCTATTTCATTTACATTTGCTCGCTTGTGTAGCTTTAAACCAATCATCTCTTTTTGCCGGCAGGATGCATGGCAGTGCACAGAATGTCGCAAATTCAACTCTCCCCTACAACGCTACTGCATGCGCTGCTGGGCCCTCCGCAAGAACTGGTACAAAGACTGCCCCCGCCTGGTCCATTCCATCTCAGTCCCCGACATCCCTGTCTGCAGCTCCCACCCCCAAGGACCTGAAGATGAAGATGAGGATGATGGTATTGACGTGCCAGACTGTTTGAGGACCGTGTCGGACCCTCTCATTCTTCCCTCATACCAGGCAGCCCGCAACCTGCCCCCTTCCTTCACCTCAGCCAAGGGGAAGGCCCCTTGCCGACCGCTACAGAGCTCCCAAGAGAGCTCAGAAGGGGACAGCCAGGACATGCTGGACAGCGACACAAAGTGTCGGCAGGAGGCCATGCTGGAACCATGCAAGCTGTGCCGCGTACGGCCCCGCAACGGCAACATCATCCATGGCCGCACCGCCCACATGATCACCTGCTTCCCTTGCGCACGCAAGCTGCACAAATTCCATGCTCCATGTCCTGGCTGTGGCCAGATTATCCAGAAAGTCATCAAGACTTTCATAGCTTGACAGCGGCAGGGAGCTGAGCAACCATGTACTTGTACAACATGCACACTTAATAAAAAGGTGTATAGAGCTCTTATAATGTAAATATTAAATAAGACATGAAGCCCTGGGCCAAAACTGCATGAGTACTACAGAATAACAAAATATATAAAGGTGTATTAAGTATAATTACTAAAGTATGGAGTACGTCAGGTTCTGCCCTGTATTAACTTTTCCTCAAGCTGATATATATAAATTTTTTTTTGTTCTTATAATTGCAAACACAGCATGTGCAACGAAGAGATGCATGTTTCCAAACAGCTGCTTCAGTCAGGTGAAGGTGATGGAAAGCCGTTCATGAGGTACAGGGCATGAACTTGTGAAAATGCTTAGCCAAAAGTTAAAATTGCCTTTGTATCCAAGTTGGCTTTAACTTTAGCAACCTTACTGATGATGGATGGTTTTGGGTTTTTTTGTTTTTTGGGGGTAAGCGTGTTGTCACACCATTACAGTATCCTAACTTTTGCTGTGAGAGCAAAAACATATCTCCATTTTTTAATGCTTTTATATAATACGACCAACTGTTCATGCTAATTTAGAGATGGAAGTACACATGACTAAAATGTTGTGTTTTGTTTTTTTTGGGTTTTTTTTCCATTAACCTGCATTGTATGTTGAAGTGGGGTTTTTTGGTTTTTTTTTTTTTCCTCCTGCAAAATAACTTTCCTAGGGATAAAAAGTTTTGTTTTGACACAGATGCTGATGATTCACTTAGTGGATGGTGTTTGGACTGGTAATTGTGAACTATTTGTTTAATTTATTTATTTATTTACATACTGTAGTTGATCAGTTCAAGAGTGTGTTGCTTTGAGGTTTTTGCTGTCTAGATAGACTAGTTCATTACATTGTTGGTGAGACAGAACCACAGTCGTGTGGGATTGTTTTACAAAGAGTACTCAATAGTTCTCATTTGTTAAAATGACTGGTGCCTTCTGGGGTTACAGGAAGTAGCACTTTGTACAGCTTGATCTCTATAATATCTGAATGTCAGTGGTCTTGCATAAAAAACAAAAAAACAGTGGTATTATAAATGTGTACTAAAACAAAACCTATTAGCTGCAGCCTACGCTAAAGGTGCTGGTATGGGTGGACTGCAGGCCTTGTGATCCTTCTGCACTTTCAGATTGAACAGGCTTAAAGCTGTCAGGTGGATGATGACTTTCCCTTCTCGCTCCAGTGCTTGGTTTCAAGTGCGGTTTCTTTTCGTCATCACCCTCTTCCTAAGTTGCAGTCCTGGCTTTGCCTGAGCACCACTGAGCCGTGAACTCGTTGGGTCCTGGACACTGTTTGGGCCAGCCCTGCCTTTCCTACACTCTTATTCTGTGCCTTCCTGTCTAACCCAGTCTTTCCTTTAGGCTCTACCTGCGAGAAAGAGGCCAGTACCGAGAGGGGCCTAAGCTCCAGTGCACTGGTGTACACTTTCTCTCATTTTTCTGCCTTTGAAAATGCTTTGTTTGAAGTTGTACCCATTGCTGCTGTTATATGGGGGAAAAAAGTTTTTAGCGCTGCGTTTGGCTGTAATTGGAATTTATGTAAGGCTGCAGCATTAAAAGAATACTCCTCTGTTCCTGTTCACAGATGTGCAGCTTAATGTTTTATGTTCCTAAATGAAGTTGCTTCTGTTTATCCTTCTGTTGATCACCTTGTTCTCTGTTTGCGGTTTATAGAAAACTGTCTAATTTGTATGCTTTGCCTCTTGAGGACTCTTCATTTGATTGCTCGACACAAGTGGCATGGAAGGCAGAAGCATAGTAATGGAAGATTGTACTGGCTCCTACCACCAGGGGGGGTTATGAGTAAAAGATTTTCTGTGTGTAAACAATAATGCCACAGCTTTTGACCTTACTAGTTAATATGAAAGCGTATGCAGAACTATTTGTAGTAAAGGACTCTTTTAATGTATATACTGGGGACATAAGAGCTATATTAGCTGTTCATGTAAATGTCCCCAGAAACCCATTTTGAATTGTGTAATGCCTCTTAACCTTGCACAGGTGCGAACGTTGTATTTTAGCCTCATTATGCCACGTGGTATTCAACCTAAGAGGACACCATTTGTGCTAAAGTCACTGCCATAATTATAAATGTTTGTGTTTGTACATTTTGTTTGTTTTCCTCAGACATGGGTTCTGCTTCAGAACGTGTTTCCTGCTTATGAGCAGCATTTGTGTCTTTTTAGTTAAATAAATAGTGCAACGTGAAAGTAAACAATACATCTCTCTTCTTTTTGCACTAAGGTGCTGTATACCAAGTAGAAGTGTTTCTTCTTCTTTTTCTTCACTTATTATTATTATTATTATTATTATTATTTATTTTTATTTATTCATTTATTTAAATTTATTTTTTCAATGAAGTGACTCCTCTTTCTAACCAAATGAGGGAGCCCAATCTGATCCTGGAGACATTTCCATATGTATCTTATCTACATTAAATATTACCTAATTTTATTGGGGTGGGCATGGAAAAAAAATGTTTTTGAAAGTGGAAATGTAAAGCTGGATATTTGGGGTAAGAAGGCTAGTATTAATCAACTGCCTGTTGTTTCAGTGTAGTTACATTAACAGTGAGTATGTTTCTACATGAGATGCCACATGCATGTAGAATGTACTGAGCATCTTTTTTTTATCTCAAGATGATCATTATATACAATTATTTTTACATGACGGCAGTTTAGACCAGAGGTTTAATAAACTAAGGTGGTCTAAATTATTGCACTGTACTGTAAATAAAAATCTTTGTTCTTTTGTCCCTTTGGAAATACCTGGATTTCTGCACTGATTACTAATAAAGTGTGATCTGTTTGCTGTCTAAGTCACATTCATAGACCAAATGCTAGACTTAAAACAGACATTTGTACTTTTCATGTCCTTTTTAAGCACATGGAGTAACATCCACAGTGCAGGCTAGAACAGCTAGGGAAACTCCGACTTTTCCAGAAGCTAATTGACAAAAGTGCTTCAATCAAGGTGATGAGATTGGAGGTGTGGTTTTCACAGGTGCTTTGCCCCTTTAATAAAGCCAGCACACAAAGTCTGCTTACTGACATATCTGTTCTTCTCAAGAACGGTCAGTGTGAGCTGTGCCTCAATACAAACAACTTTCAAAGACCCTTAAGATGTGTTATAGAGATGCATCAAGATGGCAAAGCCTATAAACGCATTGATAAAGATCTGAGTGTACATTAATCCACACTTAGACAAATGATCTACAAGTGGGCATCCTGTTAAGATCACCCCAAGAGCAAAACACCCAATACTGAAATAAATTAACAGCAAAATACCTGCAGACTCTACAAACTGCAAAAACCTTTGTTCATCTGTCCACTTTCAGAAAACATTGGCCAAGAATTGGATTCACAGAAGGACACCACAAAGGAAGCCATTCCTGTTCCAAGTTTCCCCAAGACCACCTGGATGCTGCAATGTTTCTGAGAAAATGTTTTATGGACAATCAGGACAAAGTTGAACATTTAAGCACAAACACCAAATGCTATGTTTGGAGGAGAAAGGACACCGCACACCAACACCAAAACCCCAACAGACGTTTACAACAGATGTTGTCACAAAGCAGCTTTGCAGAGAAGGGTGACAGTGGAAAGGAAACTTCTTTGAGAGGGAGCATGACTTTCATGGGAAACTCCTCTGGTTCCCACTGGATGGCAAAACGAGCACAAATCAATATAAATGGTTAAGATTTTACAGTTATAAACAGTATTGAATAGAGTATAACCAAAGACTATTAGAGTCTTGTGCGAGTAGCAGTAAGAACCCAATCTGAAAGTCTGAATGAAACACACCAGTGAAACCATGTTCTTTAAGCATGCCCACTTTTTTCACAAACAGCCCTCAGTAGGCCACAACAAACGTTTCCACAGTGCATCAGTTCAGTTTTAGAGGCGTCCAAGCCCAGAGAAGTCGGGAGTGTTTCTGGATGTAGTTGACATACGTCTTCCCTTGTGTTTTAGGTCACAGAAGCTGGTTTTAACACAGAGCTCTCAATGTTAATGGCTATTTGTTTTTTACAGTTTAACAATCATTTGGAAATGGCTGCTCTGTTCCAGTATAAAATAAGTTGTTCCAAAAAAAAAAGTCCCTGTATTCTTACCTGTCTTTGAGAATTTACTATCCGCCTGTATCCGCTCATGTCTCTCATATCTTTACAGCTGCAAAATGTAATCTCCTGATCCACAGGAGGGCAGTAAAGGTCTGTGTAATGATGACTTGTAGTCATGGATCATGTCTGTAATCTACACTTCCTGGCCCAAAAAAAAAAATGGCCTTTTGGATTTAAATGAGGAAATACTTAAAAACCTTTGATTGGATTATTACCACAGTGATTAATTTGTTTCAGCTGGCAACAACTCTTCTAACCTTAAGTGATGCAGTGAATAGCTTTTCTCCTTTCCTAAACAACCGCATGAAAAGACATCCTGTGGAAATAATGCTACTGTTTTTCAGGCAGGTCACTTTATTGGCCTTCACCAGCAAAGAAGGTCTTCGTGATCGAAGATCACCGAAATGCTTGGTGAAAAGACGACAGCAGAACTCATGGCTATGTTTCACAGGGCACGTAGGAGCATTGCTACTCACACATTACAATGATAAATTACAGAATTGGGAATAATCAGCCCGGTGGCCTAAGAAAAAAATCTCTTGTTAAGATTAATCAGAGCATAAAGATTGGACTGTGAATGGAAAAATGGTCATGTGCTCTGATTAGTCCAGATTTACTCTATTCCAGAGCGAAAAGGGGAATAGGAATGGAAAGCACATGAAACAATCCACCCATCATGCATAGTGCCTACTGTATAAGGCTCTGGAGGCAGCATTATAATCTGGCGTTACTACCAGGGGTAGTAGTATCTGGGGTTATCTGGATGTGTACTGAATGACCAGATTATCCCATCAGTGGATTTTTTTTGTCATGGGCATAGTCCAGATTAACAAAGCCAACAGATTCTTTGGGCTAAGATTGTGAAAGAATGGTTCAGGGAGCATGAGAGAGAGTTTTACACATAACACTAATCAAAAGAATACTTGCACAAATAGTTGCGCCCAGAAGGAATCAACCGATATTAGTGAAACTGCTGAAGGTTCGATATTGTGAGACAGATGCAAATGATTACAGTTATATGCTCAGCCGTGTATGTGATATGAGCAAGGATGAACCTCAATGCTGTACCTGAATGCCCCAACAGCCATGACTGAGGACATTCAGTGATCAGTAATGCCCAGCTTGAGTCATCCTGTTAGTGGCAGCACCAACAGCGCAAGACTACAGGCATGCAGGCCAATATGACCACTGTCCTTTACAAGACATTGAGTCAACATTGCCATAGACTGCAATGGTGTCGTGGCAGACTGTCATGGAGTTACTTAGAATGGCAGTGGGTCATCTTCAGTGACGCTTTTGTATTAGTGGAGCTGACCAACGAATCTGTGTGTGGAGGCTCCATGGTCAGCGCCAAGATGAACAGTTTTTTGCCACGGATGACATGACCTTAAAATGACACCCCTACCGCAAAATCTGCAGGAACTGCATAAGAATATTCAAGATGGATGACCATGCCAAGACATCTGGTGTGTTGAGTTGAGCAAACATGGCACCCTGATGCCATATACTGAGAGTCACAACTTCTGTGTGTGTAGCTCTACAAGTATTGCCCATATCAACTAATTTTATCATCATCAGTCATTGTTCCTGGTAACCTTTGTCTTCCTTCACAGTATCACTGCAATCTAACACTTCCCTCTAGGTGCAAGGATGACGATGAGTTGTCCAGGGATATGCAAACCTTTACATTCAGCTGTATGCTAATTAATTTAATAAGTAGTACAGATTAGTACTTGTTAGTGTAATTGTTTCAGTGCGTTAGGCATGTTAAAGAAAAGATGGAATGATACAGTAAAATTGGATTTATAAGGCGGTATCTCCACATGCCCTCTTAGAGGGTAATTGCAGTTCTTCAATTTGCTTATCTCCCATTTAAGGTCATTGCTTTAATCACATTCCTTTGATCAAGTTAATGGCCTGGCCATGACGTTACACCAGCTAAAACTGACAAGGCATAATCAGTGAGAAATCGGCGATCGAATATTCATCATGGTCCGTGTACATACGCAAGTGCTAGCATGACCTTGGGTTGAAAGCAGAGAGATGGGCCTGCCTCAGAAAATTTCAAGTCATAGGCATATTCTGAATCCAGCCATGTGTTGTTTGTGTGCTGCTCTGGCTTAATAGTTTCATATGACTGTTTTCACCCTCAGGCCTTCATTGTGTGTACATTTTGCATGCTCAGGCGGCTGCTAGCAGTTTTATTCCATTGTTGTATTTATGCTGGTATTTGGATGAAGCGTTTATGAGTTTCCCTCTCATTCTCTGGTGCTGCTTATGAGCTGTGCTGCTGGGGAACTGTGGAGCGGTGTTTGTAGGTTGTAAGTTGTAGGTTCTCTCTGCAGGATACAGAGTGGTTTTGGGCTCTGTGACTTTGTACCTGGGCTAAAGGACATGGTGCTGTGCTTGGCTGTGATGATGACTTCACTGTACCTTTTGTTTTTAAAGGGCCCATGGTCTGCTTGGTTTACTTGTATTGTTGTATTTATTCTCCCTGAGGTCCACTAATGACATTTGACAGTATTGTCAGTCACAAACCAGGTGAGTTTAGGTAGAGATAACCAAGGTTCAATTTTGTTCCAGTGTAAGTCCTTCCTTTAGACCTCCACTTGAGTAAAAGTCAGAAGAAGTGATCTTAATAGCATAGGAGTAAAAAATAAAGTCTCCTCTCCGGTGTACTTTAATGCCTCTGGTTTCTTATTCTATAATATAATGTTCCAAGAAATAACCTCTGTCTTCATGTACATTGCTGATAGTCTGCTTCTCGACCTGTCACAAGAACATCATTGTGGTCAGTTTAGCCTAGATCAATACTGCAATGCAAATGAAATTCATGACCAGTGTCAATCAGTTAACCTCTAATGATGACCCCCATCTGCACTGAACAAATCTAGGTTTGAAAAATGAACAGCAGACTACGAGAAGTTAGAACATCAAGCTGATGTAACTTTTCTACTAGGTTAACTGCAGAAAACTGGCCCAGCAAACCGCACAAATGATCCGGAAAAAGAAATAAAAGACTGCAATGTTCTTTCATCTCCACCGCTGTAATAATGCTGTTTTCTGCTATGCATGTAATGATTGTGGATGTTCACATTCCCGCACTGGCTTTAGCATTACCCTACTTAACCACAAGATGAGTTCAGATCTGTGTGCTGAGATAACCGTGCCCATTCCATCCATCCTCCTCTGTTTTCATTCTGCTAAGCTTTTTTCTCCCTCTCTGTGTACATGTGCTGAGACTAGAAGAAAGTGATGGCATTTTGTAAAGACGTGTGTATGTGTTTCATCAGCATTGCAGTCATGTTAACAGGCTGTGTTTGGGTCAGAGATGGAGCAGTATTACTTTGTTAGCTTTTTTGTGCATCTAAGCCTTTTGTTCTTGGCCAATCGGGAGTGATGTAACTCTTTAAACAGGCTGTATGTGTTGCTATGCCTTTAAGACTGGTGTATACAAATACCTTTCAATTATTTATATTCCTGTCAAAACCGGCAATAAGTACAAATCAGTTTGTATTTCAGGTGATATTTCTGAGGGGATCAGTTATAAGCTCATCCACTTGTATAGGGGCTTCAAAACTAGAATTCAAAAATGAATTAAGAGTTATATGGAGGAAGTACGACCACCGCTAAGCCAACAAGACCAGCAAAACTGTCACCACAATACTAAAGACAGTAAGAAAAATCCACATGTGCTTCTGTCCATCCTTCCGCTGTGTGAAGAAACTTTGCGCTATGGGTCTATGAGAATGTGCCGATGACAAGAAGCTCTAAATAAGAAATTTGGAATAATCTGCAATTAATGCGCTTTTGCACAGTGGTGTATGCAAACTGTTCTGATTAGCTAGCATCTATTGTGTAGCTTTCACGTAGCAGTCAGGAAAACAGTTTTCATAACTTCATTGGGAACATGTGGGGCTAGACTACTGTAGGCATTTTATGACACCACATACATCAATTAATTTGTCAATTAATTCAAAGCAGCTGTGCGGCAGTGGAATTGGCTGATGAGTTTTTACAGTTTATTCTTACATGCAACATCAAGCAATTAAAAGAAAGTGAGGGACATTTTCATTAAATAGCCCCTTTAGGAATGTTTTCAGCAAATGCTTTTTTATTGCCTTGGTTTCTGTGAAAAAGGGAAATCAGAAAAGTTACATCTTTGTCTAATGGCTTCCGTGCCCTTTTGATAAATACTGGTAGAAACCCTTAAATAGCATGATGCATTGGGTGATAATGGCACGTGGCTCAGCAGTGCCATTAATCATCAGTTGCAACGTGGCTGACGCAAGCACGCTGCAGAGCAACAGGAGCTTATACGCATTCAGCTCGACCGGAGCATTGGCATCTTCAATCAGCTGCACTATTGTTGTGGACAAACAAATTGAAATAATTAAAATGCTCAGTGATGTCTGACTAAGAACCCCGCTGGGACATTTTGGCCTGCTCTCCGTGACCCCAGAGTGCTTTTGCCATCGCTGTCACTGTCATGCTCTTTGCTCTCTCATTTCTGTCATTAGCATGAGGTTTACCGTCTCTTCTATAACTTCAGCCTCTGGCAAAATCCACCTCTGCTAACAAGAAGCGAGGAAAAGACCGTAGTTAGCACAGGGGTGGCTGAAGGCAATGCGTAGTCCAGTTCAGCCGCAGGGCCTTGTGTTTATGAGCTTCCACTCTGCTGACCTCAGTGCACACTCCAGCAGACTGGCCTTCTGTGACTTTGTGTTGTGCTGTGTTAAGCAATTACTGTGTGGAGGGTTTTTTCCCCACTCCAAGTTAACCTTACCAAAAGCTGCACTCTTAAAAATGAGGGTGCCATAAAATGGTTCTTAGGGGTAATCCACAGAACAGCAACTTTCCCTGAAAATGCTTCTTTAAAGAGCTCTTCTTATGAATGCTGCATTCAAGCATGAAGAATGTTTAAGAAACCGCCACATAATGTAAAGGTTTTGTTCCAATTAGAGGCCCAAATCCTGTGCATTCTTCTCATGTTGTATTTATAGCTTATAGCTATAGAGAGGTTCACTTATGACATTTTTGTGGTTTTATAACAAAAAAAAGTGCATAATGTATTTTCTGATTATCTGCCTCACTAGAAAAGCAAACTGGAACACTCCATAAGCATGAATAGCCGTAGTCTTACAGGGCCTGACATGGTCTAACAGCTATAACATAATGTTTAGGTGCAGCCTTGAGAAATTTGGGGTTAATTCTGGATAAGAATGTAAACTTATAAGTGTTGGTAGCGCTGGTGGAAGACTTTTATTAGCACATCCATGGAACATGCAATTACATGGCTATGAAGTTCCAAGGATGTAAATGTGTGGTTTGACATGTGTGGTAAAGAAAACAGTTTTTAATCAGCTTTGTACTTCTTTTCACAACAAACATGGACTTAAATTAGTCACCTGTGACTGAAACATACAGTACATAACCCTGTGGAATACCTCCCTGAGCACGAATAACAGCTGTGATTTGATTTGGAATGGACTGGATAAGTTTCTGGATGTAGGTGACATTAATGTACAACTACTCTTCCATCAAAGTACTGTGCAGTTGTGCCAGATTCTTCTCTCGCACAATTCTGAGAGGCATTACTGTAGATTTTTGCCACTGCTGATAGACCTGTATGACCTGCAAATTCAGCTACTTCTTTTACACTATGCTATGGCCAAATGTAATCCTCATCATCTGCTTGGAGCCCCATTTTCCACACATCAAACAAGATATTTACTGCACGGTGCCACCTCTTTTCAACCTATAAATCCCGTCTGTAGCCCCATCATTCTCGTGCCATCTGAAGGAGCCTGATGTTACTATCACCTTAAACACACAATGTGACTGTATGTTTGATTGGGGAGCTTATTTTTGAGAGCATAGGTTTTGGATTGTATCAGTTTCTGCTCCTGTTTCTAAACAGTTTACTTTGAGACTATGAGAGAAGACAAGGAATCTATCCAGAGTTCATGGAAAGGATAGCACGGGCATTCCACTATACTGATGGGGGAAACAGTACACAACTTGATCATGGGGACTGTGGGATCATGGCATACAAACAGAGCCCCATCCCCTTCCACACACACTCTTTTTACTTTTTTACCTTACCTAGAGCAGCCCAGTTCTACTCCATTAACCAATGTCACTTCCCATTTCTGTGCTCTCTTTACCCCATTCCATATTCCATTATCTTACACACCCGGCCAACTTTCCTTCTCCTTATGGGGAAATCAATAGCCGCACTAAATAGATTTCACAATCAATTTTTCTATCATCACCCCTACAGCTGCTTCCCAGGTTTAAAACTACGAATGGTTTAAGGGGAAAAGGAATGCGAATGGTAAGGAATGATGGGATGTTAAGGTTAGCAAAACCTGTTTCCTTGTTAAAGTAGGATTGGCGTAGTGTGTAGATTATTATTATTTTTAGATCAGCACTTATTGGACATGCAGGACTTATCCAGAATTTCCTGGTTGTAAATAACTTTGACACCTCCATCCACTTCACATTATATGAGATTGTGATCAACATAAGTGTTCTAAAAGAGGATATTTTTAATTAAACAAAAATCAAAATTGAAATAAAATCATTTCTTTGATGTGGTTTGATGTCAAATGTGCTTTGTTGAGTTATTCCCATTTGTGATGATATGAGCTAAAGGTCTGAAATGCTTGAAGCCTCTAAAAGCTTCCACACAGGCAGCTATTACAAGAACCGATTATGAATATGGTACCTGATGCCTGGGACATTGTGTTATTGGACTTTCAGCTAAAGATTTGGCCTTTTGCTTATTGGTTAGAGTCGTTATAATGTGTAAACTAACCCCCAAATAAAACCTTAGGGTTCAGATTTAACACAATTTTACCATTATCAACACTTTAAACTATAAAGACATGTAGGTTTACTGGCCAGTTTGAATGGTAAATAAAATGATTCTGTTTGTCTTGTAGATATCGGGTTTCCAACCCCATCGTTGTAACGAAATCTATGGGCCTAATGTACAAGCCTTTTGAACCTTAATCAGATACATTCTGCCTGTATATTATGAACTAAAGAGTTTATGGCCACATAAATGGTTAAATGTTTAAAAGTGGGTTATAATGGTTAGATGGGTAAAAGATGGTTTCCGCAAAACATTGGGGGACTGCATAAAAAAGTGAGTGGAGAGATTTACCATATGGTTGATTTAAATTTAGATATATACTAACATTTGAGAAACTCTAGTGGACGCTTTCACGTCAGTTTGTTAAATACAGGCAAAAATTTAACATTGCCCGTATCCTTTAACCTTGGCAGCATAAGCCTCCAACACAAGCTGAAAGAATATTAACTACAGTGAGGAAAATAAGTATTTGAACACCCTGCAAGTTCTCCCACCTAGAAATCATGGAGGGGTCTGAAATTTTCATCTTAGGTGCATGTCCACTGTGAGAGACATAATCTAAAAAAAAAAAATCCGGAAATCACTATGTATGATTTTTAATAATGTATTTGTGTGTTACTGCTGCAAATAAATATTTGAACACCTGTGAAAATCAATGTTAATATTTGGTACAGTAGCCTTTGTTTCCAATTACAGAGGTCAAACGTTTCCCGTAGTTTTTCACCAGGTTTGCACACACTGCAGCAGGGATTTTGGCCCATTCCTTCACACAGATCTTCTCCAGATCGGGTTTACAGGTTTCTGGGCTGAGTTTCAGCTCCCTCCAAAGATTTTCTATAGGGTTTAGGTCTGGAGACTGGCTAGGCCACTCCAGAAACTTGATATGCTTCTTACAGAGCCACTCCTTAGTTATCCTGGCTGTGTGCTTTGGGTCATTGTCATGTTGGAAGACCCAGCCATGACCCGTCTTCAATGCTCTAACTGAGGGAAGGAGGTTGTTCCCCAAAATCTCGCAATACATGGCCCCGTTCATCCTCTCCTTAATACAGTGCAGTCGTCCTGTCCCATGTGCAGAAAGACGCCCCCAAAGCATGATGCTTCCACCCCCATGCTTCACAGCAGGGATAGTGTTTTTGGGATGGTACTCATCATTCTTCATCCTCCAAACACAGCGAGTGGAATTAAGACCAAAAAGTTCTATTTTGGTCTCATCTGACCACAGAACTTTCTCCCATGACTCCTCTGGATCATCCAAATGGTCATGGGCAAACTTAAGACGGGCCTGGACGTGTGCTGATTTAAGCAGGGGAACCTTCCGTGCCATGCATGACTTTAAACTATGACGTCTTAGTGTATTACCCACAGTAACCTTGGAAACAGTGGTGCCAGCTCTCTTCAGGTCATTGACCAGCTCCTCCCGTGTAGTTCTGGGCTGATTCCTCACCTTTCTTAGGATCATTGATACGCCACGAGGTGAGATCTTGTGTGGAGCCCCAGTCCGAGGGAGACTGACAGTCATGTTTAGCTTCTTCCATTTTCTAATAATTGCTCCAACAGTTGATCTTTTTTCACCAAGCTGCTTGGCAATTGCCCCGTAGCCCTTTCCAGCCTTGTGGAGGTCAACAATTTTGTCTCTGGTGTCTTTGGACAGCTCTTTGGTCTTAGCCATGTTAGTGGTTGTAGTCTTACTGATTGTGTGGGGTGGAGCTAACGACCTCAAACAGGTGCTTCTAATTTAGAATAATAAGTGGAGTGGAGGTGGAGTTTTTAGAGGCGAACTAACAGGTCTTTGAGGGCCAGAATTTTTGCTGATTGGCAGGTGTTTAAATACTTATTTGCAGCAGTAACACACAAAAGAATGATTAAAAAATCATACATTGTGATTTCCAAGTTAGATTGGTCTCTCACAATGGACATGCACCTAAGATGAACATTTCAGACCCCTCCATGATTTCTAAGTGGGAGAACTTGCAAAGTCGCAGGGTGTTCAAATACTTATTTTCCTCACTGTATGTGGCCTTGATGTGGGACTTTCGAAACGACATGCAGTTAGTTGTGGTTTTCAGACTTGGTCATTATATACATAGATTTGTTTGGATTCCCTGAACCTTTTGATGTTGTTACAGGCAATTCCCTCTGGAGAGTGTTGTTCTTAAGGTACTGGTTGGAAGAAGTGGCAAACCTTTAATTAAACATTAAAATGTTTTCTGAGCATTTAAAGAATGTTCCTAGTCCTGAATTGATCCTGTCCCAACACGAGAGCTCTACATCAAAAAAAAAAAAAAAAAGATCTCACTTCTTGCTGCTAATTTCAGCATCAGCGTATTCAGTCATTTTCCCATTACCTAAACCCGAGAAGTAATCAGTCTGTTTGGCGAACTGTAAAATCCAGTACATTGTTTTGTTTTGTTTTTTACATATGAGTCATTTTGAATTTGATGGCAAAATTGCACCAGTTATCATAATAATATGTACTGATAATATGATATATTATTATATCACAGCTTAGTCACTGCAAAAAGGTTTTTTGGCATGTTCTGCTGGCATTAATTTTAGAATGAGTGTACATTTACAAAAAACAATGAAGTTAATAAGATGAAAATGACACAAACTGTACTGTCTGTTCTGTATGTATTGTGCTGCTTTAGTTGTAAAACAGGTCAAATGTGATTTATAATTTACCTGGTATCTGTTTTTATTGGCCTTTTCCCTAATGTCCCATTAGGTACACTTTGTTTATGCAGAGCAACTCAAAGGTTAAACTAAAGCTTAAAGTGATTGGTGGGGAAGCCAATATCCTTGACTGTCAGATCTGAGTGTTGAATCAGGTCAGCGTAGGATTAATTTTCAGATTTGCATTTGGATTACTGGAATTATTGCGCTGGAAAATCACATCAAAATGGCAGGAAACTTTATTTAGCAATTACTTTATAATTAATAATTAATCAAATCATTAATCATAAACTACAAGAAGTGGCCATCCATTTTAATTTCTGCATATCAATTATAAAAATTATGACCTTGATAGGCTTAATACAAACTTCAAATTGTTGCTGCTATTGCTTTATAAAACTTGCCCATCTGCAGTGAGAGAAGAAAAAACATTAAAGTAGGAATCTAAAAAAATCATACAAGTGTAATGCTCGTAGTGCAAGTAATAAGCCTCTGCAATTAGCTCCATGTTTTAGGCTTACAAAGGACTGAATGCATCTGAAGTAGTATGCCAGTTGGTAAGTAGGTTTTCTGCATTTTCAGACCTGATTTCCAAATGCATTATCAGTACATATAGTTATATTGGCGGTTAATATACTACTAGTGTTTCTTGTGCATTTGATTTTAGAAGTATCATAGCCATCAATCTGCATTACTACATTTTTACATAGGCTGTGATTTCCCCTAAGACTTCCACATATGAGTCTTTACAAAAGTTACAGCAGCATTTAAAAGTTAATAATAACTTCCATATTAATAATGTTATTTTTTAAAAATGTAATAACAACTTGCTGGAGCCTGTCTCAGCGCTCATTGGGCATAAGGCAAGAAAACATCCTGGGACCCAGCACTGTGCCACCCCACCACTGGGAACAGCAAAAAGTTATTAAATGATAAATAATATACTGTAATCATTATAATACTTTCAATCTTAATATATATCTTATATGTTATGTCTTGAGATTTGACCGCTACTTTTCAAATAAAGACATTCAAGTCACTGAGGAATCATCTACAGTTCTGTTCATCATTCTGGGCACATCTAACATACAGTAGGGGACTTGCGGGGCCTTCTAGGCATTCAGAGAAGGCCTGATGAGTTCTGTGATATAAAAAATTCATGCCTGTAATTTTTAGTTTATTTTTGTTTAATAATCATCATGCTTGCAGAGCTTAAATACAACAAGTAATGTAGTAATGATTGTATTTTATTATTAAGTTTAAATCAGAAAGGCAACAGTTAAATTCTAAAACACACAATCAGGGTTTTTTCCCTGTGGTACTTAAGGCGACACAGTCAAGTGAGCTCCCCTACTGGTGGGGTTTTAGGTTGGGTTTAATCACTAACATAATTGGGAACTTACAATGGGTAGAGAATTATCAGGCCTTCTGGAAGCCCTGTACACATCACTGGCTGGGGAAACAAGTGCTAACCAGTGCCTTTCGGCCAGTAGAAATGGGAAAACAGTGGCAGCTAAATCCCTTGCCATGGAATGGAAAACTGTCTTTAGATTGTCATAATGAATAAGAAGTGTTCAGTACACAGAGCCGACAAACATGAACCTCAAACATTGCTGTTCCCCCCTTAAGTACAAATCCTGTGTTTATAAAAGAGGGCTGAAGAATAAGCCAGTCCCAAAATCTGTCCATGTTAGATTGTTCTGGACACACCGAATCAACTGTCAAACCTTAAATACACTCAATGGTACCTCAATGGTAACAAAACAGGGGATGTCTTTTACAGAATAGCCAAACATGCCCATGTGAGTTACCATTACTTTAGCACTAGAAATCCCAACTAGCATTATTATATTAGCTTTAGCAATATTAGTAGTAGTAGTTATAGAGATTTGTTGCCTAGTTTTGACAGGACTGTGACATTTATGGCTGAGCGGAAGGCTTAGCTGCTAAATTATCTTTTCCCACCGTTGTCTACAATTATTTAAAGCCTGTTAAATTATGGAGTGCTAGCATCGTAACTAAATCATTTTGCACATGTAATTTCAACATATTATTGAAAATAATTATTCCAAGCTTTTGTACAGCAGTGGAATCTGCATTCAGGCCTGCAAAGGTTTGCACAAGTTTCAAACATGCTGTGTTTTTTTTTTTCTTCCTCTGTCCATATGCTGTTTCATTATTTTTCTAGAATCTGTTACTCTAAGTAAAAATGAGCAAATGAAAAGAACAAAAATAATAATAAAAAAGGATCCTAAATCTCCATTATATAAATATTTTCTACATCATTTCTACGACCACAACAGCTGTCCTTTATATTGTGTAACAGTCCCATACTGAATGGATCATAGAAATGTTCCAGAAAACCTAGAAAATGCATTGTTACATTGTCTTGAAAATGAGAGGTGTTTTACTCTCCTCTGTGCACTTTTTATTCTTAAGATGCTTGTTGTTCATTGGACAGAATTGTGTATCTCAGCCTGATCCCAGTAAAAATGAGATTAATTCTACTGACACATTACCAAAAACACATCACAGTTTATATGGCACTGGAAATTCTCATGTACAAAATATAATTGATTTACAAAAACGGCTTCACTATCAGCGCAAGTCCAGTGCTAGTTCAAAGTACTCTTGAGCTAAGATGCTGTCAGAAACAGATGCCAGTGCTAAAACCCAGACAGAGAGATACAGAATTAACCCCAGCATAAGTGCAATACAGTGGATTAATTAAGTACTTGGATTAGTGCTTACTTAAGGGCTTCACAAAGAGACAGGTCTTCAGTATGTGCCTGCCCGAGGGACTCAGACAGCCAGAGGAAGTTCGGATCAGCAGAGGTGTATTTGAAGTTCGAAGGGCTCTGGGTACAGGTCAGGTTTTGACGATTGCCATAAAGTAGCGAGGGTCTAGTCCATTTTGGCTTTGTAGGGAAGCATCCAGGTTTTAAATCTGATCTGGGCAGCTACAGGACGCTGAGTCACAGTGGAGTGACATGAGTGAACTCAGATTTAAGACAGCATTCTGGATCAGTTTCAAAGGCTTGATGGTCTGCACAGACAGACCAGCCTGATGCAAGCTTTTATATTTCCTCAAAACAAGAAAACCTTACTCTGCCCTGTGAGGCTCTCTGTAAGAATCTCTGAAGTCATTTTTAAAATGTATAAATAAAAAAATAGCCAGTGTGACCCATTTCTGTAGATCACTTCATTTATAACATTAAATAATATTTTTGTAGTTTTGACAATCATTTGTTCCTCTTTTTCCTTGTACTTTTCCTCAGTGGCTTTTTTAGGTAGTGGCACTTAGAGTTCCTTGGTGCAGTTTACCTTTTAGGAAATTACCGCTCTACAGAGTTAGGTTCAATAAAAAAACAAAAACAAAGTTTTTAGACTTAAGATATTCACAAGTGAATAAGATTTATAGGGCACTTTCTCTTTTGTACATTTTTGTCCATACAGATGAAAACATCAGGACAGATACCTTTCCAGAAATTGTTTGCCTGGAGTGTGAGTGAGCTATAAATACACAGATCCTATAGCCTGCTATTGAATAAAAACAAATTATTAGGATAAGACGAGCATGCTATTTTTAATTGATTTTCTCCACTTTTGGATGCATGTTAAGTGCTAAAACTCTAGAACACAGCAATACAGGCTTTATTTTATTTTTAATTACGTTGCATGTTTACTATCAACTGTTCTTAATACTATAAACCAAAATAAATTAAAAGACAGAGCTAAATATTATGAAGTGTATTACAATATGTGTCAGATTTCTTATTGTTGAACAGACTTGAACAGAAACGCCTATATAACAAATCCAATTCAAGAAAAAAGTTGGGTCAGTAGGTCTTTTTATATGTTTTCAATCGAGAAAAAGAGTAGATATATTTCATATCTTTTTTTACATTTTCAATTGAATTTGAATATATATCTTCTAGTACATTCCAAATGAAGCTGGAACAAGGCCAGTGTAAAAACAGTAATTTTGAGGAATGATCAAAATTGTTGAACATTCTAGGGTATAGAAGGAGCCTGACGAGAAGCTCATTCAATGTTTGTGTGAAACTGCTTGAGAGAATAGTCCGGCTAGTTTGAGAACATAGTTTTTTAAGACACAATTGCAAGGAATGTATGAATTCCATAACATCAATAAAAGATATTTCTTTTCTGATCAGTGTGTAACGGACAGGGTCGAAAACTAGTATTGATGGCTCTTGACTTCCAATTCCTCAGATAGTACTGCGTTACAGACCAACAAGCTTCTGTAATGAAAATAATCAAATGCGCTTGGGAATACTTCAGAAAACCCTTACCAGTTCATCGCTTCATGTACAAATGTGAGGTAAGGCTCTTTGCAAAGCAGAATTAATATCTATTACAACACTCAGAAATTAATAGATAGAAAAAACGGATATTGTTTTCTACAAAGAAGAATAAGATTGGATATTTACCAATGCAAACTTCTGAATCTTGCATCTGTCATGGCATAGGGATGTGTTCATGGGTAACCTGCACATATGTGAGGGCACCGCTAATGCTGAAAGGCACATCCACAGATTTCGAGTAACATATGCTGCCATCCAGCTGAATCTTTTTTCAGGTGAATGACAAGGTGACAATGACAAGCAAAATTTTGCGTGTGTTATAACAGTGTGGCTTTGCAGTAAACGGCAGGCTAGACTAATTCTGCCTGCTTTCCAGACCTGTCTCCCATTAAAAACATGCAGAAGCAAGTGCAATATGTATGGAAATCCTGGACTCCTGAGCCCCTAAAGCTTTGGCTGTATTCAGAACATTCAGCTGAACGGATTTTCAAAATGGCAATGCTGTTCTTTGTGTTTACATTTTTCTTAGTGTCCCAACTCTTTAGGAATTGGGTTTGTATGTTAGGTCCAGGAAATGCACTTTCCACACAACTTTCCACACTTATTGGTTGGTTAAACCAATAAACTGGTTAATTAGCAAATTAAGTGGTTGACTGGTAGTTAAAAAAATCATAACAACATTTCCCAAATTAGAAACCATGCAAATAATGCCTGGTCACTGGTCATTTGGTGGACAGAATAAAGGGTGGCTGATAAACTGTGCAGCACATCAGTAATTGTACACCTACAAAGAGGTACATTAAAGATGAAGGTTTCTAAGGTTTCTTGGCTTGGATGTGTGGTTCTCAGGAAGGCCTTTAACTGACATAGAGCTATCACCTTATATGGAGGTACTTTAAACTTTAGAAATGGTCTTGATTCTCACAACTCTCATTTCTCATAACTCTACACCTCTTCCTTTAAAATATTCTTTAGGATTATATATGATATCTCTCCAAAAATTCTTTTGGATGCCCTTGCTGTTTAAGAGCACATAAGCCTAATGAAATTGTCTATGGATAAAATAACTAGACACATTCTGAAATTTAGTCTTATACACAAGCCTCTCCCCTCAGCTAGCGCTTTTAACGGAGGCACCAATACAGTTTATATCATGGAGTTAGTGTAGCATTTAATCATAAATTACATTTTCATCTGCGCTAAAATGAAAGTAGCTGTTATTAGGCTTGAGGTAATCAAATTCAGCTTGAGGTGCTGTCTCTCATTGATCAGGAAATTGTGCTGAGTGGATCATTCATTAAATCATTAATTTGGCAACCCCAGCATTTACAGCATCATGTTATAGTGCTGTAGTGTAGCTTGCTGGAAAATGGTTATAATATTTCAACTTTGATCTTGAACTGTGAAAATAGATTTTCCCCATTAACTGGAGAGGTTACAGTTCAGTGGCGCTTTGAGCTTTATACTTTGGCGTTTCCACCCTTAATAGAAGGGGGGTTATTTGAGCATGCGGTAAGGCATTACATATAAGGGCACCGGATGACATCACATCACTTTATATGTTAATTGAGGCGATGTAAAATATCTCCCTTAATCAAATTTGACTATTTTTAACATAGAAGCATTGCATTGCTTAAGAGTATATTTCTCACACCAGGGAATAATAGGTCTTTGGCATTTGTGTCTTTGAGAAGGATGCTGGAACATGAGATAAGGACTTGATTATGCCCATCCCCAGTTTACCATACCCGACATGGCCTATGGTACTAGTTGGAACTGTAGCTCCCTGGATAAAAATGAATCACCTTGTGTGTTTAAGGTGGTAGTAACTTCAGGCTCCTGCAGATGGCGTTGCATGAAAAGGATGGGGCTATAAATACCGCAGGGTGTGAGTGACGGGGTTTTTAGATTGAGAAGAGGTGGTGGAATACCTTGCTCGATGTGTGGAAAATTGGTCCAAAGCAGATGTTAATGATTGGCGAAATTTAGTGATTGTATTTGCACGTGCCAAAGACCTGGCAGTGGCTGCCAGCAGTGGCAAAAATCACCCTCCGAATTGGACCAGGAAAGACATTCGTCAAATCTGGCCCAACTGTGCAATTCTTTGATGCAAGAGTGGCTGAATACTGATGTCACCTATATCCACCTACATCCAGTTTGTGCTAAATCGAATCATAGCTGTTATTGATGCTGTTGGATGTTGTTGTATAAGGTTCTGTCAGAGGTGGCTGATTTTAGTCTGGTGAGATTATATCTGGGTGAAAGGTGACCTTTCAGGAACCTTCAAAGACATTTGTCAGACTGAGAGTGACTGTTGCTGACAATATTAAGTTGCATGATGGACACTGTCTTAACTGAATCTCACCAACAACACTGTGTGCGGTTTTGTGTCTGAACCAGTGTACATCTATCTTGTTAGGTCTGGACCTTCGGTTCAAACCAAAATAGTCTGGACCAAAGAACCAAAATTCCACTTCAGTTTCAGTTCTGATCACACTGAATCATGGTTCGCTGCAGTGAATATAATGAATGGTTCAGACCAATATAGGAGTCAGGAGAGAAAACATGAGAGAGAGAGAGAGAGAGAGAGAGAGAGAGAGAGAGAGAGAGAGAGAGAGAGAGAGAGAAAGAGAGAAGATGAGGGAGGTAGGGAGTGAGTATATGAGAGAAACAGTGTGAGAGAGAGGATAAGAGATATAGAGAAAGAGAGAAGGTGTGAGAATGAGAGAGTGAGGTAATGATTGTGAGAGAGAGTGAGTAAATGAGAGAGAGAAAGAGTATGAGAGAGAGAATGAGAGAGTGCGAGACTGAGAGGATGAGAGAGAAGGTGAGAGTGAGTGTGTTGGTAAGTGAGAGGTTAGAGATTGAGAGGTGAGAGAGAGTAAGTGAAAGACAGAATGAGAGGGAAATAGAGTTTGTGAGTAGGAGAGAATGAGCAAGGGAGTGAAAGAGAGTAAGTGAAAAACAATTAGCAGAGTTATGCCATATTTCAGGTCCCTGTAGAGGTTGTGCTGAATTATTTCCACTCAGCATGTTTTTCAGTCTTTGACATAATTTAGAAATGCCTGTTGATGCACACTGACTTACATTAACAGAAAATAATGTTTTACTTCTTATGTAAAGTTGTCTTTTGGAGTCATTTTAGCCCCACTGACTTTTTTCTCATGTTGAATGACCATAACCTCCCATAATTGTGAAAAATCATACAGAACCTATTCACATGATCTGGATTACTGTGATTACTCTTAAAATATAGTCTAATCTTTATGTATGTTGTTAAAATACACACAATGACTAGTGGATATAGTGAACAAACTCTTCAAGCATTCAAGGTCATTGATGGGAAAACGCTCTCTTTACTGTAGAAAGTCACACACAAATTTGGTTTCTTAATCACTTCAACAGAATTCTGCTTTCCCTCAAGATAGACCTCAAAAGAGGACATCAGGGGTTGCTGAATGTCATTTGACCTGAGAAGGTCACAGAGATTTCCAAAGAGATGGACTGCCTTCTGCCTACCAAACAAACAAACAAAACAAACCAAACTAAAACCAAACAAAACTGATTTAGAATCTCTGCTGCTCTCCCTGTAAGTGGGCCTCTTAGTGCAATAGCACACAACACCTTATATGGACAGCCTACTCTAGGTGCCTTGTAAGTAACCAGGCTTTAACTAAAAGTCAACTACATTTATCATATATTTTTCTTACATCATAAATGTATCTAGTGTACGCCTGGCCTACTCCTAATTTCCTTAATTTAATCTTAATTTCAAACTAAGACTAACCACAAACCTAGTCCAAATCCCTACCCTAACCCTAACATAATCAAACAATCAAAACATCAGAATTTCACCAGAACACCTGTAGATAGATTAACAATTGACTATCCTAATAAGTAATAAAGGATCCTAGTTTGAGAGATAAGGATCTGCATACTTACACTTATAACATCTATAAATAAGCCCATCATGAGAAAAACAGTGATACTCATGAGAAGTCAGCAGGGAGTTTTCAAAAACTATACATGTACTGAAAGATGTATGTCGGAACAGGCCAAAACACCTCCTGCACAGGACTGATCAGCTACAAAATACTATAAAAGAATAAAATAGCAAAATAGAAAAAAGAGGTTCCATTGGTTAAGCATAATGATACATTTTCCATCAATTACCTTGACTGTTTTTCAATGAAGATACAGTGTTGTCCTGTTTACTATGACATAAATAAAGATTAGATCACATTTTTGGAGTCATCCGTCATGCAGAAATGATTGCAAATTCTTCAAAGCCGTACCATCTCAAGTGAGCTAACTTCACTGAGCTAACCCAGGTGCTGCTACAGCTATCATGCAGTATATGGTAACAGCAGCAGGTTATGCACATTAGATATTGACCTATCCATGTTCCACCCTCAAGTGCCATCTTTAAGTGCCGAGGCTGAACAAGCTTTACAGAACACTGGCAATAGTCCTGTTTAACCTTATAAGAAACAGTAGTGCGCAGTGAGTGTCATGTTAGTGATTTAGTGAGTAATGTTAGTTTCAAGTGGGAATAAAATGTTTTAGATGCGCTTAAAATAGTTATTGTTAGTTTAGAAGCACATTAATTGTGTTTCCAACCTGTCCAGCTAACAGTCCAGCCCAGTAGAGTGACATTTTAAACCGGAAGCGATATTTATTGATCTATCTTCTGAGCCACTTATCCTTCTGGGTTGCAGAAGCCTATCCCAGCACTTGCTGGGCAGAAGGCAAGAAACACCCTGTACAGGCTTCCAGTCCTTCGTAGCGCAGACACACAGACTTTTCATTCATACCTAGGGGGTCTTTGGACCGTGCGAAGAAACCCACACAGACACAGGGAGAACATGCACATAGAATCCCACATAGAAAAGTCCCTGTATGTCCCAACCAGGAATCAAACCTAGATCCGTCTTGCTGTGAGGCGTCAGCACTGCCCACTGTGCCACCCTCAGTAGTACACAGTATATTTTTATTCCAACTTAAACTAAACTATGTTGAATGTGAATTTTACCAGCGTTCTATGAACCTTATACAGCTGCTACGTGTATCTAAAGAATGAATTGTGAGTGGAGCACGGATGGGTCAAATCACCTCCAGAGTCTCCAAACTTTCCTCATTCATTCCCCAAGACCCCTCATTCTCTTTCTCACTCTCACATTAATCACTCCTCCGAAGTTACTGTTTTTAGGAAATGAGTTCTTCACTTCAATTGAGTGTAGACTGGAGGGAACTGGAGGCGAAGAGTACTCTGGGATACTGGAGGGACGATCATGTGCCACAGAGAAGAGGACCATCACCTGCCTCTGGCTCCCTTCTGCAAGATTTTAAGAAGCTGAGAGATATTTTGCAAATCTCCAGAAACCAGAGGAACTCCTTCCTGTGGTGGGTCCATTTCAGTGAGGCGAAATGAATATTTATGCTCATTATAATTGGAAGTAGAATTGCTCCAGGTACATCTGTGGTAGCTCTGTGAAATTATGCCCCTTGTGGACCGAAGGCATATGGAGCTCATGAAACATAATGGCAAGAGGAATTGTAGCCTAAGACCCTGACTTTGAATACGCTTAAGTGCTTAAGCTTGATTTAAAGGTTGCACTTGTTCAGAGTTGCGATATAATCCACCCACCACCCCCCACCCCCAAACCCAATCAATGTTCTGCAATTAGCCAAGCCGTTTATCAGTCCAAAATGGTTTAATAATACCTCAAAATAGAATTTAACACACAGTCATCTAAATTATTTCTGAAAGGGATTGGGGGACATTGAATAGGAAATTCAGGGTGATTTACTGTATGTACAGCTCTTGAGGTGAAAGAAATTAAACAGTAGCCAACAAATGATATCAAATGGAAAATAAAGAGGGCTGCGTTAAGTTAGAGCGAGAATTACTGAAACGAGGGGGCACACCAATCACAAACGGACAAAAACTCAAACAAAGCGGGATTACCATAAATGACGTACTGTAGAAAAAGGGCTTCAGAGCTCATAATCCCTAATGGTGCTGACAGTTCCCTTGTTACAGTTAACAAATGAAGGACTCTCTTTTTGCCTCATTAACCCTTCTTCAGCATACGCATGTCATTCAGTGATGCTGGGCTTCCTAGACGGTTCAGCAATCAGTGCCGCACACTGAATAAAGTCACCTGACAAGCCATCCGGGAACAGAGATTGTTTTGTGTTCAATCTTCTCCATTTGCACGAAGAGGAGTCCTTCAAGTGCATCCCCATTAGCAGAGTGACAGGGCTGGTGTCTGTTCCTTCCATCACTTCTGAGAGAGAAAGATAACTCACACATTCTTTTTGTCCTTTTTTTTGTTTGTTTTAAAACAAAGATGATGATATGCGAAAGAGGCTGTCTTGATTCACTGTTCACAACATGTTGGCCTGCATTGCTTGGATCCAGGAATTGTCCTTTGCGCCTCCTCCACAAACACTTTCTCTTTCCATGTCACGTTAAACAGAGACGCCGATACAAACACAGTGGGTCAGGGCTTAACGTCCGGCGCTAATAAGCCTTTTATCAGGGCGTTAGCATTTTTGGGTGGATCCACACCAGATTTTTTGGAGGTCCGTGCCAGATTCGCTCAGAAGCATGTGTAAGGGGCCCCTCTCAAATGTAAACGATGAGTCCATAATTAAAAGCTAGGCCCCTCTGTACTCTGTAGAGTTTACTCTTATGTCTAGCATTGAAAGTTACTAGCGGTTATGCAACATACTAAAATTGCCCTCCTTCCTTTCCGCATCACTTCATTGCTTGTTCTCACACATTATCTTCATTTTTAAATAGGCCTGTAACATATTTTAAAGAATAGAAAAGTAACATGTAACTCTTGAACTACTAACACCGGGAGAACATTCTGTTTCGACAACACTTTCTTCTCCCTTCGGTGCCTTGGAATGTCTTTCGCTTAATTCTTTTACCCACCTGTCAAATCAGTCTCTTCAGCAGTATGAAAAATATATGAGTGCTTCGAATCATGTTGCAACCCTCAGGTCTGTTGTGATAGCAGACGTGTAAAGTTCAGAAGTTGCTTACAAACAGAATTAATAATCGAGAGCTCAACTGCAACCCACGTCACCCTCAGCTTTCTCTATGTCTTTCTGTATGTGAATACATGAACAAATGCTTTCAATATACATATATGTGTATTGATCTTTTCCATTATAAAATAAATACAAATGAAATCTCTTTTATTACAGCACTGTATTTATAATTGGGAACACTCTCATTGTAATGCAGATCTGGCAGATAAAGTTCTGTTTTTGTTTCAGGAGACTGTTAGTTTGGACTGTCTGAGAGCTGTACTGTGAGTAGCTTTACAAAGCCTGCGCAGCTTCTGTGGCACATCCTCTTTGCGCTCTTGAACTCAACATGCCTCTTTTGCCAGCCTCTGAGCATCATGCCCTGGCTGAGCACCATTGATCTCCTTTCCATTGCCCTCTGTTGAGAGTTTATCTCTGTACTGCTGAAGGGGTTCTTCTTTTAGAGACACTGCTGGAGCCATAAAAGCCTTTGCCTCCTGGGTCAAAATGGTGGTATGAGGTTTGTCAAACTCTGGTGTCTGTTCTTTCCAGTTAAGCGTTGCTCCCCCTTGACAAGCTCTGGCTGCCAGCAGGAGTAGTAGAGCTGACACAGCCAGTAGGACTGCTGGGGTCAGGTCTGGAGTTGGGGCTTCCATGGGCACCTCTTTAGTCCTGAGATGGACACAGGAAGTGTCATTTGGCCCCATATGCAGACAAACCTTGTAATGGGTTCCTGGTTGGAGACGAGTTAGATTAAAGCCTCTAGTGCCAGCCAGTATTCGCGTACTATGCCTGTGGTGATCTTCCAAGCTGCCATTGGCTATCCAAGAGAGTCGGGCCGAAGGGACATTATGGCCAGCTTGCCAGGTCAGTAAGGCATAGTGTTCTTTGATATCCCGTACCTCAAGACTGTCTTCCCCTCTTTGGGCACTTGTCATGTAAGCCCTGCTTGCTCCTTCCACCTTAAGGGTCAGGCTCCTTGTGTCAGCCCCAACCAGATTCTGTGCCACACAAGTGTAGAAACCAGCCTCTTCAGGGGTAACTCCAAAGATCTTCAGAGTACCCTCCATTAAAACCTGGTAGCGCCCAAAGCTGGTGGATGGAGTTAACCTCAAACCTTTTGGAATCACCCAGTAGATATTTGGCTCTGGTTCTGCCAGTGCACGGCAATGAAGGGCTATGTTATCCCCATGTTTAACTTGGATATAGGATGGAAATGTGCCTGGGGCAATCAATGGCAGGCAGCTGTCTGCCATTTCTCTGAAGGAAACCTCTTTCACTTTCCTGGCTTTTAACTCAGGGGGTTCAGAGCAGAATGTGGACTGAGGCTCGATGAAACGAACCGGTTTGTCATCCTCTGCGCCTACCCAGCGAATTAGGCAGTCACAACGAATGGGATTGGTGTGCAGACTGATCTCTTGTAAGCTCGGCAGAGACCGCACAGTCTGCCGGTGCAGGGCACTCAAGGCATTACTGTTGAGCATGAGACTCTCCATGCTTGGCAGCTTTTGAAAAGCCTGAGGGTGGATGTATGACAGTCGTGGATTGTTTGTAATTTCCAGCTTGGTGAGCTCGGGCAGGTTTTCCATTGCTGAGTGCTCAATGGAGACTAGCTCCTCCATGTTGTTCAAACCAAGCTCCTTCAGATGAAGCATGTCCCTGAAGTCCCCTCTTTGCACCAGCTGAATTGGGTTCTTGTTCAGGTCCAGAAATTTCAGGCCTGGTAGTTTCTGCAGTGCCTCTTTTGGGACTTTAGTCAGATGGTTGTCATAGAAGCTGATGCTCTCCAAGTTTAAAAGTCCTTCTAGAGCCCGCTCTGAGATCTCCCGCAAGCCCATGCCAGCCAGGACCAAGCTGCGCAAAGATCCAAGAGGTTTAAAGTTGAGATCTTGGATAATGTCCACTGGATTTCCCCCAATCATGAGGACTTCCAGTTGAGGCAAAGCATGGAACCAACGCCTGTCAATTATAACAAGATGGTTAGAGTTGAGATGAAGCCTCAAAAGATTATCTAAACCCTTGAAAGCCCCAGGAGAAATGCTTCTGAGCCTGTTATGATTGAGATATAGCTCTTGAAGGTTAGGCAGCCCAGAAAAAGCTGCTTCTGGCAGATGCCTCAGTTGGTTCTCCTCCATGTGTAGGCTTAGAAGAGCTGGCAGGTCGGTGATTCTCAGGTTACGGGTACTGATGAAACTGTTGTGGGAGAGATCCAGCTCAGTCAGATTGGCGAGACCTTGGAGTTCGTTCTGATCCACGGAACTGATGAGATTGCTCTGGAGCCTGAGTGTTTGCGTCTCTGGAGGGAGGGATGTGGGCAGCTGAGTGAGGAGAAGATCATTGCAGTCAACAGTAGGAGCCTCTCTGTACACAGACTGGGGAGAGTACCAGGGCTTGATCTGGCAGACACACTGGTGAGGACATGGTACCCTCCAGGGCATAGAATGGATAACCAGTGAGCTAGCAACTCCAAACAGGAGATGAATATGCACAAAAAAACTTGTAATCGATTTCATTTTCATCACTGAAGTTAATTAGTTATGTTATCACTGTGTACAGGACCCTTTCTGGCCCTTTTATTTTAATATCAGCCTTTCACTTATCTGTCCATGTGATAGATGAGCTCAGAGTTCACTTAAGTCTTGCAAATAAGTCGTCCGCAAAATTAAGTTTCCTCTGTTTCATCTTTTCCTGTCTTGTGGACTTATCAAAAAAGTTGAAAGTGAACTCTCTTGCTTTGACAGCCTCGGAGTATGGAACAGGAAGATGGGCTTGGCTCTGTATTTAGTCCATTGATCTTACATCGTGATACAATAGAGGGGATTCAGGAGCACTTCAGAGGCATACCTGAAAGAGACAAGAATAGAACACTTAGACAAGGGCAGCACTTAGATTAAATCACACATGTCACGATTCATTGCGACATACATCCGAGCAGCATTTTATGAGGTAATACTGCGTCATCATTTCTGGCTTATTTTTAGTGCAATTTATAGCAGGTCCTTTTTTATCCCCAGCCACATTTTCGGTGAGATATAAACATAATTTGTCATTTTCTTAATTTTGCAGTGTCAAATGCAGTACAGCACCAGCTAAAATTAGATGATATCTCCCTGTGTATCATAACACCTTACATAATTTGCAGCTCGTGAATTTCTCTCTCCCTAAAAGAGAAGCTCCAAATTAGTTCTGGGACATTACAGCCAAAGCTGGCTGCATTTCTCATCACCGCTGGAAGATGACTACTGCAGAAATGCGAGAGGAACGGAGACTGAAATTTAGTGAGCCTAATTCATAGCTTTAAGATTTTGCTCTGCAAATAACTAAGGCCTTGATATTACTCATCCTCAAGCAGCTTCTGAGGATGGGGAATGGGGTGGGATGACATGTTCTTGACTAGATTCATGAGGAAGCAGGGCTCAGAGGATAAAGTGAAATATAAAAGGGAAGAAAAGCCGAGTGCACATTAGCCTATTTTAAACCTTGATGCCGAGAGTACCCGGTCTGCCTTACGAAGCAATGGGCTTTGCAAAATAAAATATGACATATAAATGAAACGTATTCATACAGCTCTGGATATACTGAGTGGACCATAAACATATCTGTTATAGTTTCCTGAGGTATTAGCATAAAAATGACAGTATCATCTACATAATCCTTAATTATGCTGTGTCTGTATAATCTTAAAAACAAATGTGCCACAAGGTTCTTCTAAGGGTGCTATGCTTCTGGTTAGCCAAAGAACCTTTCAATGGGAAGTTCTTCAAAATGATCCTGAAATCAAAATGTGCTATTATGAATTTGTAAATTCATGTCCCTGGTTATATCAAGCATGATTAGTTCAATCAAATATCAGATACAATGCATCAACCAGATAACCAGGACCAGATAAGATGCCTCATCAGAGAATATTTTACAACTGTAAACATAACTTTACAGAACATATTTTGACTGTGGATAAGTTCTGCGGTTCTTTAATATAGTCTCACAATTATTTGTCCTACAAATTAGTGCTGTAAACAGTGCTGTTACTTCATTTCTGATGTTGCGTTTACATATTTGCTGTAGAAGTACAATGTCAACCCAGAGAAATGGACACCAAGTATCTCTGTGTTGAATTCCAGATGAACCCCAAAAAATAAGAGTGCAGAGCTTCCTCCTGCCTTTTTCCACCTTCAAAAAGTCGACACTGATAACGCTTTTACCACACCAACATTTGTGTTGCTTCATTCTACCATTGGCCACGTATCGTTATGAAGTGTGGAATAATAGCACTCTGTGTAAACATGTGAACACAGCATTGGAGTTTTTGTTTTCCTTAATGTCCTGTATCTATTTTTGCCCCCAGATGTCCTTAATATGCATGACCTCAGTAACATGTCAGTTTTAGATCACACTTACAGTATCCGGTGGCCAGGAGATACAGGCAGTTTTATAACCCTGGCCCATAATCTATTATCTATTGAAATGTCCTGACTTCTCTCTTATACTTGCTAGACTTGCTGCTTACATCACTACCAGCAGGGGGGGAAAAATAGGAATAATGATATAATAATATAATATGTTTCACCTCCTCCTCCCACCACCCCATCTGTCACCGGCAAAAATGCTCAGCCAGCTCAGAGACACTCCTTACTATCGAGTTTCGCTCTGAAGGACCCCAGTATGAAAAGAAAACGTATAATGGTTTCGCATTAATGCAGACGATAGAAACGCAACTGAAATCATTCAGCTATAAGATTCTTCAAGGAACCAAAAGCCATTCTTCACTCGTATCCCTCTAACGCTTCTATAAATGGCCAAGGGTTCTTTCAGTGATGCAACAGATGGACCACTTTAGCGTTCCTGAAGAGCCTTTTGTGATTGTGAGGAATGTTCGAAAGGTTTGAAGAACCTTCCAGGGAAGCAGAATG
Organism: Prochilodus magdalenae; assembly: GCA_024036415.1. Classification (NCBI taxonomy): domain Eukaryota; kingdom Metazoa; phylum Chordata; class Actinopteri; order Characiformes; family Prochilodontidae; genus Prochilodus; species Prochilodus magdalenae. Next base: position 111,506 of record JAMWET010007263.1, read on the forward strand.
CTGAGGGTGCTGCAGCACCACATATTTCAGGAAAGTATGTCCGAAAAATATTAAATTAAGTTTCATTAAAAGGAGCTCTCCTTACCCGCTGTTGGAGGTTGCCTCCCTAAAACACACTCAGGCTGAGGTACAATGAAGGAACATGTATGCAGAGCTATAGACCACCGTTCCCTAGAATTATATTGGCTATAGTGTTTCTTAGCTTTAAGCTGATGAAAAACGAAAGAACCCTGTGCATAATGTAAAGGTTCTGGAAAGACACTGGTACAGAACTAATATGTGAAGGTTCCAGATGTGGGAAGGGAACCATTATGTCTCCTACGTGGTGTACTTTTCAGTGTAAAATCTCACCACATGACTGTGGGCATGACACAATCCGTTATTACTGTACCACAAATGAACAGTCCAATTGATTGCCAGTCTATGAAGTTGTATAAAGTCTGTCCAGAATGTGAGAGCAGAGCATTGAGGTGTGCATTAGCGGTTTAATTATCCAGATACATCTATATACATGCCATCTCTTGCCCAATAGCATGTTATTTTAGATTTTGTTTAATATCAATTCTATAAAAAGTCTACAAGAAAAGGTAATTAGCATGACATCATTGTTCACATGGATGCTGCTTGTAATTTTCGCACCTCCCTTCCCATATCTGGAACCTTCACATATTACAGTTCTGTACCAATGTCTTTCCAGAACCTTTACATTATGCACAGGGTTCTTTCATTTTTAACCAGTTCTTCACAGCCACACTTCTCATTTACAAAACTAATTCTCTAAGGCAGCATCAATGGAAAGGGCTTTAGGGTGGTTCTTCTGTGTATGGTGTCAAGGAAAACTCTTTTTTTCTTCTTTTTAGCGTGTTCTTTTGCATGTGTTGTATGTGACAGGCATTATTATTAACACATGTAACATTGTCAAGACGTCGAGACGACAAGACGAGTTCTTGCTCTCCTCTGGGTCCTTCAGAGTAAAAATCTGTGTGACTTCTACAGACTGTATCATATGTTCTTTATTACATGCTCAGAACTGCAGCTATGTGGCAGATTGGCACAGACTCTCTTCTTGCTCTGATTATTGCATCCATCCCCCCTCCCCCTCTTTTACTTCTTCCTGCCTTGCTAATCCATCCTACTTCTGAATGCCCAATTAGTCGTAATGTTCTCCCTGTCTCCGTTCTCCAGTCCGCAAGGGATGCACCTGACGGCTCTGAGGCTATTCATTCTTCACACACACATATAACAATGCCGTGTGGGTGCTTGCGGCCCTGCAGTTTTCCCCGTCCACCCATCAGAGTGCGTGCTCTGTCGCAGAGCTCGTTTACAAAGTGTCAGCTACTCAGTGGCGTCTCCAGCAGAAACTTGGTCCCCGTGATGCGCTCCGTCACTCCGGCCTGGCTGGCTGAATGGCCAGGGTCGAGACGTGCTGCGTTCCGCTGATTCCCCGCCCGCCTCCTAATGAGTCGTGAGGGTGCCGTAAGCGCCTTTAATGCGAACTGAATGGAGATGTTTGTGTGTGGGCCCCTCCTTCCACCTCCCACCCCCTCTAACTCTACATCCTGAATTATGCATTCCCTGCCTTCGCCTGCTAATCTCCACTCCCGCTGCTTTCACTCTCATTTTGGCCGGAGCAAAATGGACAAGAAAATGCTCTCTGACAAATTGAAGCGTGTGTAGAAGGGGGTGGGGGTTGGGTGGTGGTGGTGGTGCTGGAGTGGGAGGGTGTTGTGGGAGGAGGGTGCAGCAAGGAGGGCCTCTGTTTGTTCTGAAGGAAACAGCTGTTGCCCACTGTGGCGCTGTGTGGTTGCATCTTCACAGCTAGTCCTACATGAGCGCAGTTCGTGCTGCTATCTGTCATCGCTGGATAAATGACTTCTCACCTATTGCCAGCCATAATGGCATTATAATGGCTCCGTGGCTGATGCTCATATCTAGGCCGTCATGGGTCTTTTCGCTGCTCTACATACGTTCTGTGTTATTTCGGCAAGAGTTTGAGGAAATAGCCTCAAGGAGCCTCAAGGTGAGTAGGTGCCCCTCACTGCGTGTTTGTGGCTTTGTGGAACTCTGCCCCTCAGTTCTCTCTTTCTCTCCTTTTGCACCAGAGCAAAGGCCTGTTAAATTCATAAGAGATGAAAAGATTTGTCTGTCCTGACACATCTGTAGTGTACGGTTCCCATGGAAACCAGATACAATTAATCAGAGTAAATAGGTTTTACTTATTTATGCAGACTGGGGCCCAAAAGACTGAGCCCACCTAGAAATCCTGGATATTTCATTTTGTTTATATATGGTCTGACTACAAGACTTCAAAAGAAATAAATCAAATGACAGAAACTGAATGAATTAATTATTGACAATAATCAATTTAATCAAATCAATGGTTTATGGGCACCTAATTTATGGGCACAGTTTCACAGCGAATAAGATTTAACAATACCAAAGGATCATGAAACCAGTCTTGCTTCATGGGTAACTATTTATGTGACATACAGCAACGTTTGACCCCTCCCAATCAAATGACATGTTTTGTTGATGATTTTGTTGAAGTAAAATTAATACATATATTAATACAATAACATTTCTTCTAATTTTACTGCACAATTTCTATTCATGTGCATGGAGTAATGTTTGTTCAAAGCACATTTCTGCCCCCAGTATGCTGAATTCAGCAAATGAAAAGTAATTGCACATTGCACAATGTGCTCTCTGTTGACTTATTTTTTACTTAAACATCCAGTAATTTGTCATTTGTGTGAGACTGTAATAAACTAAATCTATCCAATATCACCAGTTATTTTAAAAACATGTACAACTGCACCATTGTTTTGACATGTCCTGAAGTCTGTAAATCAGTCTGTAGCATTGAGAAGTGTCATTACAGTAACACGTTTTGGGTTCTGCCCAAAATGAGCAAGAATGATTACTACTGAAACAGTAAATGCTGAAACACTGTTAAAGTTTAGTAGCGTTATGATTGTTGTAGTGTTATGATTGTTATAGTGGTGTCAAAATGACCGTTTCACTCCTTTATTTACATTAAAAAAACATAATCAATGTTTATGGTCACCCAGGTTTAAGTCAGCTGGAAGTCTGAAATGTGTTTTCAGCTCGCTCTTTGAACCAATTTGGTAGAATGGTCCATATATGCACAATAGGGAACCATGCCAGTACAGAATGCCAGTGCTTGTTTTGAAATTCATTATACAAGGCTTTGGCAAGGGATGAAAAACGGAGGAAAAAGGCCTCGGTAGGTACAAGAGATGGGAGAGAGTTTATGAGCTGGGAATAGATCAGGCCAGATTCCCCATAGCTGTGAGCCAGAAGTGAGAGAGGCAGAGAGAATGAAAGATTTTCATTCGAGATTATCACTGACGGCCACTGTGGCTCTGGAGCAGCATAATAGCCCTGAAAGCCTTCTGTTCATAATAAGCTTCTTTTGTCAACAATAGTGCATGCGAACTGTTACATTCTCCCCATGCAGACAGCGGGGTATAATGGAGAGACAGATGATTATAGGCCTTACACTTTGTGCCAACTGGAGATCAAATAATGCTTTCAAGTTTCAAAGGAGCGCTGCATTACAGCTGCCTGTTGACACCCTGTCCTATACGTAAAGCTATGATGAGGTTAATGCAGGAGATACGTATAGAGGTTGTGCATTTTATTTTTATTCACACTATTTTATACAGCAAAAGATGCAAAGCCTACTTCATGAAAGCCAGCAGATGCAATGGAGGACGTGCAGTCTTTACACTGACCTTAGCTTCTCTTCATTTTCCTCTTTGGAGCACACTCACTTTATCACCCAACAGGAATGAAACTTTGGTGGGCAGATCTGACATTGTTAGACATGCGAATAAGTCAAGCTTCATGCTCGACTGCGCATGTGACGCAGGCAAGAATTGGGCTTATTGCTGTACCTGACTGACCCAAGAGCCACAACTGTGGACACAAGCAGTGATGCCCTCCATAAAGCCTGTCAATCCTGTTAACAAAGTCATGCCAGACTGTATCAAATACACAACACTTTAGACAATGGGCGGAACCTTATTTGCCTTTTTAAGCAGGAGGTGAAACTATATCCCTGTTCCTCATGGATAAGAATAAGTTAAGAGTTACTAAGCACTTCTCAGCCTACCACTTTCTCTTGTCCCATGCCTGTCTGCCTCTACCTCTTTTATCTCCCCTCTTTCTTTTCTGATGCCCCCCATAAGAACCATCAGGTCAAAACTCATTGTGCCCTCAAAACAAGACCCAATATTTTTGTGCCTCTTCCAATTGCTCCATGAACAGGATAGCTAGGAAAAGATGATATTACAGACAGCTAGGTCAGCTAGATTTAAAACTATACTAAGGTAGTAAGCTTATATACTATTAGTGGTACCTAAACAGCAGATATTAATGCAGCATTAAAATGTTAATATCAGCTTCAGACAAAGTGCTCTGTAGTGTCAAAGTAGTATGTACTTGTGCTGTGGGCCACTGCACACCAAACACATTGCATTTAACATCTTTTCAGACAGTAACACAGTAAAAACACACAGTGACTGTGTTAGTAACATAGTAACAATTACACATAGAAACAGAACTGTTTCCTGCTCTGGGTACATCCAAGTTTTTCACGGGCAACCATAGGCCAGTGTCTTATTTGCTCCTTCATCACTGCTTTTCAGCAAAAAGAGAAGAGCAAACTGAATCCATCTGTACTTTTAAAGAGAGGGCAAATTCCCAAATGTCTATTAATAATAATGTATTCTTTCACTCTGCACACACTTGGAAATGCTTACCGGATCATTTGCCACAAAGTTGGGTGTTGTTTCTCATTTTTTGAGAGTGCTGAAGAATGACCTCGAGTCGTCTGCTTCTTATTTCATTATTAAGTGAGTTATCTGTCCCATAATTGCTAAATAAAACCATATAGCTCCTTCTCTATATTTCATGAAGTCCTACTTCAACAAGCCACTTTTCGGCTGGAAAAAGTGTACAGTGATTAATCTTTTATTGGGCTGCTGAATTGACTGGTATTCATATTTCATGAAGTGTGACTTCAGGTTATTAAATAAAAGGGAATATTTGAATCGATGTGGAATCCATAAATTGTTATGGTATGCGAATGAAAGGTTGTTAGCAGACCTTCTCCTCCTCTGCTGCTTTTGATGAAGAATGCATTGTCCCAGGATAAAACTGGCAAGGTGCGAAATACAGGGGGTCTTTGGTGCCTGAAAATGATATTAGTATGACATCATGCTGTCTATTAGGAAAAACTAGACACTCAAATACAAATTCAGGGAATGGACATTTAGTTTAGCTGCATTACCTACAATTAGAGAGTTTCTGTCTTCAATGCTCTTAACTAACTCTGGATACAGGCAACATGGGACGTGTGAATACCAGGAGTTACTTTGCACACTGAATGAATGAAGGTGTTAAAGGCAAATAACCTAAAGTGCTTATTCTTAAAGCATATAGTTGTCAGTCAAACAATAATGTAACTAACTGCATTCAACACTTTTTGGTGTAATTTAGACTTGGGTTCTCATGTTTGTTTCAAATTGAACCTTACGCAGAACTTTTTTATCTGTTTAAAAAGCAGCACACTTCATTTAAGCTGTATGCATGAACAAAATCATCACTTTATAAAAATTCAGTAATGAAATACCAGACACCAATATTTGTGTGAACTCAACAGAGCAACAGTGGCTGCATGTTACAACCAATGAATGTATATATCTTTAATTTATTCATCCATTCGTCATCTAAACTTATTATCCTCCTGGGCCATGGGGGTTGCTGGAGCCTTTCTCAGCACTCATTGGGTGTAAAGTAAAGGCCATCAGTGCATCGCAGGGCAAACACACAGATACTCTCATACTTCCAACTCATTTGCCACTCACTGTCATTCATAGATCTAGTGTGTTCTTGGTTGAAAGGAGGATGCTTTCACTTTGCTACTACTTTTACTACTGTTAGTTTTCTGCTTGTTGATAAGGTCTCCCATGGGTATTTTCCTGTGTATTTGGCTCAAGGTGCAAAAGATGCCACTTAAAATAATGTCAAAGCTGGACTTGAACTTGAGGGCTACAGTTGCAAATTCTACCATAGCAATATGCAGAATGTGAGCAGCTGGGCCTCCACATACTCTACTATGATAGATTAAAAGATCAGACTGCATTAATCAATGCATTAATGATATTACCAATGTATTTACATTTACGTTTTAGTTTGACAATAACATGTTAATAACATATTGATAATATTAATATATGAACGCAACATTGACGGCCTTCATTGAAATTAATCTAAATGCAATGTTATTTTATTGCATGTCATTATAAAAACCTTCTTCTAGTAGCAATAACATTTCACTAATTTATTACAGAAGTCACATTCAGTGTCACTAGTGCTTGGCCCTGTTTACTTCGTTGCACTTATGTTCCACTTAAGTTCCACTCCTCCACAGCACCTCTACTGCTTTATTGATCAGCCACAACCAAGCTGATGACACTATTGTCCTCTAATAATATCACTTTCTTTCTATAATCATTATTTATGCATGTTCCCTCTATTCGAATGATGCACTTAGGGCTACATGAGCACTAATATAGTTCAAGCTATTTAAAATTAATTATGTACACTTCAACACGACTAAAATTATCACCTTACCTATATTATCAGCCAATGTTAATGAGTTCTTTTTTTTTATCTAGCAAAGGCTATGTGTGAAAGGAGAATTCACGAAAGACATGGCCACCACTTGGCAAAGAAAAAAGTATATTCCAACAGACTGAGATTTCACAATGCATGATTGGGCTTTAGTCCATAACATTATTAAAAGATTAAGAGAATCCATGTGTATAAAGAGGGAATCCATGTGTATAAAGAGGGAATCCATGTGTATAAAGAGCAAGGCCTGAAAAACTAATATTGAATGCCCTTAACCACAAGCACTGGGGAATACTTCAGAAAACCCTTCAAATGCAAGTTAAGACACAACTATGCAAAGTAAAACCCTTACATCAACCCAGAATAGCTGCCAAGGTCTCTGGGCAAATGCTCATCTGAGATTAACTGACAAAAACTGGAAACATGCTGTGGTCTAATGAGTGAGGGCATCATTTATACTGAGGTGGTACCTACTCATTTTGGACCAACATATGCTGCCATCTTGATTACATTTAAAAAAAAAATTTTTAGGGACATCGTTGCTTGTTTTAGTCAGACAGTGCCAAGCCACATTCTGCATGTGCTATGACAGCATGGCTTTGTAGTCAGACAGTGCAGGTTCTAGACTTCCCTGTAGTCCAGATCTGTTTCCCTTTGAAAATGTGACATTATAGGAAACACAGTAATTGACAATGGAGACTGGTGAACAGCTCAAATGTTCTATTTAGCTAGAATGTAAAAAAATATTCCAATACAACAATTACAAATACAACAGTCGTGCTCCTTAGTCCCTAAATAAATACTGGGTAGCACTTTACATTAAGTGTTACTAACAAAGTAATGCATTAGCTAACATGCAGTAATACATCAGCAGTGGTTACAATGCGGAACTAATATTAAGTAAACATGTAACATTTACACGGATACCTGTTCAGTAAACATGCAACAACCACATGTTTACATGTATACTTAGTATTAGTTAACCACTGGTAATGTTACTTCATGTTAACTGATGCTTTGCATTGTGTTAATCAATGTAATATAATGTGTTACCAAATACTAAATCATTTGGAAAAGCCACTGTGATAAAACAGCAGTAAACGAAAAAACAGTCACGTCAATTACTTTCTACAGCTGTACTTGTACTACTAAACTTGTTCGTCTTCACCTGTAAAATTTCCGTTTCTGGAAAATTTGGTTTATACAGGATTCAGCCGTGTCATTTGGTGTCATATGAATAAAATGTCAGATGAATAAAACACAGTCCTTTCCAAAAAACAGTATCCTGAAAGACAGCAGCTTTGCTGATGAAATATGTTTTATTCATATGCAACAGAATCACACATGAATCATGCAAACTCAAAGCACGGTCTATTTTAACGTCGCGAAGATTTAGAGAATTTAGTGGATTTCATCTCTCCAGGTGTCCAGACTGTTCAGCTTCCCCTCCCTGCTGCTCTTGCTTGCCCATGACCCTCCTGATTGATTTTATGCTGACCCCTGCAGTAGCCTCAGACAGGTGGGATGAGGCTGGTGCCACAGTGCCGCGTCCCTTCCCTCTCTTTTTTCCCTGCTATGCTTTGTGGGCTCTTGTCTGATAGCTGTGTCCTCAAGGTGGATTTGGTTGCCATGACTTTACACAGGGAGCACTTCTGATGGCCTGTATTGACTAGGCCTCCACAAATAGTGCAAACTCAAATAGTGCTTTACTCCCTGCTAGTTTTGGAGTAGGTACATTATTTTTCTCACTGATTTATACTTGAAGTTAATCCTTGTTGCAGCATTTTACTTTTACAGGTAAATATGTAATGGTTACAAGTACTGTAATCTGGTAATCTCAGGTTTTCAAATGTGGTAGCCAGTACAGGGCTGCCAGTCTAAACAATTACTTGCATACACCAAGAACAGTCAATTGTGTTAGAAGGAACACAGTGTTTTACTTATACATTTATTTGTATATGTAATATAGTTATTTACACTCATCATCAAAAGACTAGTTGCACAAATACCACCCAGAATAAGCCAACCAATATGAATAAAACTTAGTGGGTAGGTATTTCTTTGTGAGACATGCCAATGATTCATGTTTCATGCTCAGCCACGTATGTGACATAAGCAAGGACCTTATCGCTGTACCCGACCCACCCAACAGCCACGAATGCGGATGTTCAGCAAGCAGTGATGCCCTCCATGAGTCATCTTGTTCCTGTATCCTACTTCAATGCAGAGACATGTGCATGAGTCATTAGCAAACATGGCAGCCTGACACCATACTGAGAGACACCACTTCTGTATGTGTAGCTAAAAAAACCCTTCGGAAATACACTGCAATCTAACACCTATTCTTTTGATGGTGAGCGTATTGTACAATAAACCCATATTACATTCTGATTAATTCATTTATTATAAGACCTGCTGCCATTTTTATACAAATGGTCCTACACTTAATTGTGATTATATTGTACTTACAAATAATACTTGAGATAGTAAGAGATAAGAAAACAATGCAAGACAAATAATAATTTTTGCCTTTTAGCACCATGTGCTTCAGTATCATATATGGTAAAGATGCAAAGAAAGTACCAATTATGTTTAATTAATGCATTTTTAAAGCTTTAGTTACTGGTACTTGCCTGCACTTTTCTATTGAGTAAGAATGTGTTTATTAAAGCACTTTGGCAGTATTTGCCTCTGTCACTTCTTCATATATATTATCACTGCTGGAACAAAACATTGAATCTCTGAATACAACTTGCATAGCAAGTTTGCAACAGTCATGATTTGTTAATACTCTGTAACTTCTGAGTAAATTCTGGCATTTTTTGCTAAATTAGCATGTACTTTAATATTCAGCATGCAAATTATGCATAAGACATATTTGAACGTATATCATATTCAGCTATTAAATAGTAAAAAAAAAATTTGCCATCATTTTGTAGGCTTGTGCGATGTTTACCTTCTAGCTGCTCCAGCTGCCTCGTATGTACACATATACATATGCATATGCAAGCTGGTTTTATGCCAGAGGTGGAATTCCTACCAGGCTATGCTAACCCTGGAGACAAAGAAGAAAGTGCTGGAATAACGAAGATGTAACAACACCTGAGGCTCTAACGGCTTCATGTTAATTGAATATTCTACACCTATCAAAGGAAGTCGATGTGAAATGTGGGGATGGATAAAGCACAGGAGGCCTAATGGATAGGGCTGAGGTAACTTTGATGTGGAGCTACTATGACAAGGCAGAGTTGAACCTCTTCTGCCATCTCTGAAGATTTTCTGCTGATTAGTTTCACTTGTCTGAGCCAATCTGTAGGAAAAAACAAGAGAAATTTTCCTGCATCCTAAATCGAATTTAGTTTTCTCCCTGTTCTACTCCCCTGCTTTTCTCATTTAGAGGAATCCCCTGGAGGTCCCGGAAGCTTTAGGTCTACAACTGGTGCTTTCATTTAATTTTGTCAGGAGCTGACATCAATATGCCATCCTTTTCACCACGAGTCTGGTCAAATTCAGTATGCAGTTAACTCATCACATGCATCAACCATTTCGCTGTTGTATTTCTTCCTAGCTCAGGCAAATATGACCTAGGCTCCAACCTTGCTGCATCCCCTCTAAATGCCATTTACGTTAGAAAGGCCGAGTGTCAAAGGGAAGCTTCCGCTCCAACTGGAAACGGCGGGGAATGGAGGGAGCAAACAACTGAATTGAGACCGGGCTATTATTATAACTTCAAAGGAGCCCGAGCTGGCACGCTTAGCAGCCAGAGATGCTCTGTGCTCCTTCAATTTTTAAAAGGTTCTGATTAAAGACACAGCATGGAATGAGGCTCTCTGCTGGAGAGATCACCTGCGTTTGAAAAGAGAACGAGTGCGAATCTGAGCCAAGCTCGGCCCTGATTGCCCGATACATAACTACGTTTCATAAGCCTCTCTCTCTGTTTTTTGTATTTAGGTGATCAAAGTGATGGAGTCAATTTGCTGTGGAATTAAAAATTGGCCCTGCAAGGCAGTCAGCAATTAGGCAACATTCATTCAGTGGATTAAACCAATCAACATGAAGCACACTTCTGTCAGTCTTTAAACCACAGTATTATATGGAAATGCAGACACACACACACACTAAGTTTTTAGGTTTTTGACATAACATGAAAATATCTCATGGCCGTTCATGACGAGTGGACTGAAAGGTAAGGTCCATAATTATTTGGAATTAAACTGGTTACACTGATTTATATTAAACATAAGAACATTTTCCCTGTACATGGATTCTATGGATGTATTTCTGCATATGTTTTGGCACTGAAGTGAGCAAATTCTGGGACTCTACACTGTCCACTTTGTCTGTTGCTTGAAATCTCTATTAACATATGTCCCTGTCTCTGTTGTTAAATGATAAATGATTTATCTGCACTGTAGGTATGATTTATATTAGCTGGTCTAATCGCTGCTAAAAACACTTCAAGGTTCAATGATGTAATATGTCATTCAAACATATATGGACTATTACAACACTGGCTATGTACTTTTATAATTATGGCATTTGGCAGAAGCTCTAAGTGACATTTAGTTTGAACATTTTTTCAGAGGTAAGTGAAGGTGGTGTTTGGAGTCTTGGAGTGTTTGCCCAGGCAATAGCTTAAACCCCAATCTACAGCATGGAATATCCATGGGATGGAATTACATCAGAACTTTAGGATTTAATATCAGCTCTTAAGACAAACGCCTCTAATACGCACGCCAGCTTGTCATATCTTGTCATATACCACTTGAAGCAATACCTGAAGAGGCAATAGTGAGCCCCTGTAGTGTCAAGCCTGGCATCAGGCCAACATCGAAAGATGAGGAAAAAGCATGCTGACTCTCAGCATCAAACCACATTTGCCAGCAAAGAAAACATGCAACAAGAACAGAGGCAATACCAGAGTCAATGGGGATGTGATGGGGAGAAGGAGGAACTGTGTGGAGTATGAATTTGACAGATTGGATCATCTTCCATATTGCTCCCTTAAAATGTAAACATGAGAATTCTTAGGACCTGTATGTCCTTCTTATCCAAATTAGCCATTAGAACCATTTTTTTGGCAACTGTGCTTACACACGGAGGAATTCAACCTCCGCATTTAACCCATCCGTGCGCTGTAACACCCACACACTAGTAAACACACACTAGGGGGCAGTGAACACACATGCCCAAAGCAGTGGGCAGTCCTATCCATGGCACCCGGGGGAAATCTTCCGCTGCGCCACCCTGGTAGCCCAGCACCCCAGATAGGACAATATACGCCCACCGCCCACTTAATTGCATACACATCCTTCTTTCTACACTCATTTCCCATTTTTCAGTTCTGCTTACCATATAAGAGCACTATGTAGTTTACAATTCCAGACTGTAGTCCAGCTGGTTCTCTGCATACATTGTTAGTCCCCTGTCAACCTGTTCTTCACTGGTCTGGACCTCTAAAGAACCACCACAGACCAGGAATATGTTATCAATCTCAGCACTGCAGTGACACTGATCTGATGGTGCTGTGTTAGTATGTGTCGTGCTGGTGGACAGAGAAAGGAGTGCTACACCTCCAAAACAAACCAAAACTATCCAGCCAGGTTTTAAAGGTCCAACAGCACTGTGTCTGATCCACTCAAATCAGCACACCACACCACCAACAGTGGCACTGCATTGTTGGAGCCATGTAATACCTGCTCTGTGGTGGTCCTGGTGGACTACAGTATGCAGCTGAGAAACTACAAAGTACACCTATATGGTAGGTAAAGCTGATGAATGACCAATGAGAGTAGATATTAAGTAGGTTGGTGGTTATATACATTATGTTGATATGTGATGTTATGAGTGTAAAGTCTGAAATGTATTAATAGCATGTTTTCTCTAAATGTATGTAAAGTGATAACCAATTCAGCTTTTCAGCTTTGTACAAGCCAGCGACTCATTATTGCTTCCCTTTGGATGGCTAATATCTTATTTGATTTATTTGATTGCAAAAAAAGAGTGAATGGTTTGCAGCTGTGGGAGCTGCCATCAAAAAGAAAATACTGAAATGTCCACTTATTTAAATACTTGTTTCTGTTCCATAAAGGTCTGAGGACTGTTTTACATCCATGTTGAGGAGAGGAGCTGCTCGGTGGTTCACTGGCTCCACCAAATGGCTGCATCACAAGCAAAGCAACAAGGTAGAATAGATATGTCTGTCACACCTTATGCAAGAAGACGCTCCCAATCTGCTGAGCATACTCACAGCAGGAACATGCAGCTGCTGTTCCCGGGTGCCACACAGCAAAGCATGACGGAACGGTTCGATTGTGTCCACATTCAGCTGTAAATGTCCTCTTTTCTTTCAGCGCGTGTAAAAGCTCTCGGAGGTCGCTGCACTGAGTGCTTCTGATGGATATGAACTTTAGCTCATTGTATCATTCTGATTAGCTATTCATTTTGTCCCCCTTGCTGCAGCACCCTCCCTGCCTTATTCCCGAGAGAGTGCTGTATATTACGCTCACCTTCTCAAAGAATATTGACCTTTATAATAATTGGATGGGTCCTGCGGCATGAGCACACAGGGAATTGATGGCAGCTTGTCAGGGAGGGGAGAAAAAAAGCTGTTGGGGATTATATATGCTCTTCACAGATGCAATCACGGCCATTAGCCGTTTGTCTTTTGTTGTTGTTTAAAAGCTCCCTGTACTAGCACTAAAAATAAGTTGCGATATTTCTCTCTCTCTCTCTCTTTCTCACTCTCGCTCTCTTTCAGTGATTCTCTGCATAGCTGCCGTCATTTATTCCTTGGAAGGAGCTATTGCAGTGGTTGCTGCAGAGTTGCCATGGAGATCTGCCTCCGTGTTTCACAAGGTCAGTGTGAAAGTTGAGAGAGCTGTGTGCTGTTCCTTCACACATACACGCGCTCATCGCCCGTGAGTCGCCATATGGCTAAATAGATTTCTGTTTTTACTCTCAGTGCATGGACGTTTGCCGTGTGCATGGCCGGATTATGTAACAGTTTTTTCACTCTTCTTCACCATCTATTTGATGTACCAGTAAACATTTGCATTCCCTATGACAAAGCAAAGCAGTGCCAAATGTAGTATAAGCTGCTGCTGCTTGGGGCCCCCTAAACCAAAATACACCAACTGGCCACTTTATTAGGTACACTTTATTAGGTTCTGTATATCTACACTCTTTCTTTTCCGTTTTATCAGCTCTAAATCCCAGTTCTGCAATCATCTCTGACTTTACATCTACAAGGTGGACCAGCAAGGTAGGAGTGTCTTATAGAGTGGACAGTGAGTGGACACAGTGTTTAAAAATTCCCGCAGCACTGCTGAGTCTGATCCACTTACACCAGCTCAACACGCATTAACACACCACGTCAGTGTCACTGCAGTGCTGAGAATGATCCGCCACTATTAGTTGTTTAGTCAGCTTTAGTCATTGTCTAGGCGGCAAGCAACTGTCTTCAACATTCTTAACTAAAGATGCAGAACTGGTCCGCCTCAGGGTGGCGCTGTGGCTTATTGCTTTACAAAGTTGGTTTACAAAAGAGATGTGTAAGATCTCAGTTAATTTGATGAAGAGTGCATTACCAAGCTAGACAAGACCATTTCCAGAGATTTAACTACTAAACATTGAGGGTGGACACTAAGGCAAGTCCCAGTTGTCCTGACCACTAAAGCTATAAAAGGGGCCTAACAAAGCAGGCAAAGAAACAGATGGACTACAGTCAGTATTTGTTAATATATAATACATAATATAATATACTTTATAATATAATATAACACTATAATATTATAGCAAAACTACAGATTGCTTCTATATGTTAAATGGGCAATAAAATGGTAAACAAACTAAGTAAAAAAAATAAATCATTTTTCCTGCATTTCATTCCATAAAATATGCTACACTACACAGATTTTTAAAAAATCAAATGTTTCTCTTTAATTCAGCATTCAAGTAAAATTCTGCCCCATCTTTTGTACTTCTGTTTATTGTCAATACATTATATGGTTTAAATATATACTTTTAACTTTCATTTGTTTATTAAGTTATTTACTTTTTCTTGTCTTCATGTTGCCAAACAGTAGTTTTGGTAAGAGAGAAACTCTGATTTCTTCTATTATGTTTAAACCTGATTATCTTGTCTGCAATTTCCTATGTTTACTTTCTACATCACTTGAACACAGCATGGCAATTTCATGATGAATGAAATAACTGAAATATAATGTGGAAAGAAATCTGGAATAAAGAATGTTTTCTTCTTTAAATTTTGGAGATTTTTATTGGGACAGTGATGATATGCTTTTACGTATATCATTTGTAACCAGTGACCACACACAAGCGAGAAATGCAATACAAAAAAATACATAACTGAAGTTATAAATGTGTAAGCGACAAACTGGTAGAAAATAGCAGATTTAAAATTTGGAAAATTCACTGTGCAGTCACGTAGGTCACATAGGTCTGCAAAATATACCTCGCTAGACTTTCGATCCTAGTTTTGGCCCTGAATGTATGTGGTTTAAATGTGTCCCTCCTGTCATTGGCAATAGTAGCGACAGCCCAGAGGAAGCCACTGAATAGTCAGGACATGAGATGACTCATAATCTTCTGAAGATGATTACAGTCCTTGACTTTCAAAGAACAGAAGCAACTAAAATTTGAAAAAGATTATTACCCTCCTAATGGATTCACAATAGTACGTACAAAGTATGTCCCTATTGACTCCAAACGAATTTAGTCTTTATTAAAACAGAGCAGGGTACACGCCCTGTCCTGCCCTGCACTTGTGTTTGCCTGTTCCTGCCCTCTTATTTGCCTTCCCTTGAGTCTCTGGGCATGTTCTTCTGTTGGTTGTAGTGAGCAGTGTGCGAAATACCCCCTGGTCAGGGACCCATGTTGTCTGTTTACTCAAAATTTGGCTGGCTGCTAACTCATTCACTGTAGTAGCACTGATGCTGGCAACTAAATGCTTGGACTCTCAATACTAACCCTTCTATTACTAAATGATAACCAATAATGAATTTGTATTTAAGTAATAACTTTATTTTCAGGGACCCCCAGGATTTATTCTTTTTGAGACATTCAGGGGTTTAGGAGCTTACTTAGGGGGTCCCTCCAGGACTGTCTGTCTGTATTTTACATCTTGCTAGTGCGTTTCCTGTTTCTCAGTTTTCTCTTTGCTATTTTGGTTTGGCTATTTCTGATTTGCTGCCTTCACCATCCACAACAACAAAACTCACAGCTCGCAATTGCACCCTGCTTCTTTGTCTGCGTCATCCACCTAACATTGTGCTGTACAGTCATCAATAAAATATATTATTGGCAGGTGGGTAGACATAAAGCAAATACAACTAAGCACCTTATTAGAAAAACTGCACAGCTGTGTCTGCTGACTAACCGTGATGAAACAAACCATTTTACGATCCATTATATGATTCATTATTTCCCTTCATGTTTTGATGAATATTACACTTTGAATATTGATGAACATTACACTTTCACACTTGATACATGAAATAAATGCACTTTATAGATGGGCCATTTTACCGAATAAGTTCTTACTGCAGTCCCAGAGTAAAACTTAATTAAAGAAACTACTCAGTGTCCAGATCTCAGATATTTACACAGATTATGATATGATTTATTTAAACCCAGTGCATTCATTTAGGTTGTACAAAGCTGGTTGAATGCAAAAGCATCATGTATAGGGTATTTTTTAAAGGGAGGTGGCCATCCCAAACCCTAACCCCGACATTACTACTTGTGAAAATGACAAAGCGATTTAGCCCATGGGTGGAGCCTGCATTTTAAACAGGAAGTGAGGCTGCAACTCTGTACCACGGGCATGTGGAGAGCAGTTAGAGCCCGTTTTTTGAAGTAAAAGCTCCAAGGTCTGAAAATCAGTGTGTACTATTAAGACCTGACAAACACATATGTTCTGCAATTACATGTGTTTAAATAAATATATTTCTTGGTGTGTACAGCTGTTTAAACCTGCTTACTAATTATGACCCGCAAATATGATTTTTTCGCATCCTGCCTTGCCACTGTTCGTCTCTGTTTCTGTTTACCTGTTTCCCTTGTTACTTCCACGTGCCTTCTGTTGTTCTGTGCCATGTGTTTCTGTTTGTATTTGTTATAGCTGCTCCTGTCACTGCCCTCTTGTCATGCCCTTCACCTGTCCCTAGTTTGTGGCTCCGCCCCCTGCCAGGTTTCCCTCATGTATTTATACTCCCTGCTGTTCTCTTTGTGTTTTGTTTTTCTTTCTGATTATGTTGTATCCCTGTTATTTGGTCTTAGTAGTGTTTTGTTTCTTGTTTTCTAGTTGCTTTCTGCACAACTAGATTTCTAGATTGTACTGTAATTGGTTAGTGGTCCTGTCTCCTCATTACGCCACATTAGTTTTTAGCTGTACACATTTTATACCAAATTTGATTCCATCCTAACATTCAACTACACACACACACAAAAAGACCGTTTTATCCACATCTGTAACCAACACTTGCTAAAAGCTGTCCATCTTTATAGTTGTTAATAATGAATGCAATGCAATGTGTGGGTAGAGCAGGATAGGGCCACTGTCAATACGTAGACTGGACCTTCCTAAATATTTTGGCCTTGCTAACAGTCTGAGGTCTAACTCTACATATTAAGAATTTGAATTTTACGCTCTGTTACATAAGAAAGCAAGTTAGATGGCTAGGGACTGACAGTTCAACCTCTAAGTCCTCGTCAGTGACAGTGCACGAAACCGAGCATGAAGCACGGGCATGAATCGTGAAATGAGATGCAGACAGGCAAGCAGGGCTCTTGCTCATCAAAGGGACCCTCTCTTCTCCTAACCTCTGAGACTCAGGACACCGATTTAACCTGTGGATGAATGCAGCAGTACGTTTTTGGCCTCGCCTTGTTACAATTTTACCATCTACGGATCAAAGAAGCATAGATCAAAGCAACAGGTAATTTTGGTTCAATGGAAGCTGTCACTCAGCTTATTTCTTGAACACTCTGTCTGAGCATTATTAAAAGTCTTGTACTTGAATTGTGCTCTGTGCTTCAACCCAGACATTTTTTCCCTAGTTATCTAACATGGAATAATTGGTGCTGGTATTTTTCATAAACAGATAAGCTGTTCCTTGGTGGAAAAATCTGTTGTTCATCATCAAACATCAGCTTCTTTCGTGCCATGGTTTTGGGGCAGTGATGATCAGACATTTTCCCACCTCTATTTTCCAGGATTGCCCTGGAGTCTTTTCCCGCCATGTGTGCCTGAAGTCAGCAACACTTCTGCATCTTTTTCTGTGTTTTTGGTTGCTTTGCTTTCTACTGCTTCCCCTTCCCCTTCCTTTCTACTGACAATGATCGCGCTAGTTCGGGCGTTTGCTAATTGTGTATCCACAGTGGTTGCCTGATACTGTGAAGATGTCTTACAGTTTGTTTTCAGTCATTAACTCAGAGGCATGCGTCATGCTGTTCCTGTTCGGCTCGTCCTATATTTCTTTTCCTCGATTTCTTCTTTTGTGTTCCCATGGCTAATACGGTGCTTCATAACTCCGGGACAGCGGGACGAGCCAGGGGAAAATGGAACACATTTTATTTACCCACAATGACTGAAAGGAAAAGACACTCGCCCATTCGAAATCTCTCATGGGTTTCAATTAACCATCTCGGAACGTTGCACTCCCCTCTCTTTGCGGTTCTCTCCAGTGCTAATGCGAATGAGCGGCAAATGGGTAATATCCATCTCTAGTGGAAGGAAGGCAGCAAATTAAGCGCAAACACATTACGTGGCAGATACAACCCAATGCGCAGCACAATTAGACAGCCTTGCTAAATGCCGCCATTACCAAACCTCACCAATTGCTGACACTTTCATTAGCCCTGAGGAGAAGGGCCAGAGACTAGGTCCCTTGCAGACCATTTGTTAGAGAGGGGGGTGAGGGTGTGTGCGAGGGAACAAGAATGTCCTCAAGCCTCTCTAGGAACTAGCGATGGTGGCTAAGACTTCCAACTGTGGCCTCTGCTGGTGGATGGGCTCACTGCAAGAAAAGGGTGACTCATCCTGAGAGTGACCTTCTATCATACCACCCTCAATAATATTGACAGAGGATTGCCTCTGGACCAAGTATTCATCTTCATTAACGCAAGGCTTTAAGCATCAATGTCACAGCGTGCTCCCTTGCGGACTCACTGCTATCTCTGGCCCTGTCCGCACCAATCTCCACCATCTTTCTTCTAACCTCGGCCATTCCTCTTCGGCTCAGGAGAAGCTCAATCAGACTATCACCTAAGGGAACTGTGCCTGCAATCTGCGTGGCCTTTTAACTGGTAGAAACTAGGCCAGAGGAGGAGGGGGAGGAGGGAAAGATGGAAAGCCATAGCCATGAAGATGGAAGAGTTCCCGATAGCCACTTTTCAACAGTAAGGCTGGCAAAGTCAAGAATCACCTGCTGCTTATAGCATCAAGCCTGAAACCATGAAAGTAAAACCATTTAACATGCCCACTGCCTGATATTTTCTGCAAACACAGCCTAGCCCTGTCAAATTGGGCTAAATCTCCTGCAGGAATGAAGTCACAGCAAGTGTCACAAGTTCTATTCTACAGTTTTATTCCACTATTCAGAACAATAAGAACTGTATTGGGAGTCACTGGGAGTCAATTTTTATATGTAGTCATATGGTGTGTGTGTGTGGGAATCAAGCCTTGATGAACAATTCTGAAATTTGGCATTTTTGGATTTAACTTTTCAACTCTCAACGCTGTTGACTCTTTGTTATTTTAAACAGAGCATTGTGAGTGGCTCAAGAACCCTTGAAGACTATTCCCTAATAAAGCCAGACTATTTTGAAGGAATGTGTAGTCTTGCAAAGAATGTTGGTCTGCCCAGCACAACACTGTTTACTTCTTAGACTTGGTGATTGCACCACTACCCTTCCAGCTTAATCAAATTAATCCTTCTATGCCATGCCAGCACTACTCACCAGCAACTGTGAGTGCAATCTCTGGTCACAAAACTTCTTTCTCTATACTCTCCAGCTAATGGTATGGAATAGCTTTAATATTTGATATATCCATTTATCCATGACTCTGGCATTACCATGGCTAAAATTAGGTGGACTGGAGGAGTCTCCAGCAGACTCCCGAGTTGTGCGTCACTACTCATATGTGTCATGGATGGGAGCTTGTTGATTGATAACCCTGCAGGTAGCTGGGTAGTGTTGCTCATGTTGGAAGTTAAACCCCTTAACTGGCCAGAACCCACCGGCAGTTCTAAAAATATTACACTCAGTTTACACTGTAGTCCATGTAGTTACTGAATAATAAGCCTTAGGACAAAATAAGCTTAGGAGAAGCCTGGGACTTTAAAGGTTAAGGACAAGATATGCTGTGGGCAAAAACAGATGACTTTTTAAGCACTTGCTTGAGCCTGTGCTTGGAAGGAAAGGGTACATGGTGGCATGTAACGCAAATAAGTAGTTAAAGTGTGAAGATGCCCAGCTACGATATGAATCTGTGAGAATTATTATTAATGTAGCAAGCTGAAGTTTTCATAAAACCGTTTTCCACTCATTAGTTAGGTTTACACAGACTAAAACATGGCATAGGCTACAGAACACTCCATGTTAACCACCTGACAGGCCAACAACTTTAGCTTAAACTGAGAGATAGTGTTAATGAGAAGAAGAATAAAGATCCGCTCTGTGCTAGCTTTTTTACAAATTGCCACGTTTTGGCCATTTTTTGTTTATTTCCCCTGGGAGAGCATGAGCGCAGACCCCCACTAATAAATGTTAAGCCTCCTCCCCATCCCCAGATCTCTAGTGACCCCCTTTGTTTATTGACCACCTAAGCTAAACCATTAAGTTAGCTTACATTAGCCATATGAGCAGCCTAACAGGCATTTACAATAGAACAGGAGGACAGCTTTAGGAGCTATCATGCTTGATATTGCAAAGGGGCAGAGCAAAAATAAAAGGTGGCACTCGGGAATGGAAACATCAGTTTGCAGGTTGCCAAAATATACTGACCTAAACAATGAGGTCATTTGTTATGAGGTTTAATTCTTCATTAGAAATAAGTCAATTTATTATGATGTAAAGAAACAAAACAACAGAGGGGTTACAGGGGCAAACGTACTGCAACTGCCGATATTTTACTCTGTGTAATGTATTTTAAATAGTAAGCTTTTAAACTAACATTCAGCCACTTCTTCAGCAGTTGCCAGCATTCACTGCAGTCTCTATTCGCTAGGCAAGGCTGCACTGGATTAGTGCAGGGGTCCAGAGACTTCGGCCTAGGTCTTTAGCTACCCCTGCTACTCTAGGATTTCCTCAGAATATGTTTTTGTGGATATCTAAGATTTGGGGGGATAGGCGTCATGAATCTTCGATCTTATTGATTAATAAATCAGGAAAATGAAGGCTGTCATCCTTTGAGGACGGGGAAGGCTGGTGCTGGAGGGGCCTAAACTAGTCTTGTCTTAATGCTTCTGTAATCAAGCTGGTGGAACCTCGAGTTTTGGGCTGGCGCCCTAAAAGGTACAACAAGTTAACCTGAGCAACTTTATTTCTTAATACTAGCACTGCAATTAATGAACACTGCAATAGAAGTTCTCTTTACTGTTGTTAAAACTGCAATACATGCTCAGGAGAAAAATAAATAGACTAATGTGTGTGCACTCTGGCAAGTCACTCCATAAAACCTGAATTTGCAATTTGAGTCAGATTTTATAGGTGTGTTATTGGACCAGGTCGTACACATAACACGCAATGACTCACACACTGGCTCAGAAAGAATGTCCTACTTGATGTTAATCAGCATCACACTGATGGAGATGTGATGACAATAGTAGATGAGTCACTTATATTAAGACATGTCCTTGATCAAGCTTTCAGTTGGCTCTCTTTAAAGTTTCTTTTTATCTGTTCATCACATTTATCTGCTTGGGGAAGGGTTCAGAAGCACAGCCAACTGCATGACTCATGTTATTCCACATTTCCAAGTCTCCAAATCTCTGAAATGTACATAGTGTTGCTGTAGGGACTGTATTTACTTTTTCCATCCCTGGTAATATATTTACCTTCATGGGCTCTCTGTAACCCACTGCACTGAACCTCTTGCTGCTGAATTCTATCTCCTGACTAGCTGGACCAACCCTTTGTCCCACGACATTCCCAGCATCCTTTTCGTTTTGCTGAGGATGCAGGTGGGGGGTAAGGATTATCTGCCCACCACTCTGCTAGACCTCGCTTCCTCTTCACTCTGCTTATCCTCTCCCCACTGCTCCTGCCAGGCTCAGGAGGAGGAGACAGAACGCTCTCCTCCGCTTCTTTAAACGAAAGCCACGTGTGCTCGAGGAAAGTGTACGCTGCCATCCGATGCTGCGGCACGACCCTGCTGTGAGTTTAAACACTGTTTTCCGGGACGCCGCTCTTGATGGATGGATGGAGTCAGGACTGCTGGCCAGCGTGGTGAAAGCACACACTTTATGCTGCCTCGTTCCGCCAAACTGCCTGAGCGTCCTCACACACACACACACCTCACTTGTGGGTTTTAAACGGGTTCGCTACAGCTCCCAGTGAAATGGCCTCAAGCACACCTGACAGTCTAACTCCGGCTACTTAATAGTTCCATTTTGGATCCCAGCTCTTTATTAGGAGTCTAATCATCGAATCATAAAAGAGGTCTTTATTCTTTCCTTTATTCTGCATGTCCATAAACCCAGACGATGCTCGCTGATGTCATTATCTTACGCATCATGCCTTTGTTTACAAATGGCCCAGTTGAGTTATGTGTAATATGCATATTCATAAAGAGAGGTAATCACACCCAGTGGGACACCATTAGAGAATGAGCATGAGTCTGTTTTTTTCCAAGCAGACTTTCAAGGTCACTTTGGAAAAAACACACAATGAAGGAATCATGCCTCGTTTCCGAGACCCGCAGTGATTGTATCTAAATTATGGATGAGCAAGGAAAAGTTACAGAAATGGGGCAAAGTACCTTACTAAGAAGGGTTCAGACAAGGACATGCAAGGAAACTGAAAAGGGCCTCGGTAAGTAAGCGAGACAACATGCCATAGCACAGACTTTGCGAGAATTAATAATTACGGATCTGCATAAAAGCTGCATTGGTCAAATTAAGTCAGTCGTTCAGAGACACAGGAGCTCCAGTAAGTGCCATCTCTGCACTTCTTTTCCACCTAGCTGCCATTATGCATAGCTTCAGTCACCAGACGGCACATTTGTGTTAGTATCTGAGTATTTGTAGTAGCAGCGCTCGCATATCCAGTTAGACCTAACACAATCTGGTGGCAACAAAGGCTTAGACAGACAGACGAGGAAAGGACACCCAGCTAACGAGGCACAGGGGCACGTTTATTTATTTATGGAAGCTAATGGCTCTCTGAAGACCTGTCCTGAACATTTGGCAGTGGAGCCACGCCTTGCGGAAGCGAATGAATATTTCAGTCATCCGAGTCTGACAGAAAGGGAACGAATGTGTGAAGGGGCCCCTGGCCCCTCTCTCTCTCCCTCTCTGTCTCGCTCTCCTCTCTCATCCTCTCCCTTTGATCTCCACACTTTTCCAGGATAATGTATTCATGTTCATTTATTTTTGATCGCCCCTCTTCTCCTTTTCCACCTTTCTTTGCCTTCGCATTGTATGTTTTCTCCTGTCTCTCGGCGTACCGGACAGCCAGCGACAAATTGTTCTACTCTGGTTTTTTTGTGGATGAAAGAAAATTCCTGTCAGATGAGGATCAGGCTTTGGAAACAAATGCTCCTAAAAGCAGACGGAAGGCCTTGAAGATAAAACCTGTCTCGCTATCCTAGATTTATGATTTAATTGTCAATATGCTTCGGCGATGGAGCACACGCCCTGCTTCATCCATCTCCTGCCACAGCTGACTCTGGTGTCTGCTGGGAGGGGGAAAAATGGGGATGTTTGCAAAATAACAGTGAAATGTCCTACACCGGTATTTATCCTGAAGGATGAAAAGATTGCCCTGTCTCTACGAGGACATGGAGCCATCTATCAGGTTAAAGAGAAATTAATTTCGGTTAGGGCATTAGCTCCGTGAAGGTAGGACTAATCTAGATTAAAATCAGAAGTCATATGATTGGGCGATCCATAGTGGGCTGGGCTGACACTCTATAAACTTTTAGGGGGGATTTTTTTTTTCAATTATCTCCTCAGAGTTTGACTTTGCCCATTCCCACCTGCTGTCTGATTCTGCTTTATGGCACCAACAAGCTAACTAATCACTTCTTCTAGAACTGCTAGAAGCTGTGCACTTTTATAAGGAAGACTCTTATATAAGTTTATACAATACGGTGGTTGGGTAACACCCCCACCTTCCACAATGAATACTAGGGTTTGATCAGCTACATGGGTTAGCACTCTACACTATACAAGTAACAGTCCTTAGGCAAGGCTCCTAACACTACCTTTACTTACCTGTGTAAGCAATGCCCAAACTGTAAGTCCTTCTGGATAAGAGTGTCCACCAAATACTGTAATATATAACTGGCCAGCACCATTACAGAAAGGATCAGGGCCAGCTGTACTTTCTTGAGCTGCACCAGAATCTGATTTAAAATGTCACCAAGATATAATTTCTTTTTGTTTTGTAGATGGTTGCTCCACCCAGGACCCCAGAAATAATGTCAAATTGTGCTTTCAATTCCTATCATTTGTCTAGAGCCCCAGCATAATTAAACCCAAATCCTGTCCAGATCCCAAAGCCCCTCATCCCCTGTGTTTTTGATTTAGTTCATGGGGAGAAAAACAACAAAAGTTCTGAAGTCTTTTCGAAGATACTTGGGCTGAGCTGAAGAGGCCAAGCTATATAAAATGGGTAGTTAGGGATTGAGTGAAAGGTGTGCTGTGATTGGTTTGCTTCATTTTGGAAGTGCAACATGTCATTTTAGAAAATCAAGCTTTTCCCACTTTGGAGTATTGACTATGGACATGTCTGTAATAGAGTACAGATGCTTAATAAAGTACAGATACTCAAACTCCCCAGGGCTGCATATGAAAAGGTATTAAATCAGGAAATATGACACGCAAATAAAGAGATACTACACTGCAAAAAACATTTCTGAGCATATTAAATTACTAATATTTATACATAAGGCCTTTTTACCCATTTCTTATAGATTGCAACATTAAAGTGGCTGCAGTGGCAAAGATTGCAGCCTTGGCTTAGAGCATGTCATTTTATATGAACAGAAATATATAATGAATGCACAGTTGATGATTTAAAAATGGATAGTATCCAAATAGACTGTCAGAAAAAAAGCTTTAAGTGTTATATGTAGAATATAACATTCGTTCTGTTGCTTTTTTTACCATCTTGACAGGCATTATTCATTTAGCAGTAGGTGCCAAACGTACTTAACTTAAAATAGTCCCATTATTTATTACATGTCTAACAGGATAACTAGTAATCTGTAATCAACATTTCAAAAGTAACCCCATTATAAACAATGCTGGTAATTTTTTACTAAATGTATTATTATTATTATTACTATTATTATTATTATTTGTATAATACTAAATATGTTCTTGTTAGCCGATCTACTCCCATTTGTCTGGTGCATAGACATAGGAAGACTGGGTTGGGTGTCATTACTTCCTGTATGTGATTTTAAATTAAAAGTCCTTTGCAGAGTTTTGTAATTTACTTTGACTTTATGACATTTTCATTAAATAAGGTCGAAGCCTATGAAATATACATAGTGGAAACGCTGACATAAGCCAGGAACCAGGTAGAATCTTTACATCTTAATTGAGCAGGAGAATAATATTCTAGCAATTCAAATAAGCACATAGTATGCAGGGCTCTACAGGTCATTTGCAAAAGACGTCACATCATTGTGCTGCAGACAGAGGCCAGGAAGTGATGTTCTACATGGTGGTTGGTGTAGCTCACCGGATAACACCACTACCTACCAAATAGCCACCACCACACGTGGGAGACTGGGGTTTGAATCCCGGTCTGGGTGACTATGCTGTGCTGCACCAATAAGAGTCCTTGGGCAAGACTCCTAACACTACATTGACCTACCTGTAATATGATTAACCTTGTAAGTCGCTCTGGATAAGAGCGTCAGCTAAATGCCAGAAATGTAAATGAAATGTAAATGTTCTACATAGTGAGTGTTATCACAAGCTCTCTAAATGCCTCTGGTTTGCATCATTTACAACTGCTCAAAACAAATCTAATGGAGAAACCATGAGCAGCTTTTACTGAGTACCAAAAGTTGTTGTTCAGGGTGTAAAAATGCAAAAACACACCAGCAGAAATGGCTTACGAACATTAATCTGTGGCCGGGAGTCAGCTTCCTATTTAACAGTGTCTTGTTTGAATGTAAGTGTTATTGGAGTTGCTTGTAGCTATTGTTTGAAATCTATCACCAGTGCACACTCACAGATGAACTTAGCAAAATACAATACTCGGCTTTTCAGGACCGGATGCTGCTGAAGTCAGCTTCTTATCCACTGGTTTTTAATATCCTTTTCCAGAATGTAACTGCTGCACCATTTAAAAGAAAATAGGAAGTTGACTTCAGCCTTATTTGTGGTCTTAAAGAACAGAGTAGAGTATTTTCTCTCAGTAGTGGGGTAAGGTACAGTATTATATCGTCTGAACTAGCGCATTGTAGGCTTGCCTCCATCTGGCCCTGGTTGCTTTTCATTTCCTGCACTCTAGTTGAAATCTGTGTGTTATTAAAATCACATGACTGCAAACGGTCTTCAGGCTCATGCAGATGGCCTGCGGAGTACCTGCGGAATGTGTGACGGGATTTATAGATTAAGAGCAGGTAGTCCAGTGCTGTAGATCGTTTGTGTGGAAAATGCAGCAGATGAATCAAAGCAGATGTAAATGGTTGGATAAAAGAAGTGATTGCATTTGGGCATACCAAAGGCCATAATGTGAAGGAAGTAACTGAATTTGCACATGACTGGAAACCCACAGTCATACAGGTTTACCAGCAGTGGCTAAAATCCCAATCTAGAGGAAACTCTGCTCAGACCTGTTAGAGCATTCACCATATCTGGTCTAACAGCGCAATTCTTTGATGCAACAAAGGTTCTGAAGGCTTTTCAAAGATACTTGGACCTAACTGAAGAGGCCAAGCTATATAAAATTGGTAGTTAGAGATTTAGTGAAAGGTGTGCTCTGATTGGTTTGCTTCATTTTGGTATTCAATTTTTTCCCACTTTGGAGTATTGACTATGGACACATCTGTACAGTGAGAAGACTTTAGTAATAGAGTACAGATACTTTATAAAGTACAGATACTCAAACTCCCCAGGGCTGCATATGAAATGATATTTCACATGCAGTAAAATATGAAATAAAAAGACACCACACTGCATAAACATACTTCATACATATATTGAATTACACTTATTTATACATAAGGAGTCTTTCACCCATTTCTTATAGATTGGACACTAAAGTAGAGGCAGTGACAACGACATCATCCCAGTCAAAAGAGGCTGAACACTGATGTCGCCTACATCAAAAAACTTCTCCAGTACTTGCCAAATGAATTCACAGCTGTTATTTGTACTTGCAAAGGTATTAATTACTTTTAAGTATGTTTCCACCACAGGTGACTAATTTCTTGCGCAGTGAGTATGAATGTTTGACCACTGTCCACTCAGGATCTTGACTGGATTAAACCTATTTTAGGTTTAGTTTATATAAATGGCTGTTTTACAAGATACTGTGCTAGATTGATTGCCTGTGTGACCACAGAGTAATAGGACTCTTATCTCTGAACATTCCACTGCAGGACCTCATGCTGGCTTTGCTCTCTTAGCCTTGCTGAACCTCAAAGTGCTTTTTGATTCTATACCCTTCGAACATCCTGGCACAGCCTGCCTGTCCTCTGGCTTTATTCAAGTGTTCACATGAAGGTAGCAGCATAGCGAAGGGGAAAAGTAGATCAAATAAACAAGATTATATTAACCTGATGCTTCACTTTTAGAGGCCAGATCCACAATCAGATGATCAATAGCTCTCACAAGTTCAGATGCCAAGAATATATATTCATTGTCCATCAAGAGCAGAGGTCTGTTTTGTTTTTTTGTCCTCCTGTTACAATCAGCTGTGCTTGTTGTTGTCTAAAGTTCTTGAAGTGCACCACCAACTGTGCCACAGTTTCAAGCTTTACTGCATGCCGTTCTAATATCATGGTTTGCGGTGCTACAGAAACAGGACTTTTTCTCGTGTGCCTGTGTTATGAAACACCCTCAAGCCGCCCGCCCTTCCCTGCTGCCACCACCACCCTCAATGTGTTACCTCAACCTTATTTCGCTCGCTTTGTTTCCTTATTTATTTTCATTTCCGTAATAAAATCAGATTGTGCTTCCACAAGCCAGGGCTATTGATCGGCGCAGGGCTGATGAATGACCTGGTTTCTCCAATGTGCTGATGGATACACTAAAGCCTCTCCCTGAGCTCAATCTCCGCCCAGCCGGAGCAGCGGTCCCGCTGACGGGGTTTAACTTTGATTAACTAAAACTTCCTGCAGGCCACTGAGAGCTAGCCACCTCGTCACTGAGGTATGACCCGCGGCTCGCCATTTACCCCGTATGTGCTCTTAAATCCCTCATGGTGGGTATATGAGTGTATGCGCACATGTTTGTTTTTGTACAAACCAGGATTAATGTTGAAAAGGAAAGCTAGAGCAGGATTTCTCAACTCTCAAAACTGGTCCTGGAGGCACCATGCCCTGCATATTTTACAGCTTTCCCTGCTCCCTTCCGAGCACACCTGATTCAACTTACCAGCTCATTAACAAGCCCTTTCAGGGTTGCAGGGAATGCTTTAAAGCAGGAAATCCGCTAAAATGTAGGGTGCCTCCAGGACCAGGGTTGAGAAACACTGGTATAGAGAAATCAAGACAAATCTTCAAAGTTATGATCAACAAAATCCTGACTTCATAAAGTGCTGCATGTTAAATTATTGCTATAAGCTGTTAATAAATCATCAAGAGTTGCTTTATAAAAGCATTACTCAATTATGTGTTATGAGTTTCTATGCAGGTAGAGTGTTATACATGGGCTAAATTACCCAACAAACATCTTACAAATCATCATCCTGCAAATTATTCCTATAATATATTAATAAATACTCAAATATTACTTTATAAATGCATTATTCAAGTATTTATGAAAGCCTGTGTAGGTCTTATACATGTAATACATAAGATGCCTTATGTCATAAGTGATATATATTTCATTTATTTTATACAACATATGTCATTTTGCAATAAATAGCATAAGATGTTAAAAAACAATCAAGTAATGCTGTATAAGTGTGTTATTCAGTGCTTACAGATATGCTTTGAGGTCTCTATGCAGGAAGCCTTCAGATAAATTAGAAAGGGAATTTAAATTGTAGTGACCCTTGGACTTATTTCACCAAGGGCACACAGGAGGCGGGATCAGCGAAAATGGGGCAACGCGAGTAGCACTTCTGTAGCGGTTAAAGAGACTTGAAATGTGTAAATAGTTGGGACTGTAAGCTTAAAGATGTGTGTATTGGGAAAGTGCATACTGGGAAAGTCCGTACTGGGATTTGGGCCCACTTAGTGGGGTAGTAGCACAGTGTTTGTAAAGCATGTTCTCTGTGGGAGATGTATAAACTTCAATCAACAAAAAATGGCATTTGATCATATATCCCTAAAGCTTTGCATATGCCTGTACATGTGTGTTATGTCACACATCATTTCATGGATCTGCTTCCTGTCAATTTAGTGTCTCTGTATGCTCTCTAGTTCCCTTGCCATTCTGGCCAGCCTCAGAGAAACACTTTCCTCGCCAAAGCCATTTTCCTTCCTCTAACCATGTGCCAGTGGATGTGATCCTCCTGGCAGAGTTGATTTATTATATGTTAACACAGTGAGAGCAGTCTGGACTATAGCTGGTCACTCTGGATGAGGACATTGGACAGGCTTAGTTGGACAGACAAATAGAGGCTGTGTGTATTGAAGCACCTCCCGAGTAATCAGTAGCTCAGTAGCAATGCCATTGTATTGCAGTGAATGTCATTGCACCGTCTCTAAGGGCTTGGGTTTTCTTTATGTCAATGTGCAGTCTTTCACTCTCATTAATTTTGGCAGCTCCAAATGCATAATCCATTATTTCCTCTGAAAACCAGATGAATATTTAATTGATTTCCCTGATAAACATTCTCGTACTTTTTGTTCTACAAGCCTCGCATGCTGCTTTGTATACTCAGTGCCACACAGGCAAAAATGTCGTTATACACTTGGCCGGTCTAAAGCATTAATGAAGCATTTCTTCTCTGAAACAGATGTAATAATAGCTTTTGAGACGTAACTTATGACCCATGAAGGAAAAGGAGATGAACGGCTCTTAGATGTGTCCATCTGGCTGAAATTTGTGGTGGCTGGGCCGTAATGGTGACTCAGTTCAGGGCATGGCTACCCTGACCCAGGTCCATCAGTGGGCGAAAGCACCGATGCAACGGCATAGGCTCTCAGGAGGGGGATGTGTATAATAGCACACAAAAGTCTCTTTGTGTTTGTTGTTTTATTTAAGAAAAATAATAGCATTTTATAAAAATATATATTATAATAAATTTAGACACAAGAAAACATGGAAAACCAATGGCAGATGGAATAGATACACCCTAAATGTACTTGTTTGGCATAGATGGATTTTAAAAAATACATGTCAGGCATGACTGAATAATTGTATGTAAATCTTTCAGTGAAGCAGGTTTTAAAGGCATTCAAATTTATGAATATCTAGTTTATATAACTATCATTGTGAACTGTCTCTCTAGAACACATCACAAAATTGTAAATAACTTCGTTAATTTAAAGAATCACTGGAATTTGTTTCTGAGTAGGATTTAGGAGTTAAGAAATGAAATTGCAGGCCAACTTTGCTGAAGTTCAACCGACCTAGTGCGCATGGGTTGCAGCACCCCTTTAGACAGCCCTGACCATTTCTCCTACATATCCGCCATACTGAGTGGCCCCCTAATTCTCCATAACCACCCAATGGGATAATAAGCCACAGGACTATGGCACTAATCCCAGCATGCAATATGGTCCTCCACTAACTCTGGGCATTCAGGCGGTGCGGACAGCCACTTCCACCAATAAACTTTTAATTAGCCATAGCTGAGGCAATCCTAACTAGCAACACAATCTCCAAAATCCCCAGTGGCAGTGGGGGGGGAAGCTTTACTAAGATTGGATTGGTTTCTTCCTCCATATTCCCAATCATTTGTCTCTGAAGCTACATAAGGGCTTTGTTTCCAATCTTCTTCACTGTGAGGTTCCCGCTTTTGTTTAATTTACACACTTTCATTTAATTAGAACGACATGATACATGCCAGTTTCCTTACTTCTTCTGCACCCTTATGGAGCTGTGGAGACTTATTAGCATTAACAGCTATTCATTTATAAAAGGGATTTGCTCAGTGGCAGATACACACTCAGAAGTACATGTAGTGGACCGGCGGCTTTCTTTCAGGGCGGCTTTTACCAAAATATGACTCATAAATTTAATGTGACGAAGCTGGAAGTAGCAGAAAGTTTAATGCGTTAACAATGCAGAACAACTGATGGCACCTTCGGTTTGTTGCTCATGATGAAAGCCAAGCCAGGCAGGTATAATTAGGTGGTGTGTTTTTGGGACCATGCTATATGTCTATACGCATTAATGTCACATGCACTGCCTCGGAAAGAAGCTCTGGTTCAGTCTCAAATGCAAAACTAGCATTATATTGAAGAAGGCAATGGTAGATAATTTACTTACATCATCAGAAGACATGTCATTCACTGTCGGTAGTTGAATACTATTGCAATCCTCCCACTCATTAGATTCATCTGCTCAGAGGCCCAATGCACAACCAGCATTGTACAGTGTTTTCCCACACATTGTATGCAATTGACATCTTTTGACACAGCTTCAAACTGGCTTCATTTTCAGGCAGAACAAATCGCTTTATGCAGTAAATGTGGTGCTTAGAAAACACCTTAAAATGGTTGGCTAGTATGTCATTAGCAGGTATGCCAGCTAGCACAACAGCTAATTTAGTTGCTGACTCTGAAACCTTCAGAAGTTTTCAGACAACTCTGCAATTGTGGGTATATCAGTAGAGAAAGACTAAGGATATAATGGTGGACTTCAGAATGTGAAGATTTGCCCTGCCTTCTGTTTCCATCAGTGGCTCCAACACTACGGTGGTATGGGTATAGGAGTACAAGTTAATCTGGACAGTAAACTGGACTGGGCAAGGAACTCATAGGCTTGGTACAAGAAGGGTCAGGTTGACTCTATTCTCTTGGGAGGCTGCAATCTTTTAACGGGTGTAGTATTATGCTGCTGATGTTCTACCATCCAGTGTGGGTTTTCTACACCACATTGGGCAGCAGGGTCAGGGCAGCACATGCCAATAGGATCAACAAACTGATCAGGAATGCTGGATCCATATTGGGTGTGCAACCTGACTCCCTGGAGGGAGTGGTGGAGAGTAGAATTCCACAGAAACTCGTCAGTGTAATGGACAATGGTGTTCCCACTCCATAATACAATACATCATCTCAGCAGTGCCTTCAGCTAAAGACTTAAACCACTCAGGTGCAATACTGAACGCCACAGGAAATCTTTTCTACCATTTACAATCAGACTGTATAGTACTTTGCCTTTCTGTCGGGAAGCACTAATACAGTTTGTTGCTTAAAGTCAAATATACTGTATAAGTATATTACTGTGTTTGACTCTCTTACTGTAAGATTTGTCTGTAATAAAAAGACTAATTATTCTACATTTTGTACTAAGGACTCAAGACTGGTCTCATGCTCACAACCCTGGCCTTCAAGAGCCAGCTCAAACTTGCAAACCCAATCTGAACTGATTTGTGAACATCTCTGTCACATTAAGTGCACAAAGTACTACAAATACAAAGACAGTAATGAAAATCAGTCAATGTAAAGTTACTACAAGGATTTAAACTGTGAAGCATTACTTTGCATTGCTACAGGAAATGGTAATTACACATCAAAACTTAATATGGGTACCATCAGTCAGACGAACTATGGGTATAATGTTACAGGTATTCTTCCTAAACTGTTACAGTATAGACCATACACTTTGGTGCATGCAGTCATATGGGGAATACACAGTAGCCTATGTGCAAAGATGAACAGACCCAAGTTTCACCCAGAAACCTTGAGCCATATGTCCTTAGCAAGTTAGCAACATGCCATGCTAAGCTTAGTACAAGCTGCTTGGTATCTGACTGATAGTTTGTCTCTCAGCTGTAAAGTTGGAATAATTTGAACAGTGAATAAGTGGAACAAATTAAACAAAGGTTTAACCCTTAATACACCTTGTAACATTTTTGCGCTTGTGAAAAAGAAATGGAATGGAGCATTTACAGGTGCTTCTGCTAATAACTATTAATTGCAAGTGAAGCTGACTTATCACACCACAAACTAGTGACTTTGTCCACTGAGTGAAAATGGCACTACAAGCAGCTACAAACTACCTCGAGGAGGAGACTTCGACACTGAATGCAACAAACTATAAGGGCAGTTTTGCCCAGAAGACATAAATGACTAGAAACTAGATGTATTCATTTGGGGGTTTTGTTGCTGTTTTCCTGTTGTACTGATGTACTGTGACATCCAAACCACAATGTTAACCAACCGAGGCTTTTACCATTAATGTTACACCCCTCCCCTCTCTCTTCTTCCTGGCCTCATTGGATCAGTAGAGAACTGCCGGAAAGAAGTGCCGCCATGATGCCACAGGAAGCTTTAAAGAGTTACTCTCTTTCTGACCCACAGCACCAGAGAGCAGACATAAATTCTGGGTTATGTATTTCTCACACATCACTTTATGTAAAGACCATGAATCTCTTTTTCTAAAAGGATGTGTCCTACCTTTGAGTTTTATCTTCACTCTGTGTAATTGCCAGAGCTCATCAGGTTGCTTTAGATCATGGATTAGTCCGCTCTAGTCACACACTATCCATTTCGT
The DNA here is from genome assembly GCA_024036415.1 of Prochilodus magdalenae. NCBI lineage: Eukaryota > Metazoa > Chordata > Actinopteri > Characiformes > Prochilodontidae > Prochilodus > Prochilodus magdalenae. Next base: position 145,216 of record JAMWET010007263.1, read on the forward strand.
TGGTTTAAGCTGCTGAGCAGGACCAAGGTATTTTCCTCTCATAAATCTTGGACCACTGAAACCACTACGTGCCGCTTAAGCTAATCTCGCTCTTTCCCTCTGTGTCTCTTTCCTTTCTCTCTTTGTCCTCAGAGACCCGTCCAGCGCATGTGTACACCCATCACCACAGATAATTGAAACAAAGCCATCCGTCAGACCACTGGAATAACGTGCAAAGGCTCTGTTCTCCCAGGACTGCTCTTGAGAAGGAGATGGACAGGTGGCTAGACAGGGTTCTCCATCTGTGCTCCTAGTCGTGATGAAGTCTTCCCAGAAAACATATTGTAAGATGTCTAGCACGATGTCTTATAATCACTTGCCATAACCAAAGGCGGATGCCACCCACGCCCCAAACCCATCATCTTGCTTTATGTTATGGCTTGCTGATTTTTCCCTTTGATTCCTCAGACTCTGTGGAGTGGACTTGACATCAACAGTAAATTTTAGCATTTAACTGAGGACATTTATCAGGGTAGACAGATGTGCAGCAAACAGGTCGATGGATTGTGGCTTGCATCAGTGACCTTTCTACCCTGCGCCCCTAAAAGAAAGTCATCCAGACAACAAAGCAGTCAAGTAAAAAAAAAAAAAGAAAAGTACAATCTGAACAAAAATACTTTATTCTTTTGCTTATTTTAAGCAAATTTCTGCAAAAATAATCTTTATGTAACTAAATATTGAAAACAATTCACAACATATGCCCCATGTCCCATGCTTACAGTGATTATTTAAAAGAAATTAATTTGTTGATTTTCTTTGAATATTCAGTGCTGCTATGTTATTGTACCAAGCTGCTGTGTACCAAGAAGATGATGATATTGGTGGAGAGCACAAATTAGTGAATCAAAGTTCATTATAGTTAATCTTGCCTAGAAGATTCACAACAAGAAAATGTGACTGGGTGTTCAGGCTGTTTATACAAGTATATATTTAAACATCTATATAAGGAGAGCAATGAAAGTTCTAGAAATGCATAGCTCTGGATGATGATGCGAAAATGAAATGACGGTACACTCTGCCAAAATGAACTAGCAAGATTGACTAACAGTGCACAGCAACCGTAGCAATGTCCCAGTAAAAGTTTGAAGCACAGCTTTAGCTTTAACTGAGCTCACTCAAAAGAGTTATCCACAAATGGGTCATTGATTGAGAAGTCTGATCAGTAACAGCCCTGGCTATGACTGAATGAAGTGGATATACACTTCCTCTGCTAGGATGCTAGTGCTTCATGGAGCGACAGCCTGTCTGTCGTAATGCTAATTAGAGTTAGCATATAAAAGCAAAGGGAGTGTAGAGGGTCAATTCACTCACAGATTGCTTAAGGCAATCAATACACCACCTGAGTGAAAGTGCATGGTATGTTTGGTGCTCAGCTTAAAAGTGCATTTTTGTGGAGTGGCTCAATTAAACTGGTCAGTGGGACACGTTAAAGTAAAACGTGCAGAGTAAATCACAGGGTGGCTGGGTGGAAAAAAAGAGGCACAGCACTTTTGTCCAAATAATGAATTCTGTTCCTGCAGTATACCTGAAACACAGCCTTGTTGTTAGCAAGAGCAATTTAGCTTGCACAGCCTTGTAGTTATTAGGTTTGACCTCCCGTATTCATTTTTTATGCTGCTTGTGCTTGTAATTCAGACATCTTTGACTGCGCATGGCATTTTAAGGATGTCAGCTCAGCCGGCAATGAGTCAAGCAGAAGTGTTTTTGAAAAGAAGTTTTTAATAAGTTGTATTTTTTCCATTTGAAGGTCTGCATAATAATGGAATAATGAAATAATTTGTTCTTTGTCCTGTCAGTTGTATATGTTGAAAATTATAAAAATCACCACTTGACCCAGATAGCATGCAGATATTGGCCACATCTGGCAAAGATATGGCACTGTTGACACTCTGCTGTGATCCTAAGGTGGGCCATGTATTTATAACATGCATTTGGACCACCTGTCCCGTTCGGCAGGGTTGCTTACTTTTGGCTAGGGCATGGCCCTAATGTGGTGTATATCTTGCTACCGGGAGAGGTCCACCCAAGTGATGTCAACCCATGTGGCACGTGGGCGAGATGAAAATGGGGAAAATTTGGGCCTGAAAAATGGTGCTATCTGGGAAGGACTTGCACTGGCGTTGTCTAATGCAAAACAACCCCCACACCTAATTAAATCTTAAAGAAAACCTATTTCGTTGGGGATAAGTGTTATGTGGAAAAATGTTGAGGACTATAAAGACAAGCCCAAAGAAAATTAAAAAGGTTTTTGCAATGTTGCCCAGCCCAGTGTAAATTATGCTTGAAGATGATAATATTTACCAAAAGAAGACCAAGTGGTCATGAACTCAGACATATTTATCCACAAGACTGACCTAGATGGACATTTTATGCATTTGCAAGTCAGAGATAAAATAATGAGGCTCTCTCTTAATTCTATTAGTGAACTGGCCAAAGGGTCTGCCATTGATACTACTAAAGGAACTGCTAAGCTCTTTTTTATCTATGCTGTAGGAGACAGAAACCTGACTGCATGGCTCCATGCCAGGCCACAGCCTTCCTTCCACATGCCCCCTTAGTGCGCTTAACAGGCAGATGAAGGGCGGTGAGAAGACGAATTTGCGAAGTCCCGTACCTCAGCACTACTGTATCTCTGACAATTGGAGATTTAGGGCAAGCACCCTCCAGCTTGAAATAACGCAGTTTTTTTTCTCTCATGCATCTGCTTGTCGCACAGCTTTAGTTAGGATATTTCTTTTTTTTTTGTTGCTGGAGGTAAAACGAGCTGAGGCTAGCATAATTAGAGCAAGCCTCCATCAATCTTGTCGCCTTGCCGCCACCACTGCCTGCTGGACGATTCAATAGGCCACCGGAATGCTTATGAGGGCGAGCTCGTCCGACACACAACTCTTGCTCCGGCAGCCATATTGTAAAGGAGCCTACGGCGTGTTTGCGGAAATAGTGATGACGCTGCCTAAAGACGCCTACTGGCAGTTGCATTGTGCTCTGCAACAGCCTAGCAATAAATCATCACATCAAAACTATTCATTTCCAGCCTGGCTCCGAACTCCATTATATGAGCTTGGATGTGTCACACAGCCGCCAGAATCTCAAACTATCTGGAGCTTTTCTCTCTTTTATTTTTTTTAAACAGCTTTTCCAGTAGTTGGTAATTGCATTTCATCAATGAAGTGATTTATAGCCTCCATTAGCCTCTGAATAAACATGGTTGCTTTGTGTGCTAGACTAAAGCGATAGAATTGTAAACTAAACCCAGCTGAAAGGAATATTTACCCCTGAAAATATGAATATGTAAATAGGCAAAGTGGGAGACACACACAGACGTAAGATTGCAAGATTGTATTCCCGTCTTTATGGGGTCTTTCCATTTCTGTTGGCTTCGGAATGGCAGTAGCTGAATGCTACTGTGATAGCCCAGCCATAAAGATGGTTCAGAGTGGTTAGGTGTGAATGCCCTATTCTAGAGAAAACTACCAGGTCAGAATTGGTCACAGTAGTGGTGATAGGAACCAGATGTCTGTGAAATTTAACGCCTTAATAAAGTACATCACAAAAAAACTATTACATAAAATGATGAAGTGGTTACAGATATGCTGCTTGATGTCTCAGAGCTGATTGACTCTTTTTATCTATCTATTTTATTTTTTTATATACAATTTTAATTTTTAACAAACACGTATATACACTCTTTCTCAAAAGAATAGTTGCACAAATAGTAGTACCCAGAAGGAATCAACCACCTGGAATGAAACTTGGTGGGTATGTTTGACATTGTGAGAGGTACGAAGAATGGGCTTTATCGCTGTATCTGACCGACATGTATCTGACGGCCATGAATGGGGACTTTCAGTGATGGCCTCTGTGAGTCATTTTGTAAGTACCAGCACCACATGGTTGCACAACACAGGACTACATGAAGGCAGGAACTGTGTGAGAATATTCTACCTGCATGGGATGGATTATCGCAGGACAGTATTCGGAACCTCTAAAACTCCATGCCCAGACATCAGACATGTTTTGTTAGCAAACATGGTGTACCAACACCGTACTGAGAGACACTACTTCAGTATGTGTAGCTCAATAAATAATATATTCCAAAATATTGAAAAAGAGTGAAATTTCTCTTTATAACTCCTCTTTAAACATCTGGAACCAAAAGTAAACCTTTTAGCTCTTTTAGCATTAGAAATATAGCCCATTAAAGCAAAGTAAATCAGATATCTTCATGTTGTCATCTTTTCATGTTTTCTATATTTGGACTGTCCTTACATTTTTTTTCCAGGACATGTCCTCTTTTGGGACCTAAAAGATGTTGTGCCTGAATTTCTAAACTGCCTAAAATGTTTGGGACTTGGCTTTGCTTTCATTTGCTTTGTACAGTCTCGCCCATGCCACTATTCTGCCCCCAGTGTCCTATCTTTGGAACCCTGCTGTCACCCAACTATCATCCTGGGAAAGAAAAGAGATTTCCTTAAGATCTCTGTAGTTCCTCCTAGACAACACAGAGATCACAGGAAAAGACAAAGGAGACTTTTGCTTAAGCCTCTCCAGCTGATCAAGCCTGACAACTGATGTAGCAATCAGACCTGAGCAATCTCAGTGTCTTCTCCTGAGTTTTAGTAGATATCTCAATAAAGTTACACACTGTGCTTAGAACGTTCGAGACAGTAGTGCCTAATCGCAACTGTTTAGGCCAATCTCTTTAGGCCAAAAGCTGACAATTATTTTTCCCTACTTTCCCTTGTTTCTTATGAAAGGGAGACACAGGACAACTTTCTGGTGATATTAATCCTCCTAAAAATAAATCTTAAAAATTGCTCCCATAAAATTGGTCCAAAAAACTAAAATGAAAATAAGAGCAATAGGGTTGTGGAGAAAGAGTATCTGTGTAACTGGTGTAGTTGAGAAAACTATATTGTTCATCAATATAGTTAGAATTCAATATAGTTATATGCAAAATTTATGTGAAGTATGCAATTCTGGGCCCCGCTGCTTAAATTACATATTGATTTCCTAAGTGAAAAAAAGAAAAAAAAAACTTTTTAGAAAAAAATCACATTTCTGAACATGTATTTGCTGAATGTATCATATTGTGGACAACATGAGCAAAACATATAGCTCTATTTTATGCTTTATTTATTGTTTTCCAATATGCTAGCAAATAAATAGAATTGTGCAGAAAACTGTGCAGAGAAATGGCATATTTAAGTATGTTCCATTTAGAAGTTCATTAATTTTCACTAAACAGAACAGGTCATTTGACTTGGGGTGTTCAGACTTTGCATATGATATATGTTTGAAGGAGTAATAAATAAGGAGAGTCCAGAAATTTCAGCATCTGAAGATTTTCTGCAGGCTCCACCACATATGGCATGTTTTTGTGTTTTTTCTGAATTCATTTTTATAGATTCAGTTTTGAGACTGTTGATAAAATGGCATGTATGGTCAGGAAACACAGGACATGTATTTTTATTTTTTTTAAATACAGGGCCCAGAATGGCAGCGTTAGCAAAAATGCTACTTACTGACCATGCTGCAGCTAAGAGATCACTCTTAAGCGAAGGATTCTTGGCTGGAAGTGCCAGCCGGTCAGCCTAACAGGGCCAAAACGCAATTAGCATCCAGCGGAAAAAGCCGATGCAGGGCTTCAGGAGGTCTCATCCTTCAAGGTGAAGGAGAGGTGAGAGCAGAGGAGGAGGGAAGAGATGGCACACAGCCACCGCTAGCACCCTGTGGGCCTTACTGAGGTGTGCTTACAGTTTATAAACGATCCCTCATGCTTTATGCTCAGACTTATATATTGGTTGGCTGGTTTTGATGTCCTGTGAGTTAATCGACAAAAATCAAATCCATAAAGCTCTAATCATTTGTGTCTTATTTATTCTGTAACAAAGAAACACCTCGGACATGAAGACAAACTGATCCTGTTTGTGTTCTGGGCCTGTATGTTCATTAAGACTCACTGTTTTCCTCTTTATGGGATGCATGATGGTGTTTAATTACAGTTTAAGTACATAAGCACAGTGACACTTTTACTTTATACTTTACTTTACAGTGACACATTGCACTACTCATTCTTTTTAAATTTCATACCTGTACAGCTCTATTTATATTCTCAATTCTGTTCATATTGCACTATTTATACCTGTAGTTATTGCTTACACTGTTACAACTTGCTCATCATATGTTGCTCTGTGCAATCTTGCATTTCACTCATTACTGTATATATGTATAGTAAATTATATTCTATTCTATATACCACCCCCTTATCCCACATTCTGTGTACACATACATTCTATATATTTATTTATATACCACCACATGTACAAAATTCTCAAATTGTCAGTCATTCTGTTTTGCACTTTATGTAAATAATAATGTATTTTGCACTTCTGGTTGGATGCTAACTGCATTTCATTGGCTTTGTACCTGTACTCTGCACAATGACAATAAAGTTGAATCTAATCTAATCTAATCTAATCTAATATATATATATATATATATATATATATATATATATATATATATATATATATATATATATATATATATATATATATATATATATATATATATATTTTTTTATGTTGTTGGAAAGGCCAGGCAACTCAACCAAGTGGTCAATATTTGACCACTTTGAAACAAACTATCTGAAGCTGATGTTAATATCGATCTAGCTCTACAGAATGTAGTGAAATAAAATTCTTTGACTTGCACAGAAACGAAAAACCCAAATATTCTAGTAGTTCATTATCACTGAGCTAGCGGTGGTTTACATGAATGTTCTATGCCCATTTCTAAAGGACATGACATATTACCATATATTTGACCTTGTGGTGGCTCTTTCAGTAGGTCTGGTATAGAGTCACTCCCACTACTTTTCATTTTAACACTGATTGATTACATTACTGCTCATGTTTACAGTCAGTGATGTGTCTAAGACTTTAAGGCCCAAGTGATCTTTTCTCACAAACTTGGAAATGAAAACATGTTTCCTCATTTACTTCTTAATTGTGCTGATGATCAATGAGCTAAGTCTTCTCTTCAGCTCTTGACGTCCTAACCAGCAGGATAGCTTGGTTGTCAATATCGACCTAGACACTGTATCAAAAAGTAATTTGTGATTGGTTTATTTCCCAGTGGGAATTTCAAGGCTTTGACCCCATTGTTTTCCCCTTTGAATCTATTAAATAAAAATGACCTAAACATTAGGTGCTGATCCCTCACAGAAAGACAGGCCTGGGTTTGATTCTTTGTGGAGTTTGCAGGTTCTCCCCGTGTCCATGTGGATTCCTCAAGATGCTCAGTTTTTCTGCCACAGCCCAAAGACATGCAGTCAGATCATTTGGAGACAGTAATTTGCCCCCTAGGTGTGAGTGTGTGAATGTGCATATGTGTCTGTCTGCCACATTATAGACTCATGGCCTGTCCAGGGTGCTTCCTGCCTCCTGCCCAATGAGCGGGATAGGAACCAGAACACTGACCAAAAAGGATACGCAGCTTAGAAAACTAAATAATGAATGAAAGAGTGTGGATTACTCAAGCAAGAGAAATGACCTGGAAGGAGAGAACAGAAAAACTTAATGCTAAAGTAGTTGCTGGCTATCTAGATACATCACCTTAACTTAAATGGGTAAAAACCTGTCGCTGGCATCCATTACATACATACAAATATAATGTCTTTTTAAAGATTTTGTTTGATGACCAAGCTAAGATTTACACAGATGCTAGCTTTGTTGTATGTATGTATAGATCAGTGACTAGCAGTCAGGATTAGCTGACACCAGAGGAACATATCATGTTTTTGTGAAATGCATGCTGGGTATTATAGTGGGAGAACACTGATGAGTGAAAACTTTCAAATGATAATTCAACTCAATGATGCTAACGAATACTACAAACAAATACCCAGGAATGTGTGTATCTGGTTAACTGTGGGGAAGGGAAAGTAGTACTATGGCTAAAACTAGCATGTTGCTGGATGCTTACTCTTTTAGAGGCTTTTTTTCTTCCCAGGTTCCCAAAATGGCATTCCAAAATCAAGTGACATTTCAGACTATTTCAGCTAAAAGTTTCAGTGCATCAGTAGCATAAGCCAGTTATAAATTGTTCAGATTGGTCAGGCCCTCGGGTGTCTGTCTGGCTGTCTGCGAATCTGTCTCTCCTGCTTTTGCGCTATGTGACCAGCATCACGCTTTCTGTTGCCTTCTCGGTGACACCGGCTTTCACACTGACCTTACGGCTTGATATTTACACAGGTGGGCCATCTGTCAGGACTGGGAACCTGTGAGAAATGCCATTGATCTCCTGTGTTCTGTGGATGGAAGCATAGCAGTGCCCGCACGCCTTTAAGTTTTCAAGGTCATGGAGGGCGCGCAATCATGGCGCAGTGCATTAAAGCTGAATTGGTATATGTGACTCAGAGACAGATGGATGAGGGGAAAAAAAGGATTGGCCTGAGGTTGAGGAGGGATTGAAAGGATGAGGGACAGGGCTGTAAATCAACACTCTTGACAAAACAAAAGGGAGGGAAAAGCAGAGCGCAAGAGTGAGAGTGTGTGGATGGCAGTAAAACACACTGCTCAGCTATAGTCATCTATCTATTTGAGGACGAGGCTATTAGCAGGGACGACAGAGCTATGGACCTGGTTGAACCCATTCTCTCTTCTCTCCCACTGTCTCTCCTTTTCTCTCTCCCTTATTATCTGCTATACTTTTAAGAAGTTTTACAACAGCACAGCAATGCTGTAATAAAACTTTAAATCTCTGAAATGTTAAGTTTCTGGGAGAATTGGTGTTGTATTGTAGATTGGAGGGTTGTGATGTGATGTCTACAATGCAAATATAGCAATCAGTATTATACAATTACATTTACCTCACAAAATGCTGATAATGATAAAAACTGCCAAAAAATAATATCTATGGCATCAGGCAGCTTTTTCATAACCATCATAATTTCATGCCATTGCTTTCTGTGTGGTAGCTTTCAGAAGCACTACAAGCATCTGGTTCCTATCATCACCATTGTGTACAATTCAGACTAACATTTATAACGAACTACTCCAAACAGCGTCTAAACAACTTCATTATTGCAATCAAAGTAGTGGGTTTCCCATTTGATGTAATGATGTAATATTCCAATTCATTGTGGATCATTTCTAACTAATTCATTAGGAAATGTTAATACAATGGCAAAGTCAACTGGCAATTCCAAAATAGATTAAAAGCAATAATGTAACAACTACTTATTATTAGCATTGTAAAGTCATATTGTATTAGAAGTCTCTATATTATAACTTACTGTATTATAAGTATCTGGCTTTATGTAAAGATGGGTGTTTATGACGAAACCTGTCCTTACCATGACTATTTTAATACCCTGACGCTATTAACCAGAAATTTGTCTAAAGTTGGTGTTACACGAAGCAGTACCGGGTTTCATCACCTACTTGCCGTTTCACTGTCAGATTATTGTCATGATGCCATTTCACTCGCTGTCACAGTAGGAATTCAGTGACAAAATGAAGAAATATGACAATCTCATCACCATTTAAAATATGTCAGGGTAAGCAAGTTGGCTCGGCTCCAAGCAGAGCTCGAGGCTGCTTATATTTAAAAATTTTATCAGTGCTTTAAAGCTTCATGTCTTATAATCACTAACACATAATTTTCCTAAGTCCATTCACTCTTAACCCTTAAAGAAGCAATTTGTAAGATGATGCAACCTGTCGAATTCCTACCCCAAAAAATAGGGGCAACATATCACCAGAACATGCACAGTCCATCCTACTCTCGCTTCAGTTCGTAATTCTTACAATATGTACACGTCTTTGGCACACTGTTAAAATGGCTGTTCCTCAGATGCTGTGGATAATTTTATTGCATTTTGGAATATTTAAAACATGTTGTACTATCAAGGGTTTTACTTGTATTTTCCTAAATTTGGACTCTTGATTCCTAAGTAAACAAGGCCCAGAGTTATATGACCAAGCTTACAAATCAATGTCTGGGCCTCCGCACAAGTATGTGACAGGCAGGGAAAAACTATAACAGAGCGAGACAATTACAGTCTGAGTCATGAGAGAAGAGGGAACTTCAAGACCCTCTGGGACAGGCCTGTAACACTGAGACAGTGATGTCATCAAATCTGTGACAACATGTTTTAGTCATGATGCGAAGCCGAGCTGAGCTGATGTCGCATCACATATCCCCATCATCCCCCAGCTTATGTAAAAAACCAGCTGGGGTCCAGGGCCTCTTCTGCGGCCTGGTCCGTGACCAGCCCTGCTGCATACATTGCATGGCCGGTGTGCAAAGGCACAGTGTGTGGTAATTGCATTTCATTCTGACTCTATCCTATTAGAGACCAACAGCTTTTCGGCAAATGCAATTGGATTTTCATTTTTTCTCCCCCCTATTACAAACACGTGTGAACCATCAGAGGCTCGCTTTGTGAATGGATTCGGGCTAGGAGCATGTAATGCAGATAAGTCTCCAAGGGGTACTGGATAAAAAGCTCACAGCCAACAATTATTAAACGTATTTGAATTAATGATGATGACTTTCTTCATTCTTAATAAAGTGTATTAATTCATTTCACAGAGGGAAGAGCGTAATGTTTAAATCAAATGTATTTATGTCTTTGCATGACTTTAAAGAAACAAGAAGTATGAAATACTGTGTTATTAGCTGCTCTGTGGCTGCTCTCCTATAAATGGTTCTTACTATAGACAACAGGTTTTACCTTTACATTATGTGGAGCCTGTTGTACCTGAAACCCAAAACGTTGTTCATATTTTACCAAGAATAGCATTACATACAAAGGCTCAGAAGACACATGCCGTTCCATTTTTCACGTAGGATAGTTAATCAAAAGGCATCAGGTTCTTATCACCATCACAGTAAGGGAAGTCTAGTGGATATGTTTCCCTGCAGTGAGCCATTTCCAATGAAACCACTCTGAAAGACTTTACATCTTAAGAATTAGGCCATTTTTAAAATGGTTCCTGATCTCATATCTCCTGTTGGAAACCAGGGGTGTTTTGTTCTCTATGTCACGACTCTAAATAACCATTTTTAGCACCTATTTTTAAGCCTGTAGGAGACTGGGTTTGAAGGGCCTCTCAACAGTCAAACTGGTAGTTAACCGTATAAAGAGAGGGTTCTGTAGGTTGCAATTAAAGAGTCTAATCTAAAGCAGCGGGGTCTGGCATGAATAGCTGAGGCCATGCTAAGCTCAATTTGCAATGCTGTTGCATTGGCACCCTGCAGAAACATCTGCTTGCTATAAGAGTCACCTTGTTTTGTCTGAAAATAGCACTACCGATGCAGTATTATTTTTAATTCTGTGCAGTAAAAGCTTTATTGTGTCCACATATGGGCAAATCTTCTGCTGGGCTAAAGCACTCTGCAGCATACTGATGTACGAGGCACACTACAGCTACGCCACTGCGGCTAGGCATGTGCACGAAGAGCATACAGGTTGTGCACACGGTATGCTGAGCTTTTGCCCAATGGGTTTAAAAGACTATTTTATACAGAAGAGAAGGCTTGGCTGGTATGCTATGTCTTTTCTTTTTCAGCATGAGACAGCATTCTCAAGCATTCTCTTTCTCATCGTTGATACTCCATCTGCTCCCAAATGCAGAAAAAAAGCCTGTGCACTTTTGTGCACAGACGGATCTCTGATGATATGTGGCCAGCCTGTTAAATATTAGCAGTGCCGCACTTTAACCAAATGTTTACATCTGATTTGCGAGTCCGTTACAGCCTGGTCTGAGATAAAGATTGACAGCGAGTGTCATGTGGGAATGATGACAGGGAATCATCGGTTTTGTTGATATTTCAAAGAGTTGTTGGATCCAGGTGCAATCAGAGGGCTGCTGAGAGTCTCCCTGGTGTTGCAGTGCACTTCAACACGGGCTTTGAAGATGTCAAATGTTGAGCTGTGACGATTCATTTAATTTCTGTAAAGTTTTCTGATTCGATTTTTGATATTCGATCAGTTAATTATGGACTATACAGACCGGCTCTCATTTGGTGAATTTACTAAGCAACCTGGTTATTCCATCAATGGATTTTTTCATCCCTGATGGCACAGGTATATTTCAAGATGACAATGCTAGGATTCATCAGGCTCAAATTGTGAAAGAGACATCATTTCCACACATGGATTGGCCACCACAGAGTCCATGACATGAACCCCATTGAGAATCTTTGGGATGGGCTGGAGAAGATTCCCATCATAAATACAAGATCCTGGGGATGAAATGAACGCAACTCTGGACAGAAATAAATGTTGTGATGTTGCAGAACCTTGTGGAAACGATGCCACAGCGAAAACGTGCCATGACCAAGGCGACTCAACGAAATATTAGACTGTGTGACCTTTTTTTTTTTAGCCAGGCGGTGTATGTTTGTGTATACAGCCATATGGTGGAATAGTTTGGCGCCCAGACGTTTGCATATGCGTATGTTCTAGTAATGTAAAGGTTTGTGTGTAAATAACATTACATTATATTAACTATTTTGAATGCATCAATAGTAGTGTAGGTTAAAGCCCAGCTGGTCACATGGTCTGTACTCTTGAAGCCAATATCTTGAAGTCTTGAACCTAGAAAACAGCTCATAGTATGCAAATGGTTCAAACATCCATCACTGGCTGTTTAAACTTATCGTTCTGTTTTATTAAGTCCAATGTGAGACACCTTTAGTCCTTCTTGTTTCAGGAAAACATCTCTTTTAGTTTCTTGTATGGCTGCTTTTATCATTATCACAGAGGTCTTTACTTTTATCATGTTTTCCATAGAAAATTAATGAAGGAATCAGTCGAGGCTGGCGCAAGTGTGTTTTTTCAAACCCCTCCCAACATGTAAAAGATTCTCAGCAGAGGCAAATTACACGCAATTATTAGCCCTTAGCTTGCATTGGCCATTATGCTGAGGAGTTTGAACCATGGGTGCACTCAGTGGTTTGGATCAGATCATTGTGACACTGCTACAACACACTGAGGACCTTGAAATGCTCCTATGTGCACTGTGGTAACCTTACCAAATAGGTCTGCAATAAAGCTTTGATATCTGGCTTACTTAGTGTTAATGATGCTGCATCTAAACATTTAGACTTCTAAGTGAAAGTGAATCAAGTATATCAAAACAAAGATACAAATGGACCTGGTTGCTGAATTGGCCCTTTGGAGCCTGAGTACTTGCTGTGCTCTGATTTGCCACAGTGGGCCCAGTGCCCTGTCCATCGTAAATGAATTAAATGGGCGTTCTGCCCATCGCTGGAGACATGTCCGCTGGAGTTAACTGATCCTGTTGGGACTATTACTTAAAGCGCTGGAGATAACAAATGGCTCAAAGTGGTGTTTCTTCTTTCATTGAAATGAGGATCTCTTTTTTTCTTGCGCCTCTCCTGTTTCCTTTTTAAGCATCCACTGAAACAATGATGTCATCCAAGCACAAATTAACATCAGATCCCCTAGGACGAACGCAGCTGCTAATTTGCCAGTCGGCCTGCCATAGATAAAAATATCCCAGCCATTCAGAAGTGCTACAAGAGTGCAATTGTGTGTTATACAGTACTTGCACACATGGGCATTGTACTTATTAGGCCTATGAAACCTGGTCCAAGATTGGTTTATCCCATCTTGTCTTAAAGTCTTAATGTAAGTTAGATAAATGCTCTGTTGCTTTTGGAATACTTATCATTTTAAAGCATCACTAAAAAAACAGCTCAAAGAAATTTAAAGAAAGTTTTAAATTATTCAAACAGGAAACACACGCTGTTTTATGAGAATAAATATTAATAATGAGATTTAAATGCCAGCAGTGTAGCAACAGAAGCACTGTGACCCAGAGACACTGTGATAGTGAGGTTAACAACCACCAACTAGCCACTCTGTTTCACCAGCTTCTAAAAATAAAGAATAATTTAATGATAATAAAAAAATAATAATTTAAATCATAGAACTTATTGTAAAAGCTTACTCATCGTGAATGATCAGACAAAGTAAACATCAGTCACACCTTTGTGGACAGCAACAATATGTTGTCTTGCTTGTTCACCACAAGTCCAAAATCCACTTTCCTGGTTTTGCAGATCATATATATATTCCCTTAATTTCACTAAAAAGATAATTGGGATGAGTTATTACCCAGAAGTATGAATGCTGAATGCAACTAAATCCTTACAGCAACTTCCAATATAGAACACAGTACAGGAAGTTAGTGCAGCAATGTGGGAACCAACTCTCTATTCATACCCTTGAAATCAGACAAAATATGAGCTGCTGTCGACATATAGTGTAGCTGCGCTACATCAAATTAGGACATTGTTGGTTGGTCCTGGGTCATAAGAGCCACTTAAACATGGAGCCTGCCAATGTGCCCTGCTGCTGTGATATCTTAATGAAGGAGTTCTTAACAGTAATGACTGCGTGCTGGGCTTAGCCCGGGCCACCCACGGCTGTGGTAACCGCTACTGACCTGCTCTTCACCACCATGCTGGGACCTCCAGCCCCCACTCAACTCACCCAGTTCACTGCATGCAGCAAATGAGACAAGAAACACTGGATAAGGGCTTCTATTAGCTCTTTCAACAGCGTTGGAAATAACTAGGGGCAAAGGGCAAAAACGCTCTATTAAACATTTTTGCCTTCCTAAAACACAAGTACGGGGTAAAATATTCCTCCAAATAATTTGCTATAAGTGTAATAACTCAATATGAATGAATGTATAATGCTCATCCATAGATTAAATGGACTGCTACGTCATACATGAAGCTACAGCAAATGCTGGAAATGAGGGGGTAGAGTGACATAAGAGATTTTTTAGATGATTTCTAGAGCCTACAAATTCGTATTTGTAATTAATAGTTCCATAGCACCATTGTGTTGCTTCTAGGTAGATAAGCTATACAAGCCCATCCACTAGAATTAGAGGAATTGAAAAAAGGCCCATACTGCATACAAAACTGTATACTGCCATATTAAATCAAATGTCAAAGTTCACCAGCATTAGACATTCATTAGTTTAGTATGTATGTGTATTAGTATGCAGTTTCAGCTCAGATCAACAAAGAAAATATAAAAATACTTATATATATATATATATATATATATATATATATATATATATATATATATATATAAATATATATATATATGTATAAAAATCTAAAACTTCTAGAAGTGGTAGATGCATCACAGACTGTGAATATGAGCAACAGCAGCGGCAGGCACTAGGGTACACTAGGGCACTCTATGACCAAAGCTTCCTGTGAAAGTGCTACATACAAGGGCAAAAATATAAATATGTTATGTGTGTTACATGCTCGAAATAATGCATGCAATATCATTTTACCAATTTAAAATATCTGCTTTTAATCTACAACAGGCCATATATATATATATATATATATATATATATATATATATATATATATATATATATATATATATATATAAATGAATATTTGTGCCTATCACTGAAATTTCATGGAAGTATTATACACTTACAGTCCAAACTGAAGGCCTAACTTGTCCTGCCACTTTGCTAGCTAGAAAGAGGCTAGCTAACATTAGCTTAAACATTTGGACATGGAAGTGCTTGTAAGTTGTATATTAAACTTAGCATTTGGTCTTTTACCTGTCACAAAGTTTTTCTGTATAATGTCTTTGATTTTCAGGCAATGAAGACAATAAACTGGCTCTTCTAAAAGTTATTTCCCCTCCATGCCTTCAACCTCACAAGGTCTGGATCTGTGTCTCTATTAGACCCCCTAACTGCACGCACGGAACCTGGATCTGTGTCTCTATTAGCCTCTCCTAACAACAGACACCCATGGAGTCATGCAATCTTTTCCCTTCTTGAATGTGACTCTCGCTGGCTCACTTGATCAGTCATTGTAACAAGCTGGCCTCCAGTGGGTCAGCATGCCTGACTTCTCTATCGTCTCTAATCCTGTCTTTTGGAAGGGTGTGGGGGAGGAAAAAAAGGGAGGCAAGAAAAATCCATACCCATCCAGAAAGCCTGTCCTCCATGACTTCTACCACAAAAGAGCCACAGGGATCGATGGCATTTGTGTAATTGGCTGGTCGAGCGAGTCTACTGTAATTTCTGTCCCTTTCTTTTTCCCCCCCGTTCGATTGATCACGGTGTCAAGTGTGGATCCGCCAGGCGGGAAGACAGTAGGAGCGGTCGTGGGAGCTGTGGGAATGCAGTTTGAGGCGGTAATGCGTGCTTTAGCAGAAAAGGGTGATTTTGTAGAGGCAGTTAGCAAGAATGAAGACAGTTATTTTTGTCACGCTGTAACCGTTCTGGATTCATATCGATTAGAGCACATTGTCGATATGCTTGGTTGTAATGACATGTCTTTGCCAGGGAGTCTCTTTACAGCGGCATCAATTTGGTCACGATGAGAAGTGATTATGGAACTCGCTTTATGATGCGCTAGATGCTTGTTTTTGTGGCTGTAAGTTGCAAACAGAACAGATTTCTTGTCACGCTCGATCAGCATATAGAGGCGGCCATTTTCAGCCCACTCTGTGTTTTTCTCTTCATCTTTCTTTCCTGTGCTGTTTTGCCTTTTACACGAATGTCACATCTTAGCAGAGCTGATGCAGAAAGCCTTCATTTGCTAATACACTTTGGTTTTAAGAGACTCTACGCTTTTACAACAAATAATCTGATAAGCCATTAAGCCCTTCAATTGCTTTTTATCACAGTTTTGATTGCTGTCATTTGGCAAGCATGTAATTGGCCTGTTGGCCAAACCTGAAGCCTCGTTTGACTCTATTTAGAATCGTCAGCTGTTGCGCTAAGCAGCTTGCTAGCAGCCGAGAGGCTAAGCCACAGAAGTGCTGCCTGCCCGCAAGAGTGTGTAATTCCCTGTGCCACCTGCCTGCGTTAACCAGTGGAGATTTATGCAGCGTGCTTGGAGAGGGGCATCCACATGGAGAGAGAAGGAGGAGGGGTCTGGTCTTCTGTATGAACGTAGCATTCAATTAAATGCAAATGTTCCTCTCCAGTACTCAATGGGAGGGAGGAGGGTGAGAGAGATCTCTCTCTCCCTCAGTAACTTATGCTCTCTCTCCCTCTCTCTCTCTGGCTCTCTTTCTCTCCACTGAAATGTCAGGGCTGTCACTCATGCTCGTCTCCATCCTCAGATCAGCTATTATGCAAACGGACATTTGACTACTTTCCAGGCCTCTGAGAACACAAAAGGCCAAAGGGCTCCTTCTCCATAAATGTTAAATCACACGGGGAGTGCACTGAGCCATGCTGGAAAGGATGCTGTACATTTAACGGAATATCACTGTAGCCAAATGCTTTTTCTTTCCTTCGTCTAGAATGTGTGGTTGCTGGAAGGCTGCCTTGTCTTCTGTATGCTGTTAAGGCCAATCCCCAGGTAAACATTTGACCAATCATAGCGTTGTGTCTCATCAAATGTTTAACTTGGGTAATGTGATTCCTAAAGGAGCAATAAATTGCTTTTAACGCTACGTATTGATACTTCAATGCTATTTTTTGCCTCATTAAGTTTTATGCCTTTGCTGTTGAGTATGTCCAGGACTTCTATGTCACATAGAGGAATGCTGCTTTCAGAAGGCATGCACAGGCAGTAAAGGTACAAAATGCTCTTCCTAGCTTTGAAATGTAAATGAGTTCCAGCCAAACGTTGCAGCTAATTGTGAATGCCAGTTTTCTATAGATTCCAGTGCAATTTTCCACACTGTTTCCCCAAAACATTGAAGAAGCACTGAAGAGAGAGAGAGAGAGAGGGAGAGAAGGATCTTAAAACATTTCTCTTGTTCTGTCCCCCATCTTGGTATGTGTGCTGCCTCATGCATAATGAATGCAGCTTCTGGCTTTAAAAGAGGAGCACCAACTTCACGCTGTACGACAGACGTGTTGCAGTATGTTGCAGCCATACCTGAGGCACACGGAACGCCACGTGATGGCCCTGTTCAACTGGTTCAGGTTTACAACTCAGCAATCTACTTTCAAAAAGGATTCTTGGTAGCTACTTTGGTTCCCTTAGTTCCCTTCCAGGATTTGACTCTTTCAAGAATATTTGCAAATTAATAAACAACCTTTCTAAAGTAAAAACTGGCACATGATGTAAGGCTTCTTTCTTAATACTGCACATCCAAACTTTCGTTTTTCCAGTGGTGGGTTAGCTCATTTTTACCTTGTTTGGGAAATACCACTAAAGGAGTATAGAAAGTATGGGCTGTATTTTGATGGAAATGTTTGGTTTAAAACACCAAAAACAAACTGGATTTTCATCTTCATACCAAGTCATCAATCATAAACATGATTTTATTGTATTATAATGAAGTTTTTCTTGTTAATGCTTGTAGTTGACTTTTTGATATGTAGAAATCTGCAGTGCTGTCTGTTTTGTCTTTGCATGTCTGTTTAGAGAAGTGTGAATTGTTTTTCCAGCAGAGGGTTCTCACTCCTCCCCTTTTGCCCCTCATTTCTCATTTCACACTGGGAGTGTCCTAATTAATCTGGAAACAGGGCTACACGGAAAGGCTTTTGAGTTGATTTCCACTCCGCCAATAAATTGGCCAGTAGGAGGCCAGCATAAGGAAGACAGAGGAAACCTTGGCAACCTTAAATGCTGTTCAAGGTTTTACCTCATCATTCGCCGTTCTACACAAGGGCCAAATATTTGTACAAATACAAACGTACATGCATGACACAGAGCTTGTCCCCATATGACTGCATGTGCTCTTTGCATTCCAAAGGAGAATCCAGATCTATTTGGATCAGTGTCACTCACCGGATGCCATGCACGTGCAAATGTGCGCATATGTCCATGTTAATAAATCCTGAGCTGTTCTTGCTGAAGGAACAGGCATGAAAAAAGAATGGGATAGTTTGGCAGTGATCTACATGCAGGGGGGCTGACAGCATGGCCTGTGTGGTTGTACATGGCGGATTTGCTCACTGGCTCACTCGCTCACAAGTCTAGAAGGCATCATGAATATGAATAGCAGAGCTCCTAAAGGAGTAAGTGTGCGCGTGTGTAGGAAGGGGGAGGGGGGTGCCTGTATCTGTGTCTGAGTGCATGTGGGGGGCTATCTGTGTCTTCGTGTGCTAGCCGTAGGGGGATGGCTTGCCTCCAAGCTGTGCCTCTCCTCCATTTTAGGAATGCGTTCAATCTTAAAAGTGATCTTGTATGAGGGGGAACAAATTGCGGCAAACGGCACCGTTGACAGCAGAGGGCTCAGCGCTGAGGAGAAGATTCAGGGAGGTGGGGTGCAGAAGTGAGAGCGAGAGTAAAAGAGAGAGACGCACTTGGAGGAAGGTGTTTTTCTCCTCACACTCGGATGTCTGAGGATTGGTGCTGCCTCCTTTGTAATGTCTGTATGTTGGCATCCCTGATAAAGGGGCCAACACCAATCCTAAATATCCCATTAGCATACTAGGTGCTAGATGTGCTGTGTTAAAATATGCAGAGGGGGTAAATGCTAAAGAAGTGCTTAGCCATAAAGCAAGCAATAGCCAAATTCATGACTACCACAAGCTCCTCATGTAACTAACATGGACTTTAAGGCATGGACATGGAAGGCGTGGAGGGTAAAGCTTGCTCTTCTGGTTTGACTGATGTCCAATGATTTAATGATTTTCAGGTTAGATTTAAAGGAGACTTTATATGTACCTATAGAGCAGCATCTGACTGACAGGTTGCAGTGTATGGGCTGTGAGTTTATCTGCAGTTACTGCCAACTTGCTCGAGCGAAGCATGCCTTTTACAAGCTAAGCTATGAAAAAAGCCCAGCCTCCCTCGCTTTCACGCATGTGGCAGTAAAGAGGTCACTTAGACACACAGGACCGACCCCACTAGCACTAACCCACATATCTTCGACTAGAAGGATCTGTGGTCCTTAACTGGCCCTAATAAATCTGCAATGCGAGTCCATACTTTTTAATAAAACATGCTACACAACAAACTGCTCTAAGCCGGCTGCCCTGGATGTTTTCCAGTTAACTTGCAAGAACACAAGAACAGAAAAGAGTTTGAGACATAAGAATGTAGCGTTGAATATGTTATTGCTCGTTAGATGTTAACTGACGTACAATTGACAGTTTGAGACGTTATTGCTAGCTGATTCTTAGGAAAGAAATCATCTACACTTTAAAATACACCATATGGCCAAATGTATGTGGACGCCTCACCATCACATCTATATAAGCTTGTTGGACATCCCATTCCAAAACCATTAGCATTAATGTAGAGCTAGTAATCAGTAGTTCCGAATAATCCTAGATATATTCACTGGGGTTGATGTCAAGTTTCTGTGCAAATCACTGGAGTTCCTCCACACCAAACTATGTCTTTATGGTACTCACTTTATGCACTGTGGGGAAAGTCATCCTGGAGTGGGAGAGGCCTTCCCCTAACTGTTGCTAAAAGCTTGTATAAAATGCATTTGTGTTCTGTAATAATAGTGCTCTTCAGTTATAGGGGCCTAATCCAAACCCTGAAAAATCGCTCAAAGACTTTTAAACATTGCTATTTGTTAACAAAGATGCGCCTACAAGACCTTTAACTCTTTTAACCTTTAACCTAAAAAAAAAAACTGTTTGGCTAACTGTTGTCAGAGAATGAGCAGTTTGATACATTACTACAACACTGAGTGTGAAATACTATTAAAAGCTAACTATAGACAAAAAAAACTTTGTTGTAGAGGTGTTATTGCTAGCTAACCAGAGAGCCAGGACAGTGTCAGATATTGTGCGAACATCTTTAGTGACCATTAATCCTTCATAATTACAGAAGTAGTTCATAATTGGGTACAAAAAGAGAATTAAAACTGACAGGGCTGCCTCACTTCATCCATCATTGGCAGTGAATCAATAAGTTATTGGATTAAACTATGCATCTGATTCCTAATAGCAAGAACACCTTGGGTATTCATTCTGGTGCTTGCGCTCTTTAGTTTTGTACCTGTTCTTAGGTGATGAACTGTGAATTCAAGTGAGTTTAAGAGAAATAAGAACACATAGGAATGCAGATTGAGACTTGCATCTAAATTCCCACTACTTTAGTTGAAAGCTTTAGTCAAGAAAGAAAAGTATGACCTATAATACTAATAAGGTCCTGTAGTTATACTACAAAACTACTATCAAATCCCAAACCACTAGACACTATTAGTTCAACAGTCACTGTTAACTGCATATTTAGCATGATATACATCAACAACCAAATGGCTCCACCATCTGATGAAGACCTTCAGAGGCATCTAAACATTACAGGCAGCAGGTCTGCTCTCCAGGGAGGTAGATCTTCAGGACTTGGATTAAGCACCCTTGGTTTAAGGCCTTCAGTTCAGGTTTTGGTTTCTTAATCAGTGGGAGAGTTGGCTTGGCTGTAATTATGTCATTGGACTTTTCTTGAGAATTGAACTCATTTGTTTCCAACCATGTCACAATAAATAGGAGCTTAAAATGCAGAATCCATACTTTTTCTGAACTTTGTATTTCCCAGGAAACGTTAGGCTTTCTTAAAGGCCTAGAAGACCCAGAATGCCATGGCAAAATAAGGTGCCTGAAGTTGGACAAAATGTTAGTTTTGTGAAAAATGGTGCTGGAAAATGATCTTAGAATGATTCCCAAATCTCAAGTGAACTTGCATTGCTTTTGCAAATTCGCCCGCTCCGCCCTGTGCATTTGCACCACCCACTTATCCATTACCGGTATGTGATCAGTGTTAGTCTAGTGGTCCGTGGATGTGGATAGGGTTCTCCATCACCACAACAAGCAGGGGGGCAAAATAAGGGATTGGTGAGGGGAGAACTGAGTTTTTTTTCTCTTTTTATCGGAGAAAGCATCCCATGAATCAGGAAGAAGTCGGGGGAAAAGGAACTGTCTGCTTCTAATAAATGCTCTTTCGCCCCTGACTTTTTTTCTTTGGGAAACGAGCGTATTGAAGAATATAATTTAATTTCTCGTTTAAATGGCTCAATGAATCAGATAAGAAGAGCGCGCTCGCAGGCAAAGTGTGGCGCATTAAATTAGATGGAAGCAAGGGATGGTGGGAGTGAAAAAGGCGAGCGTGTATGTGCATGTTGGGGGGGTGGGGGGTAAGTCAGCGCCAGGCATGCTGGTTGAATCGATGCTTTCCCCATCAGCGCCTCCGCGCCTGCCAGGCGGATGTATGACGATTGTCTCTTGCATTTCGAGATCTCTTCTATTCCCAAGTCTCTCAAGAAGGAACGCTGGCTTTTAATTAAAAGTTTACACAGCCACCTGAGCACTCCCCTTCCACACCCACAATTACCTTCTACACCCTCCCTGATTTGTCCTTCTCTTCTTCTTCCCTGTATTTGTTAAATATACAGTTTGCATTTCTTTAGAGACCATGTTTATTTCATGGACTTCCACAGCTCAGTCTCAGACAAACTCCCATTGTTGTCGTTATTATTATTATTATTATTATTATTATTATTATTATATAAATATATATTTTTTCCTAATATGTTCATTAGTGCAATATACACCAAGGCTGCTCTTGCATGTGTCTAGTACATTACATACTTCATATATGTATATGTACTCTCTTCACTTTTATAACCTGTGGTTAATAGCTCTTCTGTAAGCCGCTCTGTTTATTCTGATTAATGTATATACATGCTTTACTAGTTAACTGCTCACTGTTCCTGTGTGTTGTTAATAGCTCTTCTGTAATTCTTCTGTGCAATATGTATAGTACTGTGGCACTACAATTTTCTTCTGGATCAATAAAGTGTTACCTCTTATCTTGTTTAAGCTTTCTAAATAAATTGTTTCTTGCATTAGCCACCTGTTGCAGGATTCTGCCACGCCTTGCAAGTGCAGACCATGCCTTCAGTATGTGGTGGAGGTTGTATAAGGGGAAGATATAGCATAATAAGGCATAGATGAAATTTCTTACTGGAGTTTGCATGTTACTTATGCATCTAGCAGAAAACTAGCTCACTACAGGTCACATGTATAACGTTTGCACACAGTGATGGACTTAGATTTTCAAAATTGAGAAGTTGAGAACAGTGATCTGTTTTCCTACAGGGATGCTTTCTTTCCACTGCCACTGGGGCAAGGTTGTTTATTGTGGAGGGGAGATGCAACTGTCAGTCATTATGCAATGTGACACGTGCATAGGGCACAGCGCACAGAGTTTGGACAGGCAGCAGCTGCGAGAGCATACATCTACTATTACATTACAGTATTAACATCCATTCCTTAGATGTAGGAAGTTAAAACAAACTTTTACCATTAAATCCAAAATTTAAATCCCTGTTCACAGGGTCTTTAAGATGCAAGGAGAGACCATCACAATGCCCTCATTTCCCTAACCATGTAAACCTGAGGAAAGCAGAATTGCTCACATTTATATACCTTCATGTGCCACAGCCTGTATCTGCAATTGCTCATTCATGCACAAGCTGGTCTGAATAAATTTGTTTGGCTACCGTTGGACATGAGCTTGTTGGTCTGTGGAGACTTCACTGTGTATGTAAACAGGCGCATATGCATAGGGAGTTTCTATTTATAATGCTGAGTCGTGCTGAGGTGACCTGTTCCCTGTTGCAAGCCTGTGTCTTGTGTCCGTAAGGGACTTAGCGGTGTGTTTGTGTGTACTAGAAAGTGAGACAAACAGGCAGTCACCAGAAAAGAAAGCCCTCTGGTGCCCCCTTGCATTGATGTTCGAGCTGTAGCCTCCTGATGAGGCCTCCACGGTGAGGTAGATGCTGGCGTATATGCTTTAACCGAAACCCATTAATCCACATGCTCTAGCGGTTTGGAAGTAATTGGCTCTGCATTGGTTAAAGGAATGCATCAAATGTGTCAAAAGAGGCAGCAAAAATAATGCTGCTAGAGTTACAGGTCCAAAATGCTGCGTCAGCCTCTGTTGTTGGCATAAAATGCAGTGTAGCAGTTCTGAACAAGCACAATCAGTTATTAGGTAATTATTAGAGTAGTAATTAATTAGGTAATTAAATAATTATTATTTCGATGTCAGAAGCATTTATTTAACCGAAATAACAATAAGAGGTGATTGAAGCCTACAGCATACAGTTAAATGCAAAACATTGAGCACTACTGGTCAAATTACACGTTTTGTTCGTTTTCTCAGTACAAATGTGATACATATAATACATTTCATACAGGAACATGATAAACTATATTTTATTGCAAAAATACTGTTTATTTGCTGAACTTATTATGTAGAGAAAAAAAAAAAAAAGGGTCACCTTGCATGTTTAAGATTGCAGGATTGCACATGGGTGACCAGGATATGATGACCTGCAGGGACCCCCAAGATCTATAGATTGAGAAGCTGTGATACAGTGCAATGAATGTCTTGTTGGATGTGTGGAAAATGGGTCCAAAGCAGATGTTAATGATTGACAAAAAGCAGTGATTGCTTTTTGGGCATGCCCAAGACTATAGTGCGAAGGAAGCAGCTGAAGATATAAGGAAACATACAGGGCAAAACTTCCAGTCTACAGGAGATTCTCCTCCAATTTGTTCCAGGGAAGGCATTCACTAAATCTGGCTCAACTGGACAATTGTTGATGCAAGAGTGGCTGAATATTGATATCACCTACATCCAGAAACATATTCAGCCACAGTCAAATTGAATCACAGCTGTCATTTATGCTTTTGGAGGTATTATGTGATTAGGTACATTTCAGTCACAGGTGACTCATTTTTTTGTCAGGTCCTAATAAAATGTGCTCTGCGCAAAATAGTTTCTTACGTATATTTTTCTTTTACTTGTTTAAAATGGTATCTCTCAACAAAAAGAGCTACAAAAGTTTCTCTGATACACAATGACGGCTTTTAGACACTGGATTTCCCAATAAGTGGTGCAAATTACTCTTAATCTGAACTCAAATGTATCCTAAGAACATTCTGCCAAGTTCCACCTCAAAGCAGCTAGCATTATTATCCAAATTCAACCAATGCCCAACACAAAGTTGATCATGGCACTTGAACACATTAGTCCCTTCAGGAGATTGAGGCTGGAGCAGTGAGTGGGTGACACTCAGGCCTCCGCCAGGCACAGATGGCCCATGGCAGGCTGGATCATGTCACAGAGAGTCGGGAAGTGCCCGGACCGAGGTGTCCCCTCCCCGGCCTCCTCCGGCCACTCGGGCCTGTCACCAGTCATTGATGTCAGGTGATGCCGCAGGGAATAGACTGCTCATTAGGTTTGCCTCAATTTCCCTCAACCTTCCCGGACAGAGAGAACAACATTCAATTTGTGTCACTCATTAGGGCCCTTATTTCCAATGACACTCGGCAGAGGGCTGCGGCCGTCACGTTGCCACCAATAATGAAAATTACCCGTCTTCGATGGGTAGAGGGGCTGCCTTATTTCACTTGCTGAGAAACATGCCATGAAGCGGGGGGCCGTGCAAGCATATGGGCATGTGTGCTGTGAAGAGAGGGAGTAAAGAGAGTGTGATTCCGCGTGTGGGCTGCTAACATTTATTTATTTTGAAAGACCTAGGCATAACCGCATGTTCGCTGTCTAGAGAGGCATTTAGCTTAACTGCAAGTGTCCAGTGGGCTATTGTGCTAGTGTGAAAATGTGGTGATTCTTGCAGTAGATAAATTTAGCAGGCTTTTGCATACCTAGAGGGACTGCCGGAATTGTGTTATCAAGCAGATGCGAACAGTAGCTTTTTGGTGTGGCTCGTATAAACATTCTGTCTTGCACTTCCTCTGCCTGTCTTAAATAGCTCCTTGACCATGCAGAGAACTGTCCTCCGGCAAAATATTGCCCCTAATTACTACTCAGTGGCTGCCGGATGGAGTGCATAGGACTAGTGTATTGTGTAATAACATCAACAGCTCCATGGTAACACAAGGCAGCACAGTGTGTTGAGTCTCAGAACCGCTCGTAAACATCATAGCGTTGAATTGTGGTCTTGTTCTGCATCTTAATTTACTTTATGTCATAACAGAACATTTCGCTCAGGAGCTGCATCATTCCTTCCCCCGGAACCCTGCACCATTTGCATAATGTTGTCTGGCTCTCTTTCTCTAATGCTATATTACTAGTCAGGGAAGGCTCTTATTTCAAGGTGATTCCTAATATATACTACTTTTATTTTCCTTATCAGAAAATGCCGGAGTGCTGGAGTTTACGGAGGAAAAATGTAATGCATCCACCTTATTGACGTAAGATGGTGGCCAACCTTGAAATGTGACTAAAGCGATAAGAGGGACCCTCCGTTCACTGTGACCAGCTGTGCAATTCAGCTTACCACTGAAATGGCTCAGGCTTGCGTGAATAATTGCATTTGCCCAGGCGGCTGTGGACTCAGCTGACAACAAACATGCACGTGTTCTGCTTTGTTTTGATTATGAGGAGGTAAATGAACAAAATTGATGGATTTTGCAAACTGTATGATTAGGACAACATGTGCACGTATGCATGTTCTAGTATATGTTTATTAATTTGCTCTCGTTGGCCTCTTTCTGGAGGTAAAATCTTACTCCAGTAAAAGTCCTCCCTTTAGAAAATACTATAAAAGGAAACAGTGTTTTTATAAGTGCAGAAAAAGACACTTGCCAGTCATAAGGGCGTGTGTACATATTTCCATATTGTGGTCTATTAACACACACTCAGGAATAAAATGTTTTACCTGTTTACGAACCCCACCCTGATTTGCCTACCTTCCTCCAGGTGGTCCTAGATGTATTACAGGCCTAAAATGAACATTTTCATGGATGCTAAGAATCTGTAAATGAGCTTGTTTCATTTTTATGTTACATTTTTATGCACACAAGCCGAAAGGAACTGTAAAAAAGTTAGATATTTGAGTTTGAAATGTAGTGGAGTTACTGTTCACCACTGATCTGTTAATGCATAGGATATATTATTCATCCTCTAGGGCTTCATTATTGCACAGTTTCTGAGGACAGAGCCGCTCAATTTTAGGGTGGTGCATCATTTATTACTAGGCAGTGATGCTACGCTGCCTGATATAGTCATGGGCGGTCCACATACACTGCCATGTTAGTGTCACTGCTCTGTTGAGAAAAGGAGACTACCCAAATAATGGTCAGAAACTGACTGTTATGGGGAGGACGGCTAAGGAATTGCTTTTGACACGGGCTCCTGTTTGTATTTGTACACCTATAAAGTGGACCAGTAATGTAGGTGATGAGTTTAGGAGAGATAAACTCATTTTTGGTCTATGTTCTTTTCTAACATTTAGTTTTAGTAATAGCTTCTTGGCATCTATTCACAGTTGTCTTCTCACAGTGAAAGTAGGCACAGATACGCCTGTGGATTTCTTCATATCTGAAGAATAGATGTTGATTTCCTCTTTTTCCCCAAAGATGAGCTTAAAGTATAGTTCACCTGAAGGGGCAGTTCAGTTTTGGTGGTCTTACAGAGTTGTTAGAAGTCCAATTTTCTCTGTTTTATTATTGGATAACAATTCCTTGATTCCTTCCTTTCCTTATGCAATTGGAACATATATTCTGCTCGGAAATATCCTCTACATTCCCCTATATTAGCCATTTTAGATACACATGAGGAAGAACTTTAAGGCAGCTAAGATGGGCCTGTGTCTCTGCTTGTGTTGTCTGTTTGAAGGTTAACAATGTCAGTGATTCTTTTGGGAGCAACCCTTGTGGGAAAGACACAGCTGGAACTCTTAGGGCTGGAAAGTGGAGGTTCATATGGCAGTAGGTGCACAAATACAGGATAAAATGTGGAAAATATAATACTTCTAGATTTTATATAATATTTGATATTAACATTTGTTTTGAGGCTGTAAGAAGTGATTTTGGATGCACAAACATGTAGGGCAGCATGTATTTTTAAATATTTTTTTCTTTCTTTTTTTTTTTTACATTAAAATTCCCCTGTTCTTGAATAGTCAGGATGCCAACGGGACCACCACAAAGCTGGTGTGAGTGGATCCTGTGGGCAGCATCCTGTGACCACTGATGAAGGACTAGAGGTCATAAACTATGCAGAAACAGATGGGCTATCCTCTCTGCTTTACATCTACAAGATGGACCAGGAAGGTAGTAGTAATCTAATAGGCTGGACAGTGAATGTTTAAACACCCCAGTGGCACTGCTGTGTCTGATCTACACAAACCAGCACCACACACAACCAACATGTCAATGTCACTGCAGTGTTAAGCATATCCATCACTTACATAAAACCTGCTCTGTGGTGGTTCTGTGGGGGCCGTGACGATTGAAGAACAGGTTGAAAGAGGGGGGCAACAAAGTATGCAGAGGAACAGATTGACTAGGGTTTGTAATTGCAGAATGGCAAAGTGCATCTATATGGTAAGTGAAGCTCATTAATACTCCAGTACCCAGTTAACATTCAATACCAAGTTTAGCGAATCCATCCATCACTGAATTAAATCAGTGCTAATTATGAAATTTACCAAGTACATACAGAAGTCAGGAACAAAATTAGCATTCATTTGTTTTCATTCAGTGTTTCTTTGTATTAATTCCAATACAATGGTATTCCTGGAGATACACACAGCTTGCAGCAGTGATAACTACGGTAGTTTTAAACAATCTGCATACCTGCCTGAGACTTTAGCACGGCATTATATATACAGCAGAATATACAAGGTGCTGTTGCATGATAAATATTATTCAGTGAATTTATGTGTATACATGTGTGTGTGTGGGAGAGACTGTGTGTTTTCTTGCTTCCTACGTGCAAAATTAAATATATTCTCCGTCGGAGGCTTCAACTGCCTATGCAAAACCTCAGCCGCAGAATCACCTCAACCTCTGTTTGTGAGCCACTTCCCTGTAATTGAATTTACTGGGGTACCTTATGAATTATTCAGCTTTGTACATTGTGACATTACACGAATGCTTTGAGCCACAGGCAATGGCTGCAGTCAGCCTCTTGCGCTTTCTCACGCTGGGCCTTCCAAACCATCTGCTCACTGACACTGCCTACATTTTGGTTCTAAACCGCAGTGCTGAGCATTTTAATGAATCTTAAAGGTTAATTTGTCAACACAATACTCCCAAGCTGATTACAGTTTGACTGCACTGACTAAAAATCCTATGGAACATTCATCAAGAAGGCCTGCTTCTCGACCATTGTGTGTAGCTAACTCACCAATTCTCTTCTATTCTTAATGAATTTCCAAGATGTCCAATCGCTTTGTCTCCATGGTCTTCTGGCTCATTGGGTTTGATTGTGTGATTGCACCAGTGAATGAGATTAGTAATAATTGGAAGAGGACAAAAAAGTGGAGATGACCTCAAGTAATCTTCCTGTGAAAGTAATTAGAGGGGACGGGCCGATTCGCTTCTAAACCCGATTTAGCAAGGGATACGAGTTCGACTGCTGGGCCCTGAGTTATCTCTGGGACTTCATTCAGAGAGGCTAGATTGGTTTTGACTGTCTGTTATAGCTTTGTCAACCCTTCTATGCAGTGCCAGTTACTGTTAGGACTGTGCTGATGAGAAGATACCCATAGTAATTAAGATCAATAAGATCCATTTAGATTTGCTTTTACATGCAGTGGGCTGCGCTCCTCATAATGGGTCAGAATTAGCCTTCAACTCACTTGCACAACTTTGTGCTCTCAGACAAGTTGGACTAGTACATGGGCTCATTGTCAAGGCTATTTCTGAAATGTGCTGGCTCTAATCGCCAACTGTCCAGTGAAAACTGAGCTCAGTGCCGCTTATGTGTCTTACGAAGACTAGTCAAGCTTAAAGCTGAATTAGCCTGTCTACTGATGACAAGCGTTTTGAGTACATGGTTCAGATGAATAGAATTGTGTGGGGTTGGAGAGGTACTATGTCATTAAGACACATTTACCAGCACAATTTAGCAGAGGTTTAACCAACCTAATTGTTGTTTGGCCCATTTTGTGAGCAGCTATTGATTTTGTCGATTATACCAAATCTATCGATTGGATATCAGGCAGCCTAATAATATACAGTTGACTAATACATGAATACATGTTTCCAATTGATAGCCTATTGAATATAATGATGCTGGTGAAGAGAACACAATGGAACAGAATGACAGGAAACGATGTACTGATAGAAGCCTTACTGTGATCAGTATTCTTTATATCACTTTTAACTAAATAATCAGATTTGCAAGCACCATGATGTAACTGCAGCACCATTTAAGGTAGAATGAAAATTTGGGTGGAGAAAAAGCTGTTGCCACCAATTTTAACATTCTGTGAAAAGTATTAATCCACTGTTTTTTTTTATTCTTTGTGCTTCGAATCATTCATTACAACCTGAATTGTGTATATAAAATTCTTATTCAGCAGCTTTTTATTCAAATGTCTTAGTCCACCTTAATGGTGCAGTAGATAAATTGGCACTTATATTTTACATTTTGAAGAAGACACTTGTGAATAAGCCAACTTCCACTTCATGCAGTTTTATATGGATGCACCAGTAAACTTTCTATTGGAAATTATTGAGTTCAATAAATAATTGAACTGTAAAAACTGTACAATACGCGACTCTTTTTACAGAATACGGAAAAGAGGATGAGGCTGGAAATTCACCAGCTTCCACCTTAAGCCTTTATTCAGAAAAGAGGTAACAGTTATTGACTGCTGTGGCAGTAATTTTAGCTTGGGATGCTTGAAGATTTTAATTAGTTTAGTTGAATAAGTTTGGGGCTTTGGTCCATCCTACATTACTTACAGTTTCACTGGGGCTAATGTCTTTTAAAAGTCAATTACCCTTGGCTTTAAAATCATATATTAAAATATAGCTCACTGCCATGTCCTCCAATTAACGTAAATACTGTGTATTTTCATTATCTGTATTTAAATAAATAAAGTTAAATAAATAAAGTTTTAAGAAAAATCTAGTTATCCCCACTATAACAGACTGGGACAGACTGTGAATGTTTGTAACAGATGAACGTTGGTCAAGAGGGCAATTAGTTTCTCATACTGAACCTGAAATGAACACTGTGCCAGACCCACTTGTGTCAACTAACGCTTTTCCCTTCTGGTATCGGATCAGGGCCATCTGTAGTACATATAATGGATTATCTCACTGGGTGCATCTTGAAAGGTCAGCAGCAAACATCAAATTTGATTGAACTTTAAGTGCAGCAGAAAGGTGTAAAATCCAAATGGGATACAACACCCAAGGTAGCATTTCCTTCAGGTTAATCGCTCATGTTCTGCATAAGAAAACAATGGTTTCATGGCGCTTGTCATTGGTAGGCAGCCTTAGAATCTAGTTTCCTGAGCCTTTGCTAGGCTGTCACTCACTTAGTAGGGCTTTTGCTCGACCCAGAAAAGGCGACTAAGCCTTTTTGGTCCAAGGCAAGAGGGATGCATTAACTTTATAGGTATCAATTCCAGCGAGCTGTAAAAAAGAGGTCAGAGAAGGGGTCCGGCTAAACTGCCCTGAAGATATTACTTGCTGACGATGAAACGATTTGGCATGGAAGACCAACGTCCTGCAGAGTTACAAATGAAACACTATTAGCCGTGTTGCTAAAGGAATCTATCTGGGATGCTTCACCTTTGCTGTTTGCATTCATCATTGGCTGCAAAATGGCAGACTGATCTGTTTACTCATTCTCAGATATACCCTTGGGGTTCTCTCTCTCTCTCTCTCTCCCTCTCTCTCTCTCTCACTCACTCTCTCTCTCCCCCTCCCTCTTTCTCTTTCTCTCCTTCATCCTATCCATATAGTGCCTTCACCACAAAGCATGCTTGTTTTTGACAGCAATGCATAACATAGCACTGTGGATGCGCTACCGCAGCCCACGCACTGACATTTGTATGAGAATGAGCTACATGTCGTTTTAAATGTGCCTCTGTTGCAGAAGTACTCCACAGGGCAAAGCCGATATCAAAAGATGAAGCTGCATTACGGATAACAGGCCATCCCGTTGTGGCCCTGTCATTGCTACGTTACCCCCTTTCAGTTACATGTATGTGTAGAGGTGAGAAGACCATATAGAGAAGATGCTGTGTCTGGGAGCATGATGTGTGATTGGCTTTGTTGTGACAGCACAATTTTTCTCTCTCTGTCTCTTTGCTAGACAGATGACGTGTGTGCTTCCAAACCAGGACAAGAGGTGACACCTAACAGCACCTACAAGCCAGGCACACACACACATACGCACAAAAACACACACAGCTCATTTGCAGTAGTGCTGTTTCCTAGCAGCCAGGAGTCAGCCCTTGCCTCTGGGTGTCCAAGCCAAGCCTGACTCAGATAGTGAGAGTGAGGGAGAGACAGAGAGTAAGGTAGGTAGGTAGAGAAAGAGCAAGAGGGGAAAATCAGAGGTAAACGGAGGGTCACCGTTTGCTGCACTGCCCATCACTGGGTGATCTCATGCAGCATATCAAAATGAAAAGCCCCATGTCCACAGAATCCATCTGCCTGCACAGTAAAACAAATGAAATCATCTTAACTCCAGTCTAAATACTGAATATTTCTAACTTTGGGATTACTGGTAGTAGTGCAAAGCCACATGACACCTACACGGATCGTTATTTCCAGGCCTGGTTTAAAACTTGGTTTAAGGTTTTATGGGAGCATGCTCAGAGGCTCAAGCCACTAGGGGGCCCCTGTGGGCAATAATGACAGAATCTAAACAGCTGTTTTGATTTGCAGTGGGGCAAAACAAATATATTAAACATTTGTAATTGTGTAATTATGCCAAATCATAATCTGCTCTGCAAAACATGATATCTAGGCAAGTAAAATCATCTTCAGTCTATCTTAGATACTAATACTGAGACTGAACGTATGATATTTTACTAACATATAGCGTATATATTTTTATAGTTGTTTTAGGTCATTTTAGTCAAAACCACCATCCATCTCACCATGTTGCCAGACACTTTTGCATGTTGTAAGAAATATGTCTAAAGTCCTTTTTGGACAAGGTTAGTTTTACATGGTGGGATCAAGTAATTATGACCAGAGGTCTTCAGTGATTTTAGCCACGTCTGAATGCACCATGTACTGCATCATTTACTGATTGCATGTGCCTTTTACCTCATGTAAAATGAACCACAGAAGTAATTCATATAGCCAGTATGCCTCAGGGTTTGTTAATCCTGGGTGAACTGACATGTATATAAATATTCCCTCAGATCCTGAGGAAAAGGAGTTTAGCACAATTTTTACCTCAGGTATGGAGGTGCTCAGGGAGGCATTTAGTTTCACCATGCATGGCACAGAAACCTGGGGTTGTTAAAACCTGTGGCAAACATCAGGTGTTGTACTGCGTACAAATACTCAATTCCAGAAGACGAGCCAAAGGATTCCTCATAGGCACTATGCTTCTGACAGCTTTAGGTAATTCATTGTGTTGCGTAGCCTGTAACCTACATACATGTTATGAACATGTAGCCTGCCAGGTTTCAAATATTGATCTAATCAATAATAGAAGTGGGTTATAGGATTGGTTATCATTCTCTACTTCATCAGGGTTCACAGGACTCAGCTAGCTGAATAATTTTGGTTGGTGGTCTGCTTTGGTTGGTGGGCACATGTTTGTTTGAAGGTGGCAGTGAGTAGTCACTTGATCGAATCGGTCCTGTTGGCCCTGTAGTAAAATTACATTACTCCACCTCCTCTTAAGGCACGCACAACTATCTGCCTTCAAAAGAAGATAGTTGCCTCGTCTTTATCAGCAATGATCTGCAAGCTGTCTACATCCATGTATAAAGTCATCAGAGGTGAAAAATATAATATCATGATCATGTAGTAAACTTTAACTTAGGGTTTGCTTGGTGATTTAAATGTGAGTTTATGACTTTGATCCATCCTACATTATGTACATTTCAGCGGCCAAGTTCAATTAGTAATTTTCACTGGGGCAAGTGTTTTGCTTGTGAATGATCAATGTAGGACTGTAAAGACTGGCTGTTAGGTTCACGTTAATGAATCTTGCTATTTTGTGTTGTGAATTTTGCTATACAAAAAACACTCATTCTAGGAAAAGCCTTTAATTGGTTTAGAACTCTTACAGGTAGAGATTCCTAAAATTTTAAAAAGGTTCTTCACACTTGTACACTTCCTTTACAAGCAGCCATCCATGGAAATGCCCGTTAAGGAATCATACACTGTTCTCCAATGTCATTGCTCCAAAAATCCTGGTTCATCACTAGTTCTTGGCCTGGCTCATGTACAGCTCTTTTGCTGTTCATTTTTCTTTCTTTAAAGCCACCATTACTGCGATCACTTTTAATTCCTTAAGGGCCAATCCAAGGTACTAAAAGGGTATTACAGCAATTAAATGACTAGAACAGCACTGGAATGGTGATTGAGCATTAAACCAGGCACTGAAAGCTCATGCATCTCCATATGATCAAAGACCATCACACAGTGTTCTTCATCCATGACGAACGAGCATGCTGTTTGCATACAGTAAGTAACACGGGACTTCTCTTTCCTTACATCTCCAATCGATAGGCACCATTGACCCGGCTGCTGTAGTCAAAGTGGCACCCGTGTGAGACAACAGCTACATCTGCGAAGGCAAACTAGCCTGTCGCATCCTCCTAATCATTGAAACATCTGTCTTTATTGACTCTGCTCATC
This sequence comes from Prochilodus magdalenae, assembly GCA_024036415.1. Taxonomy (NCBI): domain Eukaryota; kingdom Metazoa; phylum Chordata; class Actinopteri; order Characiformes; family Prochilodontidae; genus Prochilodus; species Prochilodus magdalenae. The sequence goes on from JAMWET010007263.1 coordinate 179,832, forward strand.
TGTAGGAAGTCTGCCTCTCTCTCTCTGTCTCTCTCTTTCTCTCTCTCTGTTTCTCTCTCTCACTGTCTCACTCTCTCACTCGTAGGCATCTGCTCCATTACCCCCCTCCCCATCATTAACAGTGCTAACGCAGGGAGGATTTAACAGATGTTTGTGAGAGAACTTCTGACATCTCACGTTCTTTGTGCACTTACCTGCAGAATAAGACATCGCTAAGGATCCCAGCTGCTCTTTGTGAGGACATAGCAATCAAAAAAAAAAAAGAAAAAGTCAAGGACAGTCTAAAATGGGGGCAGTCTAGCAGTAGAGGGACAGTAGCCGAATGATTGCATTTGTGTGTGTTTTTTTTTTTGCGCGAGCCTTTAGTAATTGTGTGCAGCTGCACGGTCAGCCCCCAGTGCTTTTATTTTTAGAAAGCTCAGCCATGCCATTCGCATGCCCTCCAATGGGTACTCTTGCAGATCAAGTTCAATGTGAAGTGTCTCTCGACTGTCCGTGGAACAGAGGTAACCATCACCTCTAGCATCAATCACGATAGCCCAGCTGAAGGCCAGTTGGCCTATCTATAAACTGCTCATCCTGTATTTCATAGCCGCTGTTGCGTGGTTGGACAACTGTTATGAACCCTGAAATTTTAGGAACGATATTGATTTAAAATTTGTGTCAACAGCTTGTCATTTTGAGTAGCTGCAGCAGTAAAGCCCAGCTTAGCTGTGTAGTATTTTACACTGGAAACATTTGGACCATTTTGCACACTTCAAAGTTTAGTCTTAATTCCAATGGGGCAACTCTCTAGGAATTCAGAGCCTTTTTAGGAAGTACCAAATACACATCTGCTGTTTATCTTTAATTAGTAAGGTCTTATTGCTTGTATTTACACTCTAGAGGTATAGCAGTAATACCCTTATTTCAATGTTAAGTTTAGGCTCCAGTTAGAAAGATCTTCCCCATAATAACATTTCAGTAATGCACAGCATCGAGTCTTTTATTGCTTTTATAAAATGGCCAACATAAAAAAAAGATACAATGAACAATCAGAAAATAGCCTATTAACAAGTAATACTTCACATAGATACGTATTCCAGGAAGAAACGGTTTCTTTCGAGTATGATGTCAATGCTAAGCAGTCATGGACTGTTGCAAGAGGAGATAAACATACATTCAGCCTTCACTGTGTATTGCAGTCACTTCATTTTTACTTTTTATCTATTTTGTAGTATAATAAAGATCGTATGATAACATGGGTATTATTAATCTGCACTTTATAAGTGGTCAAATAAAAATGTAAATTATCACTGGAAGTTTCACATAGCACAAATCCAACTGCAGCCTATTTCTTACACTGGGACTCAAATCTCAAACAGCTCCATGCTCCGTCTATTGCACGTTAAGTAGCATTAGCTCCTGTACCACTGGCTCCTTTACTCAAAACTTGCATAGTGCACTATGTACTGCGTATGAACCCATTTGAGACAGCCTGGGATTGATGCTACTCCTAACTGAAACACAGATATTTAAAGCATGTACGTCACTCAAGTGATGCTCAATATACTTCTATATCTTGCAGTGAATCTTATCGTTATAACTATAATTTAAGCCTTCAAATGTACTTAAGTATGGAAAGTAACAGTGCCATAATTTATTATAGTTCTAATGTCCCATTATCATTTCTGCAACAAGACTCTTAATGAACTCATTTTAGGTAAAGAGACTCTAGTGTCACTCTTGGTCCACCTTTTAATAGAAGGTCATTACTGACACTGATGTCTATTAAAACAATCATAAGGACAAAACACTAAAGGAGAACAGTTTCAATTAGCTAGAACCAAGCTCTGTCCAACAGGTTAAAACAGGCTTAAAACAAAGTAAGGACTGTACCCTGATTGGTGGACTGTCTTCGACCTTCTTTCGTTTCGACATGTTTTGTTTTTGTGCACACATAAGCCAAAAGGAGGGACATATTTTTTTTTTTAAATGTAGTGGAGTACAAAGTGAGATATTTGGCTTTGAGGTGTAGTGGACTTAACAAGAAAATACAAATACTTCAGAAAAGAGACACATAAAATACTTAAGTACAGTAACTGCATTTACTTCCTTACTGTCCACCACTGGATATTAATAATGAACTTACTTAGCATTTTTTAAATCTAGATGACCATAGATCTAGGTAAAAAAAAAAAAAAAAAACGTCAGGCCATCAGTTTAAATAATGTGTTCCTACATTCATTCAATTGGTAGTCCATCTGAGCAGCATCAAAGGTTATTCCATAACAGCACACAAATTTTCATGATGCAGTAATATAGTTCAGTTGTTGTGAAATGACCATAGCTGGGTATATCTTGTGTATGTTGCAACAGTTTCCAACGTGGCTTAGCCAATCAGATTTGAGCACAAGACCTATTTATTTGTTATTTTGGTAGCACTGATTTTGTGATTTTGAAAAAATCAATCTTGGCCTAATGTACATCACTGACTGACAATACTGGTTCTTAGGTTTCAGTCTGTGGTTAAAGGATAACAGTGGCAGCAGCTCTATGCCAGACATCTGAAAGTGTCTCTGAAAGTAAAACTGCTACATAAGATAAAATATGTTAATGTCCACTACATTCTTCAAATAAAGCATGCAGTACTTTCTACAAGCTTCAAATATCTGTCCTCAGCCCTAGCCAAAAGAGAACCATAGTATTAGATATAGCAGAATAGCATTATAATTTGATGAAGCTTGTGTTATTCACAACTAAACTGAAGGCCTAGCAACAGCTGCTACAATGCATTTCTGAAGGGAGCATAGATCATCAACTCAGTAGGTCAAATGCAAACAATGGTCACATATGTGTTATATCTGTAAGTGTGTGCTAGTTTTATTAAGTTTGCTCAGGTCACTTTTCATCAGTTTACTTTTTAATAAATGAGCAGGTAACAGCCATTCAACAATATTAAGAAATATACGTAAGTAACAAAAACTTTTTTATTCTCACTTACCAGTTACCATTTGGTTAGCATGAACCTACAGCACGCACACTGGCAGTTTTAGCAAGTAACTTTTCTAATATTTTTCATTTTTGCTCCCCACACATAAGGATGAAGGAAAAATGTAGACTGTCTGGGGACCCCTGAGGATTGGGAACCACAGCTCTAGTAGCATCCCTTTAGAGGGCCTTTTCGCTTGGAATACACCACAAAGTGGGCACTGTAACGGTTATACTTTCAAAGGCTGCTATGTAAGCTGTCTGGACCACACTGGAAATAATCACTAAACAAATATGGCTAGAATTGAATATTTTCACGGGCTCTAGGGTCTTTCTCACCATAGGCCTTGTTGTCTCTAGCTGAATCAGTTTGGTCAAAAGGTCCTTTTTTGGAGAAACTTTGAAATGGAACCATATTTTTTTACTGTTGTTCCTCTTGTGCTGCAGCCCATTTAGAAGAAGGTTTTTGGCAGAATAAGAGATTGAGCTCAGTGTGGTGTAGCTGTGCACTTAGCATCTTTAGCCAAGCAGGAGGTATCTTCTAATTAGTTGAGCTCGTGTTGTGTAGATGGAAACCTCACGAATGGTTCCATCTTGAGCTTAAATGAATTGGTCTCCTGCTTGGTTATGGCATGAGAGGCATAGACAGCTGATTTAGAGCAGGAAGCAGCAGGAGCTCGGGCTTAGCTATGAAGAAGTTAGAGATTTCACAAGTGAAAGGGGAGTTTAATTTGCACTAATGAGTTCTTGGAGCTGCCCATAGACCACTGATGTAAACAACAGAGAGTTTGTTTTTCAAAGGCAAGATGTGTAAGATGCCCATCACTTCATTCTTTTTATGCTATAATCTGAACCCCTGAACCCTAAGCTTTTATTCAGGTATTCATTTTAAGACCTGTTATTTAGTAATGGCTACGAGTTGTTTAAAATGTTCTGTGAAAGATTAATGTAGTTTTGAGAGTGGGAAATTGTGTGGGCCTGCATACCCTCACCCTTTTGAAATAGTGATGGCAGTTTGACAATGATATGGTATAAAAAGCATAGTTTTTTGTAATGAGCTGCTGTATATTCTTAAATGTAGCTCAGCCTAGCAATCATTCGCAATCCGATTTGCCTTATCATCAAACAATTCACCAAGAGGCATCTATCCACCAAATGATGAGAAATTATAATGACAATAATGTTTACAGTAATGGAGTCTGGGCGAGAGTCAAGCTTTGTCATGCAAGAAATAAATGGATATTTGCCTTCTATAATCATAGTCATACACAGGACTGAAGGCTAATCAACATTACGATGAACAAACGACGCAATTATCTTTCCAGTCTACTTGGCAGGCCAAGCCATGTGTTTAATTCCTTGCTACGACTTATTAGCAATTAATTCATTTATTGCAGGGGGGATTTTATGAGCCGAGTAGTTGCTCTCTAAATTAAAATGTAAACTTGGAGGTCATCTGTCTGACCAGTTTTAGAATTGTCAAAATGAGCATGGTAGGCTTCTGTGTAATGCACATGTTTGCATGTAATGAAAACATGCAATAGAAATAGGTATGGTAAGGTAAAATAATTTTACATTTGATATAGGATCTTAACTAGAATTACAAATAAACTGCAACAAGTAATAAACTATATATACAAAATATAGTACTGGGCAATATTAATTTTCATATTAATATACATTTTTCAGTGTCATATATTTACATATAGAAGTTACACAGAAGCATCAAAAATAGATTAAGACAGTTCTTTTCTGTTTTTAGTCTACTCCCTGTCTTTATTACAACTTCTGTTTTTTCAAAGACAGTAGAGGTCTGCAGGGATGTGTTTCCACACCTCCAAAGTTCAGTTTCAGTAATTGGTTGCCTAATCATCTACTTACAATCAAGTATTCCCAAGCACTTTCAGTGATGTTGAGGTTGTGGACTCTGGTGCCCATTGTTCTGAGACCACCTGCTGCTTGTTTGTTTTTCTCAGTCATGACTTTTTTGATAGCTACTCATCCTTTCAGACCCATAGCACTAAGCTGTTTTCTCACAGAGTAAAGATAGGTGGAAATGTTAAATAATTTTCAGATCCGAAGGAAGATTTTCTTTGAAGTTTTTAAGTACTGTTTTTCGATTGGTTGTTAGGGGTCCTATTTTCTCTACATCTTTTAATTATGTTTGTCACCCGTATTCCTATATTCCTTTGACATCCTTATGCACACACATTCTCTAATCTCCAATAGCCAATGGCTAATATATATAATATATATATATGTATATATATATATATATATATATATATATATATATATATATATATATAATATATATATATGTATATCCACTCGCACATCCACAGTATCCCCCATGTTTTCCCCCAAACAGCCTGTCCTGTCCCCATTGTAACGCACATGCAGCAGTAGCGCACCCGACGCCTGCCAGCACACTCACGTGTGTGAGCCCAAGCATCCAACATGACACCCACACACACGAACCGCGTCCTGCACATAGACAGCCAGGGAAGGGATGAAAACCTTCAGTTTAGCCCCCTCTAAGGGACTTGCGGAGGAGGACAATCGCAATCAGGCTGCTGGTGAACACTGAAGGAGAGAAAGATAGTAAGGCAGAGAGAAAGAGAGAGAGGAGGGCTGGTTGGCAAAAGCTAAACCAACTGCGCCAACAGAGTCGCCAAGAGATGTGGGCACATCCAGCTAGATAGCAACAGGGGAGAAGAAGGAGGGACAGCAGGGGGTGAGAGAGATAGAGAGAGACGGCAAGGAGGGGGGAATGGTTGGATGCTGATCACTTCAATGAAATGACAGATGCATCCTCCCGCATGCACACACATACGCACGCACACATATACACAAAGCTTTCAGTGGCACCCCACAGCAGCCTTATTTTGCGAGCGCTCCGGCCACGGAATTTTAATGCGACACCAAGCACGCCCCTCTTTCACCGCTGCCAAGTTGATGAAAAAAATCAGGACCGCTCTATTCCTATGTGCACAGCATGCCGACGACAACTGGCACACAGCAGTGACGAAAACGAGGAACCAAGAAAAAAAAAACATTTCCTGAACTGATCCTCCCATGGCACGACTTCGGAACGAGCTAGCCTCGGAACGTCAGTTAGTTTCCCCATTTCATGTTCAGCGTCTCAACATCAGATCAGAACTATTCTGCATTTCTTTTCCTACCATGTAGTTCCATCCCCCAGCCATCGTTCCCTAGATGCATACTGCATTGCACCTCAAAATGCACATTATGTGGATGCTCTTGCAGTAGTTGTATATTCAAGTTAGGAAACCAAGCAGTAAACTTCCTTACCATCACTTGAAGGGGAACATCTGTGTGCATCACAGGCTCGTTCTCGTCTTTTGCTCTGCCTTTCTTCTTTCCTCTCTGGCTTTTTCCCCGTCTTCTTTTCCCCCTTATTCAATCAACCTGTCTCGCGACGCCGCGTTTAGCACCTCTCCCAGGATTACGCTTACAGACCTGTCTTTAGCCCCCGACCTAAAGCACTGTATCTTTATTACTGACACTGTGTAGGCGTGCTACAGAGGATGGATCTGTGCTGCTCTCTCCCCTTCGTTCTCTCTCTCTCTCTCTCTCTCTCACTGTGCGACTGTTACTGTCAGTGGCTTGCCTGCTTGAGCGGCGTAGACAAAGTGGAGGCAAATACCATCTCTCTCTCTCTCTCTCTCTCTCTCTCTCTCTCTCCCTCTCTCTGTCTCTCTCTTGCTCTCTCTCACTCTCTCTATTTTCCCACCTTACCCTTACACAAGTCTCCATCTTTTGTTCTGTCCATTTCTCCACTTCTTTGCAGCGTCTCCTTTTCCCTCTTTATTCATTTCTGTCTTTGTATCTCTGTCTCTCTCTCTGTCTGTCAGTCTCTCCCTCTCATTTTCTCTCGCTCTGTGTTATACAGCGATGTGAAACCTGCTATTTCACTGTCACTTGCTCCTTTGCCGCCAAAACAGGGCTGCAATTGTTCCTCGTTTCCACGGCGATGCAGCAAAATTGAGTTCAAATACCCCCCCAATCCCCCTTTTCCAAGAAGAAGCTTCTTGGAAGGCGCTCATGTGACTTCTGTGGAAAAGACTCAGATTAAGCCAAGCCTAATGCCAGCCTTTTACAAGCACAGCACACTTTCTTGGCAATTATCATTGACTGCATGATCTCTGCTTTAAATGGCTTAACAATATAGACCATACAGCCACATTAGTCATACAATATCGTGATCTAATGACTAACGCTCTACAAACTCTACTTTCCCATTAATTGGAATGCCTGCCTGCTCACTGGCTACTATAGAACATGTAGCTGACATTCCTATCAAGAGTAACTTTAAGGCTGCTTGTATTACAGGTAGTGTAGTGTTAGGAGGAGTGTTAAGACTCTTATTGGTGCAGTCTTCCACAGGCAGTCATGCAATCTATTGCGCCACACCAACCACCAAAACCTTTGGGTGACAAGCTATACTCACCTGACCCATCGACAACCACAATAGGTGGCAGGCAGGCAGTGCCCAAGGCCATCCATTTTTAGCTGGTCAGTTACTTACCACAGAACTGCCGTTGGACATTTTGGGTGGTGGATAGCAAAACAACGATCTTAACATGGTAGTCTCAAACGGCCAGACATGATGTGATGGGTTGTCATGAAATCTTCCAGTAAACAAGGTTACGCCCCCATATTCCTTTAGTCCAAAGATTATGGACAATGCTAATGAAGAGCTTCTGTCCTATGGCCGCTAACCAAACAAACAAACATGCTTCTGATGGATGTAGTATGTGGGGCTGCACGTTAGGCGGAGTTTGGAACTAACCTCTAGATATTCAGAAATGAGGTTGGTGACCACTAAACTACTAGCTAACAAAACACTATCTTTAGTGGATGGAGCCCAGGAGGAGTAATATTTCCTATGTATATTAGGATATACTGTATGTGGTCTCCTTACACGTGACAGACATCTACATGTTTAACTGGAGCTTCTGGGGGGACTTTTCAGCCATCAAAACTTCTGTTACATCTTGGAGCTATAAACAGGCTTGTGGCCCATTAGACTAATGAGACACTGGTGACAGCTGTAGGGTGTCCAGCGGCTCTGCATCATCTGACAGTTCGTGGTTGTTCCGTTGGTTTTTAACAGCTTTGTACTGGAAGGACTGTGGAAGACTCAAGACTCACTTAGCCCAGTTCGAGGGATCCTTTAAGAAGACAGGACAGTTCTCAGTGATGTAACAGCCAAGACATGCAGCCTTTGACTGCATCCTTGGTTTTTAGACCAAGTAAATAGAGGGGACCAACTGAATGTCACTTATGGACCCACTGAATGTCTCTTATGGACCCACTGAATGTCTCTTATGGACCCACTGAATGTCTCGAAATCCCTAAAAATACCATAATCAGCTGCTTCATCCACAACGCTTCTGTTGTTGGTATTTTTGAACTAGAACTCCAGCTTTCTTATGACTCAGCACTGTAGCAAATTGGTTCAGCTGTAGCAAATTAAAAAAGTTGGCCCCTCAAAGCCTAGAAACTTTACCTATGCCTGTAATACCATTATAGAATTTTACAATATATTATAACATATTTGTAAAACAGCTTCCTCAAAAAAATGGTGAAAGGAGTGAGTATTACTTGATTCTCAAACTAAAGGCAAAAGAGAAGATCTGTAAGACTGAAATGGTAGTAGCATTTAAATGTGTGTTGGGTGCTGGTATGAGTTTATTGCCCACAATAATGATGATGTGGTGAGGAGCTTGTAGTCTAGTTCAAGTTTCATGTTTATTTGTCATTTGCACAACATGTCAGGACATTTATGCATTGGAATGCTTGTGTTGAGGCTCAGATTGATACTCTACAGGACGACTTTATATACATGCTAAACAGATTAAAATATAGAGATATATTAAATAAATACAGAATACACAAAATACAGAATATACAAAGACAGGAGGGATCTGTAGAGTCAGGACCTGACTATTGATATATGATTAGAGGAGGACTAATGCAAAAGACGTGCTTGTCTCTATCGAGTTACAAATAAAGTGGTGACTGGAAGTCATTTGTTACATTAGCTTGAGCATTTAGTCATAGTTTATGGATGCGTACAACCTGTACTGTTCAAGACAAACAGCTATAGACGCTCTCCATGTGTCTTTATAACTGCTGGCACATTGCCGGTTTGAGCTAGCACAAAAAGTGTGTTGTGTAATGAACATTTCCTGGGCTGTAATATTTACCTGTGTGTTTTATCTCTCTATCTCGAGCACACTTAAGATGCCATATAGAGAAACCAGAAGTTTCTTGACACTAATAATTTCCCTGAAAACTCCGTATTTGTCAGACATGGTTTTATGGACAGATGTAGAGTTTTATTCTCGTTTACAGTGCTGATGGAAATGCAGCCAGACTCAGGTCATATTTAGGAGCATTTCAGTCATTTGTTTAAATTTAATTTGATAGTCGGAAGAAACTATCAAGAAACTATCTTAGCCACAGGTCTGATTAAATTTGTGCTAGGTTAAATATCTGATGAGTGATCATGCACACACAGTGAGAACAGGCTGATCAGAATTCGTATTTTGTAGCTTCAGCAGAAAAGAGGTAGAACCTGGAAGCATTTCGAACCATTTTCTAAATTAACTTCACAGTGACTGAGCATGTGTTTGGTGGCTAACTTGAGGACTGCCACAAAAGACTAAACAGCAGAGGAGTTACAGATTCAGCAGGTTTTTCACATAAAGAGTAAAATAAATTATTACCGACTAGCTCTACACAAGGGGGGTCCTGTAAGACAAATATGAATGTAAAAGCAGATACACTGCATCTGAGCAAAAATCTAAACTGGAAACTTGACCTGATTTGATGCATTTGATGTCTTCTTTTTGGGAATGAGGAATTTTATGTTGATCATGCTGATGTTTACAGGAATGACAATGTTGCCGTGACAGGGCAGTGTCCGTACTTGGACAGTTTGCCCAAAATATTGACAACTTTGACCTGGACCAGGGTCAGTTTCCCCGTAGCTGTAGAAAGAGCAGCCCAGTGTGGTTTCTGACGTCGTCAGCCATCTCTCTGTGTGAAGAGTCTTCACACAAGGCTGAATCACAGAGTGCTGGATCACAGTTCGGACAGCTCTGCTGTCTGGGGCCAATTTGGCCCCTATTCTCTCGGCAGCACTCGGTGAGGGACCGTTTGTTCGATAACACATGCTTCACTATTACTGCTCTGATGTCTATTTGAACGGACAAAAGATGATTTGCTCCTCGGTGGGAGCAGCCGGTGGCTACTTTGAGGCTCACAGTGCAAGAGAATGAGAGAGTGAGTAAGTGAGAGAGAAAGAGAGAAAGGAAATAAGAGGGAGTGAGAGGGGGAGGCATATGGAGAAGAAAAAGAGAGGAGTGAGGAAGGGGAGTAAGAGAGAGAGGAAGAAAGACAGAAGTATGGAAGGGGAGTGAGACAGACAAGAGAGACAAAGAAGTGGAAAAATAAAAGGACAATTTAAGAAAATAAAAAGATGAAAGGGAAGGCAAAAAAGAAAAGAAGGAGGAGAGTGAACAAAGGAAGGTGAAAAGGGGATAACAGAAATACTCAAGGGAAGGAGAAGATTGATTTGAAACAATGACAAAGGAAGGAAGAGTGGAGGAAGGAAGAAAGAGAAAACAAAGGATAGCAGAAGGATAAAAGAGAGAAGGAGGTGAAGAAGGTAAAACAGGAAGGGAGAATTAGCAATGGAGAGTGAAAAAAAGAGAGAAAAGGAGAAAGGGAGAAAAGATAAAGAAACAGAAATAACACGAGAATGATGGATAAAGAGTGAGAGGACAAAAAAGCAAAGGTGGGAATGAGGGGGAGATGAAAGACAAATAAGAAAAAAAAAAAGAGGAAACAAATAAGGTGAGGGAAGAGAGAGAAGGAAGGAGAATAAAAAGAGAGACAAAAGAAAGGAAAAGAGAACAACAATGAGAGAAAGAAAGGTAGGAAGAGAGGGCGAGAGAAAGGAAGCAAGAGCGAATAAATAAAGACAAGGTGGGAAGAGGGTGGAAGGAGAACAAAATTAGGAAAGGAGAGTGAGAGAAAGAGGAAGACAAGAATGAGAGCATGTGGGAGGTAAGGGATGAAAGAGAAAAAAAAGGTGAAAGTAAAAGAAATGTAGAGAAACGTATAGAAATGGGGTGGTGAGGGAGTGCAGTGTCAATGCCCAGCTCCATGCCGCACGCTTGAAAAAGCTGTGCTTAACCCCGGCCTTTCCTCCAACCTCCATATTTCTCCCGCCTGTTAGGATGGAGGCTGCGGTAGGAAAGCTTTATTTCACACGTGTGGCACAGCGACATTGAATGGTGGCGGCCTCAGTCAGACAGTGTTGAGCGGTTGTTTGTGATTCCGGGCTGGAGAAAATGGTTTTCTAGGGATTTTTGGGGATACAGCTGAGGCTGTTCTCTGTGTTATGGACACGCATCCAAACCTTTCCCCAGCTCCGCTCCCATTTTGAGGATGTAATGGACTGGCTTGATGAAAGTTTTCCAAAGAAGCAAGCGTACTGCTCTATACTAGGGGTGTACGCTTCCAGGTTCATGAGGAAGATCTAGTATTCCTTTTAGAAGGTCCTAATACTGTGGACTATTCAGTTGCAGCTGTTTATATTTTAATTAACATTCAACTATAAACATCTACACTCTTTATTACCACCTTGTATGTGCACACACACTATCTATTTGACTGTGTATTGAACATGTAATAACATTACTGTAACATGCTACTTTCCATTACATTACTGCCAACACTGGATGCTATGCACATGTTAGCATTGTGTAAGGGTGAATGAACTGTACATTTTGAATAGTTTTAAATATCGGGCTATTTCACTTTAACCAACTTAGCACCTGGCAAACTTGAAAAGGTGGGCAAAAGAACAAAGCATTCCAAACCATTTAGTGAACAAGAACTGGAAGTAATGCTAGAGTAGAACTGCATGTAGCAGAACCCACTACTTATTTCTGTATACATACAGAGCAACACTCAATTACACTTACAATTATAGACAGGCTCCTTTGTCAGCTCTGGTGTGTGCTGCTGTTGTAAGATTAAGCAAATATTTAAGAACGTGTTTTCTTAAGAACAGCCAACGTGGATCTTGCATGCTGCTGAGAGGTGATGAGTAGCAGCAGATAAACTGCTGGGCATTTTCCAAGACAGAGGAATCGAATGGCAAAAATACAAGCTGTTTTTCATCTTCAGCCAAGCAATTAAAAAACAAGACAGGGACTGTCTTGCCATGTGCTGTTTGCCTTAATGGTCCAGCTGACCTTTTGGTTCCGTGGGTGCGTACTGAAATGGCCAACATGACGGAGAGGAGCAGGCAGGACATTTGCACCATTGCAGTCTCTGCAGCATATTTCATACGCGCAAAATGAAGAAAAGCCATCATACTTTTAAGAAACACAGTTTAAATAGGAACACAGTATGACACAGCAGTCATTAACATGAAGCAGCTCTGAAAGTATTTGGATATCTTGACTAGTTAACCAAGTGCAGTGGAGTTTTTAAAGTTAGGTCACGATATGTTTAAATGATATGCTCTATGGAAAGTAAACACAGTAAAGTCGTGGGCTGTTTTTCTTACTGTGCTGTCACTGAGCTTGGGCTTACTGAAGGGAACCTGAACTCTTTACAAAGAAATACGGCAAACCTGCAGAATTCTAGAAATGTACATGTCAATATGATGTCATTTCACCCAGACACCATGTTTGCTGTTTTAAGAAACTCTGACTCTTTGACTCTGTGGATGCATTGTACACCCATGCTAAAGTAAAGGACTTATGGAAGTATGTGAGCAGTGATTAAAATGAGTAAAGTGAGTATAAATGAGCATTAAGAATAAGTGCCACTTGTTTTAATCCTTTGTTTCCTACATAAGTAATGTAATACCTTTTTTGGTATGGTTTAAATTTCCAAATGCTTTTTGAGACCCCTAAATAAAAAAATATCATCATTTTTAATTTATCATGTATGTGTGTGTACTTCAGCTAAATGATTGGTTAAGGTTGCACAATATGCACAAAACTCTATATTGTGAATATGCTTCTATTAGGGTTGTCACACAAAGGGGGGGGGTAGACGAGGAGGCTGGATGTAAGTGCAAGTGTTTTACTACTACACAAAATAACAAAACAAAAGACCGAAGCAAACCAAGGGAACAGGAAACAGGATGACAAACTAACGATCAAGGATCGAAACATACAACAAGAAACCAAAACGCGAACATCCAACATGGAATCGAACATACTACATGAACACAAAACACCCAGCAAACACACAGGGGACAACAGGGAGTATAAATGAACACCGACTAACAAGCAACACCTGGGAAGGGGCGGGGCTACAAACACGGGACCTACAGGATGGAGACAGGAGGGGCACATGACCAAAACAAACAGACGCACATGGGGCACGACAACAAAGAGCACATGGACAGGGACAGGCAGACAGATGTAACAGGTTGTTCAATGATTAATCATAATAAACCATGACTAATCAGATTATTTTGGGTGTAGTGTATAATAATTAATTGCATTAGTCTTTTAGTATATGTCTTAATTAATTAATTCTTTATTTAATTCTTTATTTAATTGATTATTCGTAATTACCTTTTTTTGTCAGATTTTGCCCATTTAGTGTTTGAATGGACAATATAATCAGAATGTTTAATAATTAAATTATAATTGTTAATAATTAAATTATGTTGTTTTCATTGTGTGAACCCAGGGTACCATTTAAGGCTAGAAACATTGTTAAATGTTTAAAAACGCAGGTGATGCTATCATGCTTGGGTTTCTGGAAAAATAAAGTGTAATAAAAATTGACATGCTTCTCTCATAGATATCACTGCTTGGGCTTACAAGTACTTTGACAAACCATTTACAATATACACACTCTGTTGCTGCATCCACAAATGCAGGTTAGGACTGAACTGTGCACATATCACGAAATTCTGCTGACCTGTCTGAACCAAAGTGTCATCTCAAATAGCTCGTTGTGCAGTGGAAACATATTGTATGTTGCGGTCTGATGAGTCAATGATGAAGAGGTACAGGGTCTGCCATGGTATGGGGTGTATTAGGTTCATGGAATCCATTATAATGTCTCCAAAATGTCTGTTCATCACAAACTGTGAGGTAACAACTAGAAAATTGGAAACACAGATCGAGCAAATATACTAAAGTCATGAAATGTCATCTCCTCTCTCTTATATAAGCTACAGCTTATAAATATATTATTCAAACACACAAATTATAGATCAGTTCAGTCTTGGTTGGTGCACTAAGAAGACTTTGGTTTTGCTCTGTAGGTATGTGTAATAAGGTAGTTAATAGGATCTCAGTTAAATTTAATTAAATCCAGTATTACATTGAAATGAAATCTTTATCTTTTCTTGATAACTGACCATTAGATTCAGCTTCTCTGTCCCTCAGCCCCTGTGTTTTGTAATGCAATAATATTTATTAAACTCAAATTTACAAGAACTCAAGGATATAATGAAAGATCAATCAATAAAATCTTCTCATCTGACTGGCCTTCGGGAGAACTGCAACCCCCGTACAAGTTGTGGAATTGATTGATAAGAAATTGCAATAAGATCAACACCTTTTCCCTGACATTAACTTTCTGTAAACAACAGATGCTGGTGTCACAGTTTTCAAATACTCGAGAGAAATACAATAATAAAGAACATACAGAGCATGTCTGATGCTCGTTCATATCTGTCACACTGTCATTACGAAGTGTCTTCAAATCCTTTAGCTGGTTAGCTTGTCAGCTGACTCGCTAATGGTATTGTTGACCCATAGATGGTACTCTGGGTTCAGCCAGAGAGTGTGCTCAGCCCCTCTCCTGGCTTAGCCACACACTTAAAAACAGAGTAATCCCCCCACACAGTATAAAGTAGGAGAAGGCTGACGGTTTCTTTCTATGCAACAACTTCTTGTTTGACTTTTCCTGTTCCACCTTAAATGGTGCAGCCGGAGTTGCCAGCATGTAATTGCTGCAGCATCTAAGATAGAACAGGAAAATCGACGGCTGGTGGATAAGAAGCCAGCTCCTGCCTTGTACGCCTTACTGTGTTTTGTGTTTCTTTCTGTTTGGATGTCAGTGAGGATTATTAATGATTTACACGTTTATGGATTTGCTGATGTGTGTGATTGTGTTGATAGCAAGAGTTAGTGCCTGGTTAGCGTTTAATCAGGCTATTAGACAAAATGATACTTTTCATCATAAATTAACTTCTTTTTTTTTTTTGTTTTGTTTCATCTGTGAAAATTAGTGTAGCAAATATTTTTTTGTGTCAGCAACATTTTCAACAAAATTATTTTATACATTGTTTTTTCCTAAAATGTAGCAAATATTTTTTTGTGTCAGCAACATTTTCAACAAAATTATTTTATACATTGTTTTTTCCTAAAATGTGCATTGAAAAATTGTTTTTAAGAAATGAAAACTGTTTGCATAATAATACTGTAATATACACATAATATAATAATGGTCACTTTATCCATTTCCCTACATGTGTAAATTTGCTTACAAGCAGATCCTGACTTGCTCTAACATGGGGGATGCACAAATGTATTGGCTCAGGTAGACAACAGCAGACAAACAGGTCAAGTCTTATTTATTTGTTTATTTATACAGCACCAGCTTTTCAGAAAATCTTGGTCTAAGCTTCCAGCTGTTAATGGCAAAGTCCCTTAGAGCAAGAGGAAGTTTGAAGTTAAAGCTTGAGTTGAACCAAGACTTAAAAGAAGAAGTCATCCCCTTCTGTTTGACACTGAAAAGAAAAAAAAGCACAAAATCAACATAAAAAGGATAAGCTTTAAAAGTATGAGTACATATAAATATAAAGCAGCATGTGATTGGACAGAGGCATTAAGATTAACCAGTGATAGTCAATTAGAGTAACAGATTGGAAATCAATTGGAACATTTTTCACTCAGGAATGGAGGTAATGGTAAACTCTGTGTCTTAGGGCACATGACAAAGTAATTTGCTCAACTGTAAAGGTGCCGTTGATGCTTATGGATATCTATTTTGGAGCAACATATGCTGCCTTCTTTTTCAGGGATGCCATTATCGATGACAAAGCCAAGCACAAAAACAAAGTCAAAGACAGATCCTGTCCATGGTACAACAGCATAGCAGCATATTTAGAATATGGGTTCTAGATTAGCCTGCCTGTACTTGTACCTGTGAAAATGTCTTATGCTGAAAACATGCAGCACATTATGAGGTTCAAAATAGGACAATAAAGTCTCTATACAATTACATGATGATTGGGCTGGTTCATGCTAGTCAAATTTGGAAAATGTATGTATGTATCTACAAAAACAATAAATAAATAAATACATTTATAGAACAAAAGCTAAAATATTAGACTTTAGGTTTGCTGAACATTTATAATAGGTCAAACTGAATGTAGTCATAGCTACTTTCTGTCTTATATGTATCTTATAGAATTGAGGTTTGTAAAACCATTAAAGCTGGTCTGAATTTATTTAAATTAACTAAAATGATTTACATTTATTGGAGGACTAATTACGTGATTTGAGGGTTTGAGGGCACTATTGATATCAGGTCAACATCTCTATTGCAGAGACCAATAAAACAATTAACAAGCAATGTAGTGTGTGTGTGCTTGATGACTGAAAGCGTTTTCTACATGCTCTGTAGTTCACACACAGTGAAATGGTAAATCTGTTCATTGTTCGAGCATGTACAGCTCATCTATCATGCTCTTTGTAGATAACACATAAAACATTTGATAGAACATTGGAAAGATAAGGTAACATATTTCATGTTGTAGCACATGTACAAACGCAGAGGTGTGTTCCCGTGATGGATTTTCATAACAGCATGCTAAGGGTGTTATTGTGTATAGCCACAGTGTGTGTGTGTGGGTGGGTATGTGTGTGTTCTGAGTGTGTGTGTGTGGCACAGGGCCCTGGCGTTGACACAAATGCAGTCACAGTTCTGTCTCAGTCAGCTGCGGCTCTCTCAGGGAGTGAGCAGCCGATTTGTGTTTGTCACACTCCAGCGCTGCTGTAATGAGGCTATCTCTCTCTCTCTTTCTTTTCTCTCTCTGTCCCTCTTTCCACCCTCCTCAGTCTCACTTTCCTTCACTCTGTCCTTTTCACTCATTCTCACTCCTCTCTCTGTCCTACCCTCTTTCACTCCATCTCTCTCACCCTGTTTTTCTATCTCTCTTGCTCTGTTCAGCTGTGGCCTGTTTGTTTCTCGATTTCTCTCTCATCCTCTTTCCCTTTATTCTTTTTCCAAACTAACTCTTCCTTCCCTTTCCCACTCTCCTCCCTGTTCCCCTCTTCCATCTCCTGCTTTTTATACATTCTCTCCATTTCCCTTATTTGCATTCTCTCCATTCTATGTGGTCCTCTCCATCTTCTCTCTCCTTTTCCTTTCTGTTGTTATTTTTTTCACTCTGAATGGGCAGCCTTTCTGTTGACACTTGATTTAAAATGTTCTGCAGGTTGGAAGGACACACATGGTCATTGAGGAGCTCGTATATCAGCAAGCTGGAGGGGCTGGGACTCTGAAACCTCTGTATGATGAATGGAACTTTGTTTCCCCTCCATTTTTTGTATACTGAATGTAGTTGTGAGCCTGGAGAGGCTGAATAAAGGTATCAGTCTTACAAGCAAAATGAAAAGAGCCTAACAGAATGGTTCATGTAAAGTATGCTTTTCGGTTGAATTAGCCTCATTCTTTTGCTTTGGAGGTTTTTTTTTAGGTTGGACCAAAGAAACAGTGATGATAAAGATCATTAAGGTGTGAACAAAGTGGACTGATGTGAACAACTCTAAACTTACTGGCCAGAACTGTCAGATATTTCATTTAAAAGATTCCAAAATTAACTAAAATTATAAACAGAATTTAAAGAAATTCATGGTATGTTAAAAACATCTATGTATTGTGTGGCAGAGATATATATTAAAGTTAGCATGCTAACCAGCTAGCTCCAGCCCATCATTCCTAGTAATGCCACTTTGTACCTAAAGAAGCAATAGTCCTCTAAAGGTGGGCTCTACCCCTTTGAAGTGGTGGACAGCAACAAAGAATATGTTATGGTTACTCCAATTTTTACTCCACTACATTATAGCCAAATCTGTCCTTCCTTTTGGTTTATGTGTGCAAAACAAAGCAAATGTAAAGTGAGTCCACCAAGTTGAGCTTGTTTTGACCTGTTTGGACAGAGCTTGGTTACTAATGGAGACTTTTTGTGTTTTTTGTGTATAAAAATTTTTGAATAGACATTAGTGTCAGACTAAATAATGACATTTTATGAAAAGACTGGTGGACCTAGAGTGACCAAGAGTGGTCTTTACACATAAAGAGAGTTTATTATATGTCTTGTTCCAGAAATGATAATAGGACATTAGAGCCATAATAAATAATGCTACTTTTACTTTCCATACTTAAGTACTTTTGAAGTTAAATACTTTAGTACTTTTACTTAAATGGAGGTCTGAAGGGAGGAACTTTTACCTTGGGTATCTCTCCTTAAACTCAAGTACATGGCTTGTGACTTTCTCCTCCACTGCCCTCTGTCCAAGTTAGATCATTTTAGGGCAGGGAGGTAATGGAAGGAATCTGGCAAGAGACCACTTTCAGCAGGAAACAAAAATGTTTGTGATTGAAGCAAAATGATAGGTGACAACATTGATGTCGCTTTCTGCCATTGGAGACACTCAAGGCAAGTACAGGCATGAAGATTAATGCTGAACTCACAATGTTTCTTTTTAGACCAGTATGGAAATGATAGGGGTGGACAACACACATAGGGTTGGGTAGTAAAAGAATACAATGTCACAGTGTAATGTAATCAATAAGGTTACAAAAAGGTAATTTTTGTCTCTTAAAGTTAATATTAAAAAAGACAGTGGTTGGTGTGGCTCAGCCACCAGAGAGCTACCACTCCATGTGGGAGACGGGGGTTTGAATACCAGTCTAGGTAGCAAATGCTGAGCTACATCAATAAGAGTCCTTGAGCAAGACTCCTAAGGCTGTACTGGCCTACTTGTAAAATACGAATAACCTTGTAAGTCGCTCTGGATAAGAATGTCAGCTAAATGCCTAAATGAAAATGTAATGTATTTAGATTACAGTTACATTATAAAAACAGGATAATGACCATCAGGATTACATTCAAACCACATACACGCAGAACCATCGCTGTTTTAATGATAAGTATGTCTTGTAAATTGTTTAGATGTAGATTTTTTTTTTAACTAAGATAAAAAGAGAGAAGGGCCCTGATGAAACCAACAGCACTTTACAGATTGTCTTTTATTTAGCCAGTCAACAGAACTTTTGATACATATTTAACTGCACCTTCACATATTGCCTGATTCTACATTAAACTGGTACCATTAACCTGCTGTATTCTTGTTTGTTCCACAGTTTGCCCTATCTTTTGTAAAGTTCCAGTTTAATGCTAACATTAAGCAACAGGCTAAAAAAAGTTTAAAAGGGGCTTAGTCACAAGAGCTGTGAGGTTATTTTCATATAAACTATTTCTTTTTTTAGCAGTTATTTGAATGATTATTTCAAAATGGTAATATGTATAAAACTCAATGCACTGGTTCATTCTTCAGCGATTACTTGTTTCCCCGTGTTTCCCTTTTAGTCTTTCTTCATTTTCCTCTGATTTAAGTTTTCATCCTGGGCAACTCTGCCTTAATTTCTGAACTTTGTCTTCTTTTTCACTGCTCATGAGTGCACATATTTCATCTTTATGATTGAAATAGTTCCATGTATGACTACAGTTAAATAATAGCCTTTTTCTAAATGTGATATCGGAGGCTATTTCTGTGAGCCACAATATCTACATCTATTATTCTGATTCTTTTGCCCTGTGCTAAGTAGAAGTCTCTGTATAGTATAGTAATTCGTTGGATTACATTTCAGTAATCCAAACCATGTAATTAGTAATCTAAAGTAACTTTTTTTTTTGAAGTACCCCAACTTGTTTATGAATTCAGCACAGTGCATCATCTAACACATTACTTCTTTAATAATCACAGCAATCATAATGGCTAGACAGAAGCACAGGCCTGGAAGACTTGCTGAAAGAATATTTACCAACAGAATAATATTATTCCAACTATTAAAACTTCTCCGGAGTTCCCTATTGACTCCTATTGCATTAACTTCCTGTGTTATTACTTCTCAAATTCATATCTTTTTTTCATCTGAAGTACAATTAAGTCCCTGCCGAATATTATGTAAAAGTTTGAAGATGGAGATTCATCACTCTGGAGAAGCCTTATGCTTGTGTGTGATGCATGTGTGAGGCTGCCACCATTCTGCTGCCAGTGTATTTCTATGGAGATTACTGGCTGCACGCATATTTTAAAGCATGCAGGCCAACAATGGTTCCACCTTAAAGTAAATAAAGACACTAATTAGTTTGTAGACACTGACTCACTCCCCATTTTTTCAATGAATCAAGGATATGACTAAGGAGATTGCTTTTCCTATGAGGCAGTAATAGCCTTTATTCCTCCAGGAAAGGTTTATATTAGATGTTGATTGCATTTAGTCACAGGAGCGGTCAAGAACTGCTGTTGGAATAATTAGCTCATCTCAAAGAGCTCCATCACTCCTGAGAACCCAGTTTCACTGCTCCACAGTCCCACTGCTGGGAGGTTTTATACCCATTTACTTGGTACTGGACATGGTGACCTTAGGCTTATGTACAATTCCTTAGTGCTCTTCTATGCAGACTGTACAAGCTGTGCATAGATAATTGAATGACCACGTCAGCACCCTTATAACAGCTGAATATGCTAATTCAGAGAATGTCTGGATAAATTGAATGTATCTGGCCCCACTCTCTGCCCAGCATTCAACACATTTCCTCTACCAAGACTGTGGACTACATATGGTCTGTCAGCTTTAATGGTCACCAACAGTAATCATAGGGTGCAAAGAGTGAACAGCCAGCTGTCTCTTTAAAGGGATGCCTGCTTTGTGATGTGGTTCTCCAGTCTGAAAATACCATATTCAGGGAGATTGCTTCATTTTGTTCTTGTCATGGTCCATCCAACTGATTGGAGGCAAAACCCCATTTCCATGTAAACATGCATGCTACTGTATATACCTGCCATATCTTTGTACCCTACAAAAATATAGGCTGCCTGTCAAAAGTTTGAAGATACCTACCTTCTTCACATTTCTATGCATCATCGTTGTTACTTTTCAATTTTGTAAGATATTATTTTTTTAAATAGTTAAAAAAAAAACAGTATTAAAGATTTTTTATGCAGAGCATAAAAGGGAGGAACTTTTACCTGGGGTATCTCTCCTTAAACTCAAGTACATGGCTTGTGATATCTCCTCCACTGCCCTCTGTCCAAGTTAGATCATTTTAGGGCAGGGAGATAATGGAAGGAATCTGGCAAGAGACCACTTTCAGCAGGAAACAAAAATGTTTGTGATTGAAGCAAAATGATAGGTGACAACATTGATGTCGCTTTCCGCCATTGGAGACACTCAAGGCAAGTACAGGCATGAAGATTAATGCTGAACTCACAATGTTTCTTTTTAGACCAGTATGGAAATGATAGGGGTGGACAACACACATAGGGTTGGGTAGTAAAAGAATACAATGTCACAGTGTAATGTAATCAATAAGGTTACATGTACCCTACAAAAATATAAGCTGCCTGTCAAAAGTTTGAAGATACCTGCCTTCTTCACATTTCTATGCATCATCGTTGTTACTTTTCAATTTTGTAAGATAATATTTTTTTAAATGGTTAAAAAAAAAACCAGTATTAAAGATTTTTTTATGCAGAGCAGGTTTAGCCCACATCATTTCCAAAACAACTGTTAAAAGCACAAACTGAAAATCTTGTGGCCTAAAGGGGTGTAAAAGTGCTTATAAATGCAGATGTTAAACAACGGGACATAAAATGTGTTATCTGGTCTTGTTCCCAAGGGAATGCTGCACATCTTCCACAATATAAACCAAAACAAATAAAATCTTAGTATTCAATGCACTATATGTCCAAATATTTGTAGACACCTGCTCATCCAAATCAATGGCATTATTAGGGAGTTCTGTTACAATAGATGTTGGAGGATTTAATAACATTCAGCCACAAGAGCACTAGTGTGGTATTCCCGAGAATAACGTTTTTATGCCATTGGTCTGGACATCACACACAGTAAAGAGTTTCCAAATGGTTTCTATGATCCATAGTGGAGCTTTGTTATGAAACATTTTGTAGTGCATTGAATTCATTCATGACAGCTGCATTGCACCAAAACTTTTAGACATCTATATCTCACGTCCTGGAGTAACTCCTGCCCTACACATATTAGTGTTAGAGTAGACTCTCCTAACACGCATGACCACGTACAGAAGCCAAAGATTGCAGGTGTAAGAAGGTGAGGCATAGCCTTAGTAGTGCAGGGTTTGCAAAGCCAAAGTATCTGTCAGATCATTATTTGGGCAATACTTGCTTTTTGATAGTGTGGTAAAGTTTGTGTGATAAAATATATGATATAGAAAAAAGTATTTCAGTGCCAATAATAAGGCAAGCTTTTCTCAGGGGCTTTAGAGAAACCTTTGCTCTTGGTGGCCATTGCCTGAATTGTAATGATCTCCTCCCAGTATTCTGTGCTTTGACGAAGACACTCCTGTATATGCAATGAGGCAAAAACACAAAAGAGCACTTTTTATCAGCACTAGCCTTAGTAAATCTGCCTCTAAGTGTTAAGGCACTGCAACCAGACAAGAAAATAGGCTGATTGAGATTGTCTTAATCTGAATCCTCATATAACTGTAATATTCTGAGATAGTTGTAAGCTTATTATAAGATTCATTTATTACTAAACACAGATTGAACCTATTTCGAGACATTTTCTGCTTGTTTCTAGTGGTTTAAGTAAGTTGACAGGCAGTCTAACAGTGAAGGCTATTTTCTGCTTCCACCCATCCTCTTGTTGTGACTGAAGCCAGTGGACAGGAAGGCGTCCCCTTCCAGCAGCTAGCAGGATGTGACATTTAGCGGAAAACCACGTTGGCGACTGTGTGAACAACACTCACTCTTTGATCTCCAATGCGGCTGCTTCTGATGTGGCATCATGGCAGCCGTTTCCTTGACACCAGCTACCAGGGTGTCCGGCAAAAGAGTGCTGCATGTTCAGTTCTCTTTCTGTTCTATCTCTAAGCAAATTAAACCATAGTGGATTTAGACAATATATCTAATATTGCATATTAATGAGAATATTATTTGGGACTAAGATCATTTCACCTATTTCTCTATTTATCTATTTGCTTTAAGTAAATTAAAGTATCTATTGACTAGAATCTATTGTCTGGTTTTATTGGCAGGTCTTTTTATTTGCATTATTTACATTATTTCTCATAAATAAGTTACATTTTATGCATTACTTCTCAAAATAATCTCCCAACAGAATAAGACACTTTCAGTACATGTGGAATTAATATTCCAACAGTTTTACTGTAAGAAATAGATATGTTAACTACATTTGGGTTTTATGACTCAATGACTAATGACTTAATGATATCATTTTTGCAGAATGATGCAATAAGTTGCTCACTGTTTGTACACAGGTCATTCCCAATTTATCCCAGTAGTGAAGACATGACTTCACAAACTAGCTTGAATGGTGCAGTTATACCTCTATATCTATCTGTACAGTGCAGTTTATGTGTGTGATTTTAAATACACAGCTTTCACTCTGCATCCCCTGGGACAGGCTGCCTTCCTCGCAGTACAGCAAACACCTCCTCTAAATGCCACTGTCTACTTTAGGTCAAGAGGTGTCAAAAGCATTACAGGCATGTGGCACTATAGCACAACATGAGGTAATGGCCACTCCAGGGCATTTCCATGTGTGTGGGCATGAAGCACCTTTACTATTACAGCGGCCTGAACTACTTAATGAAACAACAAATGGGTAATAACTTTCTCCTTTTAGTCAAGTATATTTGTGTTCAGATGTTTTGGCAGCCATATCTTCTCAAATTAACCACCATTTTGCCCATTTTTGAATTAACCTACAATTGCAAGAAAAAGTAAGTGAACCCTTTGGAATTGCCTGGGTTTCTGCATTGATTACAAATAAAACGTGGTCTGATTATTCCCTAACTAAACTAAAAACACATAATTAATGATTGTATTCAGACCTATTATTTGAACCTCTTTAAGTGAACCTCTGTGTTAATGATTTCCTCAGGAGCTAATGCAATTAACAAGATGAGTTTGGATGTGTTTCACAGGTGCTTTGCCCATTTTCTTGGTTACTGAGAAATCTTTTTTTCTGAAGAAAGGTTAGAATAAGCCATACCTTAGAAGCCATGGAAGTTGCATAGATGAAAGAAGCTGGAAAAGGCTTAAAACTATTGCTAAAGACCTGAATGTACATCAATCTATGCTTAGATAAACTGTCTACAAATTGAAAAAATTCAGAACTGTTGCTACTCTCTAGGAGCGGACATCCTGTTATGATCACTACAAAGAGCACAACGGCCAAGCCTGAAAGAGGTGATAAATAACCCAGGGTTAACGGCAAAAGCAATACAAAAGAATCTACAAACTGCAGAATGCTTTGTACATATAAAATAATAAAACACTAAACAAGAATATTGTTGAAGGAAGGACACCAAAAAGCCATCACTGTCAAATATAAAATGGTCTGGGATTTGGGCTTAAGGCCACCTTTGATGTTATATAATGCTTCTGGGAAAATGTTTTATGGACAGGTAAAACAAATGTTGAACTTTTTAGCACTGACTCGTATCAAATAGGAAATACTTAAGTTACTAATAGCTTTATTTAAGTATGATGTGCTTTTGTCAAGTATTGTGGCATCCCCCAACTGGCACATGTGACCATGGTCTTAAAGTAAGACTACAATCTAATCCTAAATTGTAAATAAGTTATTGTTAGCTGGTGGGTGTCTATATTTGTTGGTTGTGCTGGGCTGTGGGGCTAGGTGGTGCAGGGTTCCTCCTTGGCTGCTGTGCAGTAAAAAAGGATTCGCTAACAGTGCCAGGTTTTCTGCTGCTTATGCTATGCAAACATGCACACTGGTGTCAGAAGTGGGAATGCCACCTAGCGGACTGGAGGGGAATGATGCAAACACAGCTGAAAGACATGTGGCAGAGAGGAAAAAGCCCTGCCAAGGACTGTGGGAGAACAGGCAGTATGGCAAAGATAGGTGACAAAGACAGCTGCAGCACCATGAGGACCAGCAGTAGAGCAAGGTGGAGGATGCCCAAAAAGGCCACAGTGTGGATACTTGGACTGTTAAGCAGCATGAGGGCTGGGTACTGTTGTCCAAGGCCTGTAGTAATGCTTTGAGCTAGTGGCTTACTAATGACTTTAGGTATGATGTGCTTTAGCCTGCTAACAGTGTCTTAAGTATCAATATCAGCACTCCGTAAGTGAATAGACGGCCCATGTCCTTAGCCCTGGATCTGAGTCTCTTGACCTTTTGCAGTATGAGGGAGGGCCTGTCATGTGAATTAATGGCATGGTGGCACACGCTGCAGCTGTGGCTGTCTCATGCCAGTTCGGCCCAGTGAGCCTCATTAATTACATTAGCCCCATCTGAACTGTGCTCTCTCTCACTCCTAAACCTGCTCTCCTTCTGAGCATGTGTATGTGTGAATGCATGTGTGATGTATGTGTCTCTATTAAGCTTTAAAAAAAGCGTTATTGCATTAATCTAAAAATGGTGATTACAGCACAATTTATACATAAAACAGAATCAGTGTGTGTAGATATACATACACCCACACACACACAGCTCTGCTTACCATCTAAGTGCACTTTGTAGTTCATCAGTTGTAGTCTGTTGTCCGACTGTTTCTCTCCACACTTAATCCTTATTTACCCTGTTTTTCAACGATCAGGATCCCCACAGGACCACTGAGCAGGTATCATTTGAGAGGTGGGTCATTCCCAGCACTTCAGTGATGCCGACGTAGTGGTGGTAGTGTGTTGTGCTAGAGCTAGTGGATCAGACACAGCAGTGCTGTTGGAGTGTTTAAACACCTCAGTGTTACTGCTGGACTGAGAATTGTCCACCAACCAAAACTATCCCTAATGATAAATAGAGGATGACCAACACAAATTCTGCAGCAAAAGATAAGTTATTGCCTCTGATTTAACTTTTACAAGTTGGACCACCAAAGTAGTGGACAGTGAGTGAACAACGTGCAACAAAACTTCCAGCAGCACTGCTTCGTCTGATCTATACATACCAGTGCAACACATACTTAACACACAACCACAACGTCAGTGTCAGTGCGGTGCTGAAAATGATCCACCACCCACATACTACCTTTTCTGTGGTGGTCCGATGGGGATCTTGACCAGAACAAAGTAGGAATGGTTAACAGAGTCTGCAACAAATCAGATGTGCTATTATTGGCAACTGTAGAACTACAAAGTGCTCCTATAAAAAGGAGATGTACATAATGAGCTGGCAGCAGGTGTATATACTAATACACACAGATACAGTACATAGTACCAGCCTTTAACATATTAGCTCTGTCCTGTGAGTGAACGTTACAGAGCGCAAGGCTTACCTGGCTTACCTGACCGTTTTTGAGTCAGGGGGGCTTGGCTGTTCAAAGTTCATTGTGGCTAATATTGGTGTTAGCCTAGCTGAAGTTAGAGAAGAAGGTGCTGTCTGAGGATTGCCAGAGAACTGTAACAGAAGTAGGGGCCTTAAATGTAAAATTCTGCTGCTGGGCTCTGACCTAGCTGATGCAAATACACTGCATGCTTTAATAACATGATAGCATTAGGTGAGGGATCATGATGAGTATGCCTCATTGATCCATGATTTCAGACCTGTCCAAAAATCCTAAAAAACAGAAAGATAGAAAAATAATTAACAGCCTAACTCCACAATCAGAGCACTACATAGATTCGCTAACCTGGATGATGTGTTCAGAACCAAACCTCTGCGTTTACTTAACACTGGCTTTAAATTCTAAGTAATCATGGTAAAATGTGAGGTTTTCTAAAGAACTATACTTCAATCAAATCATTCTAAAGTCAGAGGTTCAGAGTCATTACAGCTCTGAATGTACCTGTCTGTGTGCATGATTGTGTTTGTATGTGAGAGGGAATAAACACAACTGGGACACTTGTGTGTGTACAGTACTACTGAATCTGGTTGGGTCTGATTGCTGTTATTTGAAGAGCAGCTCAATGTCGTATCTATCGCAATAGGCAGGATAAAAATAAGGCGTAAGGTTATGAAACCCTATATACGCTTCATGAATGTGTCATTGAGTAGTCCCTGTGCATGCCTGAGTCAAACCACAAAATGCAGAGAGAATCCTTTAGTGTTTAGGAGGACATGGGAACACTTTAACAGTTTAGACAGATTTGGAGACCATAGTATTAAAATAAGATAAGTGAATAACATGATTATTTCAACAGTGAAGTGTAAAAATGTCCCATAACTCACTGTGCAATGTGAGCATGCTCTTTCTTCCCTGTATTTTTACACAGCAGACCCCAATGAGATTTCATTCCAAACTGTCAGAGCAAAACCAGCGAGATGCGCTTTATAGTTATACAAAAGAAACAATAGGGGAAAAGTCCCTAATACGCCCATCTACATCTAAGTAAACACAGTTCTCATAGGGAGTGTTTAGTGGCATATAATAAATAAAAGAAATGAAAAAGAAACATCTTTTTTTTAATACAATCAAACATGTTTTACATGATTTATTAAAAATAAAAAAACACAATGAAGGAAGTACAGGACAGAACAGATGAAAGGTTTGGTTTGGGCTTAAAATAGACCTCTTGAACCATTTACATTCATGTGTTTTAAGCTCTCCCATTGTTTTATTTTAAAAGAATGAATGAAGAAACACACAAAGGACTAATAAAAATGATTTAGTGAGGCTTCTGCTAATATTAGGTGCTGTCACAACACCTTCATGCGTTATGAAATGACTTTCACACTTTCAGTGCGCCTCCGTTTTAATCCTAACATAGTTTCTTCTTCTTACCAAGAGTGACAGGGAAGACAAATGAAGCATTCTGAGGGCCATGCACCAAAAAATGCTTATAGTAGAACCAAGTAATATACAGTGAGGAAAATAAGTATTTGAACACCCTGTGACTTTGCAAGTTCTTCCACTTAAAAATCATAGAGGGCTCTGAAATTTTCATCTTAGGTGCATGTCCACTGTGAGAGACATAATCTAAAAAAATAAACCTGGAAATCACTATGTATGAATTTTATGAATTTATTTGTGTGTTACTGCTGCAAATAAGTATTTGAACACCTGCCAATCAGCAAAAATTCTGGCCCTCAAAGACCTGTTAGTCCGCCTCTAAACACTCCACCTACACTCCACTTATTATTCTAAATTAGAAGCACCTGTTTGAGGTCCTTAGCTGCATAAAGACACCTGTCCACCCCACACAATCAGTAAGACTCCAACTACTAACATGGCTAAGACCAAAGAGCTGTCCAAAGACACCAGAGACAAAATTGTTGAAGGCTGGAAAGGGCTACGGGGCAATTGCCAAGCAGCTTGGTGAAAAAGGTGGTTTTAATTCCACTCCCCGTGTTTGGAGAATTAAGAAAGATGAGTACCTTCCCAAAAACACCATCCCTACTGTGAAGCATGGGAGTGGAAGCATCATGCTTTGGGGGTTTTGGGGGTGTGTTTCTGCACATGGGACAGGTTGACTGCACTGTATTAAGGAGAGGATGAACGGGGCCATGTATTGTGAGATTTTGGGGAACAACCTCCTTCCCTCAGTTAGAGCACTGAAGTTGGGTCGTGGCTGGGTCTTACAACATGACAATGACCCAAAGCACACAGCCAGGATAACCAAGGAGTGGCTCCGTAAGAAGCATATCAAGGTTCTGGAGTGGCCTAGCCACTTACCAGAACTAAACCTATAGAAAATCTTTGGAGGGAGCTCAAACGCCGTGTTTCTCAGCGACAGCCCAGAAACCTGGCTGATCTGGAGGAGATCTCTGTGGAGGAATGGGCCAAAATCCTTGCTGCAGTGTGTGCAAACCTAGTGAAAAACTACAGGACCTCTGTAATTGCAAACAAAGGCTAGTGTACCAAATATTAACACTGATTTTCACAGGTGTTCAAATACTTATTTGCAGCAGTAACACACAAATAAATTAATAAAAAATCATACATCGTGATTTCTGGATTTATTTTTTAGATTATGTCTCTCACAGTGGACATGCACCTAAGATGAAAATTTCAGAACCCTCCATTATTTCTAAGTGGGAGAGCTTGCAAAGTCGCACGGTGTTCAAATACTTATTTTCCTTACTGTAAGTAACACACACAGTAAGTAAATATGTATCATGAGGTTTTGCATTACTATATTTATATTATATACATTATTTATAATTTAAACAGCAAAATGGAACTTTAATTTAGGAGTGAAAATATGAAAGTATAAATAAAAAAGTATACTTTACAGTATACATGGTACACTTACCAGTACAGTATCAAAATAATGATACATTCTGAGAAAATTTTCATAACCCTGTCAATATACAACCATGATGTTGCTATAAGGATTAATAAAAAGACATATGAACCCAAATGTAACACTAATTTTACTTTTAAAGCAGACAAAATACAAATAATTACAGAGGGGACATTACAATGTCCTGATGAGTTGGGTTTATGGGTCATTCACATTTAAACCGATACTGGTCATTGAAATGATTTTAAATTATTTATTTAGATAGCTTGTGTGCTCATTTGTTAGCTGCTTCCGATCTATATGTAGGATATGGTTTTGTTTTGGGGTTTGGTTCAGTAAACCAGAGATCCTAAACAAACGGATAGCGTTATCAAACTGCCAGATAAAGACCACCACATTGACTTCAGGAAATGTCACCCTAACAAGTTTCACATTAACAGTGCAGCTTAATAATAGAGAGAGAGGGTCTCTGGTCTCAACAGAGGATAAATATTGTTTATTGAATATGTGAATCTTTTCTTTTACAAATAACAGCTGGCAGATCCTCCTCCCTCCTCTTTCTACGTCTTATTTATTCTGTCCATCATATCAGCTCTGTTGTTGTAACTAGAAAAAAACAAAGATAAACAATAATTACCTAAATCACCTGTTAGATAGCCGACTAGGGAAAATCACAATATAGCTAAGGCATGTTCATAACATGAGTCGTTCCCCCTAGGTGTTGCAAAGGACATGGAAGTCAGTTCTTTACTATGTGTGTGTGCAACTGACCTTGGGGATTCACAGAGAGAGGTCAGCTTGCCTGCTTCGCTTACTTTGTCCTGACAGCTGTTTCAGGTCGCCGACTTGGGCCAGCACAAATGTTGATGCCACTAGTTCTAGTTCAGTTTTTGTTTTTGTTGGTGGGAATAAAAGAAAATCTGACAATGTCACGCTTGGAGGGGGTACAAAAAAAAAATGGCCCAAGCAATGAATGATGTAGCCAGCGTGCCTCTGAACATGCCGCCAGCTATCTCTCCCTTGCCACGAATTCAAACGAGCCATTTCATTACTCACAGGTAAGTGATGTCATCTGCGCTACCTTACAAATACAGTGGCTGTCCCTAACTATGTGACTCCTAACAGTTTTGCATGTGTTAATAGGAAGGAAGTGGATTATTTAACAGATTCGAATTGTAGAACTGACATTGGTGTCCTGTGTTTGCATATATATAATTGTTTTTCACAAAGAATGTGATTTTAACACACTAAACTTTCCCAGCAATTGCAAGTTTTGTTGTCACACTGTAAAACAATGCAGGTTTTAAGCTTATAAAAGTAACCTAATTAATAAAGTGAATAATTAGTGTTAAAATAGATTTATTCTTGTTAATTTCATAAGAACTGAGGTAAGAAGTGAGGTGGCAAACACCATGGTATGGGTAGAAGCTACCATCCCTTGTCACCCTATAGGGCTGTCCGTGTGTATTAAGCTGGAAAAGGCTACAAAAGCATTGCTAAAGACCTGGGTAAACATCAGTCTATGGTTATCCAAGAGAACAACATGCAGTCCTGAAAGAACCAAGATAAACAGCCACAGACCTTTGTTCATGTTAGATAAACTATGAACAAGAATGAACCAGGACAGCTTCCACCATACAGCTCCTGAAAATTGAATTTTGTGTCATCTCAAGTTTGCCTGAGACCACCTGGATGTTCTACATTGCTTCTGGGAAAATGTAGAACTTCTTTAGCACAGTGCTGTTTGGAGGACAAAAGACACCATACACCAACACCAAACCCTCATCCCATCTCTGTACCATGCGGGAAGGAGTACCCTGGTGTGGGACTGCTTACTGCATCAAGGCCTGGACATCTTGCACAATGTATGCAAAGGCATATCAGAGCATTTTACAGGAGTATGTAAGAGCAGCAGCCCATGACCTCATGCTGAAGACATGTAGGATGATGCAACAAGACAATGACCTAAAGCACACAAGTAAATCCACTAAAAAATGGAGACCTAAAGTAAAGCATGGAAAAGAAGAAGATACTTGTTTTGAACAGGCAAGTCAGGTGCTTGGTCAGGTACTATCGAGATGCTTTGGTATGATCTGAAGAGGTCTGTGCAAGGCATTCAAGAAATGTTGACCAACTGAAACACATTTTCAGGAAGAAATAGTCTAAAATCCCATCTCAAAAATGTGCAAATCTTATTTGCAGCTACAGAAAACGCTTGGTGGAGTTGATGCTGCTAAAGCCAAATCTACAGGTTATTAAATTCAAGGGTTGACAATTTTTTCGGCCCACACTATGGATGTTAATCAATGTGTTCAACACAACACACAGGAAATGACAGGTGTTTGTGTTATTGGTTCAGTTAGCTTGTGTATGTCTGTAATTGCAACTTGATAACTAAGAGAACGATTGTACCACATTTAATTGGTGATCGATACAAAAGTCCAGGTAATTCCAAAGGGTTCATTCATTTTGTCCTGCAACTGTAGCTAATGAGCTTTTTGTGGCTCAGTGTTCTCAGGCTTTTGAGCCATTCTGAGCCGTTCAAGCACTGAGCTTGATGCAGTATTTGCCCTCAGCGGTTATTGTTCAGTTCAATTTGTTTCCCGGCCTCAGGTTTCAGCTTCTGCAAAGGATTAAATGAAGAATTCAATCAATAATACACAGACCAGATGATCATTTGCTGCAGTGTATAAAACAATAATTTCGATGTATAACAAAATCAGTTATTGTATTTGTTAAAACATAATAATGCATATTACTTTCCAAAGCATGTAATCAAGCACAGATATAAAAAATCCTTCCTCCATTTCAGCACCGCGTTTAACATGCTGACTTCCACTTAGCCCCTGCCATGTCCCCTCTGGACAACCTGGCTTGTCAAAACCCGGATTGCGCTGCAAAGTTTACTTAGAGAACTAATTACCTCTGCTAGGCTAGTTTAGCCGAGGGCCACTCTGTTCCTCTTTAACAATCTGCTTATCGTTGTTTACTCTGCAAAACAGTATTGAAATGGCAGGACTGTGTCACAGTGACATTACTGCAAACTGTTGTAATCCAGACTGTTGCGAACACGAGGCCACTCTCAGTTTGAAACCTTGTCACACTGCTCTGCCTCAGGTACTGCAGCTCTCATTGGAGAGAACCTTTCCCCTATTGACCCTTGCACAAGACTAATGAGAGTCATTTCAGAATCTCAGACTCCACTCCCCGCCCCCCATCCATCCCATATCCTTCAAACCCCCTGTCGGGTAATTGGCTGAGATTTCAGCTGATGGTGTGTTTGTTCGAGCTGTGCCCGTCTCTCCTAGTCGCTTTCACCTCACTCGCTCTTTGCCTCCCTTGAGACCATACCTATTCCCAGTTCCAAACAAAACCAAAGGTTGCTGTTCGTATTCCTGTTGGGACTCTTGTTGGAACTTGTGTGTGTTTTATCTTAGCAGGAAGACACAAAAGCGCTACTGTTCCTCAGACTGAACTTAGAAGTAAAGCATTAACCTTCTAACCTTTAGAAGTTGAGCAGTGTTCCTTTCAGTATAGTTATACAAGTGCTTATTTAATTACGGTGAGCTACAAATTGTGTTAACTTTCAGTTTACATCAAACTTCCACCCTGGCGGTAATTGTGACTTTTAATAAATATGTAACTACAGCACTTAATATCAGTTTTATAGTAGATACAAAACAAGCCAGCAGTTCTTCAAATTTTAACTTTAATATTCATAGCAGTGATATAAGGCAGCAATTTTATATGTGAATTTAATAAATACAGGTTTAATCATTCATTGACAACAAGTATTACATGATTAGCAGCCATGGAAACGTGGGTAACGCTTTATAATAAGTATTGAGTAACTAACATCAATGAATGCATTAGTTAACATGAACAAGACATGACCTAATACATTAACAATGGTCAACTAATGCTAGGTAAACATTTAACTACTGCATTAATTAATGTTGGTTTCACATGAAATGTTGATAATTTACATAAAGTGGTGCATTTGTTAACATGAACAACCACTTAGTATTATATTAATTATTATATTAGTAATGGTAAACTAATTTTAAGCATACAAGAAATAACTAGTAATTTTCATGTACTGTAGTCATACATGATTGGCAACTGTTAAAAAATGTTGGCAACTTAATTGGCTTTAATGACAATAATATGTTTAATATGCTACATTCTGATGTATACGATACATATCATTCTGTGTGTATTGCAGAAAGGAATTACATATACCATTAATCACTCAGGCCTGGATGGGGCAGCATGCTGAGGTTTTTACTCACCTTCAAACTTTCATTCTTTTAGCTTAATTTTATCATGTGCATGTGTGAGTGTTAATGTGACATATATCATCATACATTTTAATATTATAAAAATAGAAACTGATTCTGTATATTATTTCCATCAAAGGAAACTGCTATACCTTGGCAATGCATTAATAAAATGTATTAAACATTACTAAACATTTGTAAGGTTTTGTTCAGTGAATTTAATATGCCTGATGTAAAAAGAAAACCCATCATGCCTTAGTAATGCACAACTAACATCTATTAAACATTACCAAACATTTGTAAGGTTTTGTTCAGTGAATTTAAAGTACTTGATATGAAATTAAATAAGACTGTATAGTAAAGTACTAGGTACTTTAATGATATAATATGCATATAAATATAAATAATATGCAACAAAAAACAATGTTTACCTTTACATAATTACCCAGTAAAAATTATATGCAATTAGCATATTTTTAAAACACCTTTGAAATAATAAAAATAAATGTTCACAGCAATTGGGAACAATTTATTTTCTAAATTAACACAATCACATATGGCAACGGAAAAGTAATGTGTCAGGGACCACGATGGAAGGTGACACTTTTCACCTCCTTCCTGCTCTTCTTCATATTCTCTTTCTTCCCTTTTCTTCTTTCTTCTAGTCTTTCTTCTCAAACAATGAATCGTCACGGAATCACAAGAGGAGTCTGAGAAATCAAATGAACTAGAATCTCCCACGACTGCTTCTAAATTTTATTGGATTTCATCCTCCTCATTCCCCTACTGGATCTTCATCGTGGCGCTAAAACATCAACAAATGAGTAAACAAACATTAACACTTAAGCTTAATTAATAATAACTTGTCTAACAGTGTGAACAAGAAAATAAAGGCTACTATAATGCATGTGCTGGTATACAGTAGTGTGGTATAGACATATGGTGATATTAAAGATGTATGGTGTAGACACATGATGAAGGCAGCGACCGGCTTTAACGCTGTACTTGACTGACTATATAAGGTGGTCCTGCTCAGCGTGTTTTCCATTTTAACTCTAATGCTGTTGAGTTGATAGCATCCTTTGCAAAAGAAGTACACCTCAGAGAATAGTTCCAAAGCTATTAGAGCCGTTGGAAGATTTGGAGAGGGGTTGCATTATATTGAGCCCATTTTTAAAAATTTTCAAATATCACTGCAAATATCATCTGAACAAAAACAGCAACATGCTATGTGTTTTTGTTGCTTGTATTTTATACAAACACATAGATCAAAGAGCTGTCTTATGTTAGAATTAAAAATTACATTGGTACCGTGCAATACATGTACTTACACCATACAAACACAATGACATTTTTTTTACATATTAATGAAGCAGTTTTGGATCAGTAAGCCGTTTTAACCTGAACACACATCAAGGTTAGTTGAAAATAGAGGCCTGTACCACGAGCAACACCGTGGTGGAAAGCTCAGTTCATTTAAATGAATCGGTTCTTTCGATCTTATGAATCAAGCGTCGGATTTAATGTAATCAGTAATTTCGTGTTATGATATTATAAAGTTCACTTTTGTTTTTGTTACATGATAACACATGTTATTATGACTTACACGTTGCAAGTTTCTTTGGCCAAATATCTAAATCGGCTCTAATAATTCTCTAAAGTGAAGGGAATCAGTTGATGAAATGAATCAAACCGATTAACATGTTACCTCTGCTGTCTGGGCCAGGTCTGGTATGGTCGTGTGTTGTATCGGGGTTACTCCCCGAGTCTTCATGTTTTTCTTGTTTCTTGGTCCGTTTTTGAAAAACTGGTGCAGATGTAACGGGAACTGAGCTGAGAACACGTTTACCACACGTGGGAGACTGGGGTTCAAATCCCGGTCTGGGTGACTACGCTGTGCTACACCAATAAGAGTCCTTGGGCAAGACTCCTAACACTACATTGGCCTACCTGTAATATGATTAACCTTGTAAGTCGCTCTGGATAAGAGCGTCAGCTAAATAATGTAAAAGTGTGACTAATTTCATACTGGGCTGAAGAATTATTTGGCCAATGAATAACCAACACCAAATACAGTTTGGTACAAATCTGCTCCTAATGATGATGACTTCAAGAGTACTATAGGAAGCTAATTGGTTGTGTCTATTGACATTCAGATTGATATAATGGCATGATAGAATGTATTATTAGTGCTTATTCATAGCACCATGTGGTAGATCAATAATAAGACCTCAAACTAATATTTCACTTTGCAAAGAAAGGCTTTCTATTACATAAACATAATAATTCTGTGTTTACAGGCTAGATGTTTTGTTGGGCACAAGCCAGCTTGCCCTGCCACATATTGCAATCAACAACTGCATCCGACACAGCCTCACAATGTAAAGTTGGTACTTCTTTACACTTGAAATATTTTTTTTGGTGAGCTTAAAAAAAAAGCTAATGCCAGTTACATCCAAATGCCTGTATCTCATCCAAGCTAGGCAGCATGACCAAGATTTAGAGGCCTCCTTTATTAGCATTTGGCTGGGAGACCACGCTAAACACTCTGTCATATCATTCTTAGCCAATTGTAGACTTTTGCTTGGGTTCACTTCAGTTCAGCTTTTATTCATATAGACCTTTTTTACAGCCTATATTGTTTTAAAGCAGCTTTGCAGGATTAAGGTTACTGTGCTGTTTTAAGGAACTTTTTATTTTCCTTTCGGGCCTGTTTGAAGGTAAAGAAGTGTGGCCATAATTTCCCTTACTATCGAGAGTGCTCACACAACAGGGCAGTTCAAAGTATCTCAAGAGATTCAGAGCAAACAACAGGACCACAGAGCCAAATATAAATCCATTAGTATTATCTTACAGGACTGTAGGCACTGACTTTGAATTGGACAGGACGTTGTGCTTTTGACATTGCAGTATAACAGCATTTTAAGAGCTTTATGAGCCATGTCTCGTAAGTGACCAAAAGGTTGAAGCAAGCTCATTTCGATCAGCATGGTGAGTGTTTATTGGACTGCGAGTGTTCCATCTGCACTTAGCCCTTGACTTTTTACGAAATGATCTACAGTTCAGCAAGAAGTTATGGAGCTTTAAATCAGTTTGTAGACATGAACCCCAGAACTTCAATAGCAAATATACTTTGGCCAGTGTCCATTCTTTTCAAATTCCAAGTAAGTTGGGACAGTGTGTGGAATGCTAGTAAATACAGAACGTTGTAGTTAGTTAGTCTTACCTGTTCTACTGTGTGCAATACCTAAATTCACCATGCATAGCGTAATCTGTTTACCATCACTATGTGCAATGTTTTCTCTGATTTTAGTTCTCTGGATTTAAATTTTTAGTATTTTGTTTATATTCTTTTTGTGTATATAGATCTTATTTATTTTTTGTATATTTCTTGACACTTCTTTTATATTAATTGTATATTTTCAGACTTCTGTTCTTTCCTCTGTGCTGCTGTAACACTGTAAATTTCCCCAGTGTGGGATTAATAAAGGATTATCTTATTTTATCGTATCTTAAATTGACTCAATTTAAGCTCTTATTTTGCTTGCTTTAGCAAAAATGAATATATTCCAAATGTAATGCCGTCCTACAATATCCAAAAAAGTTGGACGCCACTGTTTTCACCATTTTGTTAATCACCTTAATATTTAATTATTGTTTGGTGACTGAAGTTTTGAAAGTGGACTGTCTTGCAATTCATCTTTTATAAACGACTCTAGCTGCCCAACCATACTGCATGTAGGCCAGTCTAACACCTGCACTCTATGATTCTGGACCGTAAACTGTATATCTGTAACCTGTATGTTATCTGTCCGTATATAGTTTTTTTATGGCTTGTGTATTGTGTATAGTGTATAGTTTGTATATTGTACAGTACCTGTATTTATTTTGTATATGTGGGGTCACTGTGTATATAGTGGACTGTCAGTAAGTCAAGTGTATATTGGGACACCACTAGAGAGACACGAACTGCCGAAACCAAATTCCCTCTTTGTGTCAACATACTTTGCAGATAAACCTGATTCTGATGATGCAGTGCATCATACCCTATAGACGCACTTTGTAGTTTTAGAATTACAGACTGTAGTCCATCTGTTTCTCTGCATAAATCACTAGCCATCTTTTACCCTCTTGCAGCATAATGTGAACCATTTATACCAGCACAAGACGCACTAACACACCACAACCACGTCAGTGTCCCTGCAGTGCTTAGAATGATGTGAAGCCCAAATAATGCCTACTTTGTGGTGGTCCTGTGTGGTGGTACATGTTTTCACAGTGAACCAGTCCATTTTAGATGAGTCCAGAGAAGTTATCAGCATCTCTGGATATTGGTGACCAGTAGATTTCACTGTGGATAGCAGTGGATAAGTCTTAACTTATTTTTTAAGTTTCTTAACGTATTTGTGGATTTAGTGATGAATGGCGTTTATTAAGAGGAGTTTGATCAAGTATTTCAGAGCCCATTTCAAGATATCCTTTAGAGAAGCATTCTGGTTCTTATTGCATTGCCAAACAAGTGCTAAGTTAAAAAATTAAATATCTTCTCTTTGTACTATTTTTGTTTAAATACATAAAATGGATTAACAAACCACTACTTTCATGTCAAGCTGATTTTATTTGCATTTCAAAACTTTTTTTGAAATTGAGATTTGTAACGTGCTCTGAAAGATGCACATTACTTTTGACAAAGAGTGGGAGCAAAAGCTAGGTCTGCAATGGAAGACTTCTAAATTAAACGTGTGTGCACACACACACACAAACAGATAAACACACCAAAGACCCAACAGTTTGAAACTGCCATATTTTGGCACTCATCACAGTCCCACCCTAAAAATAGGCCCCAAATCAGAATTTCAAATGAATCCCTGACTGTTTGAAGATGAATTATGTCCACAGGATACATCTTATTTCTCTGTGTATGTGTGTGTATGTGTGTGTGTGTGTTTTTCTGTGTGTGCTGGCTTGTGTGTGTTTCTTACTCCCTCATTTTCATCCAGCTAGTGACAAATGACTGCTGTATTTTAGCAGCTCTGATTTGTGCTTCCTCTTTCAGTTTTAGAAGTGAACGCAGCACCTCAAAAACCTAAACGCTCCGAACACTAAGGGCAAAATCTACTCAGAGAGGCAAAGCTTTTTACAAACTTAAGTGGGCCAAATGAAGTTTATTTTGGGTGAAAAACTTTTCATTTCATGCTTTAAACAGCAAGTGACAAGCGCCACATGATGGGTTTAATCCCGAGGTAATTGCTGTCATTCAGCTAGTACTTAGCTAGTCACTATTTCAGTGAGGTTCATGTGCTAAGATGTATGATGACTTTTCTGCAGCTGAGGGATTTGTATTTTTATTTGTTTTACAATCTGCCAACAAGACTAGACAGATTAAACCTGGCAGATATGATGAGAGGACATCGCCAGACGGCTCTGTGCTTTCAACCTCTCGGATCTGTAAAGACGATCTAATGGTAAAAGGCCAGAGGTGGGCTTTGTTTTGGAAGGGTCTCTGAGGTGGGGAACTCAGAGAAATGCCAGGCAGTCAGGAAATGTCGAAGCAGATGGAGGAGATGAGATCAGGGCTGAGATCAAAAAAAGGAAAAGTTGAGCAAAACTGGGAGGATGTAATTCAGCGATGTTCTTTCTGATGCCACCGTGTTGGATTAGCAAACTCTCTTCTGTCTGCACACAAGGTACAACCATGCTGAACGTCATCTAGGTCTACCAGCTTTGAAGTTAAATAAGTGGAGTCACTGTTTTTAATTCTTATCTGCAGGCCACCTAAAACAAATTTCATTAGATTCCTTTCCAGCCTTTTATCCTCAGTATCTGTGATGTCTAATCGGATATTGATTCTTGGGGGTTTTAACATCCATATACACTGCTTTATAAACACATGGTCAGTGAACTGAACCACCGGTTGGACTTTTAATTAAATCAACAAGTATGTCATGAGTCATGAGCATGAGCATACTCTTCTTTTATGTGATGGCTTTAATGTACAGTAGATGGTGTGAAAACTATAGAAACTGCATGTTCTGATCATATGCCTGTTATGTCTAATTCACTGCTAGCTTTACAACCTTTGGTAATCCAAGCTCCAGAACATCTTACTGGACAGAGAGATGGATACAGGGAGGGGGTTTTCTTATTCTGATATGACCATGTATATATATTAAATGGCTAAAAGTATGTGGACATACTTTGTAGATATACGCCGACAACAAAATGGGTCATTTTCACATACCGCCCTTGCACATGGCTTCTTTTCCTTCTCCATCCTGGCTCCACCTACTCTCACACACCTGCAGCTGATCTAGGACTCTGCTGCCCGTTTGCAAAGTCTCTGTGTTGCTACCAGAGTCCTAAGCTGTGTTTCTGTGATCCAGAGTATCTTGCTGTGCTTCTTTGGACTTTTTATTTTCCTTGGTATCTTGGTTTTGTGATCATGGATTTGTCTATGCTGATGCGTACCTGCATTTTGACACATGCCTGTGTGGTAGATCACGCAAAGTCAGAGAGTGTGGCTGTGAAGTGTTGAATTGTCTGGCCTCTCTTGAATCATTCCGAACAAACTTACAAACTCCCTCTAGAAGCAACATCAGCACAAGAACTGTGCATCAGGAGCTTCATGAGTGGATCTCCATGGCCAAGCATTCAAGCCTAACTATACGCAATGTCAAGTGTCAACGAGATCAGTGCAATGCAGACTGCCTCTGAACTCTGAAGAAGTGGAAAAATGTTCTTTGGAGTGATGAATCATGCTTTACTACTATCATTCTGATTGATGGATCTGTGTTTGGCAGATGCATGTAGAACGATGTGTACAAACCAAAGTCCATAAAAACATGGTTTGATGAGTTTGGTGTGACCTCAAAGGATTTTTTTGTCCAGCATCATTGCCTTACTTTACAAATGGGCACAAGTTCCCATAGACACAGTCCCCAGATATGTGGTATCTGTTATAGCCACAAAGAAATGGTAAACCCCATATTAATTGTCCGTAGTTTTGGAATGGGATGTCCAATAAGCAGAAATTAGTGTCAGGTGTACACATACTTAACAGTGTTGGTCATATAACACAAAGCTTGGCAAAGCTTATTTCCAGGACAACAAAAGGAAAAAATCTTTTTAGCATGGATAGGTTGGTTAATACGGAGTATGGGGAATTTTGTTTGGCACACAGAGTTTAGTTCTATTTGGCGCTTGTAGTTTCTGCATATAACACTCCTGATCAGTATTTAGTTCCTTGCTTTGCAAGTAAAAAAGCTTCATTTCACAGCTTTCTGCATTTTCTGCCTTTTGAATATCAATTCTCTGCTGCAGCTCTTCAAAACACTACCTGCTGTGTTTATGACAGCAACAAAAAAGACAGTACTGCATGTGTTGTTTACTTCTTGTTTACTGTTGAAGAAGCCTAGATATAACTGATTACTGCTTTTTATGAGATACCACATGCTAGGTTTAGGGGCATAATAGAGAAGCAGAATTTCCAGTGTAACATACTTATCTAGCCATCTAACATAAACTTTATTAAAACATGATTTGCTAAATAGGAAGAGGTACCTAACAATGTCTGGATTCACTATTTAGAAGTCTTCTCCGATTTAGAAGAGAACACTGTAGTACGATATAAGAAAAGTAACATGCTTCAGAGCAGATATTCACACATTGGCCTGGTTAATTCCCCTGAAACCAGTGACTTGGATCCATGTGTGAGATTTAAGAAAGAAAAATAAAAAGAAAAGAGGAAGAAAAAGAATAGGAATCCAGGCCACAGAAGCAAAACCTTGTCTAAAGATAAGAGCTGATTGAGGTGCAGGGGAAGATTGTGGCTTAACAGACATAGAAATGTTCCAGACAGATAGAGCATGCTACTTCCTCCAACTCCCCCCTACTACCACCACCACCCCCCTTCTTGGTGGGTATATTTGCCGGCGGTAAAAATGGAGGGGGATGGGGCGAAAATCACAAGGCTCATCCTGAAAGAAGAGAATGGGAGGTGAAATAAAAAAAGGGAAGCCACTCTTACAGGCGTAGAGGCGACATGAATTATGCATTTCTCTGTGAGAAATCCCGAATCTCATTTTTGGGGACCTTACATAGATAATCCCTCCTTCTTACTTCAGAGAACCTGGCTTCAGAGGACCTCTCTCTCTTTCTATCTCCATCATCTTGGCCTCTAATTGTCATTGGCGGTGGAAGAAGTTAACTGTGCTACAGAGAAAAATAACTGGCTTAGAATGTTTTCTACTTTTGAATACATGACTAAAGCTGATATACCAGTTGTAAGCAAACAAACATGTTCTGTTGATGAAGTTGAAAATGTATTACCACAGCCTTTACAGAGAGCTGTTGGATATCAGTGTTTTGTAGTGTGTATGTATACAAGTATGTATAAGTTTGCCATGTGGGAACAGCTGCAGAGTCCCTAGGAGAATGTTGCCGTGTTTGATCAGGGTTCAATAAGGACACATTCTCTTTGTACATTAAGGGTGTGGTGAAACTGTCTAAATATAAAAAAATAAATAAATAAATAATACAAAAAATAAAAACCCTGTGACAAGTTTTTGACTTTGGACAAGACAGAGCTGTGAGGCAACCTCAATCACCTTGAAATAAACTACTCCAATTCTCCAGCCTTCAGTCTCCAGACTCTTCCCTTCTGTGCAAGCAAGAAAAGACACAGAACAAAATAAAAAAAGGCATTTTCTACAAATTTTAGTGCAAAATTTCTATTTGTTCATATTGAGTTTAATATATTTTTAAAAAAGCATAAAATATGACACAGCTTTTGCAGAAATTTTAATTCATGTATAATTTTCCCCATTTTTTTAATACAGCAAATAAACAGGTATTGTGCATTTATGCACTTACAAAATCAACAAAATGTATATCTGGTTCAGGAGTACACTTTCAACTTTCATGTAACTCTATGCAGCACATTGTTCTTCTTGCTCACTTCTTGCTCAACTTGGTGAGGTCATAGTTGGAGCTCCTCCATATATAAGCTTGTATATACATCAAATGCACTGAGCTACACTAGCTGAGATTCCACTAAAACATTATTTTATTACATACTTCTAAGACCTATAACTCGCTGGCATTGTTGACCATGAAGTCACTGAATAATAAGCCTTAGCACTTTATAAGCCTGGGATTTTAAGGGGTTAAGTAAAGTGGACTATTATTGGCTCTTACTAGAGTCGCTTTAACAGCCTGCTGTCAACTGTGCATGACCATAGCCCTAGCAGCTTAGAGATGCTAGACAGATGCCAGACGTTTAATAAGGGCCAAGGCCATCCCACTTCACCATTACCCACCAAACCCATGGGAACGTCACCTTGGCAAACAGCTGATTGGCCATAGTGCCGAACATGACTTTTGTTCCGGCTCCATCATAAGTTATTAGAGCTATAATGTATCTGTTATTGTTTTTTACATTTCTCTTGCATCACGAAAACCATTTTTCTGCCTCATCGAAAGGTAAAGCTAATTTTAAAATGTGTAATGTGTTAACGTTAGTTGGTGGCGAATGGTGGTTATGGGTTTTAACTAAACTTGAAGGAAAGGGTCCAATAAGGCATAGACACTCACTGACTACACACTACTAGACATTTAGTTTGGGTGAGGGATATAGACCTATAAGCAGGAATCAGGGGTGAATATGTTTGACCTATAAGCAGGAATCGTTGGTGAATATGTTTAAGTTACTCATTATTTATTTTGTTGGGTATAAAGACACGGTATACGACTCTGGAGAATGACTGTTGATATTTGAAATCAACAGCAAAACAAATACACCTGCCTTTTCAGTGCTCCTTCAGCAGTTCTGCCCTCAAATCCATGGATGTGCACTGGCCAGGTGAGTTACACTGGCTAGGTAGTGTGTTAGCAAACTGTTGCTACTGTTGCTAACCAGTTGCTGTCACATGCATTAGCAAATGAGACCTGACTTTCAGGTTTATGAAACAGCAATAATACGTTAATGTCACCTGTTCAGCAGAAACAGAGCAATTTTCTCATCCCTTTTCAGAAGTCATCTTCCTTCTCAAAATTTGTCAGAGTTCTTCTGTTCCACCTTAAATTACAGCTACATTTTTCCACTCAGCTTTTCCATTTGCACCTTGAATGATGCAAGCAATTCCATGCTGGAGCCTCAGTCTATCTATCAGGCTTCTTTTTCAAGCTTTACAGTTTCACCTTAAACTGTGCAGCAGTTGAAATTCATCATTCAAAGTGCCTCAGGTGCAAAAATGTAACTGAAGCATCATTTAAGGTGGAATGGAACAATCTGGACAAGAAGTGAGCAAAAAAAAAAAAAAACCCAAAACATCAGTGACCCATCAACCTCTCTCTACTGTCTCTGGAATTAACAAGACTCTTGCCTCATATGTATACAAAAGAAGGAATGCCCTTCTTCAAGTTTAGAAGGGACTTGGCCTTATGCTGGCTATTAGTGATGTGCCACGAAAACCGACTGTTTTGTATCTGCTCATGTGTCTCTAGGTTGCCAGCTTTCATAAGACATTTAATTTCATCTGCAGAGAAAAAGTAACAAACCTTCTTTTGGCACAGGAAT
Source organism: Prochilodus magdalenae (assembly GCA_024036415.1). NCBI lineage: Eukaryota > Metazoa > Chordata > Actinopteri > Characiformes > Prochilodontidae > Prochilodus > Prochilodus magdalenae. Next base: position 224,195 of record JAMWET010007263.1, read on the forward strand.
TGTACAGGAATACCCCTGTAATAGCAAGGGGACTCAGAGTGCTGTCTGGGTTGGAAGTGAAACCTCCATACCTAACGTTGAGGTCAAGAAAACAGTCTGGCTACCTAGCAAGGCCGACTACGTCTGAAACATATAGACAAGAAACTCCTGAAGACCTATACACAAGCACTCTCTCAGTATAAACTGTGTTTTTCAGCGAGGATTATTGTTTTAATCATCTAATCATCTGAGCTCTAACTGAATCTAGTTTTCTAGATTCATTTACCATGCAAGAAAACTTTAAGCTTCTAGCAAGTCACAAAGTTTTTTTCTGAGCTTGCCTTTTCTGGCCCTCTCTTCATTTGATTTTGCTTCTCTATCCCCTCCTCCCCCTTGATCACATGGCATAAAGGAAACCCCATACTTTGTAGATTAAATTTTTACCAAAAACATTCATATACATATTTTTAAAACTACAATATATACACAAGCTTCTTTCATGAATTCCATTTCATGAATTTATCCATTTCAATTTTAAATTCACTATCACAGCTGCTTTTATACTGCTCTGTGGTGTTTCACTATACCATCATTTTTTTTAAGCTTTGTGCTAGGACTGACTAGGCTTCTGTAGTATTTGGGGGACCATATGACTTAATGCCCCCGCTTACCTGAGACTTATGCCTGTAGGGCCCATGACCACCTTCAGCGTTAGGGCCCACAGGCAGTTCAATGTGCCTCTGGGCAGAACGTAGATAGGTCAGTTCAAAGTAGTTTTGCCTGGAACTGAATGTACAACCAAGGAACCACTCGCAATCATTTTAGGAGTACAGGTCTTAAACCACATCACGAAACATAGTATGACATGTGTGGGCAAGACAAGGCATGCCCCTCTAGCCACTGAATGTGCATGATCTGTCAAAGTCAAGAAGACAGAGAAAGACCAGCATGACAGGCATCCACCAAGCTCTTCCCGGCACTCCTGACTTCACTCATCCTGCTGTCAGTCTTAGTATGAGCTACATTGGCTGGCAGTGGAACAGGACAGATCTCTGCCCTCAACTTGGGACCCTGTATGACCACTCAGGTTAGCATAATTCAGGGAACGTCTGCAGGCTGACCTATTTCGAGTCCAGTTGGAGGAGGTTCACTTCTCTTTTCTCCTTTTTCTCCCTAAATGCCCTTAGGTCTCATGCCAACGTTCTCCAATTAACTGTATGAGTGAAGAAGCAAAGAAGAGGGAAGGCCATCTGGATGCTAAAGTGTAGCTCAGGGTCAAAACACTGTCCTTAAGAATGTCTTGAAGCAGTGTGAGTGTCTAAAGCATGAAAGCACATTTTCTTAGGGCATGCCATCTGACTGAGGATGGCGGCTTTAGGCTTATCGTTTTATATTCTTCAGCAGAAACCGCTTACCCTGAGTGGAGTAAAGAGCTTTAGTTGACTGTAAAAGACATATCGCTAATTTTAGATTCTACTCTAGAATCAAGTGTAGGACAAGCAAAGTGACCAAATTCATTCTAAAATTCCAGATTTATTTAAATAAATAGACAGTTGGTGGGAGAGTGTTGTGAATTTGTTTTATTTTCTTGTGACTTCTATTAGTTTCGTATATGTTCTTATATATACCTGTTGGTTTCTACCATTTGTAAACCATGCTGTTACCAAAGGATTAGCTTCTTTTACCATTTGTTACCCCCTGGGAAGAGTTGCTTTCCTGGAACAGAATATGCGTTTTACTACACTAAGACATTTACGACAGGATCTGAGTCCTTAGAAAGTGTTACCGGCAGTGGGACAGAGTCGTCCCCCATTTTGTATCTCTAGACTGCCTCTGGATGGCATGATGGAACCAGAGCTCAATGAACTAAGAACATATGTAAAGTGGTCTCCTCTCTTCAACTGACACCAAAAGAAGAAATTACATCAAGGGATTGAAAATAGATTACAATTATTAGCCAGATTGTCCCATATTAAACAATATTATTTTGCATGCAAAAATGAAATAGAAAGGATACTTTTTTAAGTTTGATGAAAAAGTTCAGTAAATATTAAGGTATTTATGAAACCGCAATTAACTATATAAATAGGAAAAGTACTATATAAATCAATCTACTAAACATTTTCGACATACTTTTTCTATAAATGACCTAAAATAAATGATTGAAGTTTCCATTTTCATGGGAGGATGTGGAAATATTTTTACTCAGAAGTTTTCCAGTATATGCAATTTGACCATAGGACTGTAAATAAAATAAAGTACTGAAAATATAGTTGTATAGACACATTAAAATATATAATGCAACACCTTCTAGTAAAAAATATCACTGGGAAGAAATTAATTCTACAGCAAAATACAACATGCACACTACTCGGATGATCGAGGGATGGGGCTAGGGTAAATGCTACAGCTAGCCTTGGGGCTAAAGCTAGGGTTAGGCTGGATTTAGGGTTAGGCCTGGAGTTAGGGTTAGGGTCTGAACTAGGGTTAGGGTTGAAATTTGGTTTAGGACTGCAGCTAAGGTTAGGTCTGGAGCTAGGGTTTGGGCTGGAGCAAAGTTTAAGGGTTATGTTTAAAGTTATGTAATGCGCTACAATTCACAAACAAACATGTGTGTGTGCATGTGTATTTGTTCATCCATCTGTATGTTCGTGTGTGAGTTTGAAAGAACATAAATAACAATAGAAAATAATCCATAATACACACTGATGCTCAGTTTACTGCACTAATTCTATATGATTTTGCATGATACTTAAAATATACCATAAGTCTGAGTAATAATAGATGTTTGGTGTAAATCAACTGATACTTTTAACAGACACATCTGACACATTTGAATAGCTCCTGTTCAAATGACTTTGAAGCCCATTGTTAATGTGAGCACTGAAGCTTTGCTGTGTGTGGATTGCTAGTCATTCACTGCGCTCATCCAGGCCTGTTTGATCCAACAGGAAATTATTAAAAGTCTGTTCTACGAAAGGATGACTGATAACACCAGCATGAAGCACGAGAGCTGAGAGGGTAAATTTTTTAATCAAATTTAAAATGCTGTTTTAGGGGTCCAAGCATCTAAAGCACCCAAAATCTAGGCCTCTATTTTTGGAAATGAAATCTTTAAATGGGCAGCTGGGTTGGATAACATTACTAAAATATTTCCAAGGAGACACGTTTGAAAAATAGACATTGGCCCTTCTTGCTTATACTGTACATGATTTCTGTAGGGCAGCTCTTCACATCTGTTAAGTCAGAATGCTTTTGTCTATGTATGAAGCTGTGTAACTGTTACATTTGATGACATCAGTATGGAGGTAGCCTTTAGTCTTCTACTCAAGGATCTATCCATTATGTTTTATACATCAGTAAAAGAGTATGGAATACAGGTCAAGCTACCTGAAATTAAAGTAGTACTGTGCAAAATTCAGAGACTATACATGTCTGCATGCAGACAAAATGGTCATATTCAGCATCAGGGTAAAACAGAAAACATACCCTCATTATCAAAAGAGTAGTGGGAAGGTCTGTGAGGAACCTCAGGTAGTTCATGCCGGGATGTATGCATGTTTCATTATCAAACATGGCAGCTCAATGCCATACTGCAAAGTTAGAGAGGAGCACATTTGGGTGTTTCTTTGTAATTCTCTTTAATAGCTGTTTTGTTAGGAACTCAAATGGTGGTATCTGACTTTTGCACAATATTGTATATAGCGGAATAGCAGTTCCCCAATAAATTCAGAGTTTCACTTCATTCTTACAAGACTTATTCTTCTACATTTATTATCCAGGTTCCTTAATAATGTTCCTAACATTCTGGCCTCAAACATACAATTCATAGCCAATTGAACACTCCTCCTAATTATTGAGTTCAGGTCTTTCAGCAATGCTCTTTGCTTACAAGTGTATAAGATTAAGCATATAACTATGTAATCCCCCTACGCAAACACAGGAAATAGCATGGGTCCTATTAAGTGCACTTTAAATATGGCACTGTCATAAAATTCCACTGTTGCCACAAGAGAATTTGTAAAATTTCTGTGTTGCTAGATCAGCGCTTTGTGGCTGAGCTGTTGTTTCTGCTACAGTAATTGCACTTACAATTAATCAGTTTGTAAGTGCAATTACTGTAGCAGAAACAACAGCTCAGCCACAAAGCGGTAGACCATATATATTTATAGAGTGGGTCCACAGAGTTCCAAACTACGTAGAAACAACATCAGAACAAGAACTGTGCTTCAGGAGATTCATAAATTGCGTTTCCATTGCCGCACAAAAAGACTAAGATCACTCTGTGCAATGTCAAAATATGACTGGACTATGAAACATCGAAGTGTCATTTTACTATCTGGCAGTCTAATGAATGAATCTGGGTTTGCCAGGAGACTCATGCCTACCAGAATGCATAGTTCATTCAACTTCTGAGCTGCTTATCTTTCTGAGGGTGCTGGAGCCACTCCCAGCACTCATTGGGCAGAAGGCAACAGAAACCTACTGCACCACCATTCCACCAGAATGCATGGTGCCAACAGTAAAGGTTGTTGCATGAGGGGCAACATTATGAGACTGTTTTTAGGGGTATGGATTGGACCCTCAACCCTTCAAGCAAAGAGTAATATTAATGCCACCACATACAGACACTTATTATACAATTATATGCTTTCAACTTTGTGGCAACAGTTTGAGCAAGGCCTTTTCTGTTTCCAGCATGACTGTGCCCCTGTGCACAATGGAATCTCTATAAAGACATGAATTGGCGAGTTTGATGTGGAGGAAGGCCAGCACATATACCTGTCCTCAACCCTAATGAACACTGAACTGGAACATGGATTGTGAGCCCAGGCTTCGAGTGCTTGTGCAGCATAGAGGCCTACCGTTACTAATGCTGTTTTTGTCACTAGCGACTGTCATTGGCAGTAATATGGGTTTAGGTAAAGAACCACTGTGATAACAATGCTAATTTAATACATGCCTGTTATCAGTGCGATCACTTAAGCAGGAAGACCTGCATGTTTATGTGTTGAATGTTCTACAAAGCTCCTTCATTGTAATTTCTCATCAGCTGATATATATCATATCTTATTGTGGTAGTAAAAAGAAGTACAAAGGAATACAAAGGCCTATCTTTTCCCATACATGCTACCAGGCTGAGAGGGAGACAGCTAGCACTTGTTCTAATTAATGTGAAGCCAGCCACCAAAACTAGACCTAACCCACCAACATAATGGCTTTAGCATGCTGTAAAGAGGATTTGGTAACTGCTAATTCTTAGATAACATAAGTTCATGTTAGCTAACATCACACAAATAAACCAAGGAATAAAAGAACCATCATGCCCACCAAACGAGAGCAATGCCCATTATGCTGTCTTGAACCCCTAATCACAGTTAAGTGTGACATCAACTTGCTGATCTGCTAATGAAATAGTCAACGTTTGATGGGCACCACTCATGTCCTTCTTAAACTCTACCCCCTTGAATAGAATGGCAGCAGAATGGAAACTTATGATTTTTATTTTTTTATTATTTATTATTATTATATAGATTAACTTGGGCACTGCTGACTCTCTGTGGCTGAAATGTGACTCTCTGTTGATCTGCTAGTGAGTAATGAGGGTTGAAAGAGGAGGGGAAAGAATGCCCTGCTGTGAAAACACTTATATCTCTTCATAAGGATGGCTGTGTCGAAATGATACAAAGAGCAAATTTATTCATATCAAAGAATCATTTGCACAGAGTATACGCAAACGCTGCACATACAGAGCCCTAGACGCCCTGACTAGGGGTCAAACCCAGGCCCTTCTTGCTCTGTGGCAACAGCCTGCCAATAATAAAACATCTTTATATAAAAAGAAAAAATCATGAAGATTTGCTTGCTTACATATTAAAACAAACAAACAAAAAGTAGTTTGCTGGTTTTGTACCTCACATACTGTCCTTGAAACATATATTAACATTACTGAAGAAAACAACTGTGCAAAAATGGTTTTATGGCTGCTATGGAAAGGGTTGTGCTGTAAGAGTAAGGAAAGGAAGACAAAAGATGAAAAGGTGGTGTAAAATGATTTTTGAAGGTGCAGGGAAAACAGTGGAGCCAATCACTAAGCTTGGTAGTTCAGCGACAGAGACTGATGAAGTTCTTATCCACTTGGTCGTTCTACAGAGGTGTCATTCTTCTCTGGTTTCTTCAAATTTGGACAATAGCTTGGAAAGGTAAAGCCGTGGGATATGTAGAAGAGTTCTGAGAGTTTAATTAGTGTTATTCTGTTGGTAAATATCCTTTCAGCTCTTCTTTGAGGTATAGCTCTGTCGAGTTGCTGTTATCTGCTGTCATTGTAATAGGAAGGCACTACCAGAAATTTCCACCTTATTATAAAAGGTGGGGAAAAATTCCATGCAAACTGGCTGCCAAACCCATCATACCTCAAAAGGAATGTGTAATCAACTGAATTTTCAGCAATCCTGGCTGCATGCCCTTTAATGTTTTTGTGTTATTCTACATGCATACTAGACATATTTCACGTTTATCCAGTTTTGCACATGGTTCCTGCTGTCCCAGGCATATATGTGTCCTATGTCCCCGTGAGACCTGCAAGAAGAAGCTTTGTGCATCTGGTGCTCAGTATGTGAAATCAGAAGGTCACAAAGAAAGACTGTTTACACAAGTCACAATTTACCTGTTTTCATACAAAATGCAGTTTCAGGTCTCCAAAATTGGACATGCACTACACACTCATTAGGCACAGTGGCTGTTGCTCTTTCAAATGGAAATTACTCCCTGTCATAATGTCACAATTGAATAATGCTACTGGTGAGCTGTCTTCTCCTGTAAAATTGGATTCAGGAAAGGATACACAGTAGGTAAGCATGGAAGCAATTGGCCGTTATTGTAGCTTTAACACTGGATTTGATTCTATTAGAAACCTTATTATCCCACCATATGACTATAACATTGATATATTGAAGACTCTGTCTAGCAATACTGTGCTGGAAATGCAAATGCCTTTGTTCATCAAAGTTGTATATAGTCAAATGTGAATGTAAATGAGTGCACTGCCACTTTTGTTTCATTACATGCAGTTTCATCGTTGACATGTTTGTACCACCAATCTGGGCGATCTGGTGGGTGCTGAAATTTAAACATGACAGATGAACTATTTGCAGTTAACTAGCCAAAGCTAGTGATAAATATCATCTATAATATTTAGGAATATTATAATATTTATGTTAATTATAAATAATTACATTTATAATTAGGAAAAATACAGAAAATAAAAGTTTTCCATGCTCCAATTAAAAACATATTACACTGTGCTTCTTGTTTTTGCAGGGGCATCTTGCACATTGTAACAATGCAGCCCTTAAATATGTCATTTAGAAAATAATCACACTTCTATTGAAATAGTATGTTACTAAGGTACCTTTAGGCTGGCACTCGATTTTACACACTGAAGCTGGTGTATCATAGGCATGCAAATCTGTGCTTGTTTGCTTGTATGCAGTATGGATCAGACACAGAAGACACAGTTAGAGAATCTGCACCCATCTATGAATAATCTTGGTATATAATTCATTAGTTGAGATGTATGTGTTATATAGATGGTGAGCAGAGTCTTGTCTCACTTTTAGATGCTTCATATTTCAGTGATTGAACCTGACTATAGTCTTAATTTTTGAACATTGTCTCCTAAAATTAAAAGTAAACCATGAAGCAAACACATCATGTAAACTCTATCTTTGACAAAAAGAGATACATGCAATTTTTTAATCACCCCCAGCACACAAAGCATGACAGTGAACAGCTTGAGAGCTGCGTTAGCCCAGTAGGTTAATTTGTTTAGACACACTAGGCATGTGTGTACTGTGATAATGTTATTTAATGAGTACAGTTCATTTGTATTTTATTAATTTATCATAGCAGAGAATTTGGAACTGAGCCAGTGAATAAAGGCTAAACCAGCAGATGGACTAGTGCTGTGCAGGTTACACTGCTAGTCTTACAGTTCCCCTTATTTTAGGAAAAATTATAATTAATAAGTAGCATATGAGAAAAAGTATTTTCATGCTAAATACAAACATGTTGTTTCTTTACATTCCTACTCCTTTTTCCTCCTCACTCACTGAACAATCCACAATGAATATGATAAGCGAGTGCTTTTTGTGCTGATGGACAAACAGATTGTGACGAGCGCTGAGCTAAAATCAAGGTGATGTTTACTGAACAGATGTGTAATTAAACACAGCGGCAACAAGAGCAAAGCAGACATGAAAAAGGGCAAGGCACAGTCAGAGACAAGAAACAGGCAGGCGTCAAAACCAGGCAAACAATCAGACCAGCAAAAGTGCCTAAAGGGCAAAGAATAAACCAGAGAATAAGAATAAAGTCAGACAACCAGAATATCAAAGAAGAGTAGTCATAGAAAGAAACGCTCAGTGGGCACAGAGTGGCAGTACTTTGCAATAGGTCGATGTGAGAGAGGAGTATTTATACAAACAGACTAAATGAGGAGATTTACAGTTAGAGACACAGAGTTACAGTGTTACAGTGACATCATCGGGTGGTGGGTTATGGGAAATGTCTGGGAGTCTGGGAGATTCGAGAAGAGAGGAGAGTCAGCAGGTGTGACATTTTTAACACATACAAGCAAGGGGCTGTGCTCTTAAAAAAGGACTTGAGGTATATATGTGTGTGTGTGTGTGTGTGTGTGTAAATGCTTTTTGAAAATGTAATTTTAATGAACCAATTCAAAATGTGCCTATATTAACTTACAGATTTCATACAGCTGATTAATAATGTCACTTTACTTAAAGTCTGCAAAGAGAGTCTAAAACTGTTCATAATGTGTGCACTTACAAAATCATTGTCATTTTGAAGATACCGAGGAACATTAGAGAGTACGTCAGTTAGAGTGGATGCGTGTGGATCTTTATGAAGAATTATATAAATGATCATAACATTTGTTCGCTTTATGATACTGGTCTCACAAATAATGTCAAGAAGATTCAAGATTCAAGATTTTTATTGTCATATGCACAGCATAACAAGCAGTTACATTGTACAATGAAATTCTTACTTTGCAGTTCCTCCATTCCCGACAGTCTTAAAAAATAAATATCAGTATAAAAGGAGAGAGAAAAATAAGAAGTATAATATATATATGTACACTAAGTGCGGCCAAGTAAAGAAAAACACTAAGTAAAGAAAGGGAGAGTACAGTACTGTATGGATGCAAGTAAAGTTAAGTGCATATGCATGTGTAAAGTGCGCTGTGCAAGTACAAAAGTAAACAGTATGGAATAACAGTAGCAGCAGAATATGTATTGCGCTCATCCTAATGGTGTAGCTTAATTAATACTGTCCTTATCAGCCTCTCTGGTAACCTTTATCTTCATTCCATATAGCATTGCAATTTGACACCTCCTTCTGGGTGCTTTTTTTGACAATGAGGGTATAATTAGCAAAAGAGATTTATAGCCTGTATAATGGAAACTGACTGTATGCAGTCATATACTCTTACATTATGCTATGGATGTAATATAACTGTTAAAGAGCAATTAAAGAAATGTCTTGTTAATGAATTATGAAAACAAGATTCACAAAATGTGTCACCATATAAATCCAATGAAATTTTAGTTTAGATGAACAAATTCAGTGCGGCATATCAGTTTAAACCTTTGGGCACTATGTGCAAACTGGATTCTCACAGATCCTTCTCCAGGTACAAAAAATAGATACCAACTTACTGTATATGAACATAATGAAGTCATGTGTCATACCTCCCACATAATGAAGGAACCTTCTAGGCTGTTATCACCTATGATAGCTGCTGCTACGGTAGTACACAAGAATGATCGTGTTTAAGGTCTGTTTTCTTCACCCCAAATACTGATTAGTCTGCTCTCTCAATGCGTAGACACTTATACATAAGCAGCGCATTGACTACTTTGGCCCATTGCTGCAATACGTCAATCCGATACTCATAATTGCTGCTGTGCTGAAAAGAATAGTGCTTAGCCTCAGATGAACAGATTTACTAATATGGTGGCAAATAATTAAGGAATTTACTTAACAAATTGACCTCCCACTGCCTACTCTACTCCTTCTTTTTGGGAAACCTTGTATGGTGTGAGAAGAGTCATTTAGCTGACCTGAGTACCTTCAAAAATCCATTGTGACAAAATGCCTATATAAATGCAATTCTCTGGTCAATTTAGTTTGATGGTAAAAAAAATAAAGAATGGCTGGCTCAGATTTATTCAGGTAATATTGTGTTAGAGAACTTTGTAATTGAAATGTCTGGGTCTGTGGGACTTTTACGGAAAATATTTTTTATAGATAATATAAAAAAGAATTTAAACTTTTCATTGACAAATTCCACTTATGAAATCCAGGGTTATGATTTTGTGCCAGTGTCTTCTTTGTAACATCTGGGTGAAGTTCTTCAAGGTAGCAGCATGTTGTTTAAATCAGAAGCTGTGACCAGAAAAAGATTCCAAACAGGAAACAACAAAAAGTCTTGTTTTCCCACCAAATTGGCATGTTCTCAGTGTGCTTTCTTCCAAGCTCACACTCCCTTGTGGTTTTTAATTGGTTTTTGCTACACAGTTTTTCAATATAGGCACAAAACTCTGCCTTTGGGAGCTCCACTGGTTTGGAAGTGATGGTGGTGTTGAAATATCTCCTGTATTTTATGTAGGTATTGCAATGAGTCAGACACCCCTGCATAAACACATAGACCCAGCAAAATCAACTTCGTTAACACGTCTCTGACGTACATTAAACAGACTGATAAACCTATCATGTTTAAAAAACAATCTCTAAAAGGTGCTGTCAGATTCTTCCATGCTTGAAGCCCTGAGCGAAGCTGGCTTCTTACTGGCTGTAACCCAAAGGCTGTCTGGGTTAGCTTCTGCACTGTTTCTGCACTGCTAGTATCATCTGCCATTTTCCTAGAAGCCTTTATAAAAATGAAAGGATGGTAGTATGTTTTAATTAAGGCTTTAGTATAATATATCTCTGTATTTTCCAGAAATAAAATCAAGTGTCAAGTTGAAAGTGTTTACTTAATTAGTTTAGCTCAGTATTATTCTTACTATAGCCATGGCTGATTTCAACACCTACCTGGCTATGTCTCCCTCCATCATGTGCTATCATGTGTTACATGAACTACTTAGCTTCAAAAAAAGTTGTTTGTTGAAATACATAAATAGGCACTTTCTACTTTTTACTTTGTGAGTATTGCAGTTGGTGTAGCTTGCCATGACTGTATATGGAATGTAAGTAAAGAAGGCTATAAAAAAAAGAAAAAATGCTAACAGAGAGCTTCATACATGGAAGTTGCTTCTATGTTAAGTATAACTTAATGGGGAACTCAATGGGGAAACAAAGCTTAAATATACTAATGCTGAGAACAGTTATTTAGTTTGATGTGAAATGCCTCATTCCACAGAAAGTTACAGAGACTTGTTTACAGTGCCAGGGATAGAAATCAGATGTTCAACATCACAGGTAACAGTGACATCAAATGTTTACAGTTCTCACTTTACTGCATAAAGTAGTGGCATAGAACATATTAAAACATTTTAAAAAATATTTTCATTGTGTACTGAGCTATGTTCACTGCATGTAGGTTGGCAGGAAATTTCTGCCCTTGTGTTATAGACCTGTTTCATTCCAACCACACAACCAAGGTAAAGAAAATCTCAGCTGTTAAGTTATTCTATAATGCGGCTTTGTTTTACATACATAGCTTTGTTTAGTTCTCAACAGCTGACGTATGGGAACAGTTTGAAAAATCATTTGAATTCACTTTTCAGAATAACTTTTTTGCATTGCTCTAAAGTATGATGAATAAGTCTTAGAATGCAATGAGCCTGGAAACTGGAGAGGTTAGAAAGTCCTGGTTATAATAGGTGATAGTAAATACAGGTAAGCATCTGAAAGTAAAGCTTGAAATATGTTTAATGAGAGCAGCACATGCAATGTGTTGGTACTGTACTCTCCTTGGTTACAAACCAAACCTGGAATCCAAGATTCAAAGGATTTACTAATTAGAAAAAATGGATCCCAATAATGATGGTAGACATTGTTTAGATTCTTTCACTGATGTCCATAAGGCCATTTGTACTCAGAAGATCCTTTCTCCCAAGAGCCATCAGACACTTTTACATTTTACTGCCTATCTATCTATCTATCTATCTATCTATCTATCTATCTATCTATCTATCTATCTATCTATCTATCTATCTATCTATCTATCTATCTATCTATCTATCTATCTATCTATCTATCTATCTATCTATCCATCCATCCATCCATCCATCCATCCACGCACCCTAATAATTACTGCACCCTAATAATTACTGCTTGTAAAAGAACTCCTAGCTGTAAAGTAAGCCTAGCTAAATACATTCAAGATGCTACATTCTCTTTGATGTATATTAGGTTAAAAAATACTATATATAGTCTCTCTCTCTCAGATAGTGTATGGCCCTGAGAAGTTGGTAATATTGCTGAATGCTGGATGTATATGAACTGAAAAGCATAAAACTTCTACAAAATAAAAAGAATATTTAAATTAAATAATAAAGAAAAAAGTACTAGGAATTTTGATTAAAAAGGTTTAAAACATTTTTTTTAACCTACCAAAATCATTTAACAACATAAAATAAATAATAAAATTAGGTTACAAATGCTCATAAAATGCCAAATAATATCAACATAAAAACTAGAGAAGAACTAAAGCTAAAAATATATTTTTTAAGATGCCTGTAAAATAAATGTGCCTGGAAAATAAAACCAATCCATATCAAATTTTAACTCTTTTGTTACAGAATCTTTAGCAGGGCTTTGTTACATACTAGAAACATCTTGATATTTTCTCAACAAGGCCTTTAATTGCAGGATCCTGTATCTTACCATGCTTTAAAATAATTTTTTAACATTGAAAAATGTCATGATGAGCCTGAGAATGATCACAGAAGACACCTGAGAGCCTTAACAGTTCCTTCTGTTTTAAAAACACTTTTTCTTGAATGTTTGGCAGGAGAGTCTTTCTCTCAGATAACAGCATTGTCATTATTCTTTCTTTGTTAAGGGACTTGGCAAACTTAAAAGAAGTCCTTGGTGCTTTCTAGTTTCTAGGGAATAGTGCATTGCAGCGAATCATGAGGAGCACAGGCATACGTCTCAGCCTAATTAAGACGCTTTGAGGACACTTTCGGCATGTATGCTTTCATCTCTGATACGTGCAAATGACAGCGCCCACGTTTTGGCAACCAGGCGACTTTCCAAATGCGCCTTCCATGATCCAACCTCATTAGAAAATCCACTTCCAAGCACTAAACAAACGGAGGACTTTAAGGTATTAAAGAAGAATCAACTCTTCACGTATCATTTCTTAGGATTTCTTCTCCAGCTGCTTTTTTTAGACCTCTAGTTTCTTCTCCTTCCAGTTGCCTGCAGTCAGGCTGACTTAATGTCTCCAGTCCCAGTGATCCAAGAACTGCCTGGTAGTCAAAGCATCCAGTCCAATTTAGAGTGTCTTTTCACATTTCATTTGTACAACTAGAGAATGTAGGCCTACTATCCAGCATAAACACGACCCTTAAGGCCAACATCAGACGAGCTGTTTTTAATTTTGGCCATCCACTGTATTTCTTATTGTTCATACTAATTAGCTGATTAGCCAAGGATCTGATTATACTTTTTTAGAACTGTTATTTTTACCTTTTTAACACTCATTAATGTAATTCCATGTCAAGACATTTGATAACTTTTGCTAATTGAGGTTAAACCTACCCATGTATGTCATTCAAGTTATCCCTGTGCCTTTGGCTTTGTGTCTGTGCATTTCTTGTTATCTACAGCTGTGTAGCCCTATTCCTGTAACCTTCTCTCTCACTCATGTGTGCAGTAAAGCATCTTCAAGCATGAAGACAAACATGCTAAATATAATTTCAATTAATCAGTAAATGGAAGTTTATTACTGTGCTCATAGCAAAGTTTACTATACTCAAAAATCCACTATGCACACTAATGATTTTTAAGTATGGCACTGATGGACACTATTGTCCCACAATCAGACAGGAAATAGAAAGGGTAAAGGCTCTCACATCTGAAAAGCAGAACAAAAGGAGTTTCTCAAATTTAGAAATTCTACACCAAAAGGGGCAGATGTTGATGCAACAGCAGCTGCAGTGGTGGTGGGACAGGTAATATTGTATAAATGTGAGCTCACCCCAAATCTGCAGTGAAAGAGAAATGTATTCGACTTGATTATGCACTTATTTATTGTTTTGTAAGACAAATTCCACCAAAGCAGCTTTCAGAGCCTAGCTTTTAGACTTCACTTCCAGTTATTAAGGAATAATACAGTTTGTTAATATTACAAGCCTGACAATCACACAGTATTAAGATTATTACACTAGATTATACACTGTGTAGTGTTAGTGGGTAGTACATAAGAGATGTACCCTGAATCTCAAATCTAAAGCTAAGGATTCTTGGAATATGTTTATTTAGTCTTGTATCTGCAGTCATTGTGAGCAAAACATACGACCAGAAACCTGTTAGGCTTCATATAGTCAGGCTTTCTGTAGAGTATGCTACATGAAACCTTCTGCCTGAAGAGCGGAACTGTAACACGTAAACGTGGATTTAAAAAAGAGGGACATAATGTTAGTTTGCATAGCATGCTAGAAAGGGGAACTGATTCTTTGACTCCAGCATGTCCGAGAGTTTGGGTCGACTTTTGACCAGTTTTTTAAAGAATGTTGTGGTATGACTTGAGTGTTTTTCCATCCAGCATCTTAATCAGATTTCTATTCCATCTTAAATAGTGCTAGATCTAGAGTTACAGTTTGACATCACTTGAGGTGGACTGGACAAGTCAAAAAAGAAGTTGGCAAATATCAGGCCAACTTCCACCTCTAAAACTGATGAGTAATAGTTGAAAAAAAAGGACATTTGTACTTTTTTACTCAGTATTAATCAGTATCCTTTCTCCTTGCCCCTCAGTTTGTAAAATAAGGATCAAATTTTCATCACATCACTGTAATCTGTAGTTGCTCCAAAGTGGATGAACTATGTTTAGAATGGTTTGATCTCTGCTGTATCCCTTTTATCACCAGCTCTGTCAACTTCTTGGTTAAAATAAAGTGGAGTCAATTACATCACCAGCACACCAGCTTCACAAAACCCATTGTGGTGATCAGCTATGCAAGTCTATGCTGGGCTGCCACAAGCTTTGTTTAAAGACCTGTCATGTTAACGTTAGCTGGCTAGCTTACTGGCTTGTTAAGCTAACTGGTTACCTCCAAACAGGAAGAAATATTCCTGAAAAACATCCTGTTAGTAAAAACAGCATGACCAGTATGTGTTTGGGATGCTGGCATGCTAGTCAGCAGTTCGAAAGCTGGACAGGCCATCCTTTGCTTTATTTTCTTTTTCATGATATCAGTAGAAATTGGTTGGTTGATCACATTGTTAGATGTGTTGTGTCAATAGTGCTTTGATTTTCTTTTATGACATAACTTTCAACCTTCGGGGAAACATCTTAACTTTAGGAAACTGTTCCAGGAACAGTAAGGAAAAAGAAAACTTAAGCTCCAGAAAGTTCTACCAGAAAGACTGCAGTGTCACATCAGTTATTTATTTATTACTCTGACAAATCGCTCGCTGACACCTGTCTTCAAAATGGCTTGACTAACAGACATGCTGTGATCTGTGAAGTACCCAATAGCAAAACAACTCTTTGGGATGAAATCTGAGATAGCTAATCAGATGCATGCATGCAGTACATGTTGGCAGCAGGTCTGGATCGTAACCACAAAAATTTTATGCACAAAATTTAGTGCACAATTTCAGCTTTTTAGTTTAACATAAGTGATAAAACATACAAGCATAACATTTGCACAGACCACATTTTATGTAAAATTTGTTCCCCAATGAAGAAATTGTGCATTATAATGTGAGCTCTCTGTTGAGGGTCTGGCATCTTACGTACACTTAGAAAATGAAAAAACAATGTTGTTTGACCCAGGGTGCCTAAACATTTGCATGTGACTGTATATAGTGTATCAGTTACTGTCTTGGTACTCACCAATCACTCTAACGTCACAAAAATCATAAATCACATCAGTGGCACAGAGCCATACAGGCTGCAAGATTATGTTTTACAAGAACTATTAGATGCATTGTGCAGATTAATTGACCATCTCTAACCATGATAGATTATCTGTCATATCATAAACATTAGCATCAACTGATTCATGTCATAGAGGGAAATAAATGTACATGTCTGTACATTATTTTATCTGTAATTCATTTTCTTGTTCCCTTAGCTTGACTCACCTGAATTAATTAATATAATGGTTTAGATAAGCTGAAAAAATTATTTGTCATTTTACTGATAGAGGCGAAAGCACGGAAAAGGGAATGGTCCTGTGGGGCTCTTGACTATTCAAGAACAGGGTAACAGGGGGATTACAAATTACAATGTGTAATTGTACAACTACAAAAGGCACCTATATGGCCAGTGAAGCTGATAAAATGGACAATAAGTGTAGAAACAGGGAAGTGTTTCTTAAAAAGCACTCTGTGATTGTATATGCCGATTCAGTTTACAGCTGTTGATCCCCGTCCAATCTTGCTGAAGTTCTAAAGAGAGTTTGGTAACGCTAAGAATTCCGTATTCATAATTTATGAAGCTGTATATAGCATACATAACACCTTATAATATCTGACATAAGCTTGTTTAATACCTCATAAGTAGTTATAATGACATGCATAATACTAAATAATGCAAAAGTATGCAAGTTTATAATGCCAGATTTCATAACACACAATTACAACATAAGAACACTGTAGACATTCATGCTGAATTCACCATTACAGCATTAGTGTCTACACTTCATAGAGTGTTACACCAAGCCATTACAGGCCTCAAATGAAGTGTTTTAGCATAATTTAAATATTTCATGAATTTTTTCACATTATAGCTCACAGAGCATTATAAGTGGTCTTTACAGGGAGATGTGAAACAGGTAAATACAGGGTGTACAATGTGAATAGTTGTTCTGCTTTTTTAAGACTTAAACAAGCAAATCTTGTTTAAAGCAATAGCTGACCTAGCACAACATTCTTGCTTGTTTTTATAAACATATATTATAGTGCATAATGAAACCTGACATAATAGAGTAGAATACCCTTCTTTAGATATGTAATTATAACTAGTTTTAGGTAATTATACAAGCTTATTCCTGGTGTTATAAGTTATTATGTACAGTATGCCTTATAACAGCCTATAAACGAATTTCGATAGCATTATGAATGCAGGATTTAATAGAACGTGAGTTAACGAGACTTTCAGCTCAGATTGCTTGTCTGACTGAGGAAGAATACAGGGAAGGTAACATAGAACAGTCAAATAAGGCACAGTATTGACGTCTGCTTAAGTCTAGGAGTGGAAAATGTCAAATAAAAGTGATTAATGACTCATCAATCTTGGGATAAATCACACAAACACATTAGCTTAGGGCCACTCTAAAATGCACTGTGGTAGAAATGCAATCTTATTCAAAACAGCAGGTTTAATTCCATCAATTCTGAAAAAATGAAGCAGGGCAAAATAAAAGTTGAGATGAAGAAAAAACAACATTCTTCATGGATTCAGATTTCCCATGTTCGCAGATTTGCACTGTACGGTAATTATCAGGCTGAATCTGCTGTACAGAGATGTATAGTAGCCCATAGCATTGTTATTCACATCGTCCTTACAGCTAGATCACCTAGTAAGAACAAGACGTGGACGGATTGCTCTAATGGTGTTATTGCATATAAATTTGTTAACTCCAATTTAGAACACAGACCGCAACCTCTGTCTCATCACATAAATCAAGCTAATTAGTGGAGTGCTGCTCTCCCTGTGCGTATCTCTGATTGTGGGTAGTGGCGAAGCAGGAACAGGCTCTGGCGCTGAGAGATAGCCCACTCAATCAGCGTTCTCCATGGGAGAGATGGGGCTTTCATCAGATGGAATGTTTCCTGCAGGAACAGAGCCTGTGGCACAGAGGAGGAGAGATTGACGTATGCTAGAGCACTAACAAGACTGTTGTCTGTACAATGAGCCATGCTAGCGTTTTTGTTTTTGATGAGTTCATTCTTCGCCTCTTTGACACAGGCTGCTCCCCTGGTTCTCTCCACTCTCGACCGTTTGATTTTCCAGACTGGCGTGAAGGCTTGTGCAGCCTATATTAAACCCGGCTTCTGTTCCAGTGTTAACTCTTAGATGGAAAGAAAAAAGCATATGACGGCATAATGATATTTCTCCTTCACAACTTCAGCTGCTTTGCCTTTCTTACAGTTTAGTTTCTCCAGTGGTCCATTTATAATACTTGCAAATTTCAAATGTATCTATATAATTCTTATTATAAAAGCAGCCCAAGCTGAAACACATCAAATGAATGGGCGTGGCTTGAATGTTATATCTGTTATATCAGTCCAATTAATTGAATTCAGAACTCACTGAGCACTTCATTAGAGAAACTGTAGTAATACCAGTAGGGGCCCGTTCTTGCTCTCCGAACAGGCTCATTCTTCATATGTGGAATACACTGCTTTAAGATTTTGGTCCATGTTGACATGATTGCATCATGCAATTCCAGCAGAGTTTTTTTAGGTGTATTTTCATGCTGTGACTCTCTCACTCCACCACATCCCAAACGTGTTCTATTGTATTCAGATCCAGTGCCTGGGAAGACGATTTATTAACACTGGACAACATATCATGTTCATTAAACTAGTTTGAGAAGACTGTTGAATTGTGACATGGTGTATTATCATGAAGTTATTAGAAGTTAACTGTGGTAAACTGTAGGCATGAAGGGACGCACATAATTATCAGCAATGCTGAAACAGCCTGTGGCTTTCAAGCAATAACTGGCTGATAATAATAGGCCAGAGTAAACTCTTTTGTGCAACTCTTGTGTGTGAAAATTCCAGGAGATCAGCAGTTATAGAAACACTGACATCATCAGACACCAACAATTATGACATAGTCAAAATCACTGAGATCACCTTTTCTCTCTTGAAGGGTAATGTAAACACCTGATGCTGTCAGCCTGTATCTGCATGGTTTTAGGCACTGCACTGCTGCCACATTTTTGGCTGATTAAACAATTCCATAAATAAGCCAGCGTACAGATGTTCTTAATAAAGCACTTGGTGCGTGTATAGTCCCCGTTGTCTGAGACTTCTACTATGTCTACATACTAAATCCAGTCATTTATTACAACAAATAAAAGAAGAGAAATGATATTTTTCACCATATGGATGATTCACATGTTTCCTTTGCCTGAGCTAAACTACTGCCCATCCTGTGCGGTCTGATGCTGCTTTATTTGACTGCCTTAACTAGGTGTCTGCTGCTTGCCTAAGTTTCTGACAAGTTTACCTACCATCGAGCTTCTTGCTCTCTACTCTATGGAGCTTCATGCTCTTTAGTAAGCTTTGCCTACATCCTACAGACTCATCTTATAATACAGTTATTTATTCACAGACTAATCTGACATTTCTTCCCATGAATGCTTCTCTTATTTTTTTCACTGCTTCTAGCAGCAGTTCGACTCTGTTTTTCACAGTCACTCTCACTCTAACAGTTATTGGTTATTCTATTCAATATTGCAAACTCTTATTCTTTTTGTGCTCGTCTTGCTAGGAAGTTTTCTTTCTCTTGCTCAAGGTTTCTTATTTTTTCTCTGAGGGAGCTTTTCCTTGCCACTGTTGCCCTTGGCTTGCTCACTAGGGACTTGTACCCGGATTTTCTGTAAAGTTGCTTTATGACAATATCTGTTGTAAAAGGTTCTACACAAATATGAGTAACATTTGTCTATTTGAGATTTTTTAATAATGCCTTTACAGGCCAGCAGTGAGTAATGTTTGTTTATTTGCGACTTGTTAATAATGCCTTTACAGCCCAGCAGTGAGTAAAGTTTGTTTATTTAAGATTTGTTAATAATGCCTTTAGAGGCCAGCAGTGAGTAATGTTTGTTTATTTGATTTTTTTAAATTACAATCGTAGATGGCATTGATGAGTATTTTCAGGTCTGTTTTTCTATGTTTCAAAATAAAAACATCGGCACCATGACAAATGGACAAACAGAATGGTCCAAAATTATGTGGAGCAAAACATTGTTACTTTACTATGCCTTACACTTACTATGCCTTAAACTCACTCACACGCACTTAAACTCAAAGTTTCACTGACATCAGTGAATAGCCTACTCATGATTCTTCATTATGTCAAAACTATGCAGAGTAGTAATTGCATAATTCAAGTATAGTGCACTATTGCACTATTGGAAACTGATCTGTTGTAGCACCACAGGATGGCCACTTCAGTTGTCTACATTATAAAGCTGATCATGCTGAGTGTAACAGTGTTTCTTAGCAATCTCCACACTGTCAAGCTGGATGCGTAATTTTCTTTGGTGGCCACTGGAATTCACATTGCAATATTAATGTTCATATAACATTGATGTCAATTACTTTTGGTTGAATTTGAAGACAACAAACTTTTACTGTATGCAGAAAAACAGATTTTAAGGACAACAGGAGGGGCTGCACAGTCTAGTTTGTCGATTTAACTGTTAAGCGATGGTGCTTTAAGCTTGATGTTGACTGTTCTAGACTAGCCCAGGTTTCCTCAAGGCTAAGCAAGGTGGCGTCATTTTAAAGGGCAAGTCACATAATGCCGACCTTTTCTATTTTGCTATTTTATTATTTCTAATATTTCTTCAGTGATCTACAGTGCTTCAAAGATTAATAACTGAATGTTACTAGCTCTGGTCTGCTAAGGACCGCCATTGCGTGTGGTATAAGGCCCTATAATTCTTTATCCTATATAATACTACTTTGAAAATGGTTGGTTAAGGTATGGCACTCTTTCTACTACTTTCTTTGGGTCTGTGGACGTCCACTAAGGGTAAGTGTCTTGGCAAGGCCATCTAGTTCCATCTAATTCAAATACAAACCAGACCAGAGTCCAAATTTTCTGTTCCCTGATGATGGCAATGCAATATAGCACTCATTGGAAAGGACACATCAGGCATTACAGTGGAGAATGTATTTCTAAGGTCAGATTTTTAAAGGCTTTTATTGGCCAATGTCAACTCAATTTGTCAGTGTTTACTCATTTTTATAGATAACAGCAAAGCAACCCCTGGGGACTGAGGGCCTGATTTCTGCAAGGAAGTTTTTTATTTACTTTTATTTACTAGAATTATTCTTGTATTTAAAATCAGTATTACTACTGCATTGAAGCAAAAGGGTTAATCAGTCAATCATGAAATGTTTTTCCCATTCTGTCTTGCTTGACTGAGCTAGGCAAGCTCTTACGTTAGATAAACCATCAGCATAATAATAAAGTGACCAAGGAATCAACCAGTCACATTTTGATCTCATCATTCTAGTCTTAGATACAGCACTGACTGTAAACACAAGCGACTGCCTAATCAGTGGGTTATTAGGAAAACACCAACAGCCCTATAGGACTTTGTGAATGAACACACTGTTGTGATCTTTCAGAAAAATTGCCAGGGTTCATTCTTTGTTCACATGCTGCAAATACTCACTGACACTACAAGAACTTAAATTGCTGTTTGCATATTCAATCAAATGCAATGCGAGTGTATCCTAACCAACTCCAGAAGGACGCCAAATAACTATTTAATGATAAAATCAGCCTTATTGACAGTCTGGATTCACACAAACTCCCACACAGTGAGTGCAGTGATGATCCGAACATGCTAATGTTACCTTCTTTTTATTCACACTTTTTTTGCTCTCTGGTGTGAGGCTTAAATGACTAGTGTTTATTTCCATCAGCCAGCAGCAGATTTCACTTTGTTAAATTACTGACATCTTTCACTCAGCCACTGATAGATTTACCTCAGTTGGTACCATATTTCACTCAGCCACAGGCAGATTTAAAGTTATTCATACAGCCACTGGCACATTTAATCAGACGCAATTCATTCAAATTTAATTAAACTCAGTTACTGGTGTTTTAGTATATTCCAGTGTGGAAAGCTTTTTAAAAACACCACTTGCCATGCTAGTTAGCACTTAATGACAGTAGTAACTGTTAGGGCTGCACATTGTATTGTTTCAGCACCGTCACTGCAATGTGTGCAGCATTCATATTGCAGAACATGCAACATAAAGTAATACAAATTAAATGAAACAGGTCATAAATTACTGTCAATATTTTACAATTAATGTTTTAAATAATGCTGTTTAAGTCATTTGATGAAAATTCCTAAATATTTCTTCATATTGCAACAGGTATCACAGGGGACAAATTGCAATGTCAGTTTTTTCCACTACTCTGCAGCTCTAGTTAGTGTACTGAAAATGATAAACCTTGTCAGGACACGTCAGGCTCTATTGACCTTTAGGGTTTGGACCATCACAAATTTCTAAAGTTGGATCTTTTTAAAGGCTCTGTTGCAAAGCATTTCTGTCATCTAAGGATTTGCATGACTTCAGCAATTTCTCAATGTTGAGTCAACTTTAAATCTGAAGTCATGCCAGTCCTAGACAAGAGCATCTTTAAAATGATTTTGGTCTGTGATCTAATATTCATATAGATCCACATGCAAGTCAACTCCTCAACAAGTGGGTACAAAATATCTAGTCTAGACTGACTAACCATGCCACAATAGTTCTAAACCAGTCTAGGCTGACTAAGCCTGCCACAATAGTTCTAAACCAGTCTAGGCTGACGAACCCTGCCACAATAGTTCTAAACCTGTCTAGGCTGACTAACCCTGCCACAATAGTTCTAAACCAGTCTAGACTGACGAACCCTGCCACAATAGTTCTAAACCAGTCTAGACTGACTAAGCCTGCCACAATAGTTCTAAACCAGTCTAGACTGACGAATCCTGCCACAATAGTTCTAAACCAGTCTAGGCTGACGAATCCTGCCACAATAGTTCTAAACCAGTCTAGACTGACGAACCCTGCCACAATAGTTCTAAACCAGTCTAGACTGACCAACCCTGCCACAATAGTTCTAAACCAGTCTAGACTGACTAACCCTGCCACAATAGTTCTAAACCAGTCTAGGCTGACCAACCCTGCCACAATAGTTCTAAACCAGTCTAGACTGACTAACCCTGCCACAATAGTTCTAAACCAGTCTAGACTGACGAACCCTGCCACAATAGTTCTAAACCAGTCTAGGTTGACTAACCCTGCCACAATAGTGTATCGCCCATAAAGTATTGTGTTATTGCATCACATTCCCAACAGAGTGGCGGTGTTAGTGCAGCAGAAACACAAAAACATCTAAAATGGGATTGAGCTGTTGTGTGATTGACTGTACAAATAAATTCAGCAAGAAGTCAGAGCTTTTAGAGCCTGACCAAAGATTAAGCTTTTACTGACCAAAGATAAAGAAAAGAAAAGCAAATAGGTCACACAAGGATCACAAACTTTCTATTTGCCAACTTCTAGTTTGAATTGTCCCTTCCCACCCTTCACTGCTGACTCAAACAGCTTTGAATTTAAGCAGATAATAGTTTGTTTCATTGCCAAGTTTTGTCATTAGTGCAAGAAGATGCAACGTTGTTGCAGAACGTTTTGCCGCTCAGTTTCAAGTATTCCTATGGGAAAGTGATGTCAGGGCATACTGACATAACTGCTACAAAGTAAACTGTCTGCTAAAACACATTTCAAAAGTAAAACATGTCTGTGTTTCAAATGTCTTTTCTTCTGTTTAATCTAGAATAGCCAGAAAGCATTAATGGTAATAATTTCCTTGCTTATAAAAGACCAATACAATCTTGAAATGAAAACCTGGTTTTATTTCTTTTTTGGCTTAGTGGTTCCCATTAAAACCCCTAGTTTTTTGTAGTAGAAATTTTATATCTTATTAGGAAACCATCAAACACATCTAGAATCAGTCCCAGGATGGCTCTTAAACAATTAGGATCATTTGCACAACAATTAAAAGATTTAAGTGCATTAAAATTAAGTGCGTTATGGGCAAAGGTGCAAGCTAAACAACTGTGCTCTCCGATCCTTCAGACAGCACTGCATCTAAACCATCATGCAATCAAGCCTTTGTCAATACATAGTTAAATCCAAAAACTTAACTGTGTCAAAAGGAAGCTTTAAGTTAACCATGTCTAGAAGCACACTTCTCTGGGCTCAGAATCATCTGTGATGGCTCCTCACACAGTGGAAACATGGACTGTGGTCAGGCGAAGCATTTCATGTCTTTCCAGGAGGAAAAGGATGCTGCCTTTTACAGATTAAGATGCAAAAGACTTGGTAACAGCAACAAGTCAGAAAACCAGTCATGATATGGGTTTAATGTGTTAATTCCCTCCACAAAAATGGCTTACACTTCTGTGATGTACCATTAATGCACAACAGTATATAGAGATTTTGGGGCAACATATGGCACAACATATGCTGCCATTCCTGGGATGCCAGTGCATATTTTAACAAGACAATACAAAACCACTTTCTACACTATTTACAAAGGCATGGCTGCAAAGAAAAGGACTGAAATCCTGTCCTGTGCCCAATAGAGAACATGTTGTGCATTTCAAAACTTAATATGCAACAATGGATGGAGACCCCATGCTGCTGCACACCTTGCACGGGTTAAACTTACACCTGAAATTCTTCATTATTTGGTTTCTTCAGTCCCTAATGATCTTTCAGGTGTTATGAAAGGGAACGGCAACATTACATTATTTTGGGTTTGTATGTGACTGTTCTGTGAGTGTGTTATGTCTGTAGCAGATTACTAATTGGGTAAATTAATGTTGGTTACAATGCCAGTGCTCTATGTCTATCACTATTTATTTTTTCTATGTATGCAGGTGTTGAATTGGACTTTGTAACAAACTTTCACTAAAATATTACAATACATTCAGATTTTCTTGAGCAAGCATGCAACAACAGATGCTTTCTCTAAGCTACTGTTTGGGTAGTTACTTTTGGAAGCACCAAATCAGTCTCAGTGCTGGCAGGGAAGCCTTAAAAAATCTCAGCCATCTGAGTGGTTCACATCCGCAGCCACTGGAAAATCTCATGTCATTTCACCTTGACTGGCAGTATTCGCGGATCGGTTCCGCGTGCACGGGCAACAGCGTTCACTTTGTTCACAAAGCTCCTCACTCTTTCAGCGGCTCATTCGTTTGCAGCCTGGCTGTGCCGACCCTTGGGAGCTTCTTTGTGTGCAGTATTTATGCTCTCAGCCATGCGTATGCCATTGTTGACAGTCTTGTGAGTGAGGAATATGCACAACTCCACGCTACTCTCCCTACCACCCTCCTTTTACTTGATGTCACTTTCATAAGTCAAGCTGTGAACATGGCACAATCTGGAAATTTGAATAGAGGTAAACAAGACAAGGACAGGATGCTTCTGATTATGTTCCTAGCTCATTTTTTTCAGCAGTGGTGGAAACAGGTCAGAACGAACTATTAATCTCCTTATCTTCTAATCGTTTGGCTATTCATATTGCTTGATTAGAACCTTACTGGATGAAAAATTAGTCACCTTGTGTGTGGTAGTAACCGGATGATAGGGCTATGTGTGGCGAGATTCATAGATTAAGTCACTGATTAATGTCTCATTCAATGTGTAAAAAATGATTAAAAAAAAAACTCATTAAAAAATAAAACAAAAAACAATGTAGATTTAATGATAAATGAGGAATGAGGAAAAAGTAGTGATTATATCTGAGCATGCCAAAATCATAGTGCGATGGAAATACTATCCAGTCTACAGGAAGCTCTCCGCAGAACTGTGTCAGGGAAGGCATCCACCAAATCTGGCCTAACTGCGCAATTCTTGCACAAGAGTGTCTGAACATTGATGTCGCATACATCCAGAACTATGCCAAGTGAAATCACAGTTGTTATTGGTGCTTGTGGACGTATTACAAGCTGGTATGTATGTTTTAGTCACAGGTGACACATTTTTTGTTTACTTCATGTTGTTGTACCAGGTTGTTTTGCCATACCATGTTGTCCTCTTCTGAAAGGCAAAAGCCTTTTATCATTACATGCTGTAGTCTTATATAGCTTATTAGCATTATCCAACATTGCACTTTTTTGTCAGACAATTTACCTTTTTTGTCTTATTAGCACATGTCCTTCCTTATATAAGGAAGAGCCATCATAATGTGTCTAATTCTTATTGTCCCTTAACCAAAACGTAATGACCACCTCAAAAACAGATTTCTGGTCATTACTCCATGCAGCAGCAGGCAGGAAAAGTATATTGACCAGGAACGTCATATTTTGACTCAAATGCTAAGCTAGCTCAGAGATCCTCCCTGACACTGTGTTTTACCTGAAAAGGCATGTTATGGTTTCTAATCATGTTGACTTTAACAGTTTTATGAGCTTATGTTGCTAATCTTGGTTCTTAGCACTGTAATTAAAGGATCTTATAATTAACTAGGCTAAATTAGAAAGCGCTTTTTAGCTAATGCAAAAGCTTTAGGCTCAAAGCTCTCAAGGACACTGTAAGTATAAGCAATGTTACCTTATTATGCCAATTCCAATTATGCTTTGGGTACCATTATTTTCAGATTATTTCTTAAGTTTATAATGCACCATTTATAATAATATAATGTAAACATGGTACTGCAGTTACAAATGTGATATGCTGTGGTAACAACAGTAATAACACCTTATATGTCAGTTTTATGGGGGTTTTTTTTGTTTTTACATATGCAATTTTTTTCTGATAGCTAAGGTACAAAATAAATGGGGTCCTGGGGGTCTAGGACCCCTAGTTAACCACCTAGACCCCCTGAATGTCTTAAAATAAAAAGAAATACAGTGGGGAAAACAGACATACTTCAAATACAAGCTTAGAGATTATTGTTTAGACACAAGCTTCTGTTTTTGATATTCCTAACTAACTAGTGATGATTCAAGATTCTTGGATTCTAGAAACGTCCACCAGTGTTGCAGCTATTTTGTTCACAGAGTGTGAAAAAAGGCAAGCAGACCCTGTTGTAACTCCATGAAAACTGACATTATACCCACAATCACAAACACAAAGTACATAAATGGCCACTTTAACAGAACCATTCATGAGAAGGCAGAGTGAAGGAACCTTTTACAACCAAATACAAAAGAACAAACAAGCAAGCACACTGTTATTTCTATATCCTTTTATTGTGAATTGGATCAGAGATCAAAAAGTGAGAAACTTGTAAACATATATTTCACTCAGTGTTGGATATAATGATCACACTTACAGACCTATGGGTCAAAGCTGGTTTTGCCTGTTGAAAAAATGGATGGTATTTTTAAAAATCATGCCCTGTCACGGTAAACAAAATGATCCATTTTCCATTCCAAACAAAACGCCCCAAATGCCATCATTAGAAAGTAAGTTGAAATTACTATTGCCACATACATATACTACAGGCCAGTTGCATTCTGATTGGCTATTCACATTTCCACATACACTTCTCTGTGCTGGTATGACGTGAATCAGTTATGTTGTTTTGGCTAACTTTAGCTTAGTAGACAGTAGTCTCAGCCACAGACGCTCCACCCATCTCTGTTTATGTCATGAGTTTGTTTTCAAGAATGGCTGCTTCATGTCATGCCAAATGGCAGGCTTGTGATTGGTCATTTTCAGTGTCAGTCAAATATCTATTTCCTGCAGTAGTAGTTGGTTCCCTGCTGACTTTCCCCAGAGAGTCTCACAGTGCAGCACTGGTATTTGATTGCTGTCATACTTGGAACAGGCACTGTATTGGTGACATACCACCGGTCAACACAATGATGACAGCAGTGTTCGTAGAGCCAAAGTTTATACGCTATTAGTTCATAAAGCATCCTGACAGATAAAATATAGCCAAGGTGGACTGCGTTCATGGCTGTAATAACAGCAACAAACAGCAACAGCATCCTGGCTGTCTAATGTAGTGAGGGAAAAGAGGCGGAAAAGCTGAGTCAGCAAAGGATAAATCTTTGGATAGCGAGCATAAACCCCCCTATACCAAAGTCTGTTCTCATTAGTCTGTCACAGGTAGACAGGATGAGTTCTGTAGATTTCCTTCAAGTGCTGACACTGACTGGTGATTGATTTCTGCAATCTAACTAATCTTAAGTTATGCTGTAGCTGCACAGGGAATGCAGTTCATGCCAAAATGTTATCAAGGTCATGTGACTTAATATCAAGCTATTAAGCCCCATCAAACATAATATGTAGCTATTACTATTTTTGCAACTACAGTGATTTGAATTGGTTGTGTAGTTGATAGAAACGATAGAATGTCACTGACCCTTTCACAGACCAAATAATTATATGATCCTAGTGATTTGTTGGTTTTAGCTCCTGCAGTGGGATATGTTGTTAAGTAAAATGATTTTATATTTAGTTAATATACCTTAAAATTCTCATTTGGAAATGACTGAAAATGATAAGCTCATTTTAACATTATTCATCTTATTAAATGCTTAAAATACATAAAACAATCTTAAAATTAGCTTTTAACAAAACAATTAAGATATTTTAACTTGATATAATATAACTGTGACCACTTGATAGTCGCACTTGGCAAGTCTTGCTGGTCCTGTCTTATGATGTCAGTTTACTGCGTCTTATAGAATATCCACTGTAGACGAGTGCATTCTCTAATTACAGTATTACTATACAGCTAAGAATTGCAGTCCGGGTGCTATGTTACAGTGATTCAGTTAACACCTGTAAGATTTAATCTTGGACAAAAACTGTTTATAGATCTGTAAACTGTTTTACAGCTCGCTTCACTTATATATTAATGTATAGGCCCTGGACTTTCTGGGATTTAGAACAGTTTTCATTGCTTCAGCTATTCAGTTAAACATTAAACAATTGCTCATAAGTCATTGTCCAGTCATATACAGTAGTGTGTTTCAGGCAAAACAGTCAACAACAGTTATTTAGTAAGGGCAAAAAGCTATAGTTTAACAGACATTTAAGCACAGCCCTCAACAAATACCTCTTTTTTTCTGTATTTGGTGTGTGCACAGTTTGCCTTTATTACAGCTTGCATTCTTTCAGGAGATTTGCTTTCAGTTTCCAAAGAAATATGCTGGGATAATTTTCTTACAGTTTGGTTGCATTATTTTGCTTCTCTCAGTCTAAGTAATCCCAAACGCATTCAGTCATGCTGAGGTCTGGACTCTGGGATGTTCAGTCCATTGTCTATGGACCGTTGTTAAACACCAGTGTTTTTTTTGCGTATTGTGTATGTTTTTTTCGCAGCAACGACTTCTTGACAGGTACACAGCCTTTCATTTTTTCAGATCAGAAGCAAGACCGGAACATGATTTTCTCCTTTCTCTATAAGATAAAAGTTTTAGGTACTGTTTATCTATTGGGCACAGTTTTGGTGGTCTGCCAGGTCTCACAAAAGCAGTTTACTATCATAACCATCATTTATGTAGCTCCAGTTTTGGAATCTAAGGGGTTTTCCTTTCCCCCCTCTCTGTATGCAGGTGATTTGTCTTTCATCTAATCTTCAGAAACATGTCTTGAAAAAATAACTTACTTAATGACTATAGGTAAATGCAGGGTGATCTCTGACTGATGCACAGTACATTAGATGTACCTAGAAGTCCAGCGCAACTCATTTATTTACTGCTGGTGAACCTGTAACTCCTTACTTTCCTCATGTTCCCTTTTCTTTCAGTGAAAGTACATGAAATGTGTCAGTGGAGAAAGTGGTGTGGAAAACAGCAGCAGAAGAGATGGCTTCTGTGGCATGACAAGAAAGCATATTGATTTCTTTTGAGGGTCAGTGAGCATGATGAGAGTCTGCGGCATGTGCGTGAGAGAGATGGAGACAGAGTATGTGTGTGTGTGTTTATATATATGTGTGTGTGTGTGTCCGTGAGTGTGACTGAAAGGAAAGAGAGAGAAATAATGTGCATAACAGAATGCACGCTCTCCATTCAGGGTAGGTAATACCCTCAGAGCCTCTCGATGCTTGATTTCACAAAAAGAGTGGTGGGCAGAGTTTGATGTACCTCAAGATGACAGCTTGCTTTTCTCCAGCAAGAAAGGCAAATGAACACGTCTGAAAAGAAGAAGGGACTTTAAAAACTCTCTGCAGGCTGCATGTACAGTGTTATTAACGTTCTCCATTTCTGGAGTCTGTATGTGTGATGGGGACACTATGAAGCTAGAACATATGCCTCTTAATCAACCCTTCACCTTAAAAATGTGATTTCCTACTGCAGTTATTGTTTTGTGTTGATACTGATACTGGTGCTGAATTGTAGTGTTGGTTTCAGCAATGGGGAGCCTTATGGGGAAACGGTGCATTTTCTGACAAGCCTGCTGGCTATGAAACTGTAAGTCAGTAGATTGCCTGTGTGGTAAAATGTTCATGGTCATAATGGCAGTATATCAGGTGAAGGTAGTGGGCGATATCCTATTTGGCATTATTTACCTTAGTAAATGTATGATCCAGTGTACATGGTTAGTACAAATACTAACCATAGCCTGTTACCTTCTTTCACTCATCTTCTGCTGTGTAGTCACTTACAGTATGACTTAAAGTAAGTCCACTTTGTTACTGAGG
Organism: Prochilodus magdalenae; assembly: GCA_024036415.1. Classification (NCBI taxonomy): domain Eukaryota; kingdom Metazoa; phylum Chordata; class Actinopteri; order Characiformes; family Prochilodontidae; genus Prochilodus; species Prochilodus magdalenae. The sequence continues at coordinate 254,787 of JAMWET010007263.1, forward strand.
AAGTGAACATTAGAGGTATATATGCAGTGAACCAAGCAATTTCTAATGATAGCCTTTTGCCTAGGTTTAGCCTTTAATGTAGTGTCCTTTAGAACTGCTTTGTGGCCTCTGTAAATCAACCGTAACATTTCGCTGAGTACCAATAAAGCGTGGTAATGTAGATTTCTATAGGACATACGAAAATAGATTGCGGATACATATACTGTATATATTTTTTATGTCGCAGTATACTACTCTGAGCAAGAAAATAAATAATGCTACAAATACACATACAAATAATACAAATAAACAATAAGAGCCTCATAACAATCTGAACTGTGTTCTACTTGTGTGCAAACACTCACTCAGAAACTGTCACAAGCACACAATAAAGGCAGCAAAATGTTGCACTGTAATCACAGAAACAGATTAATAAAGAAAACTAAATGACACAAACATGATAGAGGTGTGAATTCACTACACACACTATAGATGTTTCTATCATTTTACCCTTTTCATCTATGTAAATCAGCTGGATAAAATACAGTGCAGTGCAGTTCAACACCACTACCAACAACAACCGTAACAATGAAGATGTAGTTAGAGTAATACCTCTTTGACAGTGTCGGCAGAATATATGATAGAGCTGTTTTATTAGATTTTGTATTTATGAAGTGGCTGGAAAGTGTATATTATATTGTGCATATTGTAAGTGAACACAGATATGTTATATTCTCTGCTGTAATGTTGTGTAGGAGACACTGTTAGTTTTATGGCTTTTTTGTGAATATGTGAGGTATTCATGTTTTTGCCATTTTGAAATCTGTTTGACGCAGGCTTTTCTGCATTACCTCTAAAATTAATATTTATAGAGGGTTTTAATATTATTATAATTATTTGTGAGAGCCAAAGTGCAAATGTGTTAAAACTCTGACAAGCATTGTAGTTGAATAAAACCTTTTTACCTAGTTCCCCTATGAGACCACAGTTGTGTACTTTATATTTGAACCCATAAAATGCTTCCTAAATTTGGTAAATAATATCACAATGAAATCATATTTTTTGTAATCATTTTTTATGTCATGTTGTGTTTAAGCATCAAATAACACATTTTCAAATAGATTTTGCTGCTGGGACATTTACAAAATACCTGAAGATGCACCTTTGTATATTTGCTTATCAGCAAGTTAACCACAGTCAGAGCAATTCTAACACTTAAGATTACGCACTTATACCAACCTAAAGCTAAACCAAATGCTTTGTCTACTTATGTAATCAAATGTGTAATCTATTTTAATCAAGTACCTCTATAATAAATGTGTTTCATTTTCAAAGAAAAGGAAATAACTTTCCTGGTTAGAGTATTAAATCCGCTGATCTCCTGGACTCAATTTCCCAGAGTGCACTACGCGATGACGTCACATCCACATGTCCACAGTCAACCAATCAATCCCGCTCAAGGTCACCAGAATACTGATTGAGTTCAGCTGTGCTTCCTGTTTATAAACCCCACACATCTCAACCACTCTTTGCGAAGGTTTGCCAACTCTGGTTGGGGTTGTGGCTTGCTATCTTTGTTTACTGGTTTTGACTTTGTTTTGTTCCTGACTCCTTTTTTCGACTTTTTCCTTTGTCTTTATAACTGCCTCGCTGTTTCCGTCCTCCTGACTACGCCTAGCTATTTCCCTCTGCTTCTGTCTGCCTTCCTGTTTGTCTCCCTGACTCTCGACCTCTGCCTGTCTGTACCACTCATGACCAGGTATTACCCCTTTGCATTGCTGGCTCGTCCTTTGTTATTGTGTAAAACCTCCAGTCTGGTCAATAAGACTCCTTTAACCTTTGCTCTGTTAGCAGCTGTTAGACAGCTGAGTTGTCGTTACAGTGTAAGAATGGACAGAGTTTTTTCAGATCTGAAGCAAAAATAAAGCTCTTTCTGAAAATAGTTAATTAATTAGTCCCCCACATTACAATATTATTGCTATGCCATTCAGCACTCATTGACCAGAATGCAGAAAAAACCCTGGAGAGGTCTGAAGTCCATCACTGGGCAGACACCAAGCGAGTCACACATCTCCTGAAATGGTTAAGTGGTCAATCACTAACTAAGTAGTTAATCACTAGAGTTGTTAATAAATTATGTCCCTTGATACAATAATATTGCTATACTAGGTTCATTCATCAACCGCCTAAACCACTTATTCTCCTGGGTTGCAGGAGCCAATCCCAGCACTCATTGGTCAGAAAGCGGATACACCCTGGACAGGTCACCAGTCCATCACATGGTAGACACACGTTCATGTGTGCATGTGATACAGTATCTTAAACTCACCTGATTGCACGTCTTTGTACTGTGAGGATACACCAGACCACATTCGCTCAGACACTGGGAAAACATACCAGCTCCACACATACACACTGGTCACCTGGCTGGGGAATCAAACCCAGATTCCCTGTGGGCTGATATGATACTAATGGGCTAACTTATGCACTGTTACAGTCACATAGGAATCCAGTTCCCTTGGCATCCACATATGACAAGTTGGCTTTATTTTAGTACCAAAAGTATAATTTGTATATGCAGTTCATACAAGACACTGAAGATACACTATAACTGTTTTCTCCACCTGTAGTCCTAACTCTATATTGAATAAAGGAATTCTAGTTCATTTTTGCATATTAATGTTCGTATCAGTGAAGCTTGCAGGTGCAAAACTATGCATAGGGATAACATACAGTTACTGGCATGATAAAGATTGTGGAGGATATGAGGTCGACCTATAGACAATCTTTACACTTATTTCCTCCAACAACCCCCCCACTCTCCTCCAACCGCCTCTGTCCTTTGCCTGTGTTCCAGTGCAGATTGCCATGGTGATGATTCACGAGCTACGGCTGGCCTTGGTTTCTATGGTCCGCTCTCATTTCCATCTGAAAGGTTTGTTCTCTTTCACTATCTCTTCTCCTCATCCACTTCAGCCTGTGATACATATCTTGCTGTGCATGTGCGTGTCTCTCTCTCTTTTTCTCTCTCTCTCTTTCACGCGTACGCTTCATCCATTTCTATCCATTTTTTTATTCATTCTCTCTTTGAGGAACCACAGGGGTGCTGATTCCCATTTTTCTTGGTGCCTGACCCCTATTGAAAGGCCCCGCCACCTCCGTCATAGAGCGTTCCCCACAGGTAATGTAGAACTGAAAGCAAGCCCTGAAAAAGCAAACGAGAAAGTATAAAAAAAATGAATAAAGCACAGTTCAATAAATCAAGGACTGCGTTTTAGCCTTGTTTTTCTGTTTCACTGATCTAATTTGATGTTCAGATACACAGAATAATTTCCCGCTATCGTGTAGCTATTCTCATCTCTGACATCAAAAGAAAAAACAAATCATAAACGGAGGTTCATATTAGTCTTTATAAGGAGATATTAATGAGTCATGTTGTATTTTTTCCTAGGTCCCTTTTGATCTGGAGTGCTACAGTAATCCTGCTCTTCATCTGACTCTTAGTAAGCCTCCTCTCCAAGCTTGCAATATGAGAAACAAGTGTTTACATTTTCAGTTTTTTATTATTTTTATTTTTTTGCTGTATCTGACACTGAATGGAAAGCACATAGCCCTGTGATCTCTGTAGACACTCACTGGCATTAGATTGGTTCATACTGAAGCCCCCATTGACTTTAACCATGGCACTGTCACCACTGGCACCTTTGCCATCCTATGAGTCAGGTTCACTACATCACTTACCACAGAACTGGCTCTGGGAGCAATATCAGCATTCATGAAATGGGTTTCCGTGGCCAAGCAGCTGTATATAAGCCTAGGATCACTGTGTCCAATACCACATGTTGGCTGAATAGATGAACGAATTTGATGTGTGAATTTGGGTTTGATGGATTCCAGCTTAGTGCTGTTTTTGTTTAGTGGAGAAGGGCTAATGGTGTGGGGCTTTTTTAGGGTTGGGAACCATAGTTCCAGTGAATCCAGAGTGGACATAGGCATGCCCTAAACCAAACCCTTTACAGATATAATGTTAACTAAGAACATTGAACTTTTTTACTTGATTTGAGTCATTTTGAGACACCCAAGAATTTCAGGGTGCACTGCCTAAATGTCCTAGTTAATATCATTTTGTAATTAGGAGATATCACATATAATATAATAATGTCCTGTATTTCAGGGAAGGTTGCCCTGTAGTTCTTAAAATTATTCCCAAAGTGATCAAAAATACACTCTAAATTGTTTCCTGACAAAAAAAACCATAGACACAGAACAATCAGGGGTACATGTCTAGAAATACATTGAAAAATCACAATGCACAAATGAGTCTCTTTTAATGATACTGGATATTCATACAGCCAGCTGGTAGCATCTATCTCCTTTAAAAGAGGTATCTGCTGGAAGTTCTTCAAAATGAGCATCTGAGAAACCTTTAACCACCTGTTTCAGTGAGTGGTAAGCAGTTGCTCTTAAATATGCTATGAATCCCTTCCACTGTCTCCTCTCGCTGTTCTGCTTGCCAACATTCTGACTTCTGTTGAGCGTCCCGTGTCCCTAACGACTTTGTTCTTCATTAGTCTAATTCATTCAGGGCGACACAGTCCCCGCCCCCACTAACACCGACCCCAGAGGCTGAGAAGCTTAGAAGGCCGAGAGGTGGCATGCCGACAAGGAACTGTCAGGATGTGTCACCATGGCAACAGTAGGGAAGCATTTCTTTTTCTGAACGAGAGCGAATGAGTTATCTCTGTTTCCTTTTCGGCTGAGCAATTTATTTCCCCCTACCATCGCCTGTGTGTTCGGCATTTTGTGTTCTAGACACAACTAATTACGCTCTCCCATAGAAACGGCAAAGAGACTCTCGCTTGTTAGTGGTACATGGTGATTTGTTGCTTTCTTGAATGTAAAGAAGTAAAGACTGGCCTAGTCAGTAAATTGAAAAGCCCAAATAGAGCTGTGTAATGACTGAAAGGAGGAAAAACATGTCCATACACTTGTTCCCCTATTGCCAGAGTTCAGTAGCACATACAAATTTGTCCCTGGTTCCTCATTTTTACTTGCCAATTCATTACATTCCTTACTAATATTAGAAAGCGCAGTCTCTATTTTAGAATGCTCAGTGGTCAGATGTGTGACTGGTTATGACTGATTCCAATATCAAGTATCGCTGAGGCATGTGCATATTTTCCTGCTACTCATTATGCTTTCGCAGTGTGATTTTAATTGAATCTCTGCTCAGGTTTGAAAGGACAGGATATTGCAATGAAAAATGTGGCCTTTATCTCTAGGGGGACAGCACTGGTGTTATCTCATTTTATTCCTCACAGTTTTATTCCTCTTAAAAGTCCAGTTTACTGAAACTGAATAGCGGAACGTTGGCTAGCTGCACACTGCCGAATTCAGGCCTTGTAGCACGCTTTCTCTTTGTTGACAGGGCCAAACCATTTGCTCTGATTTGTGAGAAAAGAGGGAGAAGGTCTGTGATGGAAGAGTCAGGCTTCAGAATATGGGCTTGTCGCAGCTCGGAGACGTGTCAACCGGTTTCCCCTCAGCTGACTAGCCGATGATATTAACCTGACCCAAAAGGATTTCTCGGAACGCCTCACGCAAAAAAAAAAAATCACTTTCCTCTCAGAAATGTGTCATGCTCTGGGACACCTACTTCATCACCCGACAACCTATCCACTGGTAGCAGCATGGCAACTTTTTCTCCAGCAGCTGTCATTTCAGGCACAGTGTTACCATAACCTGTGTGGCTGCTTCGGTACTTCCAGAACAGAAGATGAACTCTGCCTTACCTATAGTGTTCACGGACAAGTTCATAACTCACCAGCTGTCGGAGGAGACCGAGCGAAGTTGAGAGGAAGGCTTTGAAGCTTTTTTTTTTTTGGTGGATAACTAAAGGACTGAGTTATGGAGGTAGAGGAAGGAGGTTGACAGATTGAGGGATTGGGGTGGTTTAGGGAGAAGGAAGCAGACAGCATGGCGGGAAGCCCTGAACAGGCAGAGATCTAAAGCTCTTTGCCATCACCTCAAAGGCTGTGGCGCTCCTACAGCTAATCACAATGCCTTTCCCACAAGCAAGGTGGAAGTGTGTACCGAAGTTCTGTTTAAGCCACAGCAGCACACAGACAACAAACACGACGAGACATGGGGATAGGACAGCATTACATAAATCCTTATGGAGCTTTCTTTCACAATATCTTCTCACAGAACTCCTCCAGGTACTTTTAACAAAGGCATGTACACTCATCCTCAGAAGAATAGTTGCACAAATATTTGCACCCAGAAAGAATCAACCAACAGGAATGACACATGATGGGTGGGTTTGACATCTTGACACATGCAAATTATTACATTTCATCCTCAGTCTTTTATGTAACATGAGCAAAGACTGGCCTTATATCTGTACCTTACTGACACAACAGTCACGATTGCAGACATTCAGTGAGCAGTGATGCCCTCTATCAGTCATATTGTTAGTACAATGCAAGATTACATGCACACAGACCGTTACAACAACAGCCCTTAACACCACATCAGCGTCACCAAAGACTGCAATGGTGTCATGCCAGTGTGACTGAGAGTGACTCAGAATGGCAGCGGGTCATCTTTAGTGATGGTAGAGTCTTGGTAGAGATGACCAACTAATACATGTATGGAAGCACCATGGTCAGCACTAAGATGATCAATGTTCAAAAGGCCTGGTGTCACTCCACCTCCACCGCTACTGGGAAATCTGCAGGAGCTATGGGAGAATATTGAAGCTGCATTAGGAACCTCTACAATTCACTGCTGAGATGTCTGGCTTGTTGCGTTGGCAAACATGGGGGCCAATGAGACACTACTTCTGTATATGTAGCTCAAAAAATATTCCCCATATAAGTCTAAATTTATTACTATTCACTGTTCTTGGCTAACTGTATCTTCCTTCCCAATAGCATTGCTATCTGACACTTTCTTCTGAGTGCAGCTACATTTTTTTTGTTGATGAGAGGAAAACATAGCTATAGATGTTTTTCACTTTCACGCCTCAGCAGTAGTAAAAGACAAAGACATGTTGAAGTTCACTGGCTGTGTAGGTTGTAGACATTTTAGACACAGTGACCACTAAAGTAGAGTTTATGTGTTTCTTTATAGAGAACTATTTTACATCAAAGCTCTCTAAATGACTTTGTTTGACATAGTCTCTATGATTTGGGTGGAATTTCTCCTTAAATGTGTTTCTATGGGTAAAAGCATATATTTTATGACTTACATTTTCATTTAGGTCTTCTAAGGTATTACAACCTCAAAGGCAAAGAACTTTCTCCTTTTCTTCTGCCAATCAGGCAAGTCTTTATGCATTTTCTGAAACTGCTCATGTTATTTGTCTTTTACCATTGATTAGCGCCCTTGCCACATGCGACTGCATCATGCACCACCTAAAAATCTTATTATTTGTTTTTAATATTAGGCATTGTATCAGGCAATGTATTCATAACACAATAAATTACTGTGAGGGAACCATTAAAGGCATTAAATATACCATAAACCAAAACCAAAAGAAGTTTGTTTTTACCATTTTACAGCTTACCATGTACAGGTGCAACAAATCTCAGTGTGACTGTTATTTGCAGTAATACAGGAGATGATGAGTTTTTTTTCAGCTCATTAGTTGGGATGCGATTGAATTTCTTGTCACATAGGTATATGATTAAGGTATGGTGAGAGGATCTGCTCTGTCTTTGAGAGACTCCTGTGGATTTTCAGGGGTCAAGAACCAGAGAGTAAATATACCAAGGAAAAAAACCAAAGGAAATCCAAGAGAGTAAATCAGGGAAAACAATAGAGGTCAAAACCAGAGAATCAAAATACAGTAGAAAAGCAAACAAAATCAAAGGGAAAATCGAAAGAGAGAGAAAACCGAATAATCAAAGGGAAGTCAAAAACCAGAGAAAGCTAGTTGAGAAAACAGGAGATAAATGCTCCGTATGCAAACTAGGTCAGCAGTACTTCACAAGGACTATGTGTTGTGTTGAGGGTTTTAAATGCAGCAAGGGGAATGAGCAGCAGGTGTGTGTAATAATAGTATTCAGGCGAGGAAGAGCGTGTGTGATTGGTGAGTTCTGGACATGTGGCTATGACATCATCGAGAAGGGTGTCCTGGGAGATCGGGAGCTCAGAAACAGATGGGAAACCCGGAAGCGTGATACATATCAGAAACCGCTGAAATGGCATATATAGAAACTAGTGGAATTTCCTTCTAAGTACTCCTAGGTTCTCCTGCTTCTCACCCCTAGTCTAGAGACACAAGAAGTAGACTCGAAAATATGACACATTCTGACCCAATACTTTAACAGATCTTTCTAGATCTTTTTGGTCTGTCAGTATGTGATAACAATGCAAATAACAGAACAGTCACTCAGCAGAGTCCCCCCCAGCCCCATACACCCAGTTCACCCACAACTGCATTGCCAAACATCACACCAATCACTTAATCAAGTCTGCTGATGACACAACAGTCATGGGGCTCATCTCACAAAAATGAAACAGCCTACAGAGAGGAAGTGATTCAGCTGCAGTTCTGGTGCAAGGACAATAATCTTTCTCTGAATGTCACCAAGACAAAAGAAATTATTGCAGACTTCAGAAGGATGCAGACGACTCACATCCCTCTGCACATCAACGGGACAATGGTGCGAGATGTTGCACAGCCAAAGAAAGTACAACAATGCCTTTATTTCCTCAAAAGACTGAGGAGCAAAGGCATTCCCACACCCATCCTCATCTGCTTAGAGAACATACCCACCCTGCAGCATTATTTATTATTTTTTATTTATTTATTTATTTATTTAACAGGGACAGTGCACATTAATCAACATTTCAGTTTCTACATCAATGTAAATGTGCCGGAGTTAGCTAAAAAGCAAATTTTCATCCATCACTGCATCACTGCTTTGCCTTAAACAGGCAAGCACTACACCAGGTAGTGAAGACTGTCCAGTCTATCAATGAATCAAGCATCATGCTTCTATAAAAAAGGGTGCAAATAAAAAGCATGCAGCATTAATAAAGATATTTCTCATCCCAGACTGTTTACATGATCTCCATCTGAAAAAAGGCTAAAGAGCACCCGGGCCAAGACCTCCAGACTTCTCTACAATGTTGCTATTACAGCTACAGCAACCCGGGCAGTACATGGTTTTGTGTTGTCCTGACAATTCACTTGTCAAATTGAGGATAGCAGCATGCAAGATTTCACATCAATTGGGCAATCTTGGTACTTTTGTACATGTTGTAGCTCCCCCTTGCCTACAGTGCCCCAAATACCTATGTCTGTAAAGTTCAATAACAACTGGTCAAAGTATTTTTTACAATTAAAGCAGTGCATGTGCAGTTTTGATCATATAAGCTCCACCCCACAATTATTATTATATAATGAATTATTATTAATCTTATATAATTATGCCTCTTTTTTTAGTTCTTAAGAAACTTTAACATACATTTGTTGTAACAACGTGTGTTGTAATACTGTAGTCCGGTCTAGGTGTTAAAGGTCTCAACATCATCACTCGGTCTTGTAACTGTCCAGCGCTGAGGTGGTCTCTTCTCCAACTTGTTCAAGCCATCTGCAGTGCCTCTATCTGAAGTAACTGGAAACTGAAATTTCTTCATTCATTACTGAATATGAGCAAAACCTACAAACAGACCAAAACAGTTTTTGTCTGTGTGTCTAAATAAAATCTGTTTTCTGGTATTCACTGTAGATTAACTGAATATAATTTCTTTGTTGATTGTTCCTTTATATAAATAGCCTGGGTTTGAGCTCTTTGTTAATAGAATTAAATTTTAAATTAACCACAGTAAAAGTAATTCATTACTTTCAGGGTTGCATAATGGAACACATCGGGATAGCAATAAAACATAACTATATTAACTTTACCAAGAATTACAGTCTCTGTGTAAAAATTAAGACTCTGATGCTTGTCTACAAAGCCGAACTTCCACTGACTATGCAAACAGCAGACTCTCTTGTGGCCTTCAACCCATCTCTTTGTAAAGCACTTAACTGAGTGAATACTAGTAAATGTATATATTGGAATGCTTATCCACTTATATTTTTTAACGATTAACATTTCTTCTCTCTAGGGATGAGAGATAGCTTGGGAAGTGCACTGCATTGAACTCTGTGTTCTTCTTTCTAGGTGTTAGCACTGGCCCTTGTCTGGGCAGCATCTGAGCTTGAGGCGAGTTTTACACTCTAACCTTTCTTGAACTAGCCAGAAAACATTGTCAGATAAACCTTTATGGCATTTAGCTAATGCTCTTATCCAGAGCGACTTGCAAGGTTAATCATATTACAGGTAGGCCAATATAGTGTTAGTAGTCTTGCCCCAGGACTCTCATTGGTGTAGCACAGCATCACCCAGACCGGGGTTCGAACCCCAGTCTTCTACATGTGGTGGTGGCTCTCGGGCGGGTAGTGGTGTTACACCACTACACCAAGGTACACAGGTACAACACTAGGTACAGTTGTAAATCGCTGTGGAGCAGCGCACCTGCTAAATGCCTTAAATGTAAATGTATGCTGCAAACAATAGACATTGTAGCAAGAGTTTCATCATTATTTAGATTAATGGAAGACAAATGAATCAGGCATTTATTTGGTAAACAGATAATTCTACAGCAGTAAACTAATCTAGGTGTAAACTCTTCATTCCCATTTGTTCCCACAACTGTAAATCACACTTTTGCTAACTGGCATGATAATAAAGCTGAAGTGAGCAGTGTTATGAGCAGTAACGTTGATTTTGTTTTCACATAAATACATTCTTTAAGTAACATGTTCTATTAAGCCTATTTGCCTAAGGCATTCTAAATGAATGTACAATTTCTTGTGACTAAGTGCCACTGTTCATTATAATACCTTTTAAATGGCAAGTAAAACAACTATAAAGCATACCATGATGGATATTATAAACAATTAAATTGCTGTTACTGAGTGCTTCATGTAAAATTACTGATATTGTATATTTTATAATAAAAAAATAGTATCAAGTTAGATTTTTTATGTGAGATGAAAACATTTAATTCAAAGTGGTTTGAATTCAAATGAAAAAAGCACAAACACAATACTGCAGTTTATTTCTCAAAGAGACTATAATAAACAGTTGTTTTGAATGTTTGTTCGTCCTACAAGGTCCAAATATGAACAGAATACGTAAGTGGTAGCTAATTAAAACCGCAAGTCTGGCAGCTTATCCAGCAGTAATAAAAGATGTACAGTATATTACAAACCAATACACATAAACAGTACAACATTTCAAATTCAAATATGACCTAAAATATCGCTTTCCTTGAAGCACTCACCAATGGCATTTTTTTCCTGTTCACAGTATTTGTTTCTATTTTTTTTTCTTTTTTTCCTATTTTGTTTTGTACAACCTTTTATTTAACCTTTGTATTCTAAATTATGCTTTGTTTGCTTTGTTTACGTTTTACTGATCCTTTTGTTTGATCTTTTCCAAAAAGGTCACATACAGTTTAATGTTTACATGTGGTTAATCATGCAATGGTCTTTATCTGTGTAGAAGTTATTACAATGGATAGTGAGTGTTACAACTAATTATAAACAATTAATTACAGGGCATGACTCAAACCTTATAATGGATTATTAGATTTTTTGAATATGCTTACAAGACATTGTTACCAATTTAGAATGTGCACATTTGCAACTGCTTATTAACACCTTATAGAAAGTTTGACCATTCTTCCTTCAATAGTTTGGAATTATAATTAAATTCAAAGCTAAAATAGTCTGCTCCCACTTAGCTGTCATGTGAAATGCAATGTTTAAAAGCATTGCTAATTAAGAAGACAAATCAGCATTAAGTCATAGCAGCAAAGAACTTACTTCTGGCACTTACACAGGTGGTGCTGCACTAAAGAAGATTAAAAACTTTCCAGCTTATATTGTTTCATACAGTCATGTGTTACCTGTGTACCTGTTACATGTGTAACTGCAGAAATACCCACTGTGTAAAGATGTTTTCCAACATGCATGTGCAAACACATGAACCCAAACATAAACCAACCTCACTTACAGTCCTAATGGTGGGAGACACAGTGTGTCCATTATAATTAAAGTAAATAATGACTTAATGGTCTTTTGTTAGCCTCTCATAGCTGGCTGTTCTTTGTAGTATCACAACATCATACCATACTAGTTTCCTTTTGGGAGCTGTTATTGATTATATAATAGTGATAATGTAAATTCATATTCATCTGTAAAAGTTAAGAATTAGATAAATTGTAATTACTGCTCTAAAAATCCATTAGATACTTGCATATATAGATATAACCTGTATACAAGTTACATATGTTTGAATATATATATATAATTCAAACACAACAGATATAACACAGACAACAACAGCAAAATTATGTTGTTTGTGGTTATACTGTCAAATATGTGTGTGTATGTGTATATATATATATATATATATATATATATATATATATATATATATATATATATATATATATATATACACGTTCTGATTTGGTCTGTAGGTATGATTTGGTATATAGTCTTATGAAAAGAAGTAAGCATGTTTATAAGCTTGTAAGCTTGCCTACAAATGTTCATTAGGACTTTATTACTTGCTTATTAAGAGTTTATAAATTATTAGTAGGCAGAGCCTTTTGTCTGTCTTTAATGACATGACAAGTAAATCAATTGTCATAGACAATTATGTCATGGATTATGCTGCAGAGTTTATTGGTTTTTACATGTAATCAGTATACTTTAATACCGAATAATGTTTGAAAAATAACCCTCCCAACCTCTGACAGGCAGTGTTTCATGTGGTAATCTGTTTTCCACAGTAAAGTAACAGCTTAATCTGCACCTGGTATGCTATCAGACAGAGGAGGACAACCAGAGCCAATGTGGTATGGGTTTGTGAGTGGGGAGCTGTCAGCATTGTTTTACAGGTGGAAGCAATGCCTCATGCATTATTGAGAAGGGGAACCTATCTTTTGTTGCCTTCACAAAGACCATGACCAGACATCGCCTTTCTGCAAGAGTTACTCATAGCATCTCTAGTGCAATGAAAAGAAGCACTCGCAACCCTTGATTTTAAAAGATGCTTAGCTTCAGTAGCAAGGGAATACAACAACCAGCAACAGAGCACGCCCAGTTTTATTCCATACCCATGGGCAAGAACAGCAAGCAGAACCTCGAAAGAGGCAAACGTGCTGTAACCAAAGTAGAAAAGACATGGGCTGCTCAATGTTTTTATCCTGAAACAGAGCTTTGAGGATAACCAGCAGAGAGCTGAGGAAATAGATGCACTCTTTATTGTCCATTGACTTTCACATCATCCCGCTATCCTAATAGATTCACCTGCAAAATAGGGAACAGTACAAGCTGTGCCAGTTCTGAAAATGTCCAACCCAAGAGGGCAAAGCGTGTGCCAAAAAAATGAGCAAAAGCCATCTGAATGGCTCATCAGGGGACATTAGAAGACTGATAGATGAATGCTACATTGTTCAATTGTGTTTCTGTTAGGGAAACCCCCAGATGTGCATTTGAGGTGTAGTCAAAGGTTTGATGAGTGTGGCGGAGAGCCAGAGGAGTTGATTTCCAACAAGCACCGAGAACCAATCCAATTAAAGTGGAATTACAGAGGAGTCATGTTGAGTTACATACCTCCCCTGTGCCTCTCCTGTGAAAGGAAGCTCAGACGAGATGCATCTTATCACTGGCTCCATCTACAGCTTACTTGCTGAGAGGAGATTGTTTCTAAAGCCAATGATCTTATGCTTTTGAACCCACAGTGACATTTTTGTTTTATTTCTTCAAGAAAGTCATCCTAAGAAAGGTTCAAGTAAACCTAAACCAAAGTTAAATGGATTATTGATACTTGAAAGCTTGGCGGTTCTCCCTGGTCGCCTTTATTTGAGAGGAATTGGATGTGGAGACTGTTGAAAAAATACTACATTTTGACCTGTCTGTGAACTTTGCCCATTGTGTTTGGGTTTGTGGAGGCCTAACCCAAGGCAGAATAGGAGTGGCGTGACTCTGACCTTGACACTGAGAGCGCCGGGCAGCTGTGTTCAGCTGCTGTTGTGCTGGAAGGCTAGAGAATCCAGCTGGTAGATAATGGAGGAGGACAGAGTTGACAGTTGGGTGGTGGCCATATTGGATTGCTGATTTGAGGGGAAAAAGGGAGGTGTGACCCTTTTGCACCATACTGAGAATGCTCTGCTTGGTGGTTAGTCTCGTAATGTCTAATGACAGGGGTTGGCTTGGGGAAGCCAGTCCCAGATTGACTCAGAAAGGTGAGCGACACCCAGAGATGGAGAAAGACAGCAAGTCTGGACCTGTCTCCCTTTAGAATCCTCGGTCCATCTGTGCAGTGGTGGCCTCCATGTGGTCAGGATGAACTAGGGCTGTTTGCCAGCCATAATTGAGAAAGAGACAAAGACAGGCTTCCACCAATTTCAGGCACACACTGACCTCTTCTGATCATGCCATATGTGACTAGGTGAAAAAAGACTTTGGGTGGTTTAATAAAGTTAGCAGAACATAACTCCAAAGCTGGAGCGTCTAGAGAACTTATGGGAATATCTATGCAATATAAAGACAGCTGATGGTGCGGATATTAAGTATATAGCTCTGCTACATGTCACTGAGGATGTCAAAACTATTGTGAATGGTCATGGCATGTGTTGTTTAGTAATAAAACACTGTCCTCTTAGAACTATTGGTAATTGTCATGACAGGTACCATAAGGTTTGGCATCATGACAACTTAAGTCACCTGCTATTGGCATTCCTGACATTATCAGTAATGGTAACATGACACAATATTATTTTTACTGAACATTAGGTTCGAGCGATGTCTACCTAACTGGCATACTGGGAAACATCAAAATAGACAATGGCTTTTTTTTTTTTTTACCATTCACTGCTTAATGAAGTTAAGGTGAGTGAGCTTATATGTAGAGTTATTCTATGCCTCTGAAGCATTCTGGGACAATGTCTAATTTGCAACTGTTAGTGAAGACAAAAAGAACAACAATGCCACAAGCTTATACAGCACAGAGTGTTGTAATGATTGACTGAGATGATCCAGATGTTAGTGATAAAATCTGTGTTAACCTGGTAATAATCACTGTTTACTCACTACATGGTCTTTCTATCTGTCTGTATTCTACACTTATTAACAGGCTAGAAAGATTATCAAAGCCTAGCTGCCTAACGGGCAAATGCTATTTATGATTTCAAGCTAGTAAACCGATTGCAAATGTAAGTCTTTAAATAAAGCTTTACCTAAAAACTGAGACATACAAAAATATAGAACTTAGTAACTCAGTGCTACTTATGTATCTTTTAAAGTGAAAACTGGGTGTATTAAATGAATGAGTTATGAATTAATTAGCACAGAGCTAATACTCTACTCCCTTGATGCTAATATATGTAGCTACAATGATAAAATTCCAGAAGAATTTTTAAATGCTGGTTAGAAAAACATATTTATCAAGCATGAGTGTGCAAAGGGAATACTTTATGGTTCTATTTCTGTACTTGACTCAATTTAATTACTTAATTAAATATCATATGGGATATATAACACCGTATAATAAAGCATTAAGCTTATATTTTATAAAGCAAGACTAATTTAAGTGAAATCACTTTAATAACATGATGAATTGGTGTACCATTAGACTGTAAACTTGATTCTCTGGCTAAAGCGTTCCTGCTGTCAGTGTGGAACAGAGAGGGCTAGGATGGTGATGGATTGTGGTCCGACAATGCTGGCTCTGTCAACTAGCAATGATGGACGAGGGCATTGTCGATCTGCCCAACCCAACCTGTCCTGACAATACCTGTTTATGACGACACGTGCAGTTGCACATTTATTGTTAAGTAGCAGAGTTTAGGTAAAATGTTGGCTAAAATAATTGTGGACATATTGGGGATGTTGGGGATTGTTAACATTAGCTGAACGCTAATACAGGATGTGTTTGTGTCAGTTAAAGAATATTGTAGAAATATTATGGAATTTTATACAATATATTGTATTGCTGTCCGTTTGGCTTTTATGTTGCAGCTTTGTCAGCCCTGAAGGAACATTGTTTTAGCTCTTGAACTTGAATGAAGACACTGCTACTTTAGATAAACTAATGCACACATACTATTACATTAGTATTTATTTCTGCTTAAAATGTATTTTTATCACACAAGTTAAATTTGGGTTTATTTTTCAAGCTGCTATTGACAGCCTAGTCATTAACTTAGTTAGCTCACCTGCGTTATGTAGAAAGTGATACACTCAGAGAGAATTGTTTGAGAATTGCAGCAGTCTTTATTTTGCAAACTATCAATTGGCATAGCATTGTTATGCAGTATTTACAAACAGGAGGGTCTGTGTCATTATATTTCCTATGGACCCATATGGTCTTTAAACAAACTAGAAGTATGTTATACAATATAATATAATGTGGGAGGGTGTAAAGATTGCTTTTGAGTGGTGTTGATTGGGACATTGGATCATGGTGTCCACAGTGCAAATATAGCCATTTATCTACTATCCAAAATGACCAGAGGGTTTTTATATGTGATGCTAATAATAGTAAAACTGTGGAAAATCTAAAAACATATATAACTTTTCTTTCAAAACTATTTTGACTTACAACATCCTGCATCTATCTCTCTACCCTGCACCTATCTCTCTCAAAGGTAAATAAAAACATATATGACAAAAAACACATTCATAAATGTTTATTGCGATAATGTGTAATTATTTGTTTATATCTTAACCAAAGTGCAAAATAAGCTTCCTGGGGGGTTTGGGACCCGTCTAATTAACCTCTTGGAACCCCTGAATGTTTCAAAATCTAAATGCCTATGGATCCCTAAAAATATTAATAGGACTCCATGCTGTTTGTTAGAAAAAAACAAAATATGAAAAAAATAAAATGACAAAACATAAATATATATATTTCCCTGAAGTTATATTCTCTGATCAATTTCAGGAAAACATAACTGTTTAGCAGGTAAGCATCTGTCTTGGCATTCTTAACTAGGGTAAGAATTCAACCAATTATCCTTCAGTCTTGTGTATTTATTGTTACCCTAGCATATTTGTAAATCTGAGAACCAAGAGTGATGAAGAGCACATTACCAAACTAGAACTTTAACATGATGCTGGTGTGCTTACTGTGGTAAATTTGGTAAATAGAGTTTGCTGTTTTGAATAAACCACACAGTAAAAACTAATTTCTATACACAGCCTGGCCAAAAAAGGTCACACACACACCAATATTTCGTTGGACCGCCTTTAACTTTGATCCTGGCATGCATTCGCTGTGGCATTGTCTCCACAAGCTTCTGCAACGTCACAACATTTATTTCTCCAGAGTTGCATTCATTATTCTGCATGGTCTTGTTTTGAGGATGGGAGATTTGTACCACTGTGCAAAGTCTTCTTCAGCACATCCCAAAGATTCTCAGTGGGGTTCAGGTCTGGACTCTGTGGTGGCCAATCTATGTGTAATTATTATGTCTCTTTCACAATTTGAGCCCAGTTTATTCTGGCATTGTCATCTTGGAATATGATGTGTTATCAGAGGAAAAAAAAAAATCCATTGATGGAATAACCAGGTCGTTCAGTATATTCAGGTCCTAGCACTGGCCCCACAGGCCCCAGGTAGACTCTAGGCATGTTGGGTGCATCACTTCAGCCACCTCTTTTCTTACCCTGATGCCCATCACTCTGGAACAGGGCAAATCTGGACTTCATGATCTCAGACCACATGACCTTCTCCACTGCTCCAGAGTCCAGTCCTTATGCTCCCTAGCAAATTGAAGCTGTTGAGTGACTGTCCATCTTCTCCGTCCAGGAACTCATTATTATATGCCTTTGACTTAACGACTAGAAGCTATGTGAATGGCAAGGTCTGAGTTCTCTGCAGGATCATGTTCATAATTACTGGACAGACTGTCATCTCTAACAGTCCTTTGTCTCTCATTACTACATGCTACACCTTGCCTTTCAGTTCCACTTTAATGTGTTATTTACGATTACGGAACCGCTGACCTGAGATGTTGTCAAATTACAAACGCCGCCCCCTCGTGTTAATGACCATCATCTTCTTCCTTGTTTATGCAAATTCAAACACACCAGTTCCATTACAGTAACTGTGTTTTCCCCTTCATTTGCTTTCAGGTCTTTGTTGTAAGCATGCGGTTAACTGGACTTGAATGTAAGCAGTGTGATGCCTTTGTTGAGGCCTACGCTGTTCAGTACATCAGGACATTTGTAGCTGCTGTAAGTGGATGTGACGGATGTTTGTGAATGCTGCGTGGCAGACAGAATTCTACTAATGGTCACCCAGATTCATACTGAAAATGTTTCCCATGCTTACCGCCTGACCTCCTAGTCTATGAATGTCAGATCCATACATCTGATTCACTGCTCAGGGGAAATGACTTGTTCTAAAAACATTCCATGTTGTGTTTAGTTAGGACACTCTGGACAGCCTTTTCCCCCAGCTCTGTCTGCTATTAACATTGTTTCTGGATGCTATTCAACACTGCATGCTTAGTTATTCACAAAGAACCTTGCATCTTACATAGACAGATATTACAGCTTACGTAGGCTCACTGGACAAATAAATTGACGCCTGTGACTAAAACACACATAATAACATATAAAACCTTTACAAGCACGGATAACAGGATTTGGCATGGACTGGACAAGTTTCAGGATGTAGGCCACATCAATGTTCAGCCACTCTTGGATCAAAGATTTGCTCTGTTCAGCCAGATGCAGTGGACGCCTTCACTGGTACAATTCTGAGGAGAATTTCCTGTAGACTGGGATTTTGATCATGCATTTCCATACACCTGCAGATTCAGCTACCTTCTTTACACTATGGTCTGTGGTACTCCCAAATGCAATCACTCCTTTTTGCCAATCATTAACATTTGCTTTGTGACCCATTTCACACATCCAACAAGACATTCACTACACTGTACCACCTCTTCTCAATCTACCTGCAGGTGCCTCATTAATGCCATCTGCAGGAGCTTGAAGTTACTACCACCTAAAACATGCAAGGTGATTTATTTATTTATTTGTCTAGTGAGCCTAATATTAAAGGTTCTGGCATGAGAGTCCTACATGTAACCGCTTGCTATCATACTGATATCGGCTCATTTCATAGAAATGTTTGCTTTGTTTTACAACAACAGTGTGACCTGCAAGCTGCAAACACAGCCCATTTGAGCTAACAGGTCTGTGGTGGTTGTGTAGTCATTCAGTCAGTAGCATCTGGATCATATAAAGAACCCCTAAGTCTAAGCTGATCTTCTCTATGGGAAAAATGAAAGGCATTTATGGAAATTGCTGCTATTGCACTCTGTAGTAAACAGAAATATTCCAGAGTTGATACAATTTTCCATTTGTCCTCTGGCTTTTCTGATTTGCGAAGTCAATGCTAAATCAACATATGAATATTGGTACATGCAAGCTAACACTACTATGCACTAAACCAACATTATAATCAATCAATCAATCAATCAACATTTATTTTTATAGCGCTTTTTACAACAGATGTTGTCACAAAGCAGCTTTACAAAGAATCTTTACAAAGAATCTGGTGTTCGAGCCCCCAATGAGCAAGCCGAGGGCGACAGTGGCAAGGAAAAATTCCCTTAGTTAGGAAGGAAGAAACCTCAAGAGGAACCAAGACTCAAAGGGGGAACCCATCCTCCTCAGGTCAACACCAGATACAAGACAGCACAAGCCTGGCATAAGACCTGGTATAAGACCTGGCAACCTCACCAGAATACCCCACATAAACCAACCAGCTTTGCCCAGTGTGATAGCTGAGTTGGCTCAGTAGTTCAAGGCTGTAACTAGGATCAAAATATCGTTGAGGTCTATAGTGCAGAATAAGTGAAAAAAATAACTGATGAATATGTTGGTATGTAGTTGGTATTACATTACACCACCTAAAGTTTCACCCTTTTTTACCAAATCATGTTTATTTTCACCCATCCGTAACTGCTGTGCACCTTTTCATTTAATTTATTCTTTTTCCATCCCTCAAATCTTAAATCAGTCATAGACTACCTAGACTACCTAGACTATCTAGTTACCCTTTCTATTTTTAAATGAATAATTTACAGTTTATTTACATGTTTTATATGTATATGTTTTTATATGTTTTATATCTTATATATGATTTTATTTACCTCTTTATCTATCTCTGCTTAAAAGCCTGTCTTTACCAAACACTAGCTAACCAGACATAATGCAGCCTCATGTATTTGCTGTAGCTGTAGTGTGCTATACCATCATGCAAGTTAACAGTGAACTTTTTCCATGCTGTTTGCAGCATGTTATAAGTAGGCAACACAATTCAGCCTATACTTCTCCATGATTTGCTAATACAACCTACTACAGAGCCAGTAGCCTCAACTGACCTTCCGCTTGGTCTTGACTAAAGCATGGCCATGTTACAAGGCCACTAAATAGAAAATTAGTGTAGCTCAGTGGATAACACCACTACCTGCCAGGGAGCCACCACTAGATGTGGGAGCCTGGGGTTCAAGTCCCGGTCTGGGTGAATACGCTGTGCTACACCAATAAGAGTCCTTGGACAAGACTCCTAACACTGCGTTGGCCTACCTGTAATATGATTAACCTTGTAAGTCGTTCTGGATAAGAGTGTCAGTGGGATAACAGTGGCTAAATGCCGTAAATGTAAAATTGTATTATGGCCTCTGCATTTTACAAGCATAGCCTTAACAAGTTAGCAAGTGTTAAAGGTGCTGATAATGTACTGAAGCAGTGGGTTGTGCAATGGATTAAGGAATAAAAGGTGGAGCTTATCAGATTTTCATTCACTACGATGGCTGTTGGTATATAATGGTGTTGAAGTTTAAGCTGTCTCTGCAGGCCCGCTAGTGGCCAAATAAAATGTTTCCCTCGAGAAAAACTTAACCATCACCACCATTAAAAACCAACAATGGTTATGATGAATGAAAAGGCTCCACCTTTTATTCCCTAATCCATTGCTTCAGTACATTATCAGCATCTATCGTATGCATGCGTCAGATTAACTAGGACATCGTTGGCAGTCTGCATGACTCTATGTTGACCTGCTAGAGAGCAACGAAGGGGGAACGATTTATTGTTATGAAAGCTCACCTCTCACTTCTCCACAAAAACAACTCATGCAAAGATAAAGAAGATTGCACGGATTCAATTTTTGGTAAGAAAAACAAACGTACATCTGCCACAGTTAAAAAAAGAAAGAGATAGTATAAAAACAGTTTCAGACGTGTTTGCTCACCTACACAACCCACAGTCCAGCAGTCTAGCCCAGTGGAGTCCGGTTAAAGGGTTTGTTTACCTTATCAGTCTAATTAGTACTGTAATAGAAATAGCCTGTTTGAATGAATCATGCTTGATTCATGTTTTTGTACGCATGCCCACATCATGACCAGACATCTGGGGAAAATATATATATCCTATCAGTGCTGAGTGACCCCTGGAATTCTGGTTCATCTTTGGAATTCCAGCTCCAAGTACATATTGGACAATTCCAAAGGCTATGATAGACTGAGAGTTATGCAAGATCACTATGCAAGGACTGCAGTCTCTGAGTGAGAGAGAAAGAGAGTGAGAGAGAGAGACAGGAAAAGGTGAAAGAAACACTGAATCTCATGTAACGTTGCTTCAACATAAGTGCACTGAATCTCAGTATCTGTAGCCTACATTTTGCCCACATCATCTCGCCCATAATGCCTGTTTTCTCCTCCACATACTGTACATTTTTCATGTCATAAAAGAGAACGAAAGTGTTTTTACGGTGAGGGAAAGAAAATGAGTAGATTCTGCTGCCATGGCGACTGGCCCAGCAGTATCTAATAGCAACGGGTTGCTAGGGAGCCTGCTCAGCATCAGGAGGAAGAGTGGGACGAGCAAGGCATGAGTGCTAGCAGGAAAAATGACAGAAAAAGGAAAAAAGCTGGTAATGGATTGTCAGAATCTCCACATATATTCATTTCTGGTTCGGATCCAGTGCAAACGTATGCTGATGAGAAGCGAAAGAGCACCACCTTGCTTCCTGGACGCCTGAAGCTAAGATATTTGCATGTTCACATTTAGGAGCTCCTGTTTTAATGGTCAGATGCTCATGGTCACTGCCTTTTCCACCTAAAACTTAGCACATGAAGCATCACCCATCCCATTGTAAAAAGGCCTATTTCTCAAGGCAAACATAGTGGGCAGCTGTCTTTTTAGAGAAAGACAAAATGTCTGGATTGAGTGTTTTAGTGTGATGTGCTTGGATTAGAGCTTGCTTTGGTGAATTCAAGTTCGATATGCAGGTCATGTTCCTCATGCAGCAAATTGCTTCACAGCTTCTACCACTCCATGTGTTCTGTGACATAATATGTGACTCATTTTCATGGTCCGAGAACCGTGCCTTCAGAAATCATGTATGCTTTGCTGAAAAGCTGTCTTTATTGGAAAGATATGCCTTCTCGTTGCGCATGCATGTCCATATTAAAACAGACGCTGCAAAATGATTTCCCACAGTGCCGCAAAAGATGCAGGCCTTCCTTATGGACCCTCTGATCTACTCCACGAGCTTTCCCATCAAGCATTCTCTCCCTTTGGCTGTTGACACATCCCAATGGCTTTCTTCCGTTCACTCGGGAATAGTTGTTGGTAAACCTCCACACTAGTGACAGCAGTGAACAAGTGTAATTTGTGCTCATTATTTGAGTTTGTCTCAGCAGTTCACCTGCCACCATCTTGTCCCTGAGCTCTCTGCTAGCGCAGTCCGTCATCATTAACCTCCTTGTGTCTCCTTCACTGACTGTAAGTGTGATTATGAATCTCTTCATACCCATAGTTAAAGACACTGAGCTCCCAGGCTTGAATGAGGAAGTAGATTTTGGGCCTTTCCTGTAAGAATGATTGAATTTTAGGCTAACCCTGATAAGCTGTGATGTTTTGTTTTGTTCCATTGGTTTCTCTTATATTTATGCACACTTCTTTTGTGGATGCGTCTGTTAATCACCTGTGTAGGCAACTTGAATATTTGTCCAAAACGCTATCATATAAGATCACCGGACAGGAATTTAGTCACCTTACATGTTTACAGTGGTAGTAACTTCAGTGCTCCTGCAGAAGGGCTTGCATGAGAATGATGGGGCTATAAATACCAGCAGGATGTACAATGGGATTCACAGATTGAGAAGAGGTGGGACAGTGCAGTGAATGCCTGGTTCGATGTGTGGAAAATGGATCCAAAGCAGATGTTAATGCTTGGTTAAAAGAAGTGATTGCATTTGGGTGTGTCAAAGGTCAAGTGAAGGAAATAGCTTAATTTGCAGGTACATGAAACCGTACAGCCATGCAGGTCTATCAGCAATGGCTAAAATCCCAGTCTAGAGGAACTGCATTGACTGCTAATTGTGAGTAGCTTATAGTCAACTTGAACATTAAATTTTAACTCTATTATATTGGATTATGTTACACGTCAAAACTTTGTATGGTCACACACATAATATCTTGTTTAGAATATCTGCACTAGTGGGTTTAGTATGAGATTCATCTTTTGGGTTGAAGTTTAGGTAAAGGAGAATATATTCTTTTCAACTTTCTTAAATTTAAGGTGCATTACATATTTTTTAAGCAAATATAACTAATATTATAAATATAACAAATATTATATTATAATATTTATAAGAATTTTAAGAAACCTTTGGCCTAAAATGTTTGTTTAAAAAACATCCCAAGTCATAAGGTACATGCAGGGTACTAAGAGACAAAGGAGTTCCCAAAGATGACTTTTTTTTATTATTATTAACATCTCAGCAGTACATAAAAAAGGCTATAGTTGTGTTGTAGACATCCTGATCCCTGGTTCCCATTACTATCGCTGTATAGAAATTTATATGTATATATGTTTTATATGTTTACTGTTTATTTGCTTAATTTTATTATATCCAGGTGTGAAAAGTACATGGATGTCCTCATTCAAAAATGTTTAATGCTTTGATCTTTTATCAGAACCTTCCTAAAATTCCAAGGTGATTAAACATAAGATTTTTGTCTGTTTACAGATTATTTCATTAACAATTAATGGAAAATTTTGGGACAAGCACAAATGAATGTATAAACTTACAGAGCCAAACACAGATAGCATGTTGGTAGACTGTGTTAAACTGGCAAAAATGAATATTTAAAAACAATATTTTTAACACATATTCAAAAAACGCTACACTGGTTAAAAAAAAAAAAAAAATTCGTGTTGGATTTTTTACCCCAATATGTAATATGTGTATCTCTGTAAAAAAAAAAAAAAAAAAAAGATTGTAAATGTGATTCAGACTTAATACCTAATACTCAATTAAATACATAATTGTACAAAGTACAAAGTAGCAAAACAGATGACTGCAGATGATTTCTTTAGGTTTCAGCCATTTAATAACTAAAACATAACAATTGTGCCTGTTTCTCCAGAAGACCTTCAGACAGGCTGAACAAAAAGTGAAGAGAAAGTGGCCAGTCAGTGCAGCAGTGCAGAAGATGACTTGTCAGAGTGAGAATAGCTGATGATGAGGGGACTCAGCTTTGCTCAGACTGCTGATGGACATATGCTGGAGCTCCACCGTCAGGTCCCACTGAACATGTCATTATAATGTCAACATCATGATCCAATTCAGAGCTCTTCATTTTCTGGAGGAAGAAGGCAAGCTGTTCTAAAAAAAAAGAAAAAAAAGAAAAAACTCTCAGTATAAGAACAAATCAGGACGATCCTTTAGAGAACTGATACAAAGAGAAGACCAATATATGGTAGCTGAGCCTTTGAATTAATTTCATGTGTAATTACACACCTAGTTATGTTATAACATAGTTACACAATGCATTACACATCTTTTTCGTTTTCATGCTATCTCGCCAGCTTTGAGTGTCTTGTTCCGTTTGTTTAGACGTTATGCAAACAGAGATGCTAAAAAATGGCAATTTTCAACAGGGTCGTAATTACCTCGCGCACTTTGAATAGACCCTTTTTTTCAGTGATTGCAATTATCTCCTGCTCTATTTGTGTCTGAGTATTGAATCTTAGGTGTGTTCACTGTTAAAAAAGATAAAGTGTTCTGTGAGTGATGTAAAAACAACACTTTACAACCTAAAGAATCATGTTTGAAAAAGACCTTTGTCACTAAGAGGTATCTTTTAAAGATGTAAAGTATCTTCACATAATGTACAAGGGTATCCTAATTTTAGGATTATCTAGAACCTGGATATTTAGAACCTGTGGAACTCCTTATAAAAAAAAAAGGTTTTTCACACATATGGTTTAGAGCATTTCTTTTTTAACTATTTTCATACAGTATTGAACACAAACCTTTTTTGCAACTTTTGTTTTTTGGCTAGGGACATGACCCAGTCGTTGCATGTCAGATTGGTCACGACTCAGCTCGTAAAAAAACAGTACAAACCCCCAAAAAAACCTAAAACGACCTTCAAGCAATAATAAAAAAGTAACCAAAATGATTATAATCTTTTTCTTTCTGCCAAACAGAAATATTCAGCACAATACAAACAATAACTGTTCATCATATTTAAACAGGGCTGAATACAGTATAGCAAATCTGTAGTGAACGAAGCACTGTGTCAAAAATCTCACTCAGTGTTATTAATAAAAATGATTAGATACTTTAGGTACTTTATTCTGAAAGTCCACTGTAGATGTTTACTGGATATTCATCTTGTTATATTTTCTTTAAAAAAATCATACTAAACCCACAGTGTAGATATTCTAAACAAGATATTATGTGTGTGACCATACAAAGTTTTGACGTGTAACATAATCCAATATAATAGAGTTAAAATTACATGTCTCATCAAACAATTGTAAAGTTTTCTTTTTTTATTGCTGTACTGTAAAAAATAAGAAAAAACTTTTACTCTAAATATATAGTATTTTACTGGCAACATCAGCTGCCCTTAAATTCAGCTGCCAGTAAATTAACATCAATTTTGTTGTCTTGTATGTTACAATAAACCAGTACACTGTTATAAATGCCTTTTCTCTATATTTACACAATGTAATCTTGTAAAATATTTACAGGTTAAATTTAAACACTGTAGACTTACAATGTTTGCAGTGCACATATTCCCGAGTTGAATGTTTTTTATTAATGTACTTCTGCACAGTATATACTTATACACTACATAACTACTGCAATATATATGTGAACACTGGCCACAAACTAATGTGGGGTCAGGTGTAACATGAACGCTTTTAGCTCACACTCTCACACTGTCCTGTAAAAAACTCATCTGTTGACACCAATCTGACAGATGCTTGTTAAGATCCAACCTGAATATTGTATTTTTGCCATAAAAATAATTGCACTATAACTGAGCTGAATGTATAAGTCATGAAATTCAGATCCATACTGTTCTAATCTCTCTCTTGCATAACTCAAAGTGAGAGCAAGTCAGGCTTAAGTTTAGCCTTTACATGGTAGCATGCCCAAACAAACAATGAGAAAAATCCTTATCTAATCATATACAATCATAAAAGGTCAAATTTCAGGAGGCACTTTTGTTAAGGGCCAAACACTTAAGAAAGTCTTGAAGCCAGTAGTTAGTTAACAGACTTCCTATCATGCATGTGTTTAAACTAGTTAACCAACAGAATAAACTGAATACTAAATGCAAACCTGTCATTTAAAGAGGCAAAAAAGAAAATAGGCCTAATTCTTCTGTGTTCCTATCAGATCACACATCTACACCTGCCAGTACATCGGGGGAACTGGAACTCAGCAAATGTTTCATGCTGGATTTTTTTAAAGTCTGTCTTTAAAGCCTTCTAAACTTGAGCCTGCTCCAAAATTCATCCTCTCCATGTGGGAAGAGGACACTGTGTTCTATCTCTCTCTACCAAAAAAAAGGCATATACGCTCACAGTCATTGCCAGCTTAGTTAATTTATTACTTCTCATTGAGTTATAATGGGAAATCAGCAGGGATTTAGCAGAGAGACACAAAGCAGCTTTATTGGTGACAGCTAAGGCAATGCCAATTAATGAATATAGCTATGCCGGCAAAGGTTTTCACCTCAGAAGACCTCGGGACGCTAACTCCAGTGACATCTCGCACAGGAGCCCCCTGGAACGTCTCACTGTAGAGCAAACGTGGCCCACTGCGTATAACAGTTATGCAGCTCAGGCTTATCCAGACACGTTATCATGCAGCTTGACACCGATAGCTTGATAATTATACTGATAATTGTACTAATTTTCTTGTTTTCAAGCAGAGTAAATGATCAGAGAAATATCGTGTGAAGTTACTGAGCAGAACTGAGGGAGCTCGCTTACAGTTCATGAGGCAGCTTAGCCTTTTAACCCATAATAACTAAGCTATTAATGAAAACATAACATGTATCAGTCAAAGGTTTGGATACTTCTGTTACCACTTTCGTGGTTTCCCAGTACAGAATAAAAGCATGAATTATGCAACAGTAAACAAATTAATCTTAGATGTTACAACACAAATTTAAAAATTCACAAATAACAAAAATGCTTCAAAAAATCTTGATTTATTATGTAAGCTTTTGTTATGACATAAAAACTATGGTTATGATGATGAGGACTAGTATTATTATTATTATTATTATTATTATTATTATTATTATTATTATTATTATTATTATTATTATTATTATTATTATTACCATTATTATTACCATTATTTTTATTATTATTATTATTAATATTATTGCCATTATTATTATTATTGTTGTTGTTGTTGTTGTTGTATTTTAAAAGTGTATTAAAATGCAGATATCAACTTATCAACTATATATGTTTCAAAATTAAATGGACAATATTTCAGTTAGTTTTAACATAGTTACAAATATGTCTCCCAAAGTAGACAATAAGAGAAGAATATTTAACTTCCATAAATACATAGTTATAAATATCTTCTAAAAAGCCCAACATCTCCTTTTACTTGTAGCATCTGTTTGAAATAAAGTAGAACTATATTAAAATTATTGTGCTTTGACTTACAAGCCTTTCTAAGCGATGGTTACAGCTAACAAGTCAATCATATGTTGTTTATACTGTTGTTTATAATGCTGGTAGTTCCTATTGTGTTGCTGTCTGTGATAGTCGGGATGGTTGTTGAGGTGTTACAAACATGTATGTTATATGATATCCAAAAATGTTTATCTACTCAGCGATATTTTTGACTGTGGTGAAAAATTTATAGGCATAAGTCAGTTTCAGGATGCTAACCTGATAAATATATATAGTAGGAATAAGGAAAGGGGGACTGCAATGCTATTGAGAAGGAAGATAAAGGTTACCAGGAACAATAAATGATGAGGATAATTTCAGACTGATATGGGCAAAATGTATTGTAGCTACACATGCAGAGGTTGTGTCTCTCAGTATGGCAGTTGTTGAGGTTCCTAATGGTGACCTGTGCTACTCCACCCCACACAGCTTAAATATTATCACACAGTTCCTACAGATTTTGGGGTGGAGGTGGAGGTGGAGTGACACCAGGTCTTCTGCACATGTGGCGCATGACAACAAACACATGCTTTTGCCTCCACACACTGATTTGTTGGTTGTCTCCGCCAAGCAGGGCTCGCCACTGAAGATGACCTGCTGCTATTCTGATTTATTCCATGACAGTCTGGCACGACACCATTGCAGTCTTTAGCGATATTGACAACGTGTTAAGGGTATTCGTTGCAATGGTCTTCATGTATGTTTCTTGCCTCATGCAGCCACCTGCCAGTGGTGCTGGCACTAACAGGATGACTCATGGAGGGCATCACTATGTGTGTATATTTGTGTGTGTGTGTGTGTATGTGTGTGTGTGTGTGTGTGTGTGTGTGTGTGAATATATATATATATATAATAGCAGTGAGCTTTTACACTGACCCTGGAGAAATTAAGATAGGCAACTGGTATTGTTTTTATACAGGTCAAGAGAGGAACCTGCAGTGCCACTGTCAATAAATCACTCCTTAGATGTATGTGTCAGATGTGTTTCTATAATGACATGCTGCAACCGAGCCAAGGTTGCTCTCTGTATAGGAAGATAAGTTCTGTTTGGCCTTGTTCTGGACGTGTGTGTCTGCAGATTTGTGTGAAAAATGGTTGTTTGGCTGTATGTGAGGGGTATGGACAGAGATCACCGACCTTGCAGGGCAGATTGATCGATTCTCCCCATGTGCAGCTGGGGCATATGGGTTTTTGTTTTGGATAGGCTAGCCCTTGGTCGATAAAAAACTCTTCCCTACCTTTTCATCTCTGCGTCCTTAATAAAGTGAACTGACAGTCTGAAGACAAATGAAACCCAGAGCAAAATTCGAAACCAATTCATATTGTTTAGTTCATTTTTGGTGGGGGACAGTGGGAAGAATGCAAAGTGGAGGGAGCCTGTGTTTTTAACATGCCCTTGCTAACTTTAGCTTTATCGTGGAGGGAGTCCCCAAAGCCTTCTTAAGGGCCATTCTATAAGCGTTTCAGCTCAGGTGAACCCCTGCCTGGGTTGAGGGAACGAGTTCAGAACTAGCAGGATAAGTAGGGGAAAGGCGGGGAAA
Source organism: Prochilodus magdalenae (assembly GCA_024036415.1). NCBI lineage: Eukaryota > Metazoa > Chordata > Actinopteri > Characiformes > Prochilodontidae > Prochilodus > Prochilodus magdalenae. Next base: position 284,413 of record JAMWET010007263.1, read on the forward strand.
GCCAGAAAACATGATTTTCAAATAAACTGTAAAATGTTAATGATGCTCGAACTGGCCTTCATGTAGCAAGTCACCTGCCATGTCTGTTATGCCTGCTATTACTTGATTCAGCTATTTAGCTCGGTTATCAACCTAAGCAATAAACCAGGCACCCAGCATTTGTCTTTTAAAGTGTGCCACTGGAAGTAAGCTGCTCAGGCACCAGAGAGGTATTTGAGAGAGCTTTTCTATTCACTTTCATTCATTTCAGGCGATATTTGATTAAAAAATAAAGGTAGCTCTGAGCCATTTTAGATTACCGTACAGCCTTGTCCTCTTCTGCAGAGACTGGACTGTCTGTCTTTTGATCCACATGCTCGACCTTTGCTTTGTACTTTCAAAATGAAAGTTTATTCACGATAGCACAGAATGATGTGATAAAGCTGCGATTGGAAAGAGTGTTCTGTAATGTTTGAAGCAGGAGCTCCTCAATAATATAAAGCCCAGAGCGACTTCTCTGTATTATAAACAATAATTCATAACAAGGTTAATTTAATCATCACTCATTGTTTGATGTCATTTACTTACCAGTAGAACAGGAAATCACAGTACATCATTTTTAATGGCTAAAGACATTTTAATTATAATAACAATAGTGAATCTGTATTTAGTCTTATCAATGTATTTATTCATTAACACACACTGATTCATGATTTATTTAGTTATTTAATAATAATAGAAGGAGGACAAATAGTACAGTTATTCGCACAGCATTCTGGACATTTCGTCATTAAGATACCTGCGTAATGAAGACATTGATTGGGTCCAGGTTATATATAAGATCATTAGGATAAAGAGATATCAACATGACACAAGAAAGGCCATGCACCACATTCCCCCTTTCCAAACCTGTAGCTTAAGACAAATATTGCAATTATTATTATTTTTTTATGTTATGTTTGGATTTCACCAACAATAAGGATTTGATGGTGTGCTTAGATAGCCAGAATTAGCCTACTAGACTTAACCGAGCTGGGAGCATTCTATTGACAAACAGGTCCCTTCATGTCTTAGTCCTATGAATAAAGATAACTATGCATATGAGTTCTACCCTCTGTATACTTTTGAGTCATGCCAAGTGGGCAAGGACCCAATATGACTATTCAGTTCAGGTAGCTTGTAAAAGGCAGATGGTTAAGAGAGTTCTGAGGTTCTCTAACCTGCCTGTAAAAATTATATAGACAGTCTAATAAGAAGAAGAGCTGGAGCTACTGTCTCCTCTTGGGAATGTTTTGAAGATGAACTTTGCTTTAACCTATCAACAATGGTGCTTCGTCTTTGAGCTGTTTTCATTGAACTACCTGCATATGGATACAATCTTTTTTCCAGAGTCCACATTGCCAGTTCTTGCAGGGGGAAAATAACATTGAGATGCAAAACTAAACTGGCACAAAGTCTAGGGAAGAAAACTTCATCAGACCAAAATGGTGGATCCTTGCCATGCTTGTAGAGCAACTAGAAACAACTGAGATAACATTAGAATAAATACACATGGAAATAAATCCAGGAAAATATAGTTTTTGTGAGCTAGTTTGAAGGTTGGTGCCATATCTTTTGATAGTCCAGCCATTGAGTGGAGCACCCTTATACATAATGAAGGACTGAACAGATAAAATAGTGGGTGATGACTACAAATATTACTTGGCTTAAGATTTTGTCATATTGCATATGTAAAAGCACTTCTGTTTATATTAATATTATTGTAATACACGTATTTTGGCATACATTTTCTGCCCATATAAAGCCCATATTCTTCATTTTCATAACAGTACATATGTCATTATATTGCGATATATAATAACAATATTGCATGTATTTAAATAAACAGCCACATTTAACATTTACCCATATAGAGTATAACTACATTTACCACTAATGGAAAATGTTTTTATCCAGGTTTGCTTACAATTATACCACAATACAAGGTGAGGTAAATATAACATTATGGGTCTGCAACAAAGGAAATTGCTAAAATAGTGTTGCTCTTGTGTATATGAGAAACAGAACCCCCATCTCCCTGATGTGGGGGTCCCACATTATCTGTCAGATGTCTAGATAAAATTTATAAAGTATTTGTTTTGTTTAATAAAACAAATTCTGCTGTAATTTGAAAGGGAGTGGCAATACACACAGATATATATCTTAATCTTGAACAATAAGAGCTTTGAGGGCTTTAATAACATAAATATCTCTCTCAGTGTCTTCATAAATTGAAGTTTATGTCTTGTCAGCGCAATTGAATTATAATTAAAACAAATCTTGACAACTGGTAAATGTATTTGGAGTTGCAGTGCTTAGAAATTATTTGTTGATATATATAAATATACACCATATGGGCAAAGCTAAAAAATCAAGCCATGCAATTTTAATTGGCCATACAGCTGTCACTGGCAGGTGAACTGGCATGATGATTGGAAGCCAGGCCTTCTTATCCAACATCGATGCCTGGCCTCAGAGATGCTCTTTGGACTGAATGGTTACAAAATTACTGCACACAAAATCCAAAATCTTCTGGAAAGTCATCCCAAGTAAGAGAAGGCTGTTGTAGCCACAAAGGTTAAGCAACTTCTAATATTAATGACCATGGTTATGGAATGGAATGGATGGCCAGGTGTCTACCTGCTCCCTAAAGGCCAGGATAATGTGGCCCACTGCTGAAAATGTGACCCTAGAGCTTGGCGGGCTTTTTGTGGTCACAGCCACATGTCCTAAATACCAATCTTTATATTGGAGCATGGCTTTTACAACGTGCATTTTGTTCCGAGTTGTCAGATATGCCTTAGATACAAAGAAGAACAGTTCAATGTTTGATCATGGCAAACCAATTTGCATGGTAAAATATTCTATTATTCTAAAATATTCCGGTTCGTTCCAGTGTAATTTCTTTGTAAGATTGTAAGCGTGATGAAGGGGGAAAGAAATCAAATTGAACTACTCCCTTGAATCTCTCAACATCCTGCTCCAGAGGGTATCAGTCTCTTTGTGCTTTACCACTGCGCCTCTGGGCCGTGGCTGTCCTCCAGCGTCTCTCCCTTTGGGTCTGTGTGTTCCGCTCCGCTTCGCAGCACTTAATCCATCACTCACACTCTCCCAGTGCAGCCTGCTCACCAAACCCGTGTCATCAGTAATGACCACCGTCCCATGACCCTCACGCTGAACCATATCTGAGGAACACTGACTCTTAATCCCTTCGGAACCACCACCAATTAAGGGCAAGATCGAGGGACAAGCCTTGGTTAATGTGCAAGAGTATCTTCCATTATTGCCCAAGAAATGGCAAGGGTCCCACGGGTTTTCCCTCTCATTTCCTGTGCAGATTTTACTCAAACCTACTTAAACAATTAAGTTGCTAGTAATGTTTGAACTCTTTACAGTAAAGGGTTTTTAGAAGTGATGCAATACAATAGCCACTGGTTCATTAAGTGATGGTCCAACATAAATGTCTTGCTCATAGAGGGCTGGATAAACTAATAAATGTGGGTGAATAGTGACAGTGGTTACCTTTACATGCATTAGTCCAACAACTTATACAGTAATATAGAACACATCAAATATTATCAAATATAGTTTGTTTTATTTTGAATATACCTTTATAAGCAATTGAGGTGTGGCTATTGGTTATTGTTGCTGGTTATTGTTACTCATAGAAAGCAAAGGATTTTGAGTATATATACAGTGAGGAAAATAAGTATTTGAACACCCTGCGACTTTGCAAGTTCTCCCACTTAGAAATCATGGAGGGGTCTGAAATTATCATCTTAGGTGCATGTCCACTGAGAGAGACATAATCTAAAAAAAAGAATGCATGATTTTTTAATAATTGATTTGTGTGTTACTGCTGCAAATAAGTATTTGAACACCTGCCAATCAGCAAAAATTCTGGCCCTCAAAGACCTGTTAGTCCGCCTCTAAACACTCCACCTCCACTCCACTTATTATTCTAAATTAGAAGCACCTGTTTGAGGTCGTTAGCTGCATAAAGACACCTGTCCACCCCACACAATCAGTAAGACCCCAACTACTAACATGGCTAAGACCAAAGAGCTGTCCAAAGACACCAGAGACAAAATTGTTGACCTTCACAAAGCTGGAAAGGGCTACGGGGCAATTGTCAAGCAGCTTGGTGAAAAAAGTTCCACTGTTGGAGCAATTATTAGAAAATGGAAGAAGCTAAACATGACTGTCAGTCTCCCTTGGACTGGGGCTCAGTGATCCTAAGAAAGGTGAGGAGTCAGCCCAGAACTACACCGGAGGAGCGGGTCAATGACCTGAAGAGAGCTGGCACCACTGTTTCCAAGGTTACTGTGGGTAATACACTAAGACGTCATAGTTTAAAGTCATGCATGGCACAGAAGGTTCCCCTGCTTAAATCAGCACACGTCCAGGCCCGTCTTAAGTTTGCCGATGACCATTTGGATGATCCAGAGGAGTCATGGGAGAAAGTTCTGTGGTCAGATGAGACCAAAATAGAACTTTTTGGTCTTAATTCCACTCGCTGTGTTTGGAGGACGAAAAATGATGAGTATCCCATCCCAAAAACACCATCCCTACTGTGAAGCATGGGGGTGGAAGCATCATGCTTTGGGGGTGTTTTTCTGTACATGGGACAGGACGACTGCACTGTATTAAGGAGAGGATGACCGGGGCCATGTATTGCGAGATTTTGGGAAACAACCTTCTTCCCTCAGTTAGAGCATTGAAGACGGGTCATGGCTGGTTTTCCAACATGACAATGAACCAAAGCACAGAGCTAGGATAACTAAGGAGTGGCTCCGTAAGAAGCATATCAAGGTTCTGGAGTGGCCTAGCCAGTCTCCAGACCTAAACCCTATAGAAAATCTTTGGAGGGAGCTCAAACTTCGTGTTTCTCAGCGACAGCCCAGACACCTGGCTGATCTGGAGAAGATCTGTGTGGAGGAATGGGCCAAAACCCCTGCTGCAGTGTGTGCAAACCTGGTGAAAAACTATGGAAAACGTTTGACCTCTGTAATTGCCAAGAAAGGCTACTGTACCAAATATTAACATTGTTTTGGGCCTGCTACAAAAGCCTCACTGGTTTATGGTCGTATATGTCAGTAAAATACAACTTAAATTTTTTGTTGCATTAATCCACTTTGCAACAAACCTTTTTTAAGTACTTGGTCTTGTTCTGCATCTGGACTGATCTACACCAATGAAAGCATTAGGCATTAAGTTATAAGCGGTTACTGTGGATATGTCTGGTAGTGGTGTACACTGCAACGCTTTAGTTATTGAAGGACAGTCAAAAAATGACCTAGGACACAACTAACTGTCCAGGCTATGGTCTTCAAGAAAAATTCAAGAAAATATTGATGCCTTTGAACTTTGAAGTCATTTTAGACTACCTTGGCAAATAAACCCCCACCTTTCACTCAGTAGATACCTAGTTAACCAACCTGAAGCTATTATTTTGGACATATTCTGATAAGAACCCAAATAGAAATATCCATATGGCTGCCAGATGTTAACATAGGCTTGACATCATTTAATTATAATAATAGCTTAAAGATAACACCAAGAAACACCAAAAAGAGTCATATACACACTGAATGTTAGACAGCAAACAGTGCTCAGCAGAAAAAAACATAAGAAGATTTCTCCACCAATGGATCATTATGTTAACATAAGAATGCTGTTTTTTTGCTCATCATAGTGGTATGCTGCAGACGACAGCATGATGGTGGGATGGTGATGGCTTTACTGGCAAAATGGATGATCTGAGGATCTGTACACAGCTTCAGTAGTGTAAATTGTTTATTTATGGTGGAAAATAAGGAGGATGCTCTCCATCACGACTCTACAATAGATTGCTGCATAACTGTTGTATAATATGATGGAACTTGGATAAGTTAGTTTGTTATTGCTATATGTATTTCAAAGATATGTTTTATCTTTCCACAAATATACTTAAACTTGTCAGTGCAGTGTGTAAATCAAATATAACATATAAACTAATTAATTCATACATTCATTTATGAATTTATATAAATAAATTAATTCGCATGAATAAATGAATTATGTTACTGACCATAATGCTGTAATGTAACCTGTAGTAACGTTAGCAATAACTTTAATCTAAAATTGGAATCAGAATCTATATTGACCAAGTAGACCAACAAGGAATTTCTTCTAGTGCAGGTGTCAAAATAAATTGTACATTTAAATAAAAAAGAAAATAAATATTACATAAACGTAACAACAGAATGCAAAACCAACGTAACAAACTCCAGCCTGCTAAGATGAAACCAGCCCCTCATTTGCCTGTCCTTTAACCTGCTGGCTCTTGTGCAGGTGGCCGTTCTTCTCCCCCCACTGCTATGCCTGCTTCAGCCAGGCCGTTCCTGCCAGTGTGCCACCCTCCCACCGCCGGCCTGCCTTCCTGCGGTTGCCAGGATACGCCATCATAAACAGACTGGCTCAGAATACAAATGCGGGAGTCCACTGTGCGGGGGAAGCGAAGGCAAACCTGTGGAGCACACTGAGTGCTGTGTAACATATGGCCAGACCCTTTAAAATCATGTCTGATTCACTGCTGGTGAATTTCAGTGCGGCTTCCTTTGAGGTGAATAACAATATTACACATACTGAAGACAGTACATGTGAATCTAATTTGCTGGAACAGCCTGTTCTGTTCTGGCTTCTAAAGCTCACACAAACCCTCATCAGGAACATCAGCACAAGAACTGTGATGTGCTGTCAAGTGAACTGAAGATAGTAAAACGTGTATGTCTGTGTATCTGCCCTGCAATGGACTTGTGGCCTGTCTAGGGTGTTTCCTGCCTTATACCCAATGGGCGCTGGGACAGCATCCCCCACAACCTGAAAAGAGAAGCAGATATTCATATAGTAAAGATATGTAGGAAAGATAATATATATATACATATCAGCCATAACATTGAAACCACCTTCTTTGTGTCCATTTTATCGGCTCTACTTACCATATAGGAGCACTTTGTGGTTCAACAGCCACTTTGTTATTCCCCCTTTACCCTGTTCTTTATTAGTCAGGACCCTCACAGAACCATGTGGGTGGTGGATCATTCTCAGCACTGCAGTAACACTGACGAGATGGTGTGTTAGGGAGTTTGGTGCTGGTGTGAGTGGCATTAGACACTGCTACCTTGCTACCTTGTAGATGTACAGTCAGAGATGATAACTCGTCTGCTGCTGCAAGGTTTGTGCTGGTCTTCCTCTAGTCCTTCATCAATGGTCACAGGATTGGCTGGATAGTTTTGGTTGATGAACAATTCTCAGTCCAGCAGTGACACTGAGGTGTTTACAAACTCCAGAAGCACTGCTGTGTCTAATCCACTTACACCAGCACAGCACACACTAGCACACTACCACCACGTCAGTGTCACTGAGGGGCTGTGGTGCTCTATGGTGGTCCTCTGTATGGGGTATGTTAGGTTATGTTAGGTTTGCATTATTAATAATAATAATAAAATAATAATAATAATAACAATAATAATTATAATATATTGCTCAGTTTTATTCTTTTTAAGGCAAATACCACTTCTGTAAATAACAAAGCAGTGGGTTGAAATAGAATGAACTCACGATGAACCCTAAGCAGGCGCAGGACGAATCTCAAGGACCCGAGTGGGACCTATTTTTACCAGCCTAATCAATGAGCAAGCGTATGCGGTAGCAGTCCTCTGCCATCACTGCTGATGGTTTGAACTGCAGGTCCCATCCAATGCGGCAGAATGGCATGGATAGCAAGCAGGAACATCTAATCATCTACTTACCAGAATATGTGGCAAGCTTCTTAGAAGACTTGGCAGCTCTCAGTATTTTAGCATAATATACTGTGTTTTCCTCTAAGAGGGTGGGAGCCACACTACAATCCCTGTTTTAAACGAAACTGTCCATTACAGGTAACAGAACAAACAAGCGAACAAGACATTAACAACAAACAGAATGAAAGCAATCAAGCACCGAGGCAAAAAACCGCGGCAGTAATAAAGCCAGCGCGGCTGATTGTCTGTGCATACAGGACAAGAAATAGATGGGAGATTACATGGGGAAAACGGGAAAACATAAAAAGGAAGAAAGACAAAAATACTGTTATTGTAGTCTCTGCCTCAGACCATACAGCCGTAGATGCTCACAAACCGTCTGATATTTATTTATGTAACTTTCTATTTTTCAACTAAATCTGTTCACATCTCTCAGCTTCTTCAGCTTTTTATTACCTTTAGTACTTTTTATTTTTTTTATTTATCCCCTACCCTATTTATTGTATAGTGTAATTTTCCTTTAGTTTAATACTGTAAATAATCTGTGTTCTGTGTTTTTGTTACTTGTTTTTGTTACTTGTCATACATGTTGCTCTTACCAAGACAAATTCCTTGTATGTGTAACATACTTGGTGAAATAAAGAGATTCTGATTTTATGTTAAGCTGACCACAACTTGCAGAGTAGTTCTGAATGGCTATCTGCAGCGCTTAGTTTACACATTTCTGTGTAGCTAACCTTTCTTATGAAGCGAAATGCAGTCAGTCAGTCATATATAGTGTCACACCCTGCCGTGTCCTGTCATGTCCATGTGCTTCTGTTTGTTTTGTTCCTGTGCTCCTCCTGTCTCCGCCCTCTAGTCCGGTCTCTAGTTTTTAGCTCCGCCCCTTCCCAGGTGTCTCTCGACAGCCCTAGATGTGTTACATTTACGGCATTTAGCTGACGCTCTTATCTAGAGCAACTTACAAGGAGGCCAATGTGGGGTTTGGAGTCTTGCCCAAGGACTTGGTGTAGCACAGCATACAGACATCCAGACCAGGATTCGAACCCCAGTCTCCCACATGTGGTGGTGACTCCACAGCAAGTAGTGGTGTTATCCGCTGAGCTACATCAACCCTACATCAACCCCATGTCCCCAAGCTACATTATACCCCATGTCGTGCCCTTTGTTCTTGTTGGGTGTTTTGTCTCCCGGCCGGTCCTTTGTCTCTTTTTGGTTTGATTAAGTATCCACATACGTTTCTCCATGTCTGTTGTTGTGTAGCCCAGTTTTGTTATTTAGTCTCTTTGGTTTTGTTTTATTTTTGGTTTATTAAAAGACTTGCAGTTGCAACCTGTCCCCTCGTCCTGCGTAACATATAATCATTCATAGCCACCCTAGTAGTGAGATAAATGTCTCTAATCTACCACTTTCTGTTGCATTATTGTGACAACCTCCCACAATATGTGATTGCTCGCTTTAAGTGTATGTGGCCGCTACGTTAACATGCAAAGAGTTTTCACCGATCCGACTGAATTCATTCTAATTATAGATTGGAACAGAGGTGTTTAAATGCACACCTTACTCAACCATTGATGAACATTCCTTTTTTGGGAATGGCCTAAATTGGACAAATCTGTACCTAGCCACGTTACATGCAGCCTGATAATCCCTTACACCGTATACATGGACATTTTCTATTCTGATTACTATCAGTCAGATTATTAACAGATTTTCAGGCTGCAAGTAAATGTGGCCAGTTTAGCATTGTCAAAGCAGACCATTGTTGGGAGAGCTGAGTAATAAAACAGAACTCTCTGATGACAGACACAGAAAGTAAGAGAATGGTTTGATGTAAGTTTTTATTTTGATTGCATTGTAGCTCTTGGGAGATGTTAACTATAATTCCTGATTTTCCTGCTTAAAAGAAATATTTTGTGGTGATGGTGCAATATGGATAGATTGTACAGGAATGTATAAATATATGGACACTGCGAGACAGAAAGAAAAATCAGGAAAAACAAAAAAAGAAGGCCTTTGAAGTGATTTAAAGTAATTTCTACTAGTACTTCTAAGGGAGTTTTAGGATTTATGTTCACTGTGGTGGACATGAACATGGCAGATTGCAGATAGAAATTCCAAATGTGTTATTTAACACCTGCAACAAACATAACCAAATGTTCTACATTGTCTGCTGCAGTTTTACCGGGACCCCTTTATGACAGGGCCTGGGACTGAGCTTGTGCCAGAAATGTGTAGATAGAAGAACTGTATTGTCTTCCTGACTTATCAGGTGCTAGATGGCACTGCTGACCCATTTGGTATAGAAAAACTGAAAGATACAGCTACATATTTGTTAATGCTCAGGTGGCATACATCCTTCATCTTTCCAAAATCCAAGACATTTAACCCATAAATGGCAAGGCACACTGTTTGGCCAATATTTACATTTTTTCCCATTCATCTCCGTTTGCCCCAATTCATTGAGGACTTAGTAGTCACGTTTTTGTTATAATGTGAGAACGTGGGTAATGGCCCAACTACCCTCAACCTGGCTGTGCTGCCACCTCTGTTTCAGACAGTGGTGCACATTTCTAATCTCATAACCTCACATTCACATTCTCATAACCTTGGGCTACATATTATAAATCGAAACATGAATCAAAGCTGTTCCTCTGTCACTCCCTGTTAAGTTGGTGGTTTACTGGATTTATCAGGCCACCAAAAATGGGGACCTGTCCCAGGAAAAGGGGGACATCTGGTGAACCTAACCATAGGGTACTTAGCACAGCCTTTAGTTTCCAACTAAAAATGAGCAATGACACAGGTGAGCAGTATGATACAACACTGCTATACAGATATGAAATGGCTAGATTTTTCTCAGAATCATTCGTCTTTCTCTAAAGGCCTATAATCCCCTGAGGCTTTGCCTCTGATGTAGAGGTCTCCTCATAGGCACAGTCAACAATCCAGTGAAGCCCTCTATCAAATGTTTAGCCCTCTGTCAACTGTTTAAACCTTACTAGCTCTCACCTGTTTCTATAGATATATTGTAGTTTAAAAAAACATTACATCACTTTAAGAACAATTGCATAATCATTCCATTTCTTCCTTTGTTTGAGCAGAGATGTTCTTGGAATGCATTCATATGAACTCTGGGAGTGCATGAGTTAGCTGAATTTTATCTCAGCCTCCACCAGGAGCAGCACACACATCTGATTGGCTTTCAAATGCTGGTGTGTGGGTGTTTGTTTACACAATAATGCTCCGTTAAGTAAAAGAGCCATTTTATTCCCTGCCAGATTTCCATGTAGGCTACAGGCAATACTCAGTACTGATGCAGAATCTCCTAATAGTCCTCTGCTTGTTACCACGTCACTAATGTGCACTCTACTCTGCCACGTTCATTTTTTCCATCTGATTCACAAAGTGCAACAGACACATCTATACCTTCTAGCATCTTGCTTGATGTACCCAAATACTTTTGGTTCTATTTAACATAGTGTCTCTAATAGTTGTGTATTTGCATATTATCAATAACAGATATTATATAAGCATGTAGTAACGTAGGTACATTGATATAAATGGATTATGAAAGTTTTAACCACTGCATTGTGGAGAAATTTTGGAGCTCCCGTTTAAGAGTATACACATTTACAGTCTTATTTTTTATTGTTGACTTTTCACTGCTTCCAGTGTGCTGCCAGTGTGCTGGGTTCCATAGCGTTTATCTATGTGCTCATGTGGCAGAACCAAGTAAATAGTGTTCCTCTCCAAGGATCTCTAGAACACCGCAAGAGCAACAGTTGGAAAAGATGTGATGACAGACTTGATATGACATGTGAAGCTTCCCCCCTGTGAGACTGATGGTGCTGTCAAGCAGTAACTCAGTGACTCCATTGCAATTGGCAATAACTCAGCTGGGAGAAAACAAAATGCTTACTGTAATTGTTCAAAAACAACTTGGAAGCTGAAAGTGACAGCAGAAGCTACTTTGAAATGTGGTGGTTCTTAATACTGTTGTCAGCTGTCAGTGTTTTTTGTTAACCTTGTATGGGCAGTGAACCTCATTAGCAAAACTAACATGACAAGAGTGTGAGAGGGTCATTCTGCATCAATTACCAGCTCTGGCTGAACTTGCTTGTTTGGAGAGCTCAGCGGAATGAGCCAGCACTGGCCAAATAAGAGCGAGGAGCAACTCTATCTTGATCAACATTTAACCTTATCACTACATAGCTGTGTGTGTTGTTGACAGAACTACAGTAATGACATATTGGGAAATAAAATCATCTTACCACCAGTCAATATATCTTACGCAACACCATTGTAAGAATACTATATGATAATGCAGCCTATTTTTTTACAGCAAGTGAAATCATTTGTCAATAAAATAACAGTCCTGGTGAATAAAGTTAAGTTGAGTCTAGGAATCTTTTCGAAATGTAACATAATAGATATAATAATAATATATAAAATTATATTAAATTTAGAATTGATAAAAATATATAAAAGTTTGTGGACACTTGTTCATCCAAAGTTTCTTCTGAAAGCAAGGCTATTATTAGGGAATTTTGCTGCAGTAACAGTCTTCACTCTTCTGGGAAGGCTTTACACTGGATGTCGGAACATTGCTCAAGTTGGATAAGTAGTTCTGAATCACAAACTGAAATCTAACTTATTCCAAAGGGATTGGATGGCAGTCCATCACAGTGGCACCACAGCTTAATGCTGGGAGGCCTTATTCCTCACTAGATGAAGCTTGGCATTGGGGTAACACTTTGCTTTACAGTCCCTTACATTTTAGCTATTAAACAGGTAAGGTTGATGTATATGCTGTAATGCTGTAATAATGTGCTGTATATAAGTGTTGTGTAATTACTGTGGGTACTGTGGGTAAAACAGCTTAACCCAATTACACTAAAACCTCAAATAAGTTTGTTGTAATTAATTGGTAAAATGGTGGATTCAGTTAGAGGTGTTTAGACCACATCATACAACTTTGGGTGTTAACCTCACAGGCACAGGCTAAGAAATCAGGTCCAACACTGTGGCCCAATATCATTTCACCCCTTGCCCCTTGTGCCGATTGTTGTTGAGATGGAGGAGTAGGGCGAAGTGTTAGGGCTACATGACCCTTCAAATTAAAAAGCTAGGTTCAGCGCCATGTCACTAAAGAATTCTTAAAGCCAATAACAAATAATTGTCATTCAGCCTCTTTGAAGGCAGATGCCATAAATGCAAATGCCCTGTACCCTCTTTGGCTATGACTGCAGACCGGCAGGCCCGTCTACAGAGCACCGCTAGTAACCTGTTAATGAAGTCATGCAGTTTTTAGTTTGTGCTCTTTTTTGTTCAGTCACTCATTAGATTGATTGATGCGATGTGAATTGCGAGCGTCTGTGATTTTGCCTGTTTATATAAAAGCCGCTGGAGACAACTGATGACGTCGCTGGTTCTTGAAGAATTGTCCCATTTCATGGGGTGAAGATTTAAATCACTACCCCTTCTAATTCGGTTTTATGGGGTAGGGATACATTCGAAAAGAAGGGGTAGGGGTAAAAATAAAACATGGGATTGAACCTGTGTTTCAAACGCAACTATACAACATAAGTAGGTAATACTTCCTCAACCAAGTTATAACTTAAACACTCTTTCAGCATGCTTGCAAAAGTCAGATTCATTCGTTTGAGGTGGCCTGTAGCAAGACCAATTGGCTTCTGACCATTGTTCGCAATTCCATATTTCCACCAGAGAGCTCTCCATATGCGCTCATCGTCCTTAGTGTTTCTTTAAAGGTGAATTATATCTATTTTCAAAAATACCTGCATAATTCAGTTGTTGTTTTGTAAGCAAACACATTTAAAAAACCTACCAACTCTTTTTTTACAGTGTTGGTGATAGGAACCAGGAGTCACAATACAACCACTTTATTCACTATTCTGAATGATCAGTGAGTCTACAAGATGTTGAAAATGGTCAAATAGTAGTAAATCTGCCTGTCCAGGGCATTTCCTGCCTTCTGCCCAATGAGTGCTGGGATAGGCTCCACCACCCCCACAGCAGTTTAGAAGATGAATGAATAAAAAGTAATAAATCTGAAAGGAAGAATTCTTCAAGAACTATTTTGTTCATCAACTATTTTGTACACCCTTCATTTCTCAGTGTCTCGTCTTAAATCCATGTCTCAGGCAGTGTATTTATAACCATTTCATGCAAAGCGGGTTGAACTCTCCAGACATCTAGTTCCTATCCCCACCACTGTGACCAGTTCTGACCTGTCTGTCTTTTTTTCTAGAGTAAAGCATTTCACATCCAATCAGTCTGAATTACTTTGTGTATATCTTAACCATCTCTTTAGTTTATGCAGTTTAGTTTAAATTTCCTTTGATATCCAGAACCTGTTGGTCATTACAGTGTTAAACTGCCTGTTTACTTACTTCCATCTTACATTAGTTACACAGTACTTTGAAGTGTAGCTCGAAATGTCCACAACCTGTTTGGTGTTTCAGTGTAATTGACTAAACACAAGCCTAGACCCAGCTTATTGCCTTTCTTTGAAGATGATGCATGCTGTATGAACATGCATTGAGCACACATGATCTTTTGGTTGAAGGCAACTAAATCCTCACAGTAGAAAAGTAGAGGCTGTTTCTGCACGAGCCATGCCGCAATCCCCCAGCAATACAAACTGCTGGAATGGTTTTTGCAGCCTGCTGGCAGCATGTAGGCAAAATAAATTCGGTTTAGAGGTTAAAAGATGCTAAGTGGTGCACCATTTGGAAATACTAACAATGTTTTGGAAGAAATCTTTTCTGCCCCAGGAATCTATGTTTATTAAAAGACATGTAATTGGAACTGGCAACCTAATTAACCTTCCTGTGCGTTCCAATCAAGTTTAAAATGGCAAGATGCTCCTCTTAATGGAGTTGGTGACCTGACTATAGGATTTATTAGATCACTTTTCCAATATGGAGGCACTGGAAAACCAACATAACCCAATCTGCTGGAGTAATCCATATATTTTCAGACCAGAAATGAATCCATACAATGAACAATATGTGTTAATTTTCCAGGCCAGTAACTAGACACATGGGTGATATCCTCCTACACCATGGCTTATACTGTGAAGGCCTCAGCTTACAGCTTGTTTAATTATTACTCACTTCAGAAAAAAGTGCAGATTCTAGACATGCAGTCAATACCACATTTGTGTTTGTTAGAAGAGGTGAACGTTGTTCATTATTGAAGTGGTGAGTATTGTCTAGCTTTAAATTTGTGTTGTTATTTGCTCACAAAGGAAAGAAGTTAAAAGTTCAGTCTCAAAGCGGTTATAATAATAATAAATAATAATAATAAAGAATGCAAACCGTGCCACTACATAATGAGCTGTGTAATTAACCCTCCTTTTTCTGTAGCAACGAAATGTTATTTCCTCCTGTTTAGGAGGTTTCTTCATTATTGCACTGTGCATTTTTATTCTTCAGTAATGTTGGAATTAGAAATGTGCCCACACCATA
The DNA here is from genome assembly GCA_024036415.1 of Prochilodus magdalenae. Lineage (NCBI taxonomy): Eukaryota > Metazoa > Chordata > Actinopteri > Characiformes > Prochilodontidae > Prochilodus > Prochilodus magdalenae. Next base: position 299,711 of record JAMWET010007263.1, read on the forward strand.
TTTTTTCTGTCCAATATGATACCTGATCCTTAAGAATGGGCCGACACAGAGCTTTTATACTAACTCAGTCTGACCTAATCTATATGTAATCTAATACGTAAGTCCTAATATTTAAAGAACTACATATTTTAAATGTTTTGTTTTGGTACGATATATACACAGCTTGACTGTATGGTAATTGTACACACACACACACAAACATAATTTTAGTAAAATAAAATATATATAAAAAAAACAATATATATATATATATATATAGTTCATGGTGTCAGTTGTAGAGACCTTTGGCAGTTCTGCAGCCTGGTCGAACTTTATGCTCATGAGACTCAGCAAATACAGCAGATCAGGAGAGGTGTACCACAGGTGGGCATAGTGGAGATATTAGAATGGCCAGCAGACTCCTGTGATAAAAACTAATTTAGACTAAATCCGCTTCCTCACTAACAATCTTGACAGCAGCAGATGGCAGTCAAAAAAAGCCTTACCCAGCTGTTCAGGTAGGGGGCACCAGTTAGAGCATTCTCTTTTCCATAAACTACTACCATTACAGATTTTGCTATAATATCCCACACGGTTGACATGTTATTAGGATCTGCCTACTGGTTTGCATGTAGACGGTAGCATTGGTAACTGCTTTGTAGTGTCAGTCACAGGTCAGGTCATCTTTATTATCATTGCCAAAACTAATATTGATCAAAAACGTATATTGGTGCAACACGAGTTGGAATATATTTAGATGTGAAAATGTTACATTTACAAGTCAACATCAATAAAAGCGTTCTAACTGTGTTTAAATGCTGTCACATTGTGATGGTTGTACACGATATTGCGATATGAAAAATACTTTGATTGTGCTGTTATGTTAGCACGGTCCTCTACATGGAGAGGTGTTAGTTGTTTTTTACACCAGGGAGTTCTCAGTCTTTCCATTTCACCCCTCATTGGTTCTCTTTACAGGAAATGAAAATACTAACAATGTCTTCATTGTAAGATTAGTGGCCAGCTGTTAAATGCTGACATGGAGGTACTTTCCACAGTATTACAAAGTTTATTTGGTTGTCCCTCCTAATTGAACAAACCCATGTTTGTTTCTCTGCCTTTCATCTGCTGAAAGGCCATCATATCTAATGTAAAGTTGTTTTTGCTGTGTGCTGGAACGCTTGGCTACACTGTAAAAGATGTTATTCTTTCACTATTCTTTTTCAGCTATTGTTGTCATTGGTTTTTGTTTCGGTGGAAGCAGCTTAAACCAGCATAGAGAACCCAGAGATTGCTTACCAGCAATCTTCAACAAACCTCAACAAAGAGCCACAATGTTGCACACACAGACAGCCAACAGTGCCCTAGTCAATCTGTTAACAAAGTATACAGGGAAAATATTTTATTTGATGATATTAAGTTAATTTAATTTCTGTTAAGCCAGTGTAATGGGTAGTGAAACAAATCAGACGCACACATAATCATAAGCATAATCAGTTATTTGAAGACTGAAACTAACTGATCATCAGTGAAATCAGGTGTGCTCAAGTGTGCTCAGGTGTGTGGATTGAACCCCCCCTGCTTCCTCTCACAATATTTATACTACCTACTGTAAATCAAAATGCGTTTGGTTGATCCTATCACACCTGCTAATAAGGTTTAATCTTATATATAGGGCCTCTGGTTCCATTCTTGATGTTACTAATGGGAGACCTTGCTTGGTTGTACATCTAGTTAGATCATATAGAGAAAACATATAGAGAAACTCTTATTGAATAGTTCTCCAACAGACAGTTTTAACCCCATTGTTATCCATCAAAATGAAGCAGTAGTAGTACTGAATGTAATGAAAATGTAGTATTACTACAATACCTCCAGAGCTTACATACAAGAAGCATAATGACTATATTCAAAAACATTCAATAAATGTAATACATTTTAGACCAAAGAAATCATTAGTTATGAGATATATGATATTCTGAAGGAGTGTTCTTGCCACTTATTTCAGCATTTTGATTCTATATAGTTTCTTAACATCAAGGATTCTCTCTTCTTGTTTTTCTTTGTGTTTTGTGCTAAATCATTAAAACAAGTATGTTTCTGATTTGTTAAAATGTCAAAATGCAATCCTACCAATCCTGCCTATATTGCTTGTATAGTGTAGTAACATGTAGAAACATGTTTTATTGTGGTTTTAATGCTAATTCATAACAGACTCTCTTATCATAACTTTCTTTGGTGGAAAAAAAACTAAAAAGCAATAAAGAAAATAACTACACTTCAGCAATTTGTTTTTACAGTTTGACCATTAATTTCCATCTGTGTTCTTAGTTAACACAATCACTTAGCAAACTGCCAGAACAAAAAAAAAAAGAGCTAGTGGATTAGCCCTTGCGCTTGACATGTACAGGTTGTAAGACATGAGAACATATGCAACACATATGGTCCCCAAAGAATAAAATCACAGTTTAATAAAATAAACAAGTAACTGGATTCCAGACCCTAAAATAGCCTTGGCATGTTGAGCATAGACTGTCCAGGGATTCAGTGGCTCCTTTTTTTTAAAGTAATAGTTCACAACAGAACAAGTAAATGCACAGATGGTATTTACATTCAACAGAGCTTAGCAAGGGGTAAAGGTTAATTTCACTAATTCAGGAGTGTTTCATCTTTTCATAGGAGTAAAATGATCACATAAAGTCGTTGGTACTTATGTACATTCCATTATCAGGTGCATAGTAATGAAGCAGACCTTGGTTGATTCCTGTAATACACGGGCCATACAACACAATGCCAGGACTCTGGTACAGTGCACTGTAATATGGAAAGGGTTACAGTAAGATTTTAATCAAGTCAATTCAAGCCAACAGTAATAGAGAATAAATAAGTGAAGTGCACAATACTGGTATATACATTAACATCTGTGCCTCAGCATGTTATATTTCAACATCAATGCAATGCTGAGTAGATTTTTTTTTAGATTTATGACTCTTTTACCAGAAGCCTCCTTTACGGGGCTCGTTAGCTTGTCTTTGTGGTTTGTCAGGGTAGGGAAAACCATTTGGGACAATTACTGAAACCAACCACATACCTGATGAAATAATATTTAAATGTTTAATTTTGAAGTAATCTAGGAATTAGAAATGCATGGATGACGCTATTCCCTTGTCCAATATGATGATCCTTAGATAAGGAGTTCTGATACCAAAACTAACTCTTATACAGAATCAATGTTTTTGTGATAAATCATAAATATCAACCTTCATTTCTCAACATGTGGATGCTTAAAAAAACCTGCCAATTTAAATTCTTCTATGATTTAATGCCTTATTCGGGGAGTTTATTAGCTGGTGGCACAGATTTGAGATTCGGAGTAGGTTTAGAGTTTTCCAATTGTCCCAGTATGCAAGTGCATGTACACCTGCTAAATGGATTACTGATACAATCTGGTTATCATATAAACACACACACTGTTATATTGGTAACCGAAATCTGTCAGGGCAACTCATTACATGATCTGAAATCTGCCATGAGATGTTTAAGGCATACTTATGTCAAAGGTACTTGGCATGGTAAAAATATGATATTACTGGTCAAATTGGGTAATTCTCTATCAGAGGTTCTTTAAACATATTTACAGCTGCACAAAAATGTTCTTTGAAGAGTTGTACTGACAGGGACAAGTCATAAGGAAGCTCCTTCACCCCAACCGCTACTTGTTATATGACATCTCACAATAACATCACATGCAGTTTACACAAGAACATTATTTGCAGCCTAAAAATCTAAAACTTGATTTATCTTCATGTAACCTTCACATGCAGGTCTCCATTAAGCTAAATGGGTTAGAAAAAACGGTTAGGGTTCCTGAGAGCAGAAAATTCAGCTAAAGAAGATTCAAAGACATGGACCAGTAACTGTGGATGTATTTTGCCTCAAGCACCCTCAAAGCCTATCAGGAACCCTCAAAGACCCCTTGGCTCTTGTCTCAATGGCAGACTGCATACAGATTTACATCCTAATTTAGTTGTTAGTTAGTTTCGATTGTTTTTCTTTTGTTGTTTTTTTTTTTAAGAAAGCCATCTACTTTTAAAATGATGTGTTGTAGCGTGTACTATTAATAAAATACCATAATGTATTTTCCACTTTATATTATATAAGTATTTCTGCCTGTATGTGTTATATATAAAGTCAGAGATGAGTCTAAATAACACTGTTAGTAAAGCCTTTAAAATTATACAATTTTACTTACTCCTATAACAATAAGCCACTACTAGGAAACAATTCTGAAAAAAACAAAACCACAAAAGTGAGGATGCTCATCTCTCAGACCTCTGCAATACAGCATAAATTGTATGACCAGTGCCCTTTTGTTATTATGTTTTTTTTCCACTTCAGTCTGTGGCTCTGAAAGCAGGGTTCTTTTTTTCATGCACTCCTGCGGGCTCGCCGTTGCTTATCTGCACTTCAGCCAACCATGCTGTTTTAATTTTTTAAAGCTGGTTTTAAAAGGACAAAAAGAGCTTGTAGTTCACGTAAACAAACCTTGGTGCACCAATTTTCAGCTAGTCGTTTTTGGGCTGCAATAATTACATCTTAAAGGCCATTTTATAACATTTTGGTCATGCCTACAGCTCCTGTCAGATGAGGTTCCAGATGTTTCTACTTTTTGCTAATTGTTCATGTAATTCTTAATCACTAATAGTGAATGTATCATTTAATTTCTACAGTTAAAGTGTACCGCTGGCTATCCCACTTTCATAAATGAAATTGATCACTTATAGTCAGCAACAGGTGGCTAATGCAAGTAAGAAGTGCTGTCTAACTAAACTACAAATGAGTGCAATAAGCATAAACTTTCACCCAACTCAAATCGAACAGTATACAATGACAGAAAACTTAAACTATTAACTTTCAGTCAACAAACAAGATCATCATCGTTCTCACAACACAAAACCATCATGAATTTGAGTTGAATTGAATGAAAAAAGGGGGATTTAAGCTCTACTGTGGTTAAGTTGTAAGGTCTCAGTTTTGGCCAGCCACATATGGCCAGTTCCCCCAGTCATACTTCTAGACAACCTGGTATTAATTGAATTCCCTCTTGCTAAAGTCAAGTGATTTCAGAGCTTGTTAAAAGTTCAATTACAAACTAGCTCACTTGATGTTTAAAAGGAATGAGCTGGATCTATCGGTATAGGAAATAATTCTAAAGAACTGCATGAGGCTCGTTGCAGGAGGCTTCTCATTTGATGCCTTTGGGGGATATTTTAAATGGATATTTTAAAACTCCACAGGGTCCTCCAATTTCATTTGAAATATTATGAATGGATAAAGGACAGTAAATGGTATAAGAGGCCAGTTAGACTTCTAATTGCATTCTTTATTTGCAACACAAGCATGTATATTGTCTAGGCATTTACAGCATGTACATTTCAGACAGAAAAGAATGACTAGGCTATGTCCAGAATCCAGAGAAATCTTTAAACTTAAAAAAAAAGTCACATCCCAACTCTGAAGGTCCATATATGAAAAATAAGCTACAGAAATCACAGTATTGTTTTTTGTTGTGCCCTGAAAACCAGAGCGTTTCCAAATTTTCACCTACTGAGCTTCCAGCGGTTCAGCACCACCAATTCATGCTGAAGTTATGGGGAGTAAGGAGCCTGGGCTGCTTTTTTAAAAGAGGTGTGATACATGGCAGCTAATCAGAACAGAGCTCATTTACATATATTAGATTTAAAGGCACAGTAACAACAGCAACGTATTTCATTCTAAGGTATTTAGTAAAATAAATGTTTTTGGTGCATAAATCCACACAAATGTTTTAAATTAAGATCAAGAAAATGGGGGAAACAGCAAAAGCCATTTTTGGTTAGGGATGTCAATGTTAGAATTATGTTTATGGTGCTGTTTACATAAAACCAAATTAAAAAACAAAGTGCAGAGATATCAGCCTAAGTTAGTCAGCCAACCCCAGCATCGAGAGTGAGTGACTGCAGCATCACTTCAACATAAGAGATTAAAGAAGTAGCACTGCTCCAACCATGTCCAGGGTTTCTTCAGTAATCAACAGCAAAGTTTTACCCTCGGGATCAGGGTGGTACCTAGATAGCAAACATATATCGGTCCACTGCCTTGATAAGGTCGGCACCCCACAGACTGTTTGCCATTACTGGCCCACCCTCGGACCACCCATTATTGATAAATGTGATTACTATTTATAATGCACAGAGACTTTTAGTTTGGAACATAAACTACAACTAGATTTACTTCAGTAACTTTTAAAATGTCAAAATATATATGAGTGTATATCTTGGACTGTCAGTGAAACACCAAGCTTAAAATCTGCTTACCCCCCAGTAGAAACCCAGAAAACGCTGAGCAAAACGACAGCGGATCATTAGTAGGCCAGCAATGGTCCAATATCCTCTTGCTATCAAGGTAGTCTGAGAAAGCCATTCAGAAAACGTGCTCCAGGATTGTTAGTAACTGATAGCACTAGCCTTTTCCGAGAGCGCTGACTTGCTACTGTTTGCCATTCCTAACAACTAACTGAAACACACTGTTCCGACTACCACTCAAATTCACAGTCAGTGAAGGCCTAGATGGCCCGAGGTTCTCTCACAGCAGCACATATAGGACTTGTGTATGAGCCTGCATCCTTACAAAAGAGTTTAGGTATATGTCTGTGTATGAGCATGCGAATATCTGAGTTATAATAAAGCGTTTACCTGAGTATCTGTCCTTTCAAACTCGACAGAAGTGAAAGGTGCCTACTGACAGGAAAATAAAGCAGTGTATCCCAGATCAAAGGGATCCGATGGAGAGATGACTCTATATGGATAGATTAAATGGAAATTTATTCTGCTTTTTGTATCGCTCCTCTTCACTGTCTTTTTTTTTCTCCTCCCATAAATTGCAAAGGGGCCGGTGTTCCCACAAGAGAAACATGTTTTAACTTCAAATGGTCCCTTTCTACCTCATCTCTTTAATGCACACACTGCAGACAGATGGGGAGCTGCTTGTTTTATAACAGTGAAGGGTGGGAGAGAGAGAGAGAGAGAGAGAGAGAGAGAGAGAGAGAGAGAGAGAGAGAGAGAGCGAGAGAGAGTTAGTTAAAAGTGAGGGGGTGTTAAGACATAAGGGAAAAGCTTTTGTTCCCTCTGAGGCTAAACTGTGGCTCACAGGAACAGTCAGAACCCCTACCTCCCCACCTCCGTTAATATCTGCATAAACCTATCTCACTCCATGCATGAGCATATTCTCTCTCTCTGTCTCTCTCTCTCTCTCTCTCTCTCTCTCTCTTACTCCTCATTCTGTCTCTTTCTTTTAGGCTGACCTGAGCCATATTGGTGCATTTCATATTTTAATTTGTGCTGTGGTGGCTTTACACAAAAACACATTTTTCACTTTTATGAGCCACAGGCTACGGGCTGTGCCACTTTTTTGATTCAGCACACTGAGCTATACAAATTTTTTTTATTTTTATATATAACCTTTTTGACAATCTACCTTAAAGGGCCCATTTACAAGAGCTAATGCCTGCAGGTCCTCTGCATCAGGCCAAAACAGCTCAGATCCATATGGCCCCAGAAAGGTGTATGTATCTGGCTGAGGATGGTGGCACAAGTCAAATAGACAGCTACATGAATGCCCACAACCCATGATTTCCCACTCAGTACATCATACTCCCTCCACCAGCTTGTCTTCCTCCCATAGTGCATCCTGGTGCCATCGCAGGTAATCAGCCCACACATTACATGCCCCGCATGTGACGACAGTGATATGAACTTACTGGACCAAGTGACCAGCTTCCAATACTCCACGTTCTAGTTCTGATGCTTACATGCAGGTAGGCACTTTTGACCATGGGTTAACATGGCTACTCTTACCGACACAACATTGTACACATCAGGGTGCAATGTAAAGTGTGTTGACACATTCCTCTCATAAGCATAAAAAAAAATTACCTTTCTGTTAAAGTGCACCAACGCCCAGTGATCAGTCTGTCCAGTGGTTGGTCCTTCCCTGAATCAGTACAGGTTGTAGTATTTTTGCTCATATTTGTTTATTGCATTTTAACCTTTATCCCCCCGAGAGGCCCACTTTTGACCTGGGTAAAGATGTAATTCAGAATTACTTAAAATACAAAAATCAAGTCTGAATTGATCTGTTTCTCTAGTACCCTTTTACCAAGTTCTTCAACGGTCAGGACCCCCATAGGACCACTATATAGGAATAGATTTATATTTATATATTATAAACATAAATGAACTGAACATAACTTACTGTGTTGTAGGCAACTCAGCATGCAACTAGTTGCACAAAAGGTTTACAGTGTAAAGCCAGTCGTAGAACGTTTGAGAAGAACTGTAGAACTATTTAGGAATGACTTACAGTACCAGTCAAAAGTTTAGACACAGCGACTCATAGAAGGTTTCCGTATTTGTTGATTAATGATTGACTTTAGAAGACATCAAACTATGAAAGAGCACTCATGGAATTATGCAGTCCACCTTAAAAACCTCCAAAATGGAACTTTACAGGAGGATAAAGCAGCTTTCTTAACTTGCTATGGAGGTTAATGTAACAACATTGATATGAGATTTTTTGAATAGTTTTGTTCTGTCCATAATAAATATTTAAGGAATTGAAAGGGTAACTAGAGCTTAAAAAAGTATATATATATATATATATTTATATGTGTGTGTGTGTGTGTGTGTGTGTGTGTGTGTATGTATATTAATATATATATTTTTTAATATATGCTAGAGGTGACAATATGGCAAAACTATAATAGTATGATATATCACGAGTATATGAATTCTGCTGGTCTGTCCATCATGAATATTCACAAAACTGAAAGTATGTCAGGATGTTTGTTTTGTTTAGACATCACATCAGTTAAGTGTAAGTCTGTAGACCTCAAGTTAATGAAAAACATCCATTTAGTTGGGTGTATCTAAACTTTTGAATGGTGCTGTATGTAAATAACAAAAAGCAAACTGAAACATTCTTTATAACTTCAGCATAAATACCTGGGATTTATAAATATGTTTAAATAAGTCGTTTGCTGTGACAATAAATTCTATGAATTCCAAACTGGCTGTCATTTTCATATATGGATGATTAAGGAAAATTCAGTTTTCCGTCATGTGGGCCCCTTAAGATGTCCACCTGACTACATGTTAATGGTATATACAGTGACGAAGTGTTCCCTGCTCACACTTTTGTAAAATTTGTTAAACCACACAGCTTTGGAACCAGCCAACGGAGCTGCATGGCCACCAAAATGAAAACTTGGGAGCGAATTGGATCGATCCATATAGCTGATCAACTCTGCAGGTGATAGATGAGCTAGCACAAAAACTGGCACCGTAATGTGTTTCTTGGGATAAATGGGAAATAGAAGGAAAAAAAAGAAACTGAAAGTGATATGGAACCTTCAGATGACCTGGGCGGCCGTGCTTTGAAATGATTTTTTTCTCCTCAGCCCATCCTTTTACTGCTAGCTGTGGAATTTTCCTTTGGAAATATCAATACTCAGAGAAGGGAACGGAATGAAATATTAAATGAAGATGAATCGCCTATCTATTTCAGATCTAATGAATTAAAGGTCCGAACTTACAAATGCCCCTTATGTAACACTTTCCCCCCAAAGCGTTTCAGTAGAAACTGCAGCGGTCAAATACAATGTACTGTGGCTGTTTTCTCTCAAAGGAATGCTCCAGTTTGCTATAGTTCAAACTCTTTTGGCAGAGTTTAAATAGCTTTTCAGACACTTTTAAATGACTGGCAGCGAGAAGTGGCTGAAACAAAACAGCCCAGGCCGCTGTTCAGTAGGAGTTGTTCTCGGGTGATAAGTCAGAATTAATGCAACAATAAAAAGGGTTCTCCGCCAAAACACTCTAACCTTGACTAAACTAAGCATCAGAACAACAGCATATTGCAGAAGGCGTTGCTGAAGGACTCGTCTCCAGCTAAGGGTAACGATGGCTAAGAACACTTCAGTTTGTGACTTGCAGTGCAGGGAGTAATTGGATGGTGACACACTATAGTTGTTGTTATGTATCTGCCCTGTAGCACATTGGATCTAAACAATTCAGTATGAGGTAAAGCTGCACTATGTAAGATTTGTGTTGATAAAATGAGGAGAAACAAAAAGCAGGGTAAAATGTGATGTGCCTGTGCTGTTATGAGTCATTATTTAATTTAGGTCTTGAATGCAAAGTCTGCATTGTACTAATCAAGACATGATGACAATAGATACGATAATTCCCCTTATATCCTAAGAGAACATACTCTTAACTCTTAACTCTTAATTTGGGTTGAGTTCTCTGACTGTGTATTCTTTAAGCACACTCATCATTAGACACATCATTCAGCATAATAACAGGTCTCCAAATCCCCAGTTTCTTTGTAGCTCAATGCTCACCAGCCCTGGTTGAACGCATTTTAAAATCAAATGTGCTCCAGTTAAGCCTGAAGCATCAAATTCACCCATGCATTAGATTTCTAATTGTTTCTATATATGTTTTGATAATACAGTGCACAAATATGTTTCCAGATTTTGTAGGCCCTGCCAATTTCATTCCCTATTACCGCATGTTTGTATTGTACATAATTCACATCTGGAGTTATGAGCCTATGAATTAATTATTTGATTTGTGTGTCTACATTTTGCGTGAAGGCTCTGTAAATGGCTAACCTACCAAGCACATTTGATGTTTTTCATTCTTCATTCAATCGAAATTGGAGACACACGAAAAACAAGTTTGTAGCTGCCTTAGTTGCAATATGAGGTAATGAAAGAGAAATTTCATTTACCACCAGGTTATTCATTGTGAATTGGTTATAGCATGATTAACATGTCTCATAAAGATGTTTAAAGCATGCTTGCAACTGAAAGATTACAACTAAATACATATAACTCATCAGTTAGCAGCCGGTTAATTTACAGCTACATTACAGTTCAAACTAATTTACAGAATACCCCATCATTATATCATATTAACACATTTATACCACATGTCTTAACTTGATATGGTTCTATTTAGTGAATGCATCAGTTATTTGCTAATGGAAGTGGCCATACTGCGTTACTTTACCACGCTGGAATCAATGTTGTAACAATGCAGCGTAGCATCTGGTCAAATTACACTTCTCGCAGTTACTGCTCCGTTTCAGACCCACTGTGCTAGAGGTTAAAGTCAAAACAGCAAAAACTGCTACTGCCCACCGCATCGTAAGAAGTAGTCAGGAAATTAGCCTGGAAGCACATTGCTTACAAGAACTCCATTAACATCTTTCATTTGCTGTTTGCTAGATTGTAGGGCTTTCTCTCTCTCTCTCTCTCTCTCTCGCTCTCTCTCTCTCCCTCCCTCTCTCTCTCTCTTTAGTTTGAGACAAATAGCTCACATTATTAGGGAGATGAGGCGACCAGGCTGTTTGCCACCCTACATTTTTTCTCTCGTAGTGGAGCATGCAGCAAGGGGTTTTATGATATATCATGGGTTATGCTAATAAGCACAACATTTAGGAATGTTTCTCGTGCCTAATTTTGAGCTCAACCAGTTTTCATGCCTCATTCTCTATTAAGGCACATTATGAGACTGATCAACATCAGCCACAGTCAGCCAGAGACTTCTTAAAGCTTACTGGCTCTGAGCTGTATAGCATTCTTTGGTTAACCCCTAAAGAGTAGAAAGAAATGGGAATTGTTCAGAAAAAGGTCTCAAAGAGGTGATACAATCGTAGTTGGGTACAAAGGGACCTATCCTGGGAAGTACTAGTTCTTTATAGACTTTGATACAATGCAGGAATATGTTTCCTGAATCTTTAGGGTCTGCCATTTCGATTCCTTATCACCCCAAGCTTTTAGTTCACATCAGGAGTTATAAGCCTATAAAGAGGGGTTAATATACAGACCATTAATTGCTTGCCATGTATAATTAGTGGATTTGTGTGTCTTTTTTTTTCTAAACACTCAGAAAATGACTTACCCATCACATTTGACATTCTCCATTTTTTATTCCACTGAAATTGGAGACACATGAAAAACAACATTTGCTGCTGTAGTTGCAATATCATGTCATGAAAGAGAAATCAAAGAAGGTATCAAGAAAATCAAGAAAATTACCCTAGACTCTAACCATGCAGCAGTGTGACTTGCTATCTTTCTAGATCATTCTAGATGTTGATCAAGTGCCTAGGTCAGTCTGATGAGGTGATAAGAAATGCATCTGCAGATTATAACAATGTTCCTCAGTGAGCATTTGCAAGGCTTTTTGATATTTCACCCTCTACAGTGCCGTCAATAAAACTGATCTGGAGATACTCTGTGTAAATGGCAAGGCACAACCAAAAGCCTGTGACTTTCATCACCCTCAGATAGCACTGCGGTAACAACTGGAATGATTCTGTGATGACATCACCACATGGACTTGGGAATTCTTTGACAGACTGTTATCGGTGAACACCAACATTCATGTCTGGAAACCTTGCTCACTTCCCTAAACTTGAGCTCATCTGAAATGGACTGATGCACAGTGGAGACATGTATTGTGGACATATAGAACTAAAGGATGTCATGTCCTCTGAGCCAAAAAAGACTATACATATTGTTACCAGTGTAAAGTTTAAAGGCTGTAGTATGGGGGTGGGGGCCTATTAGAACAATAAAGACACTATTAACTAAAATAAATACATTAGATGCAACATAGTCCCCCTTTTAGATGCTATTTAGACTGCTGTTCCTGTCTCATATTAAACGTGTGGCACATTATGAAAGGCAAAATACAACAACAAACATTTATTAAGTGCTGTTAAAAGGTAAAGTTGATGTAGTACAGTGGTAAATGTTCTCCTGCCCAAAGATCAAACAGGTTTTGTATTGTTTTTCAGGTTAATATGGAACTGGGTTTGCATTAATCAGAACCATACAGACAGATTGGATAAATAGATAGATAGATAGATAGATAGATAGATAGATAGATAGATAGATAGATAGATAGATAGATAGATAGATAGATAGAAAGATAGAAAGATAGATAGATAGATAGATAGATAGATAGATAGATAGATAGATAGATGGATAGATAGATGCAGTGGGGCAAACAGTATTTAGTCAACCACTGATTGTGCAAGTTCTCCTACTTAGAAAGATGAGAGAGGTCTGTAGTTTTCATCATAGGTACACTTCACCTATGAGAGACAAAATGAAAAAAAAAATCACATTTTAAAGAGTCTATTTGTATATTATGGTGGAAAATAAGTATTTTTTAATAACAAAAGATCAACTCAATACTTTGTAACATAACCTTTGTTAGCAATGACAGAGGTCAAACATTTGCTGTAAGTCTTCACCAGGTGTGCACACACTGTAGCTGGTATTTTGGCCGATTCCTCCATGCAGATCTCCTCTAGAGCAGTGAGGTTGCTGGGCAACACAGACTTTCAACTCCCTCCACAAATTTTCTATGGGGTTGAGGTCTAGAGACTGGCTAGGCCACTCCAGGACCTTGAAATGCTTTTTACGGAGCGTTGCCCCCGCGGTGTGTTTGGGGTCATTGTCATGCTGAAAGACCCAGCCACGTTCCATCTTCAACGCTCTCACTGATGGAAGGAGGTATTGTCTTAAAATCTCACAATACATGGCCCCGTTCATTCTTCCCTTAACACAGATCAGTCGTCCTATCCCCTTAGCAGGAACACAGCCCCAAAGCATGATGTCTCCACCCCATTCTTCACAGTAGGTATGGTGCTCTTGGGATGCAACTCAGCGTTCTTCTTCCTCCAAACACGACGAGTTGAGTTTTTACCAAAAAGTTCTATTTTGGTTTCATCTGACCACATGCTATTCTCCCAATCCTCTTCTGGATCATCCATTTGCTCTCTGGCAAACTTCAGACAAGCCTGGACAGGTACTGGCTTAAGCAGGGGGACACGCCTGGCACTGCAGGATTTGAGTCCCTCTCGGCGTAGTGTGTTACTGATGGTAGCCTTTGTTACTCTTGTCCCAGCTCTCTGAGGTCAGGAACCTCCGTGTAGTTCTGGGATTTTTGCTCACCATTCTCATGATCATTTTGACCCCACAGGATGATATCTTGCATGGGGCCCCAGATCGAGGGGGATTATCAATGGTCTTGTATGTCTTCCATTTTCTTACAATTGCACCCACAGTTGATTTGTTCACACCAACCCGCTTGCCTATTGTAGATTCACTCCTCCCAGCCTGGCGCAGGCGTACAATTTTCTTCCTGGTGTCTTTCGACAGCTCTTTGGTCTTGGCCATGGTTAAGTTTGGAGTCTGACTGTTTGAGGCTGTGGACAGGTGTCTTTTATACAGATATCGAGGTCATACAGCCATTTATAACAGTAACGAGTGGAGGACAGAAAAGCTTTTTAAAGAAGTTACAGGTCTGTGAGAGCCAGAAATCTTGCTCATTTATGGCCAAATAATAATTTTCCACCGAAATTTACAAATAAATTCTTTAAAAATCCTATAATGTAATTTCCTGGATTTTTTCGTAGTTGACGTGTACCTATGATAAAAATTACAGACCTCTCTCATCTTTCTAAGTAGGAGAACTTGCACAATCAGTGGTTGACTAAATACTTATTTTGTCCCACTGTAGATAGATAGATAGATAGATAGATAGATAGATAGATAGATAGATAGATAGATAGATAGATAGATAGATGAAAGTGCAAAAGAAATGCCAACATGATTGCATACTCTTGTGTAGCTGAGTCATATGAATAAATAATATTTGGCAAATATTATAGCCTTCTATGCGTTGGTCCATCCATTCATCCATTTATCTATCACCACTATAATTGTGGAAGAAAAGACTCACAGTTGAGGTAGGATGGAAGAAATTGTAACAGTGCACCTGCAGCAATAGGACTGAATAAAACATGAAAAAAATCTGTCTGCCTGCCTGTCTGTCTGTCTGTCTGTCTGTCTTCCTGTCTGTCTGTCTGTCTGTCTGTCTGTCTGTCTGTCTGTCTGTCTGTCTGCCTGCCTGCCTGCCTGTCTGTCTGTCTGTCTGTCTGTCTGTCTGTCTGTCTGTCTGCCTGCCTGCCTGTCTGTCTGTCTGTCTTCCTGTCTGTCTGCCTGCCTGCCTGTCTGTCTGTCTGCCTGCCTGCCTGCCTGCCTGTCTGCCTGTCTGCCTGTCTGCCTGTCTGCCTGCCTGCCAGCCTGCCTGCCTGTCTGTCTGTCTGTCTGCCTGTCTGTCTGTCTGTCTGTCTGTCTGTCTGCCTGCCTGCCTGCCTGCCTGTCTGTCTGTCTGCCTGCCTGCCTGCCTGCCTGTCTGTCTGTCTGTCTGTCTGTCTGTCTGTCTGCCTGCCTGCCTGCCTGCCTGCCTGTCTGTCTGTCTGTCTGTCTGTCTGTCTTCCTGTCTGTCTGCCTGCCTGCCTGCCTGCCTGCCTGCCTGCCTGTCTGTCTGTCTGTCTGTCTGCCTGCCTACCTGCCTGCCTCTCTGCCTGTCTGCCTGCCTGTCTGTCTGCCTGCCTGTCTGCCTGCCAGCCTGCCTGTCTGTCTGTCTGTCTGTCTGTCTGCCTGCCTGCCTGCCTACCTGCCTGCCTCTCTGCCTGTCTGCCTGCCTGTCTGCCTGTCTGCCTGCCTGCCTGCCTGCCTGCCAGCCAGCCTGCCTGTCTGTCTGTCTGTCTGTCTGTCTGTCTATCTGTCTGTCTGCCTGCCTGCCTGCCTGCCTGCCTGCCTGCCTGCCTGCCTGCCTGCCTGCCTGCCTGTCTGCCTGTCTGCCTGCCTGTCTGTCTGTCTGTCTGTCTGCCTGTCTGTCTGTCTAGCTATCTATGTTTGCTCATAGACTTTTTGCATCTTCGTACAAGTTCGGCTCTCTCATGCACATTTCGGCTCTTCCTCTCATGTCCAAATGGCCAGCCCAGGGTGTATGACCATTCTGAGACTTCTTACTGTCTATAGGTTTAGCCAGCTCATTTGAGCGGTTTGCTCTCATTCGGGTACGGTGCGGAGAGAGAACAGCAACAGGTATTTGTGCCACAGATTCTTTCCAGGTGGTTTCCATGGCAATGGCAGTGGATCTTTTTGTTTCATGTGGAGGGCTGACTCTCATTCTGCGATGGCAGAGCGAGCTTCACTAAATGGCTGTTGAGTGAGCCCCACCAACCCTTACACCCCCCCACCAGGTAAACAGCATTTTTCCAATCACTCCCTCGCTTTCGCCTGAAGTTTCTCCACAATCAAAAAAGCACATGTTGCCTCCCAGTGAAAAGTAAGGTTCCACGTCTGCCATGTGCACATACGTCAGTGCTGTAGACAAGCAGCGATTAGAAGAATCATTAGCAAGTAAGTGTTGTTCTTCTGTACAGGGACAGGAGCAGATGCTTAGGGCTAGTATTGATTAATAGCTGCGCTGGGTGAAATGATTGCTTTTCCAGCCCCAATCTAGAACCTCGGAGAAATCTCAGATTGGTGCCCTTTTGAGCCAAATTGAAATTCATCTTATCAGTCACATCCCATCACCATCTTTAAAGATAGTTTCAGAGGAAATTGTCTCTGTCCTTTCTGAACACATTCAGTGCTATTCTAGATTCTAGGCTCACAGGACAAAAGGTAACATCTCCATTCGTCATCAGTGTGCTGTGATTTTGGATGGAGCAGAACCGTCTGATTATATGATTGCATTGCTCCATTTCATTTGTTCCTTAGTGCTTGATGTGTGACACAAAATTGGCACCAATGCATGAACACTCAAGCTTCACAGCCAACAGACAGGAGATGTGACCTTTTAGAAAGACAATCGCACAGTCTTGTTTTACCTTACTTTAATGGGTCTAAATCTTACTTTAAATCTGTATAAATCTCTTTCAATCTTAATCATAATCCTTAACTCCGCTCTGCCTGAGGCTTAACCTAAACCATTACTCTGGCAATAACTTTAATTCCCACTAGAATACTAGAACAATAGTATTTGTATGGCGATGTACTAATATAATATTGCATATAAGAGTGTAATTCATGAAACTACTGTATTAAAATCTGCTGCTACACTTCCATTTAGAGTAGCATTCATTTTTCAGTCTTGGTACTGATTGCTAGTTGATGACTGGAGTGTGAAACCAAGTCTTCTCCAGCATATTCGAAAGACTTTCAATGGAGTTCAGATCAGGATTGGTTCTTGAGCATTGGTAATTCATGTGTGAAAATGATTCCTTATGTTCCCTGAGTCAGTCTTTCATAATTTGAGCCTAATCAATCTTGACAGTGTCATTCTGGAATGTACCTGTGTCATCAGGGAATAGACAATCCATTAATAGGACAGCCTGGCATGTCACTACATTCAGATGGTCAGCTGACTTCAGTTTATTGCCATGTAACATTGCTGAGCTCAGCAACTGAAAAAATCCCAGATCATAACATTCGCTCTGGAATAGGGAATATCTGGACTCATTATACCACATGACCTTTTTCCATTGCTCCAGAGTCCACTCTTTATGTCTCCTAGCCTTTAGCCTCACTAACCAGTTTTCTTATGGCCACTGTTTCATGGCCAACTGCTTAGTTCTCTCATCTTGTGCATGTGGAAATACTCTTACGGTTGACTTTTACACCATTGGACACAGCGTTCGCTTTTTAAAACTGATAAGTATGGCACATGGCATTCAGTCATATGCAATACAGTCATACAGTCATTAAAGTTTAGGTACCCCTAGACAAAGCTTACCCACAACAAATTTTGTTTAACTAATTGGGATTTTACTCACTTAAATTTCACAAGGGCAGCTAACAGCAATATTCAAATTATAACTAAAGTGAGAGTGAGAAGTAATTAGGAATGAACAATTCTTTGTGTTATGCACAGAAAAGGTTAGATGATACATTTTAATGGAATAAGGGAAAAAAACTTTTTTTCAAATAGCCAAAATATCCATTTTTGGTTTCCACATTTCAGTGGGTTGTAAATCCAATGTGTGAGTGTGAAGAGCTTTTTTTAATCAATGCATAATGAAAGTTCTATAAATTCTATATACTGTCAGAGAAGAGCTACAGCACAGAAACATCTTAGCCCCTCAAGTCACAAACAATCTAAATGCACCCCATTTTTACAGCTTATTATAACATGATTCTCGAAGTTCATTATGCACTTTAAATGAGTTTTAAAGGTACAGTACAGTCACTTCTCCAGGGCAGTGCGCTATGCCAGAGTGGGTAATTGGAAGAGTTGGGCCAGTGTGCTTGGGTATTAACTCACATATACAGGGCCTGTCCCAGCTTCTCTGTGTGCTTGCATAGGCCACTTTAGAACCTTGATTTTGGTTCTTTTGATACATTGAAAGAAGGACTTCCTCTTGTGCTTCGGGCCATTGTCTCACTGCATAACACAATCACCCTCACCTTTAGATGACTGTTTGATGACCAGACGTTTTCCTGTAGGACTTTCTGGTAGAGAGCAGCTTTGGTGTCAATTACGACAAGTCACCTGTTGGCCAGGACCAACAAAGCATCGTCACACTACCACCACTTCTTATTGTTTTATGCCGGGTCCTCCAGAAAATTGCATCTGCAAATCAGCAGCCCACAGAATATTACTTCAGAAGGCCTGGGGGTCACCAATGTGTTCTCTTCCTTATATATGACAAGCCTTCATGTTCCTGTTCTTATGTTAGTAAGCAAACATTTTCGCCATGCAACTCTTCCATAGACATCCTTTTTGCTTAGTTTACTGATGTGATGTAGTGGTAGAATTATGAATGCTGACTTTTATCTAAGGTCTGGATAACTTTAGACATTTGTCTGGGGATTTTTGAGACTTGTGGCCACTTCTAAGAAGATTCACAACTGCTCCAAGTTTGGAAACCTCTCCTTGTGGTTCGCTGGAGACCTTGCAACCCTTTTCCAGACTGATGCATTTCAATAACCTTCTCTTGTCTCATCTCAATTTTCTTAATTGTGTTATAATGTGCTGCTTTTTGAGGCCTTTTAGCCTATTTTAGCCCACATTACAAGGAAGTTCTGTTTAAGTGATTTTTAAATCAATAATGATGTCACAAATCAAGCTGAGGCCTCCCAGTCAAGTCTGTTTCCCAATTATCAACAAAATTGGTTAACTGGTTGATTGAGTTACTAATGGGGCAATTACTGTTTCACACAGAGCCTATTAGTGTTGGAACTTTTTCGTTTAAAACCATATTTTGTGTATACTCAGGTCGTCTTTGTCTTAAATTAAATTATATCTGAAAATACATCTGAAAATTATATCTGACAAATAGGCTCAAATACAAGAAACCGGCGACACACAGCACTGCATATGAATTTTCATAGCAAATACTTAGCTTTTCCTCGAGTTAGCAATGCAGAGAGGCATATGACAGTAAGATGGTGCAGCATGCAGCTCTGTGCCTTGGGGGATGTCATCACTTTGTAGTTTGAGGGACAGCTCCCCCTGGACATTGCATGTGGTACTGTAAACTGAATGCACGAAAGCTATGGATGTGGTTAACTGTTTTTCATGCTCTGGGGTTTCTTTTGTTTGATCCCAGTACATTCTTACAAATATGGAAATGATACCATAAAAGAACCTACTTCAGTGGATGGTTCTCCAGAGAAATACCCAAGTAAAGGAACCAGTGAAAGGTTTCTTCAGAGGTTCCTCTGCATTGCCTCCAACTCTTGTGTAGCAACATATCTTAAAGAAGAATGTTTGCACGTCTGCATCTGGACAATAGCTTTTTACTGGACTTTACTGGGTCTTAAGTGAGCATAGACCTCAAAACAAACTTCTGAAAGAACCTCAGTCTACTTTCTGCAAACTTTAGCCCTTTCCAACTTCAAGGCCCCAGTGGCTTGGTTTTCAATTTATAAGTGTTTTTGAAATTATGCTTCAAATGATTTCTCCCCTATACAACTATTTAATCTGCTTTTTACAATTCCACAAAACCCTAGACACTTTAATATTATCACCTTTCAAATATTAGTCATATCTTCATTCGGATCACTTATTCACCTCCTCATCATTCCAGACACTTCCAAAGTAAAAACCCTCATTAACATAAACACAAAGCTCTTTCAGTTATCTGCTGTTGAGGATGCACCCACTGAGACGGCGCACCAACAAGTCAAGAGTCGAACAAATACGCACCTGTCTTAAGAATTCGGAGGATAATAACCATCGCAATTAATTTCATCTGCCCCTCCAAACCAGACGGCTTTGCTCCCTGCATGCCCTCATGTTTTATAGATGGGAAAAGCAGGTTCGGGAGCCGTCTCCTGCCGATTCCGTCTGGCTGGCAGCCATGAGAGACACGTTTCCCAAGATCAAACGCGATATCAGACTGAACCTGTGCCTTATTTGTTGTGTAAAATGGAACCATGTGATGTAGCAAGGAGTTGGGCTGGCTCAGCTTGCTGCTCGCTGTCTCTTGGGCCACGTATTAATAAATCATCTGCTTTTCTTGTTTATCTGCTTGTGTTCTTATTCCTCCCTTTTTACTCAACCAAAATAAATTGAATAGCCGCATGTGTAAACACTCCTCGACGACTCTCTGTCCCTCCCCCTGCGAACAAAGAGGCTCGATTCTGCGCACAAGAGTGCATGAATTATTGAGAGATTGGGTGTCAAATAGATTTGATTTACTCCGCCTTTGAAGTAACATGTGCAATCAGAGGTTTGTGTAGGCTACTTCTCCTCCAAAGAGATGACTTGCTTACCCCTCCTCGCGATACTTCCATTGAATTTCATAATGTTGCCTGTTTCTCTCTGAGACCTTGGAGGGAGTAAATGATTTAGATGAAGGATATCTGATATGAAACTGGTGCAGCTACATATATTACTTACAGACTGGCTTTGATCAAATGTAGGGGCCAAACAAGAATGCTGTGTTAATGCTGAGATCAATTCCATTTGACTGAGTTCCATTATTATTGGGAAAGCATTTTCTACAGCAGACTTTCTTTTAAAGTAGGTTTTGGAAACCCAAATAACTATGTCCACACTTCACCCTTATCTACTCTTTTTAGGACTATTGCTTTCAGTTTTTCAGAGAAATCCGGAGGGGCATATTTCCACACATACAAAATTTAGTCCTAGAAGTTGGTTGCATTTTCTGCTTCCCACAATCCAAATGAACTCAGACACTTCAGTGATGCTGAGGGAGCTGTTGTAATAGCTGTCATTACTCTGAGAACACCGGCAGCTTCAAAGTTTGTTCCATTTTATCTGTAACAGCTTACTGACAGCTACACATCCTTTCAGACATTTAGGTGTCTTCTCACAGTGGAAGAATAGATAGAAACACATGTGGATGTGACTTTTGATTTTCTCAAAGATGAATTTTGAATGAACAATTTACTTTTAAAAATGTATTTCACTACAAATGACACATTACGTGGTACAAAATATAATATATAATATATTATAATATAACCTAATCCTAATGATTACTATATGAACGTAATATAATTACTTTCCATTACTATTGGATTACCTGTTTGAGTCAGGAGAACAGTATCAACAAGAATTTAACTTTGCAGAATTTCACTATTCCTTCATGTACATTATAAAGTCTCTTACTCACTATCCCAGATTTCCCAGGGCCTATCCCAGCTTTCAATGGGTAGAAGTCAGGAAACACCATGGATAGCCCACCAATCCAATACAGTGCAGACACACAGACATACACATTCACAACTAGGGGCAATTTAACATCTATAGTATACTTAACTGCATCTTTGAACTGTGGGAGGAACCCAGCAATCTTAAATTGATTGTAAACTGCTGTGTATGTGTGGTGAAGGTAATCCAGCTGGTGAGGATTTTGTCATACACCTGTATCCTGATTACTGTCTTTTCACTGAAATTGGCACACAGTTATCTTTTTTTGTTTCCTGATTATGCATTGCCATGACCTGTTATTAGCCAAGCCTGATTATCAAACATCTAATCTCCGGAAAAATCGGTAAATGATTAAATAATGACGTGGTCTCTGATCTTTGCAGAGTCCTGTAAATCGACACACTTGGACATACTTCCCTGATGGAATATCCTCTCTGTTACTTTTCACAAACGTAAGTTTAAGTAATCAAGCCTTCTTTTTCCTGCAATTAAGAACTTAATCAAGTTGTCAATTTGCATAGTCACCTCTCCTTTTTGTATTCCTCAACAGAACCAGTTCTTAAAATGGGTATTAATGATGATCTTGTCATGGCTTTGTCTAAACTCTGTTCCATTATAGCATCTCACTTTTGTTATCAGCTACACCTGTGTTTGTGTTTATATCTTAGTATTTGTCCTTTGATCTTTGTATCACATCTGCACAGCTTTGGAAGCTTACACTGAATTTTCCTAGCCCCTGTGTGAACTATAGTGTGGAGATCAGACCTGCTTGTCTGTCTTTTTGTCGTGATTATGGATTTGCTGGTGAATATCCTGTCTACTTGTGTTATGACTCTGACTGCCCGTATTGACAAACTCGTGAGTCCTCAGTGCCCCCTAACCACATTTCCTTTCATCCTTATGTGTTGTGAGCTGGGTTGAAGCAAAAATGTGGACCTTCTGATGTCCTGAGGACTGTATTGGGAACCACTGTTTTATGGCACCTTTGTTTTTAAGAGTGGCATGTAAAAGCCTGAGGAAGAAACCTTGAGAAGAATTAAGTCAGAGCCAAGAACTGTCTGAACAGGATACACATTCTCTTTCTGGGTGATAAAAGCCCCCCTGGTCCATGAGCTACAGCCCATGGGCTACCAATCCACTCGGTTACCAAAAAGCGTGGAGCCTTCCGGCACTTCAGTCCCAGGCCTTCATCAGCAGCGTAGCCTAGCAACTGACTGCTCTAGTCATATGCAAAAATACTCCCCCTCCCATCTGCAAGCACACACTCTTGTGACTTCAAAAGCAGGGGGGCTTGCGTGTGCATGAGGCCGGCTAACAAGTCAGAAAATGAAGTGGATCTCACTACTCGGCCTGAACCACGTTAATTTGACGCGGGAGAGTGTTTCAACTATTTGCCAGTGCTGAATTCATCTTGCATGGTAAGCTGAAGATGGGAATGGGGAATGTGATCGAACAATTTTGCCATCTGGGATGTTATAATACCTCAAGGGCCCGCATTTCAGTTCCTTTCACTCCCACAACTACGTAACTTCAACATCAACAACTACAAAGAACATTGTAAAATGACCATCCCTTCTATCTGTCTCCTTCATCTCTTCAGACATCCATTACTGGCATTTTCTTTCCATCTGTTTCTGAGATTTAGCCCAAACCTGCCTGGCCTGATGAAAGGATTCCTAAAAATTAGCAAGACCTTCCCTTCTTTCTTTAAAAAGAAGTAGAGGTGTGATAGCCAGCATTACCACTGAGACATGTCTAAAGTCAATACAATTGAAACTTGGGCTGGATCGCTAATAATTTATTTAAATAAAAATGAAAAAAATATTTTAAAAGGTAGCCCTTCCAGCTACATATCCAGAATGAAAAGCCTCAGGGCCTTCTAGGTCTTCAGAGAAGACCTAATGATTTATGGGAATAAATATTTCATATCTGCAATTAGAATACATTTTTATTCAATAAAATCTTGCTTGCATTAAAACACTGCATGTATTTCAGCACCAGCTCACTCTGTTATTGTGACATTTTGAATGGAATTCAATGGTGACAGTATGGTGTTTCAGTGTAAATAATATTAATATGACTTAAAACGAATGAAAATGAATCAAGAGCTTCTCTTCAATGGTGCACTCATGAGCAGTTAGCTTCTAGAGACCGACCTTGGAAAGCAAAGCATTGGGAAAGCTTAACATGCAACATTTGAATGCCGTGGATGTCTTGGCAGGTTGGGTAAATTTGGGTAAGAAGAACTTTGTAAATTAGGTTTCTGATACACTTACCCAACATATTACTGAATGAATTATACTCTAGAGAATTTACAACTTACATTCTATAACAAAACTACTTCCACTAAAAAACGGCGAGCTTAAAGCCCAAGTTCTAGTGCTGTGTGAACATTTTAAGAAGCTATCTATAGCAGAAGGAGCTGATAGGACTAGATCACTGACTGGCTTCCATAAACTGTCCAGGGTATTTAATTTGGGATCTGATGTATTAGAAACCAAAGCTAATCGAATCTCCAAGCTAATGGTGGTTATTCCCAAGTATTTGCCTGCATTTAAATTATGTGTGAGGCATAGAAGATTATAACTTTAAAAAAAATGCTGTGTTTAACATTCACCTGGAGGCTGTTTCTATCCACTCTGCTCCCCAGACCCCATCTATCTCACGCACACAAACACACACATACCCATATTCCACACAAGCAGAGCCAGAAGCTTTGTGTTTTATTAATGGGCAGACCAGATGTCAAGAATTACAAGCATCAGGCCTCTGATGTATCTGCACTGAAATGCCTGGCTGAAATTGAGCCCGTGTTGTGGTGTACTTGGACAGCAGCCAAGGCCAAGCAGGTTGATGACCCACACCCCCAGACTTTGAGCATCCAGCGGAAACTTTGCTGAACATATTTGAGGTGGCAATGCAGCTACATTTCCAGCCCAAGTGAAAATATTCCCCTAGTCCCTTCATCTCAGCAAACCCATGATGCAGGAATAATTGATTTTTTTGCAGTTTTAATGTAGTGCCTTTCACTATTCCGTCCAAGAACTGTGGAAAGGTTTTACCTGGAACCTTTTATTCATAAACAGAGTACTCCCCAATAACATGGATTAATTACTTCTTTAGTTCTTCACTGAAGCAACAAGGCTTATGTAGCTAACATGTTATAAAGGCTTACAGCTGCATAAGGCCTAAAAGTATCTATCTTCTTCAGACCACATGAAGTTGTTCAATAATCTCAAATGTGATTTCTGACAACATGTGTAGATATATGACATACTGTTATCTAAGAAGTAGCCAAATGCATGCTGAACAATAGTAGTAGTAGTAATAATAATAGTAGGCATCTTAGCTGGAACTGTTCATTTTTATTGACGATAGTTTTTTATGCAGTGTCAGAAACCATATGGTATTTTGGGTAAAGGTTTGATACCCCATTTGTACACAGCTTGCACAATGCTAGGTCATGGTCTAAGTGACAGTACTAACCCGATAGCTATTATTAGCCAGCCAGTTCCAGTATAAAACTAGCAAAGCAAGCTTGTGAAAACACAATCCTTCATTATAACACACTTTGAGAGACTGGTTCTGTCCCATATTAAGGCCGTCATCCCTCCGGATTTGGACCAACATCAGTTCGCCTATAGAACAAACCGGTCCCACGGAACTGGGAATGGCACTTTGTGACACAATCAGAGGATGTTATTTGTGGACACTTTTGTTGTTATTTTCCATGCCTTTTAAACACCATAAATTCCTCAACAAACTGGGTCAGTAAATTGGGGAGGTAGTGGGACAGCTCCATCACTGGGTTTTGGGTTTCCTTACGGATAGACCACAGTGTGTCAGGATTGGAAACCACACCTCCTCCACTCTTATCCTGAACACTGGACTCCCAAGGGCTGCGTGCTGAGCCCCTTTACTCTTTACTCTTTTCACAAAGGACTGCACCCCCCACTCACTCCTCAAACACCATAATAAAAATTCGCAGACGACACCACAATAGTTGGCCTTATCTCAGATGGTGATGAACGTGCCTATAGGAACGAGGTGGAATGTCTGGATGGATGGTGTGCAAAGTCAACGACTTAGTACTACTTAACACCTCCAAGACAAAGGAGATCGTTGTAGACTTCAGGGAGAACAAAGAAGTCAGACCACCTCCCACTCCACATCTCTGGAGCAGAAGTGGAACGTGTGGAGAAAGTTAAAGTTCCTTGGAGTCCACATAACCAATCATCTAACATGGTCTTCTAACACCTCGTACCTACGTACCTGCATGAGGGCGCAACAGAGACTGTACTTCCTGAGGAAGCTGAAACAGGCTCAGCTACCCCCAGAAACTTCTGGTTAACTTTTACCGCAGCACCATTGAGAGTTTATCCTCTCTCACTGCATGATCGTGTGGTATTCCAGCTGCACAGTCTCAGAGAGGAAGGACCTGCATCGTGTGGTCAAAGGTGGGCCGGACGGATTATTGGTACTGACCTTCCCAGCCTGGACAGTGTCCATACCAGCCGATTAAAGAAGAAGGCCTCCCAGCATTAGCAGAGACGCAACACACCCTGGACACTGCCTGTTTGACCTGTTACCGTCTGGCAAGCGGTACAGGGCTATCCGCACAAAAACAAATAGACTGAGAAACAGTTTCTTCCCAAGAGCTGTGGTCTCCACAACACCTCCACAACACCTCACTGACTGAACTGATTACTACCTCTGTGATACATCTGTCATACACCCATGCACATTTATATACAGCACTGAACTTATTCATAATCCATATAGTAATTGAACAACAACCTCCATACACTGTTATACTGCATATTCTGCATATTTTGCACATCCATGCACAGTCACTTTACATATTTATATTTATTTATATTTATATTGTACTACAGTTAAATGTCTTTCTCTGCTTGCACTACTTATATGTAAATTTCTCATGGGTAAATATGTAAATATCTTACCTGTATAATTTCTGCTCTTTCTATTGTTATTGTTGTTTTTCTCTTGGAGAGTGTCGCACTAAATTTCGTTGTACGCAAGTATAATGACAATAAAGATTCTATTCTATTTTGGTCAGTTTATAGAAAAGGAAAACAGCAGCAGCTCCTCTACAGCAGTGCTCTTAACTACAAGAACCATTGTAAAACAAGTATACAAAAATACAAGGTCCTGTTATACCTCTCTCCCTCTCTCTCGCACACTCTCATCCTCTCAGAAAATAAGCTATGCGATTCTGCATTTTGCCTCTGCATGAAGTTGATTGGGCTTTAAGTACCTGGGTGTGTGTGACGGGATTCATAGGTTGATAAGAGGTGGTGTAGTGCAGTGAATGTCTTGTCTGATGTGTGAAAATGAGAAAGCAGATGTCCCCATATGGGTCAGCCAGCAGTGGCTAAAATCCCAGTCTACAGGAAAGACCAACAGTCTCTTCCGTACTGCGCAAGGGAAGGCATCCACTAAATCTGGTCCAACTGTGCAAAGTGGCTGAACAGTGATGTGGCCTACATCCAGATGTTATTCGTACTCATGGAGGTACTGTGTACGTTCAGTCATTTTCATTATTTTTTCCTGGTGAGCTTATATATATATATATATATATATATATATATATATATATATTACTTTTTTATATCTAACTCACTGCCAGATATTGCTTAGATACCCCTTGCGGTACTGTTAGAAAGGTCACTCTAGGTCACCCATCCCTACTTGTGTGCATCGTGAACCCACAGGCCTTGAGAGAGTGGCTGATAAGCGACACGTTCTGCTCACTCAATAATTCAACAGCTGTGATGAGGAACAGCACGGGGGCTGACTGCATTTAACAAATCCCTCCAGTCTCTAGCTATCATGAAATATTTTAGGACCCAATTAACAAAAGGCTAGAGAAAATGTCTCTAATTAAAGTGGGTTGTGGGGGAAAATGGGGAGTATGTGCGGGTGCCTTCATGAACGATTACTGGCATGTCATCGACCCTTGGCTGATCCTATTAACTAGCTTGACCATTCTACTGGCAGACTGCGGGGCAGGACAACTGGTGGCCAAAGGTTGATTTCATGTTAATCAAGTCAGTTACACCTGGAGGGGCTTCCCCACATAAGATTTTATGGACTACAAAGATTTATCAATAACCAACAGTTGTACCCCTTGACATTTTAGTCAGGCAATAAAGGAAACAATAATATTTGTAGTTTGATGAGTTCTTGCATGGAATGTCATTACAAAATATAAGTATGTGAATTTCCATTTGATTTAGGTGAATTTACATATGGAAGAAAAATTTTGATCCTAATTTTAGAGATACAAAGATGATAAAAACAGTGACAAAAGAAAAAAAAATTCAGTTATGTTGATTGGCTGATGTAGATGTTAGTATTTATTGCAAAATGATACATGGTGTATATCAAATACCACTTGAGTTGGCAAAGTATGTGAATTGCAACTAAACACAGAGAAATGATCTGTAAATTCACTCTGATTTGTATTTAAAATAAAATAGATTATATTCATGTCAATCAGTCCGCCATCTGTCCAACTCAGAAGTACACTCGTCATCAAAAGAACAGCTGCACAAATAGTTGTGCCCAGAGGGAATCACCGAACAGTAGGTTGACATTGTGAGACAAGTGAATGATTTCATGCTTGGCCGTGCATGTGATATGAACAAGGACAGGTCTTATCACTGTTCCTGTCTGACCCAACAGAACAATTGTAGACATTTAGCGAGCTGTGATACCCTTCATGAGTCATCCTGTTAGTGGCAGGTGGCTGCACCATGCAGGACTGCTGCCCTTAACACCACGTTAACATCACCAAAGACTGCAATGCTGTTGTGCCAGACTGTCATGGATTGACTTAGAAGCCTGCCAGGTCAGGTGTCACTTTTGTCCCTCTGTGGAGGCACCATGGACAGCTTCAATATGCACAGTGTGTTGTCCTGAAGGCCTGGTATCACTCCACCTCCAGCAAAATCTGCAGGAACTGTGTGAGAATGTTCAAGCTGCATCAGTAAATAGCTGAGCTGTTTAAGTTCCTGGACAAAGACATATCATCAAAATATCATCAAAATATCATCAAAAGACTCATAGAATCCAGAAATATCTCTTAAAAGTGAATATATAAGCCACAACTGGATGGCAATGACCTTTCAAACGAGGGGCGAGGGAAGATTTCAACAAACCTTACAACTGTACTATGCACAGTGGAAGCCATATGTCCTTAACCCCAGGAACACTGCTGTCTTCTCTGTGCTCATGGCTGAAATGGACTGATGAAATGGACACAGTGGAAACGTGTATTGCAGTCTGATGAGTCAACCTTTCAGACAGGTTTTGGATATAATGGATGTTGTTTTCTTGGAAGCAAAGAAAGAAAAGAGCATCAAGACTGTTAACAGGGTAAAGTGTAATAGACAGTGTCTGTCATGTCTGTCATGGGTGTGTTAGTGGGTAGCCGGCACGTCTGTGAAAGCGTTATTAACACTATTTGCCACTTTCAGATGCCGACATTTTCAGGAACGTCTATGTTGCTCTCATCATGACAGTGCCAAGAAACAAGAATGCATGGCTGCATCATTAGTGCTGAACATTCTTGCCTGCAGTCCCATTTAAAATGAACTGCATCATGAAGCACAATATACAACAAAGGTTGCACGGGTGAGAACTTAACACGAACGGTCCACTATCAAGTGTTATCACGAAACAGTGAAAGGTATCTCGGTGGTAAACATGCTCCTGTCCCAACCTTTCTGGAACATGTTGCAGGCATCTAATTTGGAACGAGCCTACAAACCCAAAAAATAGATCATAATTAATCATCATTTATCTTTTCATAATCATATATGCTTTTGTAATATTTCCATTACATTACTTGGGTTTTACATTCTGTGCCAGCTACTTTGAAACTGAAGTTTTCAGAACTGAACTGTGTACTGAACACAACAATAAAGCGCTAATTGAATAATGCATGCTCTGTTACTGTTTTGAGGTGATCCAGAGTCTTCTAGTGAAACTGCTGCAGCTGTGCTAGCTCAGTGTTATGTGTGTGGGGGGAGCATGTGAAGCCTGAAGTGGCAGCAGCTCCAAAACTAAGCCCCTTGTTTCTGTGTGTACACCAGTTCATCTCTTAATTGCAAGAAAAATCAGCCGCAACACTCCTGTCACCGAGGAGGAGGGGTTGCCATGGAAACGGTACAGAACTTCAGCAAGGGAGGCCTTGGCTTTGATTGGCCTGGAGGTCTGGTCAAAGGGGAAGAGTCTGGATGGCAAGCAGGTGTAACAACCATAACGAGTGCTGATTATCAATCACAACAGAGCACGGATTCGTTACCTATCACATAAGCGCCTTGCGTCTCAGCCTCCCTATGACAGTTAACAAACAACCCTTATACAGCCAAAAAAAGAAAAACAGTTGTAGACAGTTCCTCCCAAATGTAGCTAATTAGCCATGGCATGTCAGTGACTGAACTGTGCTCCTCTAGTGTTACACCAGAGCCATGAGGCTAATGTAGCTAACAAGTAATGGAAGCTTATAGCCTGTCAGTTAGTATCATGCAAACTGGCAGTTTAGAACATTACTCACACGCCTCACTCAAATGGTATTGGGTTGTTAAATAATCTAGGAGAGGCCTTCTTTTGTGTTTTTGACACTGTATGACACTGTCAGGTAGAAAAAAGTGCTGACGAATACGCACAATATGCTGCCCTCAATATGGCTGCTAAATGACATCGTTCTGCCCATTTAACAGGTAACATTCTCATATTGCACTGTCAAAAAGGGTTCATCAGTTCAACCTAAGGTGGGAACAAGCAGTCGAACTACACTGACAAAAAACATAACACATCCAAAAGTCAGCATGCACTTATGTCTGGGGTAGATATTGTTAGATTACAGGTGTGGTCTGGTTACGTGAGGCCATGCACACACAGCGAACAGGCTCCGGATGGTCCAGACAGACCACCGTTTGATCTAAGAAAGGATTGTTTGATCCGCCAATAAGCGCAAGCAGCTCCCACAGTTTCCTTGTCCATCATACAGTCACAGGTGGCACCTTCATTACACACACCTGTCTCTGCCTGGACCATTTCTAGGCACTTAACAGATGGAAATTTGTTGTCACAGCAGCCATTACGTGCCCTGCCACTGACAGACAGCCACAGTCACCTTCATTTGCAGTAGTGGCATTAATAAAAACCTGGATTGCTATGGACTAGAACTGTATCATCTTCAGCATTGAACTTGCACTTCCCTTTAGTTCAGTCCTGCCTTTGCTGTTAAGCAAAACACTGCCCCAACTGGTGGTGTGACGATCTGGGGAACCATTACGACATCCTCCGGCAACATGTATTGCCTCTCATGACAGGGCTTTCAACTGGCGTTTTTAGCACCCAAACATGGCAAGGGCTTCCTAGGATTTTCTCTGCCAGATTGCAACATTGCCCCATGGAATAAGGATGATTCTGAGAAAGTCAATGACCAGAAGAGAGCTGGGACCACAGTCTCAAAGAGGACCATTAGTAACACACTATGTCGTCATGGTTTATAATCCTGCAGGGCAGGCAAGGTCCCTCTGCTCACGCCAGCACATGTCCAGGCCTGTTTGAAGTTCGCCAGTGACCATCTGGATGATCCAGAGGAGGCATGAGAGAAGGTCATGTGGTCAGATGAGACCAAAATTAAGGTTTATAGTATCAACTCCACTCGCCATGTTTGGAGGAAGAACAAGGATGGGTACAACTCTAAAAACACTGTCCCAGCGGTGAAGCATGGGGGTGGAGACATCATACTTTTGGAGTGCTTTTGTGCAAAGGGGACAGGACGACTGCACCGTAGGGAGGATGGATGGGGTCATGTATCGTGAGATTTTGGCCAACAACCCCCCTCCCTCAGTAAGAGCATTGAAGATGGGTCGTGGCTGGGTCTTCCAGCATGACAATGACCCAAAACACACAGTCAGGGCAACTTAGGAGTGGCGCCCCGTAAGAAGCATTTCAAGGTCCTGGAGTGGCGTAGTCAGTCTCCAGACCTGGACCCAATAGAACATCTTTGGAGGGAGCTGAAACTCAATGTTACCAAGGGAAAGCTCCGAAACCTGAAAGATCTGGAGAAGGTCTGAATGGAGTAGTGGGCCAGAATCCCTGCTGCAGTATGTGTAAACTTGGTCAAGAACTGCAGTAAATTGCAAACAAAGGTTTCTTTACCAAATATTAAGTTCTGTTTTTCTATTGTATCAAATACTTATTTCATGCAATAAAATGCAATAAAATTTTACACTGTGATTCTCTGAATTTATTTTTATATTCTGTCTCTCACAGGTGAAGTGTACCTACGATAAAATGACAGACCTCTCCATTCTTTGTAGGTGGGAAAACTTGCAAAATTGGCAGTATATCAAATACTTATGTTCCCCACTGTACATCACTGCCACAACACTGTTAGGCCACTTCATTCCATTAGACTCCTTCCTGTCTCATTCATTGTCTATTTGTCAGACCGTTCGTTGCCCAGCGTAGAACTACAAGATTGTCAATGTCCCCAAAGACTGCAATGGAGTTGTACCAGACTGTCACAGATTTTCTCAGAATGGCAGTGGGTCATCATCAGCGATGAGTCCTGCTTTTGTCTTTGGTAAAACTAGTGGGTGGAGGCACCATGGTCAGCGAGAATCTGAACAGTTGGTTGTCACGCGTCACATGTCAGAAGGCCTGGTGTCACTTCATCTCCAACTCTACCACAACATCTACAGAAACTGTGTGAGAATATTACAGCTGCATGGGATGGATTATCACAAGACACCATTATGAACCTCTACAGCTCTATGCCAAGATACCCAAAGCCACACTGAGAGAGACTACTTCTGTTTGTGTAGCTCAATAAATATTGCTCATATCAGTCTAAATTTATCATCATTTTTTGTTAGATTCCATGACATCATGTTACTCCTTATTAATATCACGCTACATGGCCCAGTGCTTCCAAATGGTTCAAAATCATGTCAACATGAGCCCGAATTTGGATAGTCTGGTATTAGAAAGCATAACATCAAAAGGAAGAAATCATGAAAAACTCCAAAGGTGAAGGTTAAGAGTGTGCTTTGAATTCATTGCTTTGTGAGGTGTTTGCCAGCTTATAGTGAATCTTTTTAGCCATTTTTGCTTGTTAAAAGAGATAGAATGCATGGAATCCTGCAAAACCAGGAGGTCATTTACATATAGCTTTTTTATAAGGCACAGCAACAAAAATCTTTTCAAATTCATAAAACATTATGGATCTCAACACAAACAAAACAAAAACGCAGAACGTGGGCCCTTTAAATCTGTTCATCCCGTTAATTCCAGTCACTGTTGAAAACGTAGGGTTTACAGCGTCCACATGTTCAATACCACAGTCAACTTTTAGCTCCTTGAGTGTGTTTCTCCCCTCTGCCCCGCCTGAGGCTATCCAGCCATCAAGAGAGGCTTGGACATACCAATGAGCTGGACAGGCCAACAATTCACTGCAGAGCCCATCCCCACCCACCACTTACCATCGCTTTTCAGTCTGACAATTATGCACACCACGAGAATGTGCCAAGATGTCAGATAGCCAGAAAACTTTCCATCAATAATTCAAGCTTTCAGGATAAAAGTGCAACATTAGCACTGGATCTTTCAGGAAAACGCGGTGTACGTGTTTGTGTGTGGCTGGTGGTCCGCCTATACGAAGCCGTTTATATGTTGTATGTTGTGACTCTCTCCACAGATGAAAGATGCTTTCTTTCTCCATTGCATTCCAATCTTAAGCACCCTCCATCATCATGCGAAACGAACAGATGATGTGAAATGACTGGCCTGCATTTGAACCATTTCTGTCTGATGTATCTATAGAGATGAAGCCTGAAATATTCATGATACAGAAAATGGAGTATAAAGGCAATAAAAACGTGAATGGTTTTCTTTTCTGCTTCTCTTTCAAAGCCCACGTCTCTGTCGGCATTAGGCTGCTTCTATCGGTTCCCTCCGATTATTTGATTTGTGTTGGCAGGCAGCATTCCCAACCACATCTTGCAGGTTCGGTTTCAAAAACATCATTCACCAGGAGCTGTCACCTTAAAGCTCAATCAGATTTGAGGTGAGGCTACACTCTGCCTGTTTTTGCCCTTCCTCTTCCTTTGCGGGCTTGTTAACGGGCTTTCTTCTATCACCCTGCCTGACACATTATTCCACATTTTGTAGGGTAAAGGTATATTGTGTGCAGGACTGAAAAAAACAATTGAGCTGTATGGAAATCATTCTCTGTAGAGGAGGCCGGGGTTTAGTAAGGGTAAACCCTATTCGTCTCTTCTATATTTCAATATACCAGTGGTGCAATATCAAATCCTTATTTTTTCTCTTCTTCTTCTTTTTTTATTTTCTTAGTTTTTTACATCATGTGAAAACACTGACAGCCCTTTACACTGCCTGAACATTTGATGAGGAGCAGACCAATGGAAGTGGTCCAAAATAAATCCGTTTCAGAGTAGTTTAATGTGAAGAGGCTCGTGTTGACAATAAAAATCCATTTTTAATGTGTTATCAATCATGCTAATAATAAAAACACATTTTAGGCAAAAATCTTATCTCAAATCTACTATTAAACCCAACTCTAAGGCAGCAGGCACCATAGCCCTTTCATAACAATTTATATCTTTCAGTGAGCTTTTAGATTAATTAAACTCTTTTTGGGGGCTGTGGTAAAGAACGCTAGACACAAGACTGAAGAAATTAGTTCGGGAGTGGTTGGAGAAGGAGCCCTTACATGGCACTACTCTGAAGAACTTGTTAGCGTCTTCGTTTTTGAGTGTGTGGTATAGATGCAGTATCACCTACTGCACCAATGAGTATGTAAAACATTGGAAAAAGGCGAAACTGGTTCATTGTACATTCATTTTCATTTATTATGCATGATATTATGTTACTATATAATATAGTATGTCATATTTCATAATCTACTTTGCAAAATAACTTTCCATCATACTACTGTATATGCAGGCTAAAATAACCCACTGGACAAAAAAATAGTCACCTCGCATTTTTAAGGCAGTAGTAATTTGAGGCTTCTGTATGGCACTGCTGATGGAGTTATAAATACCTGCAGGGTGAGTGATGGGGTCCGGAGATTGAGAAGAGGTTGTACAGTGCAGTTAATGTCTCATTCCATGTGTGGAAAAAGGGACCAATGCAGATGATAATGATTGGCA
The DNA here is from genome assembly GCA_024036415.1 of Prochilodus magdalenae. Lineage (NCBI taxonomy): Eukaryota > Metazoa > Chordata > Actinopteri > Characiformes > Prochilodontidae > Prochilodus > Prochilodus magdalenae. The sequence continues at coordinate 334,509 of JAMWET010007263.1, forward strand.
AAAAGGAGTGAATGCATTTGGGTGTGCCAAAGACCATAGTATAAAGGAAGTAGCTGAAATTGCAGGTGTATGAAAGTGTATGATCATACAGGTCCACCAGCAGTGTCTAAATTTCCAATCTACAGAAAAATCTCCTCGGAATTGTGTCAGAGAAGGTGTCCACCAAATCTGGTTAAACTGCACAATTCTTTGACACAATAGTGTCTGAACATTAATGTTGCCTACATCCAAAAACAAATTCAGTCCACGCCAAATCCATTCACAGCAGTTATTCATGCTTCTGGAAGTGTTACATGCTGTTAGGCACATTTCAGTCACTGGTGGCAAATGTTTTGACTGGTGAGCTTAATACTACTGTAAATGGGGGGAGGGTGTTCCCTGTCTCTTTTTCTCTGAAACTCCATCAGATTCACCGCTTAAAATCAGCTGGATATAATAAATACAACATACAGTGCTGTAAAAAACTATTTGCCCCGCACCTGCTGCTCGTAGTCTGTTTCAAATGCGATGCTGAATTAACTAACGGCATGGGTTGCACCAGTGTGCAAAATACAGGTGGTCACCCACGGTCAGTAAGCTGTTGTCTTTGGTATTCTGAACTAACTAACCTCAGGGTGGTGCTGCAGAAAATTTGCTTTCCCAGTTGGTCCTTTGGCGCCTAGCAGCTTCACAATATGCCGGAGCATATTTGTAAATCTGAAAATGTGCCCAATTTTTCCAAGAGAGTGGTGGAAAGAGTGAAGTGTTACTCATTTCTGTAGACAGAATAGGAGATTAAAGGCAGCATCAGCATGGCTTTGGCGAGTGAGCAGCCAGTCAATGAACAAGTCAACATGGGAACCCCAGAATACCAGAGGGTATTTTGCACACTGGTTTGCACACATCACTCTGTATTTGCTGCATTTTAGGTCCTGTAAGTTGAGAGAAAATACATTTGAGCTATCAGGCGAGTACTCAGTAGCATGAGTAGATTCTTTTGGACTTTAATGCAAAACCATTTACTATCCCCCACGGCACAAAAATGACTCTCAATTAATAAACTAATGGCAGTGTTATTTGCATGTTTACTCTAAAATGACGCATCTTAAATGAGTGGAGTTCGAGCCATGCCACACCAACCATTAGCACTGAATGTATTTGGTTTGCTCAATAACATCCACAAATACAGTCCAAAATCATCTGTTATTTAGCAGCAAGGTAATTTATTTAGTAGGTTAGATGTTTACAGAAGAACACAGGTTTGTTCCCCAACTTCTCGCTGCATTCTAGCCATTGCATGGATTTGGTCAGTTCCAGCAGCAGTGCCTGGTTTAACTTAATAGAGATTTGGATAGATAAACTAGGTATTGGATGGTAACTGTAAATACTGGAAGTCCTCGGGGAGTGCTTTTGAAAATGCTTTATCTAACGCTCATTAAATCAGAATGGACTTTCACTTGGGTTTATTCTAATGTGTTCCTGGAACAAATAAACACTCACTGCCCAGATAAATAACTTTAAATATCATTTTGGCACAGACTTTTGCACAGTAGTGTACATATTACAATATTATTGTTGACAATAAGAAGCGATTGAGCACTTAAAATGTGATACTAAGTAGCTACCTTAATCACAATACCCAGTACCATAATAAGCTTAGTCACTTAAACACTCCTGTTTATGATCCATTACATACTATGTTTTAAACATATGGAAGCCTGGAGTTAAAGCTCACTGACAGGCCACATTTAATCAACATTCTAACAGTATTGTTGTATATATGGTACAGTGTCTTAGTAATGTCTCTAATAAATATTCGTTTGAAAATAATAGACTTTAATTCCCCTGAGCAGGATGTAAGGCATGTAAGAATACGGCTCCACATGACTTAGGACTGTTCTATAAGATGGTCAGAAAGTAGTTTCTGTAAGCATATGCCGGACGTGCCACTGATAGTGAAATAAGTCAGCTAGAATCTGAAAAGTTTATTTTTTCAGACAAAGAGCATTGTAAAACATTGTCAGTCATAGTCTGATTCATTAAATAGCACTTCTTGGGTGATCTATTGCTTTCATTCGAGAGTTCGGCAGGATAAGGAAAAGCAAATAAGCCCCAAACAAAGGTGCTTAAAAGGTTTCCAGCCTAGTTTATACTAACTGCTTTATAAAGCTGGAAAATGTAAAAACATTAGTGAGTTCTATGACATAATTGGGCATATTTGACATTACATTCTCAAACACAATGCAATTTTAATGTTATTGCCTGTTTTATGTGTACAAACACATGAGTTCAATTACAGAGCACTTCTCCACCAGACGGCAGCATTACAACCAACTGGTGCATATAGATCTTCCTCACAATCACTGCATTGTTACATCCGGCTGTGAATAGCAGTGTTATCGAACTTCCACCTGCACTGTTGAGCAGATTGCTTGCCGGTTTTCAGCCTCCCTCAAACATCTTCCTGTAGCTTCAGCACAGCACAGCGATTAACATGTCTGGAAGTCCATCCAACGTGGATGATAGGCTAGTTTGTCTTGACCTAAAGTTTGTGTGACCCTGCGTGTCTGTAGGCGCAGAGCTTAGCGGTGACCCTAGTAAAGGCTGTGGCAGTGGTCTGTACTGTTCATCTCTTTGAAAATATTGCATTTTTAAAGTGCAAGTGTGCACACATTCAGCCTGAAAGCATGCATTCAGATGGCAGCGCATATTCCACAAAATCTGGGTCTGATCTTAGGCTAAGCAGAGAAGGATCAGAGCATTTCTTTACGGTCTACACTCTATCACACCTTCCTGTGGACAAAACAGAGTGCGATGCACGCTGAACTAAAAGCAGGGCACAGTTTATTAAAGAGGTTGACCTGAAACAGCAATACCAAGAACAAGGAAATATAATCAAGGGCTAAACTTAGTCGGAGTCAATAAACAGGCAAGGGTCAAACCAGGGGCGGATCTAGAAAAATATTTATGGGGTGGCGAGAGGGGGGCAGGAATTTTTGAGGGGTGGCAACATATGGCAGATGTGTCATATATACTGAATTTAATTTTAACACAGTTATCACAGATTGATGAGAAACAGTAGGTACACACTACAAGAGGGCACAGGCTGCCATTTACAAACTCATAGAGACAAACTTAATATCATGCAGTCAATGTCTTGCATCATGCGAAACAGTTTGTAAGATTAATTAGGAATCAGGGACCATACAACGTGATCTCACTTAATACGAGATAGAAGTACAGTAACACTGCTGTAGGTGGGCATTATGAAAGGAAAGGCATTAATGTAAGACAAAAGGTGATAAGTGGCAGATGTACAAGAGGAAAAGCAAAACGTTTTAGACTGTTTAAGAGTGCCAGCATTGCAGGCAGCATTTGTACAAGAAGAAACTATCCAAAGAAAAACTTACCCCTGAAAATCTATGGACTGAGATGTACTAAGTGAGCATAAGTACACTGTTTGGGGAAAAAAAAAAAAAGGTCATGGAACTCAGACAAGGTCCTCTACATCCCTTTTATTGTTTTCTTGTTCTCTGTCCATGCAAACATTGCAGTTACATGGCCTTCAGATCTGGCATGAGAACAGAAACCACTGTCTTTCACTGTATCCTTTTTCCAGTAACGATAACACTCGAATGAGGTGAAAACAGTCCTTGGAGCATCAAGGAGGGAAAAATGCATACCAGCAAACATACCAGCTGCATCTTTCATTAGAGAGTATTCTAACCAGGGATGAGATTTGTACCAGTTGCTGCAGAAAGCTTCTTCTGGTTCCTTCCTGAAGGGTCTTAGGAAAACCCCCTCACATTGGCTGCACGGGCACCTCACACCTGGACTTGGATACGCCTAGAAGATAGAGGGGCGGATTCAAACTGCATTACATCCGATCTAATTATACAATTTAACAACTAGTAATGTAAATGTAATAAATTTGGAACTGCCATTGATTATTTATAACCATCTGGCTGTGGAAACACACACTAACATTGTAGCCGGCGAGAGCATTTTTAGGTTCTTTTGTTTAAGTTTGGAATTTAACCTGAGTAATAGATCTAAAATACACTGTACACAAAATATTAAAACTCTGTCTCCATCTCATCACACTTTCATTCTTTTAAGCTTCCCCAATTATTCATATTTAAGCAAACATGAATATTTATATTTATTTTAAGAAGTCAATGCAATGTCTCTTAAATACACCTTATAGCAAACTGTCTGTTTTTCTCATTTGTTGTTCTTATTTATATGTAACTTGGTATAGTATGCAGCAACAATTTCCAAACTTTACAATGTTTTCCTTGAAGTTCAATCAATATTAGCTTAGCTACTTTACACAGAACCTAGACCTAGCTAACATTAGATGTATAGCTGGCAAAATAACGTTCTTCAACCTGATTTTTATCAACTCAAAATTAGCATCCCAACTATACTAGCACTGTGCTTTCATTATTCATTTCTTGATAGACAGTTAATCAGTTTTGACCTCTTTCCTTCCGTGTCTCCTTTCTTTGCGGAGTGTCCTGCTGTGTTCTGGCTTCCTCACTTCGCGCCACTTCGGGTTTGTTTTCCAAGCAAATCAGTCTCTTACGGCTCTGACGTCATCTCGTGCTGCATTCACTGCAGTCGAACATTGGAGATTCGCGGCCATAAATGTCAAATTGGCCATTACTTTTCTTTTGATTCGTTGCTACCAACTGGGTTGGCAGAAGGGGTGGGAAGGCTTTCTTTTAGGGTGGCATTTGCCACCCTATGCCACCCCTGTAGATCCGCCTATGGGTTAAACCAAGCAGACAATCAGACCAGGCAGAGGTACCAAAGGGGATAGACAAGAAGAGTAAACCAGAGAATCAAAATAGAGTCAAAACCTGAGTAACACGATCAAACAGCAAGAGACCGCTCAGTATGCTACAGAGTGACAATACTTCACATTGAGCCAGTGCGAGAGAGAAATATTTAAACAAACTGACTAATTAACAACAGGTGACCACTCAATATTCTGGAGACGGAGAGTGAGGCAACAGGGTGTGATTGGGCAAGAATGAACATGTGACATCAGGTGGTGGATTATAGGAAATAGAGTCCAGGAGTGAGAGGAGAACCAGCGAGCATGACACTTCCTATATGGACAGCCCATAGCAACGAACACTTACTGCATTTCATCTTGGAAGAGACAAAATCCAGACGGTTTAATTATTCCTCCTCATCACATGTAAACATTAGCAACGTTAGTGAACGCCCTGAACACCACAACTAACAGGCCGACACAACAACCTGGCTACAGTGATGGGGGGTCAGTTCCTCAGGCTTTTTAAGCAAACCTTGCTGATAACAACATCCAGGAGGTCCGTACACCAGTGAATTAAAGTTTACATCTTATTTGAGCACTTTTAATGGCAAGTATTAGTAAATCCATCCCACAGGTCAGCTCTGCATTCACTCTCCAGTTCAGTGTAATACTTTGTTTTTATCGGTTGCTTTGTTGTGTCACATGACGAGTGGATTGTTAAGCATGGTGGAGTGGAAACTCTGGTAGGTCTGTTTAGTTGAACTATTGGTGTATTTAGGAACAGGCAGTAGTCACAGTCATTGTTCACATGACCGGAAGCTGTTTAACACTGTTCGGTCTATAGCAGGCTGATAGCGCCTAAGTCCAGCTTAGGTTCTGTAAATGTTAAATGTGTGTCTCCGTTGGGCAGATCTACAGTAGATTTCTTGACCCATATTTTCTTTAGCAGCTTTTGTTTTCTGCCCTGTGCATGCACTGCACTGGTCCTGGTAGGCTGTAATTATGTGAAAAGGGTAGGCGTGTCTAATAAAGCGGCCAGTTAAAGGCGTGTTTTCCACCAGGCAAAGCAGTATGGAATTATTATGATTTGCAATTTGTTGTTAGTTGCCATGTCGAGTGGAGTGTACGGTCTCTCTTTGCTGAACTTACCCTTTTTGGTAGCCGAGTGGAATGTTTGTGTGGAGCTATAAATAGTCCAGACTATTGATCTTCACAGAAACATCACATGGTCAGATGACTGCCATTTAAAAAGAATCTCTGTCTGGGATCTCACATTAAACCATAAAAGACTAAAAGATAAATATTAAAACTTTAAGCTCCTCCATTACGGATAGTTCTGGGGTCACACTGTGGTGGTCTATGCTGCTTGTTTGACAGGCAGTGTGCACAATGTGTAAAAACCCAGCAAAACCTCCCCGAAGCCAGCAGCACGACACACTTTAATACCATTGCCATGTCAGTGTTACTGCTGCGCTGGGAAAAGATCCACCACTCAAATAATATCTTGTCAGTTGGTGGTCCCAAGGTGAACCCAATCAATTGGTACATAGACAGCAGCTGTTGAATGAGCAGCTACAGTTGGGCTACAATCAGCACATGTTATGTCGTTTCTGATAAAATGATCAGTAATGGTAGGAGCAAGAAACAGTCTGGCTAATAAAGTGGCAACACAGTGCATGTCTAACACAATCAGTAGCCCACCAGACAAATTTTCTGATAAGCTTTAACATTAGTCGCTGGCTTATCTCACAGATCTGTCTTTTGTTTGATCCAATTGCCTCTGTTTAATCTCATTCTAAAAGTATTTGTAACATAATTTCGCTATCTATTGGAGCCCAGAGGAGGACGGGTTCTCCATCAGAGTTTTGCCTCTTCAGAAAGTTTCTGTTGCAGCTATTAGTTGACTGTAATCAAATTATGATAAGATAAAATGAATTTATTAATAGTCTAAGCCATGACACTTAACACCGTTTTGCAGCACAGGAAAACCAGCACAGGAAGCCAAAAAAAAGTTATAATAATTTATACAAATCTGAAATACAGAGAAGCATAAAGTCATATAGTCTCATTTTCACTCTATGTAGTAAATAACACCTCAAATCTCTGATGGCTTTTTTGCATGTGAGAAATCTTCTCACATCTCTCATTTCACACGTGCACATGAACATGCACACAGACAGCTTATATTGCATGGATTCTGTCTTTTTATTTTCTTTACCACTGGTAGCAACAATAGTTTATTTATTGATACCTTTATTTATTAGCATCCTTACATTTAAATGCAAACAAACAAACAAACAAAAAAGTTTTACAAACAAACAGTGGGTGGCACTGTCACCTCACAACAAGAAGGGCCTGGGTTTGATTCCCAGCCAGGGCACCGGGGGCCCTTTCTGTGCAGAGTTTGCATGTTCTCCCCGTGTCTCTGTGGTTTTCCTCTGGGCAAAACATGCAGTCAGGGGAAGTGGTTAAAGAATGCTGCTGAATATGTTAAATTACCCCCTATGTGTGAGTGTGTATGTCTGAGTGTCTGGCGGCCTGTCCATGTTGTTTCCCACCTTCCACCCAATGAGAGTTTGGATGTGATTCAGCAACCGTCAAGACCCATAAGGATACTCACTGAAAGCATAACTGCACAACATTTTATTTCATTTCAGATAACCTTATTGCATTCATGAACTTTAGTATTGTTAGAGACCACCCTCCATTTACCTCATTTCCAGTCACGGCAGCCATTAAGTACAAGGTTAGGAGATATTTCTGAGAAGACCAGATGGAAGATGACCCACTCTCAAAAAGATTAAAGTGGTAAAATCCAAAAAGATAAACAACAGAAAAAAGATGTTCCTAATAGCCTTGCAAGAACTGGTAGACCACCATCTACCTGTCACCTTCAGAAAAACAGTAAAAGAAGCTCTCGTCTTTGAGAAGATAATTGAAATCAAGCTCCACTAGGTGTCCATTTTTCTTCTGTGAGACTGAACCTGTGGTAGAAACAAATATATATATATGAATGTATATGTATATGTGTGTGTGTGTGTTTATATATATATATATATATATATATATACAGGTGTTGGACAATGAAACTGAAACACCTGTCATTTTAGTGTGGGAGGTCTCAAGGCTAAATTGGACCAGCCTGGTGGCCAATCTTCATTAATTGCACATTGCACCAGTAAGAGCAGAGTGTGAAGGTTCAGTTAGCAGGTAAGAGCACAGTTCTGCTCAAAATACTGCAATGCACACAACATTATGGGTGACATACCAGAGTTCAAAAGAGGACAGATTGTTGGTGCACGTCTTGCTGGTGCATCTGTGACCAAGACAGCAAGTCTTTGTGATGTATCAAGAGCCACGGTATCCAGGGTAATGTCAGCATACCACCAAGAAGGACGAACCTCCACCAGCATCACGTAGTGACCTGGCCACTATCCTGCAAGAAGAATGGCTTAAAATCCCTCTGACCACTGTGCAGGACGCAGTATATGTCATTCCCAAGACGAACTGACGCTGTATTATCCGCAAAAGGAGGCCCTACACCATACTAATAAATGATTGTGGTCTAAAACCAGGTGTTTCAGTTTCATTGTCCAACCCCTGTATATATATATATATATATATATATATATATATATATATATATATATATATATATATATATATATATATATATATATATATACATTTTAGCTTGAAATGAAATGAAATGATGGTGGTTGAACAGTACTACTGCATTCCTCTTAAACTTTAAGTCTTGTCTTCAGCATTACCTTTCTTCACATGCTGATGACTCGGCCACATGCAAGGCACACTTACAATTAAACTGTTTTACATAATTACAAAGAAGAAAACAAGTTACAGCCATGGAGCCATGGCAGGGTTAAATACTAGCTTGAAAAGTCTGAACCTATGCAGGTCACCATGCGAAACAAACATTAAACCAAACACAAGAGAAGGATCGGGTGCCAAATGAGGACACTAATATTTCGAGCTGAAAAACAAAGCAATTTGCTCAGCTACTTACTCCATGCTAATGAGCAAGAACAACAGACGTCATAACAAAATTCAATTATTTTGGCCGTTTTTTTTCATTTGGAAAAAACAGCCATTGTTTGGCTGAAGGTTAGCCCCAGAGCCTATCTTTTCCCCATTGTGCTTTCATTTTGTTGATTACGGAGTTGTGTTGTGAAAGCAGGACTCAATTAAATGTACTCTTTTATTAGTGCAAGCAAGACTTGTCATTATGAAACACCAAATCAATCTTTTAAAAGCTGAAATGAACAAAAAAGGGGCTCTGATCGCTTCGTCTGACACTGAAGGAGATTTTAGCAGGCTTCAACTCGCGCAATCTTTGCTCACATCTGCATGTCATCTCCATCGCTGTGTGATAATGGAAGTTCTGATGAATAATGATCTTAAGTCTCCAAAAATACACCAACGCTTCAGACAGGCCCTTATACTTGTAAGAGCAGTTCTTTGTTCTCTATTAGTTAAGATGTATAATATTGACCTGGTGAACTTAAGAACTGCATGAAAGAGTCAGCGGTCTGCTAAAACTCCGCAGGTTGTAATATCAAGCAGCTCTGTTAATATGGATAAAACCAGGCAGGAACAAAGCTTAAACAGATGAAGCTGAACATCTTTGAGCAAATCAAAGAAGCTGTATGGCCTCCTAAAAGGATATCTTAGTTCCCAAAACAGCACTTTCAGTTCCCTAAAGGAACCTTACTGTAGATATTTATTTCAAGAGCCCTGTTTGTAAAGAAGATTCATATCATGTAAATGTCCTTTGCCAATAAGAGTTTTTCCTAGCACCATACATCAAAGCAAAGACATGTTTAGGACATTTTTAGATGCAAAGCACCAGTTGTTACTGCTTGGTTTCTCACTTACCCACTCACATTTAGCATGCAGAAAATTCTCCACAAGGGGGCAGTAAAAACATACTTTGATGCTTCTTAAGAGTAGTGCTTCGCAACAATGACACTGGGTCCTTTCCTATTGAGTTTTAGCTAATGTCAAGTATAATGTGACATATAGTTATACAGTTAAACACATTGAAGCATAACAGGCTATTGGTCAGCACCTTGAACGACTGTTCAAAAGTTTGATAGGACAAGATTTACTTCAAATACCTTTTGCACCATGGAAACTTTTACCCGAGAAGTGTTTCTAAATTACAGCGTTGTGTTATGAAGTCACAGTTCACACCCTTATTATGTTACTAATTTAATATTCCCCTTGGTGGTTACTGGGTAGCACCATAAATTCTGCTGAATGTAACATAAATCCAATAAAGCCATTACTCATTTTACTCATTCAGAAAAAAAAAAAAAAAAAAAAAAAAACAGTAAGAGTTCAATACATTTGGTAGACGTTTGTCCCCTCTACAGGATGTGTACCTAGCTACACTTAGTAAATTGACAAGACATTTAATTTGACCAAATTACCCAATCTTTTCATATTCCGGTTAATTAAAAAAACAAGAGAAAAACAGAGAATGTTGCTCTATTCCATACTGGGAGAAATGTCATTTGTTGTGTTTACTCCTCCCATTTCAAAAGAAAACATTCATATTAGGATGAAAAACTTTAAAGCAAAACTGAGTTGCTTAACATTAGACAGGCATTTTTTGAATGTCTTTTACATAATTTGAAATGCTCTGCCGAGTTTATGGCAGGATCTTTGAGTTGGGGCTTTTTGAAGAGAATAACCTGGCCAGTCTTTAACTTCTTGTTTATTCTTTGCAATAAAATCCTTGGTGAAGTGTGCAGCATGTCTTGAATAATTGTATCGTTGCATTATGAACAGCAGTTGAATGACTAGAGGCAGAATTAATACTATTCTACAGCTGCTATTTAGACAATCACGGGAGGCCAGTGAGCCAGTTCCGTTAGCAGCCATGTAGATGCTATGTCTGGTGTCACAATGTTAACAGAAGCACTCTGGTGGGTCTTTTGTTCCCATATCCCATGGAAGCTAAAGAATGCTGCACTGACCTGCAGGATATGCATGTGGACCCCCGGGATTGTGATTTCTGCCAGAGTCGCTTGCCTGCTATCTTGGATAGTTCCAGTCAGATGCTCTTGGTTGTGATACCTAAGCACCACTGCGTTTTCCGCTGTGGGTGGTAATGCACTCTGATATACTCTTCCCAGTATACATGTGACATTTTGGATTGGGGAATGTTAAATGCCCGCATACTTTTGAAAATGTCCTATCTGTCTGGCACCTACTATCATCCCTGATTCAAACTCTGATAATTCACATCACCTTTCCATGAGCACAGTGGCCAGTATTCAGCCTCACTCACAAGATAGCACCTCACAACTTATATAAGTGTGGGCGTCGCCAAGCTGTTTACTCAGTTAAGACCACTCATATTCTATTTACATACTGCTAACCCATGACTTTTGGCATATTAGTTATTCAGTGTAAATTACAATATCTAAGGTAGGGCTGGGTTGCTTCCTTAGGTGTGAAGAGGAGTGATCCTTAAGCTGAAAGAATGCTAACACTGCTAACAATGAATGGAGAGTAGTCGGCACCAATTAGCATCCTAAATGTTGGCAATTCACTTTCGTTCATTGTTAGTACTAATATCTTAGTACTTTAAGCAAACCAGACTCATGCAAAGTGTTACAAATATCATGGCTGAGGTTTTAATAACAGCAGGACAAAGAGCAGAACCAGTTTCAACTGAGCATTTTTCACTTTCCTAACCCATCAGTGTACTATACAGTCCGCACCTTCACTCAGAGGGACACTTCTTGGCTTTGCGGTGGTCTGTGTTAGGGGGTCAGCTGAGAGTCAGTGTTTGAGTAGGAGAGTATCCATTATCTACCACAGCGGTCATGACACACACCGCACACAGCTCTGTGTGCTACAAAAGCCCTTCAGGCTCAAACAGCACCCACAGAGCCAGAGTCATTTGGGTCATTTAGGCCAAGTTAAATGGAAATGAAAATGCGAACCGACTGCACAGAAAGCTTGTTGTAGTAAACGCTGAATAAATGGAAAACTGGCCTGTGTGAATCACCACCAGGTATTAGCAAAGGGTCCCAGTTGCCATCAAAGTCTCTGACAAATGCCTTAATCTGAACAAGAAGCCTAGCATCCAGGAAACGTTGCCATTATGATGTTTACTTCTACCTGTCAGAAGCACATACAGCGATTTCTTTTTTGTCCTGTGTGTGTTTTTTACATTCAGTCAGATAAATAATGCTTATACAATGCAAGATTCAAAATAAGAGGGATAATTCAGGCAAGATAATTAATGCCCATCTGGAGGGATTTCTTAGCCGGTGGTGAACCATTTTGTAGATTGCTAAAGACTTGCTTGCCATGGGTACTCAAATGCTCCATCTGCTCGGAAGAAAATCAAAGTAAATCAAATAACAAACTATTCATTTTGTTCTGTTGTAGGCCCCCCATATGCATACAGCACAAGCGGTGGAGTGCTTCTGCCCCCTTGTGTTCTTTGTACGACACTGCGGGAGCGCCCTCATTAGGTGAACGAATGGATATATAGATCAGTGTTACTGAACCCTGGTGCTGGAGGCACCCTGCCCTGCACATTTTAGAGCTTTCAAAACACCCGATTCAACTCATCAGCTCATTAACAAGCACTTTCAGATTGAAGGGGGATTTCTTATAGCTGGGGATCCACTGCAGGGCAGGGTACCTCCAGGACCAGGGTTGAGAAACACTGATATAGACAAACAGAGCGGTGTAAGTACAGCCCTCACACAGTGGAGTTAGTTTAACAAGAATTAAGCTTCCTAAAGTACACATGGGGTAATCTATTTTCCCCAAATAAGCCTTTTTTAAAATATCAGCTCCCCTTATTCCTGCTTTAGTGCACTATAAACAGTTTTAACATGCTGTTTGCTGTTCTACTTATAAATTTGACACTTAGGTGCACCCAGAAGGAACCAACCGACAAGAAGGAAACTTGGTGGGTAGGTATGACATCATGAGAGATGTGAATTATTCAAGTTTCACACTCTGGTGTCACTCCACCTCCACCACTACTGCCAAATCTGCAGGAACTGGGTGAGAATATTCAAGCTGCATGGGATGGATTATAACAGGACACCATTAGGAACCTCTACAACTCCATGCTGAGACGTCTGGCATGTTGCGTTAGCCAACACGGCAACCTGACATCATACTGAGAGACACTACTTCTGTATGTGTAGCTCAATAAATATTGCTCAAATTCATCTAAATGTATCATAATTTATTGTTCCTGGTATAGCACTGCACTGACACTGACACTTTATTCCGGGTGCAGCTATTCTTTTGATGTTGAGGCTGGTAAACACCATAGGAATGAAATTAATAAGTGAGGTGGTATAAACATACCAGACTTCTGTGGAGTAAGTTGTAACCTTTCCTGTCTGTACAAGTGTTGGAAACTTAGTTACATTTTTAACTAAATGTGTCCCAATCTCCCCCACTACTGCTACTTACTATGACAACAACAACAACAATAATAATAATAATAATAATAATAATAGTTTTATTTATGCAGCACTTTCAAACATTTTCATTGGAACTCCAAGCATCATACGATCACTTAACAAAGCACTGTAAAAGTTATACATGCAATTATAAAATGATCTAATAAAATGCTGTAATTATTATAAACACTGAAACTGAAACTTATCAAAGGATCCTAGATTTTACTCCTAAAATATGGCACTACAGAATGAAAAGTATGAATGTACAGGATTAGCATATGCACTATACCGTAGGAGCTATGCTCCTAGGAAGATTACAACACTGATACTAAGGAATAAGCACTAAAATCTTTCTGATTCAGCGCTTACAGGATTATGAGCCCTGAGTTATTCATCCAGCTAAAGCACAGAGATTACCTTATCATACTCTTCCACATAGTGCAAGAAACCACACGTTTAGCAACACACAAATATTCACTTACATTACATACAGCACGTTGTTGCCTGTTTATTAGGTACACTGACATCTAAACTCATTGACCAGAAGCACCCATCATATAGGTGATCCATATCAGTGACCCTGTACCCTGTTCATCAGTGGAAAGGGACCACCGCAGGACTATTATTTACCAAGATCATTCTCAGCACAGCAGTGATGCCAGCATGCTAGTGATCATGTTAGTGTCTGTTGTGTTGGTACAAGTGTATCAGGCACGACGGTGTTACCAGAGTTCTTACACACTTTGCGCACATATTGCCCACTCTATGAGACACACCTTCTAAGTTGCGCCATTTTATATAGCTCATTTGTTGGTGCATAGTTTGTGTGAGTAATCCTCTATTCCCTTATCAGTGGTCTGTGTTTCTAGAAGTAGATTACCTACAAAGTGTATCTGCAATCACCGGCAACTTCATTAGGTACACCTCCTTGTTTCTACACTGTCCATTTTATCAGCAGCTCTAATAACCATACATGTGTATTCTGTAGCTCTACAAGTGCAGACTGCAGCCCACCTGTTTCTCTGCATACTTTATTGATCCCCTTTAACCTTGTTCTTTAATGGTTAGGACCACCACAGGACCACCACAGACTGTTATTTGGGTGGTGGATTATTCTCAGCACTGCAGTGACACTGACGTGGTGGTGGTGTGGTAGTGTGTGTTGGGCTGGGGTAAGTGGATAAGAGCAGTGCTGCTGGAGCTTTTAACCACCTCAGTGTCACTGCTGGACTGACAATCATCTGCCAGCCAAACTATCCAGCCAGCAGCATGTGGGCAGAGCCCTGTGACCACTGATGAAGGACAAGAGGATGGTCAACACAAACTGCTCAGCAAAAGATAAGCCCAATAAGGTAGTAGTATCTAACAGAGTGGACAATGAGTGAACACGGTGTTTAAAAGCTCCTGTGTCGGATCCGCACACCACCACCACATCAGTGTCACTGCCGTGCTGAGAATGATCCCCCATCCAAATAACACCTGCTCTGCGGTGGTCCTGTGGGAACTGATCGTTAAGGAACGGGACTACAGTCTGTATTTGCAGAACTACAGAATGCACATATATGGTAAGGAGACCCGATAAATGGAACAATGAGTGTAGAAACAAGGTGGTGTGCCTAATGAGGTGGCAGATTTACAATTACGGCATTTAGCTGACTCTCTTATCCAGAGCGACTTACAAGGTTAATCATATTACAAGTACAAGACAATGTAGTGTTAGGAGTCTTGCCCAAGGACTCTTATTGGTGTAGCACAGCATAGTCACTCAGCCCAGGAATCAAACTCCAGTCTCCCACGTGTGGTGGTGGCTACTTGGCAGGTAGTGGTGTTATCCGCTGGGCTACACCAACCACAGATGCAGATGAGTGTACATGGCAGGTGTTTCTGCTAAAATAGGTATGCTATAATGTGTTAATTATATACAACCTAGGCACGCATTGGCCACCTTTGGCTAGGTTGTATCTATACTCATTTTCCAATTTAACAAGTCCACTTGGCATAGAGGGGAAATGTATCGGATGTACATTTAAGACTGTAGTTCATCTCAATAAAACATTTAATATAAATGTATTAGTTTCTCTTTTATCCCCTCATCAATCGTCAGGACCCTTCCACAGGCCACCACTGAAAAGGCATTACTACAGCAATGCTCACCAGAGCACAGTTACCATCACTGTCGGTATTCAGTGTTGAAATGGCATTCATTTTGCTGAAGGCTGGATACTGACATATTTAGGACACCAAGTTTAGGACTCGCAAGTTGATTTGAGAGTCTGTGCTGACTATCTGAACTTGGGACTGGAGTGTCAAGACTGGAGATGTACTAATGCTAATTACTTAACTTGCACCTCTGCCATTACCCGATACAATGACCAATGAGTGGAAGGGCAACAGTATATGATAAGTAATAGAACTGTTAGGAAAGTTTAAGGGTAGAGATACCACTACATCATCAGAGCCACTTAACATTAAAACAGCAGAAAAAAACCTCAACGTATTTAGCCAGTACTCTTCATGACAGGAAAATGTGCCTTTAGACTGACCACTTTGCATCGTTTTACATGCTTGTTTTTCACACTTTGGTCTTTGAATCGTCGTCCACACTTCGGGCAGAAGAAAGGTTTCTCTCCGGTATGGATCCTCAGGTGTGTCCGGAGGTGGCCGTTTTGCTTGAAATTGTTACCGCAAAAATGGCACTGGTACGGCCTCTCTCCGGAATGAACCCTCTGATGAACCTTCATCTGTGTTGATGAGCTGAAACACTTCCCGCACACCAGACACTGATTCTTTCCGACAGCTTGACTGTTGATCTTAGTCGGAGGGTAGTAACTCTTGCAGTGCGGTCTTCCTTCATCCAAAAGCCTCTGGGTAAACAAATGCCTGCAAGCAGAAAGAAAAGCATGAACATTATTCAAAGACAAAACGAAACACAAGCATAAGAGCTGAATTTCACCACTTTTACCAAGTGTTGCGATCGATTTCATTACCGCTCAGCTAGTGCTGTAAATCAGTCCAAATTCAATTTGCAATTCAAATTCACCGGTTTGCTTTTCTGGGGCCCCTGTTCAAACAATTAACTTTTTTTTCCCACCACTTTGGGGAAAAAATAAATCAATCGGATGAAGTAGATAAATTAAAACAGAGCTGAGATCTGCTATTCGTGCAGGTTGTTTTCAGGGCCACAAGCACACAATTATTGTAGAATTTTTAGCGTCACTAAAATAAGCAACCTGAGCAGATGATGATGGAAATGGTGAGTCTTTACGAAACACAATTAAGGTTTTAGCGATTAATGATTAGTGCTTTAAGAGGAGAGTCTTGGGCCGCCCAAGTGTCATAAAATTAAATTCTGAGGGGGTCCTTGTAAAAAAATTAATGATGCTATCCTGTCATTGTTAAGGGCGTCACCCACAGTCAGCAAACTATGCCTGGGATATCTCTAAAACTCCTAATAACATGCCATCTGAAAACCTGCCCATTTTCCCAATATACTGGTGGACAGAGTGAATTGTTACTCCATTCTCAAACCAAAGACCAACTAGATGTATAAAAGCTCAGTGTGTGAAAGAGCGTATTACCAAACTAGAAAAGAACACTTGTGGCCACTAATGCTAGCATAGTACCACAACATGCACACTGGTCTGACCGATGTATCAGTTTCCTGGTAGAACTTGGAACTCTGTATTATGATGGCAATAGAGGTGAACACAGTAAAATGCATTTAAACCTAACCTTTGAAAATACCAGCTGCTTATTACCCTTTGAGCCAAACCTTTGAGAAATATGCTACTTATCAACGATATTTAATTTATAAATTTATAATTAATATTCATTTTTTTAACCATTCATAAACCATTTTAAGGTAGGTAAAAATGGTACCATTTTCTGGAATGAGATTTTATGTTATGTGAACAAAAAAAGTAATACTCCTTTGGAAAACCTCGGAAAACAAGAACTAATTTAAAAATGATATATAAGTAAAGCACATAGAAAAACAGAAAAAAACACTATTCCATTTCTTCCCAAGGAAAAGAAAAATAACTATGGCAATTTACTACTAAACAATGATATAAGGAAGCACAAACAATAAAAACACTTATAAAAATTGTATTTGTCCCCTGACTGGGAAAGCTTTCCCCTCATGGTTCACTAGATTGGTAGTCATTAAACACTAAATCGGACCTTTAAGGTTTCAGAAATGTAAAGGAACAAAGTAGCGATGGTGATCACGTTGAGTGATAATCAAATATCATTAACTTTGTGATGATGAAAGAAGTGATGCAAGCTCTCTACACACACAGCAACTCCCAGTTTTTTCTTTTACAGATAATCTTAAATGATATTCCAACAATTTCAGTGTAGTTGACTTAAAACAAGGACCCTTAGACTAAAGACCTTTCTGAACAACTAAAAACACAGCTAAATTCATTCATAAGCTCAAATTCATAAAAGCTTGTTCATAAAATCAAATAATACAGAGAAAACAAAAGCAATTCCAGCGTCTGTTTCCGATTTTATTAGGTTATTAATGCTACAGACATCCTATACATGCACTCAGAGGGTCTCTGCAGTGGTGTGGGTTAAGGGATTAGTTTCAAGTACATGGTTGAGTGGGAGAGTATCTCTTATCCAGCCTCATGGTCAAGTCATCCACTGGGTACAGTTCCAGGTGCTTCAAAAGCCCTTCAGGCTCAAACAATACCTACACAGCCATCTGGATCACTCAGGCTAACTATAATGGAAATGAAGACGGACTTCTTGGAATAAAACTGTATCCTTGAATAGTTTCAGTATTTGAGTATTTGTTGAGTGTTAAAGATGTTTTAACTGTGTTATGTGTATTACAGGCTCATGATTTTGTATTTTGTTGTCAGGTTCTCTTACTACAATATCCAGCCTGCATTACACAAATACATCATACCACCAGTGGGAATCTTCATCTTGGTGTTGTGCCACCAAGTCTAAATCCTACCAACTGATTTTCAGATAATAATAAAATAAAATCATCAAGAAATACAAAAATCTAACATTACAACATGGACAACTGACACAAAATGGGCACAAGAAACCAAGCTGAAGTATCCAGATAGCCCAATGGACAACATCACAGTTTCCAAAGAAGTCAGTTTCCAGGCCACATTAAGCTTTTACTTGTTGCTTGCAGCTCTACAACAGAATTAGATTTTTAGGTAGAGATAAAATAATAAAGCTTTGCTGAGTGTTCTCAAACACATTTCTACCAATAAACGGTCTCATCAATATGTTTAATCTACAAAGAGAAACTGTCAACCACCAAAAAATGTAAAAGTTATTTATTTTAAAAACATTACACCAATAAAACAGATGAACGATGGCTTGAATTTTGATGGAACAGGATAAAATGTCTAATTACAGCCATTCTCCTATTGTGACAATGCATTTCGAACATTTCAATGGTGCTCTACATAACAGTGATGATTTGAACGTAGCTTCCCAACATATTTAGCTTCCTAGCAGTAACGTTAGCCATCTTGCTATTTATACAAAGAAAAACAGTATCTGCGAAGGGACCGTTCTGCCTGACCTGTGAGCCTGTCACTTTTAGTTCAATGTTTAATTAATAGTCAATGTCCATTGCTTTCCAGAGCTGTAATTAATTCTCCCAGCCATGCCCATATATTGTCTGGACTACAAAGGTTGCTTGTGTATATGAACATGTTCACATTCAACATGGTCATCTTTCGGAGCTGTGGTTTGTAAGGACTTTCGATTTTATTAAATGTAATGTATTTATTTCACTGTCACAAGTTGACCCGACTGCTGTTTCCCCAGTACATTCACATGCCATTTTTCCCCTGCGCACATCAAGAGTTCTGCTTCATCGACTTATCCTTGACACAAGGGGGGTGTGAGGGTCTTGCGTGATTTGCAGGGCCCTACTCATCATACAGCGTACAGATGCGTCAAGCTCTGATGCCATCATTCAGTTACCTCCGTGTAAAACTCTTGGCATGCGGTACCAGAACTAGAAGAAGTGCTATGTAATATCAGTTTGGTATATCATATCCACAAGATTTAGCATCTTTAAACCTTTACAGCTACTGTGGAGCAACACATGGATCTTAGAAAGACCAATAAAAATACTGCAAATGCTCAATTACATTTAAAAGCATTATTTATTGTTATTATTATTAATATTATTGTTTATTATTGTTGTTTATTTTTCCGTCTCAAGACCCTGTTGGTCTATGCAACAAGGCTGCTGAAGACTGTGTTATGAAACTGCCAGGACATCAGGAGTAAGGTACTGAATTTTTATTTACAATAAATTAATAAACAGAGTCACTTTGTACAATGACAGCAAAGAAAATCAAACTGAATCAAGCTGATAATTATGAAGATTTGGTCACATGATGCCAACAAGACAACAAAAATAAATCAGATGATTGCTCTTCTTGCAGCTTGCACCTAAAACCTTTCCCCTGTACAAGTTCTCAGGTGTATACTAAAAGGAACAAATGGAAATAGGATTTTTACAGTTCAGAAAGAAGTCAGTTGAATTTCCTTCATAGACTAGAAGCACAGTCATAGTCCAGGGCCTTGGACCAGAATACAAAGTAGTGCAATGCAGTAATCTGAAGTGCCTATATCTCATTCTCCACTAAAAGCAAGCAGTTCATCAGCTCAAACTGAGCTGATTATAAATGATTCCTTACACCGCAACCCATACTGTACATTTATAATACACAATGGCAAACATGATGTAATGTTTAGAAGTTCTTAAAAATCTATTCACCGCTAAGGGTAGCTACATTAAATATGTGCAATTACTTTATAAACAATCATACAGAGAGAGAGAGAGAGAGAGAGAGAGGGGGACAGAAAGGATAAAAATCATCATTCTGTACAAGAAAAAACCCTTCTTTGTTTCATTTGGAGGTGTAAGCAGACTGTGGCTCTTCCTCCATGCACAATTAGTCATTGTTTTTAAGCATGTTCTGGCACAGATGCATGTGGTTTGGTGGACTACTCCAGCAGTTACACTGGGGTGTTTAAAATCCCCCAAGTCCTGCAGGCCTGATATGACATCTAGTAAGGAGACATGTTTAAGGACACCATGTTAAAGATATGGTGCTGGATTGTCACTAACTAAAACCACCCCCCAGATTCTTCTAGTCTGTGCTCTTTTAATATCCAGAGTTATCAATAACACAAGCAAAACAGGCTAGCTAATTTATTGTTCACTGGACGAGTGCAATGTTGACCCCTACTGTAAGCTCTGCCACATGCACCTTGGTGCCTGATGAGCCCATACGAGCACAACACACGAACAAGAGGTCATGCCACAACCATGTGACAGCCATCCTGAGAATGGTCAGCAGTGGTGGCCATTTCCCATGGGGACGGAGGATTGCTGATGGGCTGATAAACTGTGCAGTAACAGATGGGCTACAGTCAGGAACTACAATCCTATCCAAAATGCGGATGTCTATATTACACATACAAAAAAATTAGCAAAATTGATTTCATATATGCTACAATTGATCTGTTTACAACATTATTATATACAACACAAAAGCAAAATAGTGTGCATTCCTGACAGTAGCATAGCAATCTGAGTTCGCAGTATCTAGCCAGTGACCTTCATCACATATCCTTTTAAATTGGCCACTTTGCACCGTTTCACATGCTTGTTCTTCACACTTTGGTCTTTGAATCGTCGTCCACACTTCGGGCAGAAGAAAGGTTTCTCTCCCGTATGGATCCTCAGGTGTGTCTGAAGGTGGCCATTACGTTTGAAATTGTTGCCACAAAAATGGCACTGGTACGGCCTCTCTCCGGAATGAACCCTCTGATGGACCTTCAAGTATGTTGACGAGCTGAAACATTTCCCGCACACCAGACACTGATTCTTTCCCATACTCTGACTGCTGATCATAGTCTGAGGATGGTAACCTTTGCTGCGTGGTCTTCCTTCATCCAAAAGCCTCTGGGTAAACAAATGCCTACAAGCAGAGAGAAAAACTTCGATAAACATTATTTGAAGATGGTTAAGACACAAATGTAAGAGCAAAGCTTCACCACTTTAGCAACTGCTGCGTTCGATTCCATTTCCGCACTGCTAAATCTGCTGAAAGGTTTTTCACCTGTGCAGTTTCTAAGCTGCTATTTGAAACAATTTACAATTTTTATATTTATAATGTTTATTTATATAATTTATATATATCTCATGGAATGAAAACAAAATCTGATAAAAGTAAAAACTGATTCATCCAAAACAGGTCGGTTGTTTATAAATGCATAACCACACAGTGATGGTAAGTATAACTCAGGTTTTAGAAACTTTATCCACAGGAACAAAAACCGCCAAAGAGGATGGAGATGGCCAAAATACAGTCTCTTTATATTTGAATTACTTTAAATTAACTCAGTTGTTGCTATACCAGTTTAAGCAATTCATGCCTATGTATGAAGTGTAGTTAATGACATTGTGACATCTTCAAGGTCCACAGGGGTCCATAGCTCACCTCCAAACATCAAAGCTGCCAGAGTGAAGCCCGCATTCTCCTGCACCACTGAGCGGCATTCCCACAGCACCAGGTGGATATTTTTGTCCCATTTGCGCTGATGTCAGCTGACGATTGCTAACTGGGTAATGGTTAAAGCACTTGACGAGCCTGTGTCAAGGTGTGGTCTTTCTGATGCATATTCACTGGCAAACCTGGGGACTTCTGCTGGCTCTCCAAACTGGCAGAAGAATGTTGGTTCACCAGATCCTTTGTTGGAAGTGCAGATACGGCAGCAATATACAAACATCTTGTTTGTTTGGTCCAGTAAAACCGCCTCAGGTGCTGCATACTCTGTGGCATCAACAACGGACATATTATAGTCCCCAGAGCTGCAGCCACTCAGCCATACTGAGAGAGAGTTAGTAATGATGTTCACTCTGCAGCTCTACTGGCTTCACCATGCTTTCATCAGCCTCTCGCATGTCCTCTTGGCTATGGTCCTAGGGCAACCACATTGCTGCTTCATCGTGGTGCACTCCTCCTGTTGCCCTCACTTAGCCTCATATATCTTAGTTATATCACTCTGCCAGGTGATGGACAGAGAACTGATGGATGTGGACCATGGCTATCCAGAATGCACTTTGTTCCTCCGGCTATTTAAACTCTATCAACTCGGTCAGTGATGTGTAGTCTGTGTGCAGGGTGAATGGCATGTCATAAGGCTTGAAATGTCTGAGACCAGCCAATATGGCTAACAGGTTGCGTTGGATGACAGTAGTTCCGTTTGGGTTTCCCGAGGCGACATCTGTAGAAATCAATCACTCACTGTTCTCCACACTGAAGCTGTGACAGCACTGGTCTTATTTTGTTGTTGCTGCCATTCATGTCAACAAGGAAAGGCTGTTTAACTTGGGGAAAAGGCAGTACCAGAGTGGTGGTGAGTGCTGTTCTGAGGCATCAGAAAGAAGTGCCTGCTGTGTCAGTACACTAGAAACCCCGAAAGCCCTGCGAATGCTCATGGCTGTGTGGAACATGCAACTTTGGGGTCACTTCACCCACGGTGAAAGAGGCTTGGTTCCCTGGGTCGAGCCCCAGGATGGCTGCTTGGATGGCAGTGTTCACTTCCAACCAAACATTAAATCATTGGAATCAGGCATGTGGACAAACAGGTCATCCTAATACTCCACACAGTGGGCCTCTGGCTGGCCAGTCAGCAAAACCAGCTGCCATATTTGTTGACCAGTGACTACCAGACAACTTAAAAACCCCACCCCCCATAATTTATTTCATCTATTGCTCCTTGATATGTTGATTTGCCAGGAGACGATGATGTCAAAGGCAAATGGCGTAGCTGTACTGGCATTGATGTGGTGCTGTACAAAGTGTGTGTTTCTCACTCTTGCCAAGACCCTCACTATTTCTTCCCCACAACTTCTCATCAGCTCCTCACACAGGCAGCTTCCCCTGCAGTATTAACCTCTCTTTTCAATGTCTCATTCAGCTGACCACATAGTGGAATAATCTTGACCAATATTCTTCTGTTTTATTGTAAATACACAATTACAGCAGGTAGCTCTTTGGGCTTGGTAGCTAGTGAACCTAGACTCAAGACTAGGGGAAGACAGTGAAGGTTAACAGAACCTGTAGATTTCGCACACAACGACACACAAACACTACCCAGCGTACTGGCAATAGTGCCAATAGAGACACAAATGACAAAGTTAAACATTCTGTTAGTTTATGGTAATTAAAACTTCACCAACAGTTTCTAAAGCACACAGAAGTACCCAAAGGTGTTTGGGATACGCCAATGACCCTCATATGCTCATATATCTCATGTTAAATCTCATTTTAAGACAAAAATTACAATTTGATCCATGAAAATAATAATGAGAAACACTTGCAATGAGATCATTCAATCGTGTTTTTTGCACATTGTCCTGATGGGTGCAAACAGCCTGAAGGGCTGCATGGTGCTTTTGCTCTTTAAGGACATAAGTAGTGGTTAATAATAAAAATGCACTGGTTGTGCAACCCATTATATCAGCATGGCGCTTCTAATTCCTTATGATGAGCTGATTTAAATGAGGTGGAGGGGGACACATTCCTGTGCTGCACAGCCAGAGTCCTCCATAATTTGCTGGTTTTATTACTCAAAAAATGCCTAAACTGCCAAGTTCAGTACATGTGTTCAAAGCAGGAAAATCATCAAACTGTGCTGGACAATTTAACACCCAATTTAAACTCTCTGTACACATAACAACTACAGCTTTTCTCTTTTCAACTGTGTCCTAAACAAAATCACACAACAGAGCTGCTGGATTTTGCCTGATACTGCATCCTATTAAATTGTCTGACAACAGTGTCTTAGCAGTAATTACAGGGCTAAGAAAATTGTGCGCGTCTTTGGCTAAGTTTGATTGACTCTGAGGTTTTCAAAAACTAGTCACACTATTACCATATAACATTTCCCCAGTATGCATCTAAGGTCCAAGATGGTAACTGTGGCATACTACAGTGATGGAGATTCAAATTTGCATTTTGACTGACTTACAACTCAGCTCCCACTAAAGACTAGCATAGTCATTACCGCAGTGCTGTGCTCCCTCAGGTTCAGTACGATTTCAAGTGATGAACATCACTGTTAGATAGCCTCTGCTAGTCTTTTGCACAAAATGAAGCGCTACATGCAGTAAATGTTAAAGAGGCAAAACGAGTTGAAAAGGTTGGCTAGCTTGTAGTTTGCATAGCAAATATTGTAGCTAGAATAGCCAATTTATTTGATGGCAGTTAGGGTTCAGTTGCAGATCACATCCTCTAAAAACCTCAGATGGATTAGCCATTACAGCATACTAACCAGCCGTTTTCACTTCATACAGCTCCCACAGTTCCAGAGTGTATTTTTCAAATCTCAGGTTCAGCTTTGTGATTTTGACTGTGCCAGATTCAACCTTTTTAACAGCTACTGTGGAGCAACAAAGGGAACTTCGAAGTGCCAACAAAAACATTTCAGATGCTTTTCTTTGTGTACATGCAGTACAGCTGCTGATGGACTTGTGGTACTACTATGAAACTGCCAGGACATTAAGAAAGGATACTGAATAAGCAAGTAAAGGTTTTTATTTTCTATCTAAAAGCAGTGTCACAATAGGGAAAATACAAATTTAATCAAACTGAAAATGACAGAAATGCTCCCACATGACGGCAAATATATAAAATAAAATAATAAATAAAATAAAAAGAGAGGATTAGTTTTCCTTGCATCTAATTTATATCCCTCAAAATTTTCACACATCAGTATCAGTAAGTGGAACATTATGATCTTGTACCAAGCAGTATAGTGCGGTAGCCTGAGGTTTCTATATAATCTTCCCCAGTAAAAGCAAGCTAGTTAATTACTCACTTCAACTCCAACTGAGCTGAAGTATTCCTCAACACCACAACTCGTCGTATATGTATAATACATAACGGAAATAGTATGACTAATGGTCAACCAAATCTATGCACTCCTGAGGGCAGTGGGTCACACACACTTTAGCTAGTGCAGCTCTATCCAAACAATCATAAAGAAAGAGTGAAACAAGAAAAGAAATAGTGTTTCAAAAAACAAATAACATTTATGCATAAGGGATCTTTAACATTGAACAGGTCAAAGCAGCAATTACTAATATATCAGTGACTGACTTTTCAAATTTGAGTCTTGAGAACTTGAACAAACTGTAGTTATTTAAAGAGCTTATATAAAGATCTGGCTGAACCTTTTTATGTGCATGCTGTACAGAACTTGTCATTGATCCCATAGAGCCAACATGGCGAAAGTGAACAGAAGTCTGTGGAAGACATTCAGCTTTTAAAAATTAAATCCTGCTATGAGCCCACTAGTCCCCACCTTACCGATTCACTGTTTAAGGTGCCAGTTTTTAAATACTGAAATCACTGTCTGGGTGCTTGTTATGTTTTATCACTGGAAGACAGAGTAAAACTACAGACCCACAGTTCTGATTTTATGTGAAATGCAAAATGTAATTTGTGAGCAAGCCTGTTATTATGTTATTCTAAGCTAATCCAAAAAAACACAGGTTCCTCATTGTACACACATTGCCAAAGACACATTATTAAAGAAGCAACTAAGAAGATGGTGATTGCACAGCTTTTATGGCTTAACAGGCAAACAGCTAAAAAGGAAAACATGTTCAAAATGTAGATGTTTTACTGATTAGCTGTATTTTCAGTCTGTGGTCATCTCAGTCCTTTCTTATTCGAAATGAAAACCTTAAATAATAAAACACTTTGAAATGCTTTCTTCCGTGTGATGCTTACTTATTATTTTGGAATACAACTGCGGTCACACAAAAAGGTAAACGCTACATTTTTTTTCTTTTTTTTGGGCATTATTTACTTCCTTCTCCACAATTAACTTGATCTATGAGTAAAATAGTCTTTTAGTACTACTAAATATACATTCTTTACATACTATTAACTTGAAGCCTTCCATACCGCAAGTAGCATAAGTTCAAATCACACACTACAGTTCTTATAGCTAACATTACATTTAGGATTAGATTAAATGCTAAGGTCCCAATGGGTCCCAAAATCGTAAAAAGCTTTTTAAGCGAAATCAGTTACAGTAAGGAGAAAAATATCGTCTAAAATTCCAAATAGGGTGGGTGGCAGGGGACGAGAATAAATGAACCTTAACCCATCTAACCATTTAGGCCTGGGGATTTTCAAGATGAGCCCTAACGTGTCTATTACATGCACTTCTGTCACTGAACCTCTTTCCGCAAGTAAGACAGCTGTACGGTTTTTCTCCAGTATGGATCCTAATATGCACACTGAGGTGACTCGACTGCCTGAAGTTTTTGTCACAAAATGTGCAGTGATAGGGCTTCTCCCCTGAATGAACTCGCAGATGAATTTTCAGCAGTGCTCGAGAGTTAAAAGTCCTCCCACACACCACACACCGATTAGGTCCCACAAGGCTAAGAGCTTGAGCTTGACTTGTGTAAATTTCCAAGGATTCCGGGTCATTCTTCCTGACCTCCTCGTTTCTGTTCCTCGGGCTTGCCTGGAACTCTAGATCACACCAAAGGAAAGAACAAGAACAATAAAATCTCCATCTCATACTCAGCCAACATGAATATATCTGCATCTAATTTAGTCTCGCAGGGCCAGGCACGATCTTATAATGAGAATACATGCAAGGACAACTCATTTTTGGTGCTGAAATCTGCTACTCACAAGTCTACATGCCCTCTAAAACCCACCCGCTTGTCCAATTCCACTGGACTGTGCTCATTTGGTGTCTAAACACAGTCAATAATGCAGGTGAAGCAAGCTAGCTAGTGAACCACTTACTGTTAGCTAACCAAAAGGCTGTTTTGTACCAGAAGTATTGTATATAAAGTAACACATGCATGCATAATCAGAGCTTCAGCAATGCTAACTGATGCTACATCCATATGCTAGCACTGAACTTGCTGTCCCCCGAACAATACTGATAAGTATAATATCACCTTTGAGTTTGTTCCCACTTTAACAGGTCTGTTCCCACCAACATTTTAACCCAAAGTTCTGATAAGCATCCCTAGACATTCTCTGTACAAGATCACTTCTGGCACCGCAAGACTACATCTGCGTATCTACTTACGTGTTGGCAGGCTTTGGTCTTCATCCACCTGCACTATGCCTGGAAGTCTGTCCTTTTTTTTAAGCACTCTCTGATTTTCAATCTTCTGCTCCATTTTCCTTTCTCTTCCAACTTTAAGTAGTTTGCTTATTCCACGAGCCCTTTTCATAAGATGTCTAAAATTGACATTGAGTAAAATTTAGCAAAAAGGGTTGCACACACATACATTTACTTCAAAGTAATGAGAGTAGTTCTGGCAGTTTTTAACCCTTTAACAGCCACTCTTGATTTGTAAAACAACCGTTCGGAGATGAAGCAGCAGTATTTACCTAAACAGTATTTTTCTAAAAGTGTTATTGTTCTTCACAGTATTTTTACCTAACAGTAACTTTTAATTGGTCCCTGCAACCTTAAATCAAACTATCCCATTTTTATTGACAGGTATGTCTGTAGACTGAATAAAATGATGGGAATCTAAGGAGAGCACAAATTTTACAGTAATGAAAAAAAACAAAAACATCGAAACGTGTATTGTATTCCCACTATTGTTTTCTGCCTTATAGAATGTGCCAGGACACACATAGTTATTAGACAAGCATCAGCTATATTAGACAATCAGCTGTAAAGCAATATACAAAACAATTTCTGATCCTTTTTTTTTTACTGGACTCTTAAGACCCCAAAACTTATTCGTTCCTGGTTTGTGTGAAGACAGAATGAGAACTAGGTGTGTAAATCACAAGACTCATCACGACACGATCTTCCATCGATTCTTTTAGCCAACAATACGACAATTTTCGAAACTTTGAAACTTGCCACAATGCAATTCGGTTCGATACTCGTTTGTTTCGATAGGATTCGATATGATTCTACACAATCTGTTATGTTTCTATGAACTCACAAATGCAGACAAAATGTAATTTGGCCATTTTATTGTTAAATGTCAAATACAGCAGTCATTAGCGGAAAATGGCGTAACAGTAAAACAATACTGTAAAAAATGCAGTTAACACTGCACCGGCACATTTTGGGCCTTTCTGTGTTGCTAGGTTAATGGTATGCACAAAGCATTTAATGTGCGGAGATAGACTTTCCTCCCGTCTGGCTATAGACATGTTCACAGTCACAAGAGCAGGTTTTTGGTCTTTTATTTTCCACTCGTCACACGGTTCTCTCAGCACTGCCCCAGTATTTACCCCTGTATGTGTGTCGTTCAAACGCGTGTTTGAAGAACATAATTCTTCATTTGCCAGTCAGCATCAATGAAATTACAAGTTATGGTTACATAAGCTTCAGTTGTACACGACATCCAGCCGTCTGTTGTGATTGTGACTCGGCCTGCATCCATTAGCTCGCGTTTAATGTCATCCTGTACTTCTAGATACAGTTTAGGTATGCAGTGTTGTCGAGAGGGAATGTTGTATAATTTTGAGGAAAAACTGGGCAAAGCGATGCGGGTGCAAGAGTCTCTCTCGTGTTCGAGCCATCGGCTTCAACAACACCATTCCACCGTTTTAGGTGAACTGACAAGTTTGTGGTGTTGCCCGAGTATCTTAATTCACACTCAAATTCTTTGCATACGGCAAAGGTCTTATCCATCTGTCTGTTATTTTCTGAATTGTTTCCAAACCCATGAGTTGTAACCAACGGGAGAGAGTATAACGTCTTCGCTGCTACTGCTCGGACGACTGATAGTTTGCTCCTGCATTGTTAGCTGTTGAACTCAAGCATGTATTTAGCGGACTGCAACATGCTGCCCCCTACAATTTAGGAAGAGCGGAGCGCGCAAAGGGGAATTATGCAGATAATGTTCGAACACAAGTGAAAAAAACGCAGACATTGATGTTTATGCGTCACTTCGATGCACCGGATCGTTTGCTATTTGGGTCGATGGATCGATACAGATCGATGGATTGTTACAACACTAATGAGAACACAGCTAACTGAGGAGCATTTTAAACCAGAAGGGAGAACCACACTGTTTCTGAAGCAAAACGCTGAAGCCTTAAGTGCAGGTTTGTGCCAATCCCTGGGACCTTTAACACTGCAAACAGCATTAGCAGTCCTGTGCACAATTTAAAACTTCAGGTCTTTTTTTGCCAACTGCGGCTGCAAGAACTAAGTGAGGCCTTGTTTCTTCAGACTGCTCAAAAGAAAATCAAAGAAAATCTTCCAGGGCCAATAAAACTCTAGTAATAATCTCTATAGTAATAATAAAACTCAATAGTAATAATAATACAAGCTGGACCCAAAAGGTGCAGAGTTCTTGCAACCTTATCTTCTACTACTTCCTATTTTATTATTTTTTTTACTTGGCAGCCACTCTCCCCATGGCAATATTTACACAGCAGCATGCTACTATCAGCGGTGCAGATTTGTTGTTTTGCACCAACTGTGCAATAAGGCACCAAATGAGAGTGTTTACATGCACTTAAAAATCTAATAACTGCAGAAAATTAGATTGTCACTAATCTGATCACCGTGTTTACAAGCATTCCGTCAGGCAATAATTAGATTTCTCCTCTGAAACTGCTCCCAGAATAAGACATGATGTAAACATAACTTCAAACATTTTTAGTAAAGAACCCTCAAAAAGCTAAACGCTGAGTGACCAATAGCAATTATGAGCATACATCACATCTACATGAAGCATTTTTTAGTCCGTCACTTTCTCAAGCATGTCATCGGTTTCAGTGCCACTCCATGTGCTTTGTTGTCATCAGTTAACTGTAGCCAATGAATGTGAAAGAAAACTGTCGGGGCGAGAGGCATGCGTAACCAAAAAAAAAAAAAAAAGATGAAGATTGCCTAGGGCTGCTTCTCATTCCCGTAACTTTGTAATTAGAAAAACAGAGAGAAGCAGAAGGACTTTGCTTAAAAATGCACCACGTTTTGCACAAATTATAAAATTTATTTGTGACCGGTGTAGCTGTAGTGCTCGTGCACATGCTACATCAACAAACAACAAGTCTCGAGCGTAACAATGTTGTGTGTCAACAGTCCAGATTCTAAAAAGTTCAGTCCATGAGTCGCTACCCCAAGTTACATATGGACTGCCAAAGATTAGAAACATGAATACCATTCAAATTTGTATTTTTCAAGGTGGCAATCACCACTTGCACTGCACAAGAACAACGGAATTGTTGCACCGGCAACCGGTAATAGCTTTTATGAGTTGATTAGCATTTTATTTTACCATTTTATTTTTAGCATTTTACCAAGTAGGCAAACTGACTTGAGTCTGAGATGCATGTGATTAACACGTGTTAACATCATTCCAGGATACAAGCAGGAAATAATCAGATGTAAACAAGCGTCTCAAAGCTCCTCCTCTGTATAGGGGTTTATCTGTTACCACACTACCTCAGATTCATAATACTGGCCTTCATCATCACCAGTAATCTGCAGGGTCTCAGAATCTGGAGGCTCATGTAGCATAGCAGTTGTTCTCTTCCTGTAATAAAGGGAGCCCTACAAAAGGAAAACAAAAGGTGACCATCCCACACTAAATTACTTAAAACTTGTCATACTGTACAAATCATAAGCAGAACAACAAAATGGTAATGAATAACAAAGCATGCCATTTCCTAGCGTGAGTAATCAAAAACAGGGCTCATGCTCTTCAGCCACATCACAATGGTGCTGTTTCCACTCATCCTATGACTGCAAACAATGAAGATTACAGTCTTACATCACATACATATGGTATGTTAAAACAGAGGGGAGCAAAGGGCAAAACCCAACATGGGGAAATATTACACTGATATTATATGTAGTTAAACAGATTTAAGTATTTTATGTTTTTGGTCATCTTGTGTGCCCAAAGCATCATTGTCTATCTGACCAGCACGTCCCAAGATTAACCATGAAGCACATGGTTTTGTACTATGAAAGCTACTTTTTGTCAATCACAAGTATTTACAGCTGTATTATTACCTGTATTTTAATTTTTTTGGGGGTTATAAACCATTTTTCTTTTAAAGGAAATTATGCCTTCCTGGTTTTTCCCTTTTCTTGAATGTGTTTTGCCTCATAACCTCAACCTCTATAATAATATTAACCTCAATATTATTGTCCATCTGCTGGCAAGCTTGGCACACACTCACACAAAGAATGGGAGAGCTGAACGATCAGAGCATACGGGGCTCATCAGGAGGAATGGAACTTGAAGACACAGGCCCTTTAAGAGCATTTTACACAGCAGGTGAATGTAGACACGTATGATATGTAATGTGGTTTTTGAACAATGAAGCAAGCAGATATATTCTACTAGACTTTAAAAATACAATTATGAATTCTGAAAATGCTTAATAAAAAAAAAGCATAATATGGTCCCTTTAAAGAATATAACTCATTGTGAGAGCTAGCCAGGTTAAAGTACAGGCTCCCGGCAGTGTTAGTTTTACACTCCATTACAACCAAATTCAATTTAAAATTCAGCAACATGACACAATGATAAAAAAATTTAGAAATTATTTATCAAGAACCTAATGCGCTAGGTTGTGCAATGTGTTCCCCAAATATATAAAACTGTAATATAATGCTACATGATGCTTTTGATGACCTTTTCGATTGCAAGACTGTAAGTTTGTAACACATATCAAAAATAACTTGTAATGACTTACTACATTTATATTAGCAGAAACTTTTAAAGCATATGAGTTTATTTCAGAGCATTAAGTATTTAACAGAAGACACTAATCAGGTGCCAACTATGGTGGTCCTGGAGGGATGGTGTCCAGCATACTGTTCAAATACACTAACTAAATGTGGTAATTAACAAATAAGTTGAATAAGATACGCTTGAGTAGGAAATCATCAAACTCTGCTGGGACCTTGCCCTTCAGGACTCAAGCTGATGACTCCTGTTATGAAATCATATCACTCAAGTGATGTTTGTTTACATTTGACATGTTAAAAATGCTTACAAAGGTTAAAAACGTTCTTATTATTTACCCAGAATATGGAGTGGGTTAAATCGAGCTGCAGTCTGTTAGAAGCTTCTTGACACAGCACTGTAATTTTGAGCTGAAGTGTTGCGATTTGATTTTCATTTTCAGCAGCCCCATACTTGTGAAAACTGAAATGTATAAAATGCATCTTAATTAATTATATACAGTCATATAATCAAATATAAGAATATGTATAGGTTATGTATAATAGTACAAAAAAGAAAAAAGTAGTAAATAAATAAATAAATAAGAGTTATATCTTACATTACTTGTGGGAGACGGCGCTCACTGCTGCCTCTTCATGTGAGACCAATGACGCAATGGACCAGCTTCTCTCCTCTTTCATTACTAATCACTCAAAATAGTGCTTTGCCTTCCGGTGACGCTCCCCGGTTGCTTCAGGTTTATTGTAATATTTATAATTAATTTTAAGTTTCAGCTACATCGCTTGGAAAATTTGAAGGAAAACCTGATAAACTTCTTAAATAATTTAATCAGCGCATGCAAAATTACAAAATCACATCAGAACATCTTAAAATGTGCTAGCAACACATTGTAAATGTCTCAAGACAACCATATGGACCAAGGTCTCCTTCCAACAAACAGTTAAAGGACGTCTTAAAAGATGTGCAAAAGTACTGGATTTGTCCATGGCTAGCTTGCTGGTAGTCGTTCAGGTTAAACTAAATATTCCATGCTTTGTATGGACTGGAAAAAAATTCCAAAATAATCCCACCCAACTTAACTTTAAGTGTACAAAAAAGTGCAAGTGTGTTCTTCACTTAACAGTCAATTCATGCAGCAGCCTATAGCTAACAACAGAAAGTGAATAAGGAAATAAGTTAACCTCCCCATTCAGGAACTATTTGTTGTCCAGTTCAACAGTATTCTGTATGAAATTTCAGGAAACAGTTGCTTTGTCTGGTAAAACAGAGATGTGCATTACATTTCATGCACAAAACCCTTGGAATGCCTTTGCACCCAGGAACTCTGCATCTTCCTTTCTTGCCACTCATGGCCGGCCAGTGTGATGTGCAGTCCATCCGAATGTCTGGGACTGGGGCGGAAGCAGTGCGTCCTTTGCTGCCCTTGAAGAGGCCTTGCTCCATTTGGGATTTGAAGGCGTACAGCCCCAAGTTTTCATTTCTTCTTAATTCATTCCCATCACAGTCTTGCCTGTAGAGGAACCAGCATGTCACCACTACCAAATTCTCCAAGTTTGGCAGAGAATCCTAGCAAATCCACCTCCCCCATTTATTACATCAGCCTTTCCTGTAGGGTAAGGGGAAGAGACACCAAGCTAAAGGATAAATACTAGCAACGACCGATAACCACCAGCTATCAGCTGACCATCGCCTTACTATTAAAGACCCCACAAGCAACATGTACACACATGATGTGTCCATGTAATAACTCCACAGCAGTGGCAGTAGTCTGTATTTGAATACAAATATATACACATGCTAATTCATTGCTTAGCATATATATACTTCTAGTAATATACCGAAGTTAGGCTTGAAACGTTTACTAATGATTCACTGTGAAACTTACAAAATAAAAGTTTGAATGTCTCAGAAAGTAGAAATATGCAAGTTTAGAAAGCACAAGCACAGCACTAAGCATTTAATGAAGGGTTATACAAACTTAAATCAGAAAAGAAGACACAAAAATTAAAAAATGCCTCATGCCTGGGTGTGTCCTCCTGAGAATGAAAAAGTCTTTATTTACTTACTTTGTCTGTTTAATTTGCTAAGTTTAAATGGCTATCAGTGAACTGTCTTGCTTCAGTAGACACTGATTCTGATCACTGTTCTGCTGATCATAGTACAGCCATAACTTAACTTTGAAAATGGAATGACTGACAGTCTGTTTAAGTTTTTCAAAGAATCTGAGCTCATACAGTGATATCCATTACAGGACTATATCTGTTTTGATGCAGTGCTGCCTTAGAGGTCAAAGGTCTGGGCATTAAGCTGTGGTTTTTGGCCTTTTGCTTTATGCACAGGATATTTCTCTGGAATCCCTGAATACTATGCACTGCAGAGGGTAAAATACAAAAGCCTTGACATTCTTTCTAGGAAATGTCATTTTTAAACTGTTTTTAAAACTATGCATTTTTGCCAAGGTGGTGAGCCCTGAGCCATTTTTACTTCTAAAAATGAGATAATTCCTGAATGCTCCTTTTATATCCAAGTGTGCACACTCATTTGGGACCTTATACGTCTAGACCTGTCCGTCCAGAACCACCCCGTCCCAACATTTTGCAACGCATCGAATTTCTATACCATAATATCAATGTATTTGAAGGTAAAACACTACATATTTTTAGGGATGCATTGATACAGACACTGATATCAGCCTGATGCTGTGCTCATTTACTTAAACACGTACTTGCACTTGTAAAAACCATCAACTACCCTAAGCAGGTTATTCAGTATAGTACCAGATTTGGTACGGTGAGTGTTTAGAAACATTTAATCATACTCATTCTGGGGAAATTAGGGTATTGTGCATCTATAAATAGATTGTTTTTGTATAGGTGCAAACAGATTTATGAAACTACTTTTTACTAAGATTTATTACCTACTGGCCATGTTTTTTTTTATTGTTTGCGTATTTCTACATTGTGTGCTTCTTGTTTTAGTATTGTTCTGTGTCTACAGTGACCAAGGTTATGATTTAACATGGCAACATAAAAGAAAAGGTGAGCTCTTTAAAGGTCTGCAAAACAAAGCAGCGGCAACAGCAGCAACAATGACGACAGCAAAAGCAACAACAACAACAACAACAACAACAACAACACAACAACGGCAACAACAGCAGCAACAAGAAGTCTCTGGGTGGAAAGTGATGCATGCATGTCCTCTGATAATTCTTAAAAACATTGAGTTCCATTTCATCTCTTAATTTCAATTAAATTCAAGACGCTGCCAAATACCTTTGTGATTGTAGTCAAACACCCACACAAAAACAGAGAAATGATCATAGGAAAGCCATCTTGAATAGCAAAGCAGCATGTATGAAGCCAACCATCACTACAAATTCCATGCACATGCTGACTGTGCAGATAGAGAATTATCAAGAACATCTAAAAGTAGTTTATACGATAATGTTACACTCTAATCTTAGCAGATTACCACTGAGAAGTAAAGCTATTGGATAGATGTCTCATGTGTTTGCCCTATGTTTATATTTGCACACCGGAGTTTGGGGGAACACAATCTCGTTCAGCTATGCACCCCTGTCTGAATGACAAAGTTCACTTTGACTTTAGATGGTTTTAGGCTCTATAAGTGGTGCCTTGTGTGGGCTAATTCATAGCTGATACTCACTTACAGCCAACTATAAAACCTGGGAGAATATTTTTGAAGGACAACCAAGTTCCTACGGCACTGATGAGACTGAAATGTCGTGTGTATGAAGTGTTTGCTTCAATGTGCACTAGCTCACTAATGAGTACTGGAAGCAAGCTAATTGGCATAGTTTGTTTTACTGTAGTAGTTAAATGCTGAATGCCAATTTGAGTGCCCCTTACCTAACAAAGCTTATGTTTTGTTTTCAACAGAGAAAACACTTCCGCACAATTTAATGCACTCTTACAGTTTATTTTGAAAACTACGGGACATTTTATACAAATGTAGTTTTCCAATAAAAAGAAGTTATGGAATATCAACAAAATATTTTATTAAATATGCATCGTATTAAAAAGTTGCAAAAAAAATGGCATAATTAGATTAATCATCTTGCCTACAGAGGATCATTAAGTTTCACTAAAAAAAAATAATAATAATTTGAAGGTGGGTATTCAAACTGAGCATACTGTATTGAGGAATTTAGTTATCAGTTTCTTGGACCACAGCCAATATAAAAAGTCTATAAAAATATGTCTAAAAAAACAAAAAAAAAGAGTAAAAAATCTGGACTTGCCAGAATCTCTTTGTTCAAAGCCTCAAAATTGTAGTTTACACGGTTTAGACATTTCTTAGAAATCAGCCAACACACCTAGAAACACTACTAAGTGTGTAGTCGAAGGCTAACATCTATGGTACCCTTGTGAGTCGTTGCTGAGCACAGTGTAAGAAGATTTATATCTCTGAGTGAACTATGAATACAAGCTGACATCTTTACCAGACTTAAAACAACATGAGAAAACTCATACCAGAGAGAAGTCTTTCAGCAGTTCCCAATGTGGGAAGCGCTCCCTCAAATCAAACCACCTTAAAGTCCACATCACTAAATATGGTAAAGAGCACCCAGGGCAGACGATAGGAAGGCAATTGTTCAAACTAATAAAAACCAGTAACCTTGTGTAGGTTGTAGTTGGCCCAAATAAAGAAAAGAAGGTAGAATTGAATGATAGGACACCACAGGCATTCCACCCCAATCTAAGCCACCAAAACGACATACAGTATCATGCTACTGAAACTGTGGTTATATGGTATGAACAAAGAATGTAACAGCATGGACAAAGCATGCTAATGATATTCCATTCTGATAACTATTTGTTGAGATAATACATTTTCACAATTACAGCAGAGAGTACCTGACACAGAAATGAGAATAATTAAAGAATGAATGAACAAACCACTAACACTTTAGAAATAAAATACCAGAAAGGTATAAAACTGGAAAGTCTAACTTGAGCCACACAAAACTACAAAAGACACCATATATCAAACGCCTATAATTTAAGAAAATTGTCTACATTGTTTCTGCTTGTATCGTGACAGTGTTTTTTGTTTTGATAAGGTGTTTGATAAAGTGTTTTGTCTAAATGTTGGTCCATTTAAGTTGACAAACAAAAACTGAATGTAACTTTTTACTACGAAGTGAAGCTACATATGAATGAGCACTGGCATAATGACATGTATGTTAAACAAAACACCTTATCTGAAGGCAGAAATAAATATTTTAAGTCTTG
This sequence comes from Prochilodus magdalenae, assembly GCA_024036415.1. NCBI lineage: Eukaryota > Metazoa > Chordata > Actinopteri > Characiformes > Prochilodontidae > Prochilodus > Prochilodus magdalenae. Next base: position 371,733 of record JAMWET010007263.1, read on the forward strand.
TCAGACCCATACTCTGGAAGCAGCATGTGTGGTACACAGCAGGCATCACATGAATGTGTAGGCCACTTGAATACTTTTGAAATAGCACATAGATTAGCCCTCTGAATTTACTTCAGTTTGATTTAGAAGTAAAGCATGAGAACACTGATACCATTTTGCTAAAACAGGTTTAATAAAGTTAATTAGCCTTAACTATAACTGATAAGTCAGTTAAAAGCATTAAATTATCTAAATGTGCCAACACACTTTACAAAAACAAAAACCTAAGGCAAAAAAATATATAGTCTATAGTTAAATATCAGTTCTTAAACTGTACTACAAGCTTGAGCACATGTTGATCACAATGCCATCACTTAAACTATTAGGAATTCAGCAAGACAAAGAGCAGTCCATAATAAAAACAGCAGTCCTTTGTGACAAGTACAGACTACTGTATTTCTGTATTCCTTTAATCTCATCCTTTATCTCAGCGCGTGAATTCATGCACCACAACTCCATATCTGTTTTCCCTAGGTTTCTCCGTTCTAAAACGCTGTCCAATGTGAAATAGACTAGGCAACTGAGTGGACAGTTAAAGGGTTAAAGAAATAAAATAAGCACAAAACTAAACATACCTTTCTCTCCACTGGTTGACATCTTTGTCCTGGCCCACTGGATCATAATTATTGCATCGCTTGTGACGGGCAACTCTTGCTCTACTCATCAATGGAAGCTGTGGTGAGGAAAAAAAAGATTACACTTACATTTATTATACATAACAACCAGTGAAACACAAGACAGTTGCATAAAGGTTGCTCAATAACAGACAAAAAACACCAGCGATAGTTCAAGTACAGTAATTAGCATAGCATAATTCAGCATTAATTATTTCTCATTTATACTTAACCTCCATTCAAAATGATTACCTTCTTTCTCCTTTAAAACTTCACTTACAACCTCCTATTTTTTTTTTTTTTTTTTAGAACTTTATGCATGTGCAGTCGAACAAAAATTGTGTCAGTTATATTCTCCATGTGGGATATGGGAGTGCATGTGGGATACAAGAGTTTGTATGATGTTTTGTTCCATATGAAATAGCATTTGAATGATTTACATATTTTAAAATATACTTTTATATTTTCATGCAAAACCTTCCTAAAACTCAAAGCACACACTCGGCTGTTATAAAGAAGTAATGAAAAAGTAAAGCTTTATTCGTTTATTTGATAACATTTCACTTATGTCTGAGCTTAACAGACATACATGCCTCTGTTATATTCAGCACGGCCTCCCTCCCTTTTACAAACATGATCAAAATCATGTGCTCCTATTAGATGCTAAGCACAGGCAGAGGCACATCGTTTGTTGCTCAGTTTTTTTCTCCAATATGTCCAAGAACAAACAAACTCACTACAGACTCAGAGAAAGCGCTTTAAAAAATGTAATCAAAGCAGTGAGAAAGTATACGCATATTATCATGTGCAAACAAAGGCACGTATTTCATATGAAGCTCTTTTAATTTATATGAACTTGATCACACAATACTATGCAAAAAAAGAAGATAAAGAAGGGAGGCATCAGAGCGTAGATTAGTCTATTAAATGGCTCAGTTTACTGCAAAAACAAGCACACAAAGGTGAACAGTGGTTTGAGATCTACCATACTTGAGAGAGGTCTGTAAGACAGTGTCAAAGTAAAAAACAAACACACACACACACACTTACACATACATACCCTATATTTGACTTTAAGGTTAAAAAAAAAAACAAAAAAAAACACATGACGAAACACACATATTTTCCCATTAAGAAAATTCTCTATATATCTGTACAGAATGTACTCAGACCATCGGAAACAATAAGTGACAGCTTATCCCTCGGTAAATGTCACCCATTTTGCCATGTTTGTAAATGTCTTTGATCACCATGCCTTTCACATTAAATGCCATACAATTTCTGTCACAAGCAATCTGGACCTGTCAGCATTACACAAGTAGCTAACATAACCTCACATAGCTAACATAACCTTAGGCAATTCTTATGCAACCTTATACAGACACAGTATAAGAATCCACTTTGTCACATCAAGCATATCATACAGGGCTTTCACCAGGCTCAATGGTAAATTTCAGCCATGGAGTAAGAAGGTTAATGGACTAACACGTATGGTAAATAATCGTAACGTTAAATATGTAAAGTTGCAATATTTCACACTGGACATTGACCAGATTACAGATGGGAACAGCTGTTTAACTAAATGACATTGTTTAATGAAGTACTCTCAATATGGTTTTGTCACATTTATCAAAACGGCAGGAATATGAGTACACCACTGTAAAAACACAGCAACACAACTTCATGATCAGTTAACATACATGCTGCAAATTATTTTTACAATAATGTCATCGGTCAGTCCAGATACAAATTTTCAAGTTAATTTAATTAAATTAACATGAAAATTTCAGCTTAAACAATGCTAAACCTTCCCTCAGATAAACAGCAGAAATCAAGCTTCATTATTGCTATAGATCTGGAATAAAAATGATGGTATTCCTGGCCATACTAAAGGGATGTGTAACAGTCAAGAAGTTGTTACTAAAAAGTGAAAAGGAAATTTGCAAACTGAACAAATAAACTGCGGCGGTTACATAACAATGGACCTCCCACCCTTAAAGTACAAGCCTTAACATCACTGACTGTGTTTGAAGCAGAAAATGCAAATACTGTCAAGGACAGGACTTCCGAGGTACGGAAAAATATTCGGACACTAAGACTAACAGTTTTATGTAGTTGTTGAAACCTCCGCCAACTTCTCCCAAAAACTGTCACTTCTACCTGATGGCCATACTGACAAAAATGTGTACAGAACAAGCTGACAACTTTAGTTTAACTGGTCATACTCACATACGCCTAGAACACATCACTATCAACCAAGTATACTTGCAGAACAACGAGACATGGCCTCTGCACCAGTAAGCCACCATGACCCATCTCCTACGTGGTCTCCATGCATGGCATGCTTCCTGCATGATCTTTTTAGAAGGCAACGTCTACCTATGATCCCCTATTAATGAGGCTTATGCCGTGAATTGCAGCTGCTTTACAGAGAACCATGTCAGGTGTTACAGTAGAATGATGAGAGATTTAGAGGGAGGTTCTTGCAGACATCTTCCTGTAGAAAAAAATAAAACAAGAATTTAAATTCCTCAATGCTATATATAATTAGATAAAACATCATTTTGGTAGAACCACTACATAAATCATTTTATCACCCATGTATGCACATATAAAAACCACAAGGAAAGAACCTAAACACTTAGGTGTTCTTTTTATCTTTCTGCTGTCATGCAATTTGCTTACCTTATTGATCAACACTCAAGGTCGTTCATGGGTTTTGATAGTCACTCAGTTCAGAAAGGAACTTCAACAACTTCGGATGTATCTTGTGTTGCTTTTTTCCTTTCCTATCCACTTTGGTCCCTCGCCCGGGATTGATCCCCAAGAGACTTCTGTTACACAGAATCAGACACTTGGAACACTTTTTCTTCCCAATACATATGTATGACTGACATTTTTTTTTTTTATCAAAAAAGGACAAAGATCAATACATTTGTTGATAATGTCCTTGCACGAAACTAACCTCTGAATGAACTCCAGTGACAATGCTGCATCCTTTGGGTATCGAATATTAAGTACATAGAAGAGACTAAACAAATAGCTCAATGCTGTTAATGGGCAGCAAACATGATCATTGACAACTGTCTGGTCCACTGCCATCTGAAAGTGTTTATTACCTGAAACACACATTTGCACAAGTCACCAACTTGTTTGGGGTACCCAAATCCCCTTGCAGTATCCCCTCCCACAGATGACATGACAGGGCTCAGTCTTGGAGCAGTAAGATACAGACATTCTGGTATTCTGGTAGACAGTGAACCTTTAGAGGGCAGCGTTTTCATCTGAGGGGAATATTTACATCATATACAAAATGTGTGTTTGTGAGTGTGTGTTAGAAGTTAGAATACTTCTATAATTAATAATACTTACATAATACTCTTAATCTTAATCTCATTTTTTTCTTAATTTCCTCAGCCTCAGTCTCTTACCATTGACTCAACTAGTATTACGCTTTGCTTTTAATGGTCTTGACTAGTGTATTAAAGTGTGCTGAGGTATGTACTCTGTGGAGGATCTGTCATTTAAATTTTAATTAAGACATCCAGACTTTTGCTTACAGCTATAAATGTTGGGTGTACCTGATAAAATGGCCAAAAAGTATGAGTACAAGGCAGCCATTCCTACTAAACTGCCAGTTTAGTGGTCAACAAAATAGAGATATAAAAAAAACCTTCTTCTTTAATAAAAGTTATCATGAAGATGTGAAAATCACGTTTCTTACCAAGTATGATAACGCATGGAGTGCTAGGCAAGCCAAGTGTGTCAGAGTTGAGACCCTTAATCACAAAATAAAACATACCATATAAAATGAGGACAAAACAAAACAAAAAAAAAGCAGTAAGTACGCACATTTGTTTTTAAACCTGTATAGAAATCAATTGTTTATTCTAGTTTTTCTAATTTGTGAATTATATCACAAATAAATAGATGTGTTTACCTCTTTTTTGATCAGCAATACCTCGGTATTATCACCAAGATACTTGCCAATGCTGAAGAGCAGAACCAATGGGTCTTCAAGTTTTTCCTCAATTCCTGCAAACTGAGGGGCTTTTGTTTGCATAAAGAACTGAACTATAGTTTTTCCCTTTTTCGACAGCTCCTCTGCCAGCTTTTTTTGAACAGGAAGGCCAAGCAGTCTTTCAGTGTGATCAAAGAAATGAGATGCTTCAAACAAGTAGGGCCACTCGCTTTTCAACTCACTAACTGTTTTACTGTCAATGTTAATTGAGAGGCGTTGACTGTAGTAAGTTTCAGCCATTAACTTTCTGATACAGGTTTCGGGAAGCTTCTTTCTTGCGTACGAAGTTTGCAGCTCTGTCTTCTTGTCAGCCTGACTTGGCTCGTTTTCAGTGGCTGGAAGATCTGGCTGCCACTGGACGCAGCCGTATCGATCGTACCGTTTGGCTTTCTTGGAACCAGCATCACCTTCTGCTGTTCTCTTTGATCTTCTTGTTATACTCCTTTTACAGTTATCCACTCTGTTCTCCATCTGAAGCATTAAGGAGTCGAAACCTGTGCCAACAATGTTATCTCCACATATATCACAAAAAGACCTCGGGTACTTTTTAACAAGTTCTTGGGCGATCTGCCGAAGAACATTGCGGCCGGGTCTCTTCTGTTCTGTAGCAAGCAAATCACTGACAATGATACGGACCATTTCTCGTCTTAATGACGGACGTGGGCGTGTTTCCTCCATCATGGCTTTAATGAGCTCTGGAGGAAATTTGTCCAATGGAATTTGGAAACGGCCAGTGGTTTCTCCTGATAACTGCGCAATTGCTGATGCTTCCACGAGTGCCTGTATATTGTTAGAGAGCCCTGTGAAAGAGAAAGGGAATAAGGTTATAGTAGTATACAAATTTAATTAACTGCTAATTACAAAAAAAATAGATCAACAGATCAATAGATTTTTACAATTAAAATAGATCAATCATGCTATAAGAGAACACTAGTTTTTTAAATAAAATAAAATAAAACTAGTTTAAAAATTATACAGTTTAGACAAGTTTCCAAGCAGACATTCATTATAACATGCATTCATAGCTACCTGGTGATTACCTGTATTGAATGCCTTCATCAGTCTTCTACTTTGCATCGGCCGCAAAATTCCTTCCAAATCATCAGCTGTTACCAGACTGAGGTCCTCAAAGCTAGCAACACCTATGAAGCTCAGCCGTTGTATTAACGATTGAAGGAGCTCCTCGGATAAAGACGGAAGGGTGGTCTTAATCAGCGATAAGATGGCCTCCATGATGGCTGGTGTTTGAGAGGAAACAGTTATCTTCCACCTCTGCGGTAAAAATTTCAGAGGAGTATAACCATCAGTGTCTAAAGTTTTGCATCAGTAACGCTATAAGCACTGCTCTGAATGTCAAACACACCAAGCTCAGGAACATGTTCAGCCGTTTCTTCTCCGAATACAGATTTAGGGTCATTCAGAAATATGGAGGCAAGTAACAGTCTCATTTGTAGCCATATTGCTATGCTCTGTGAGATTAAAGTTCATCTTTAATTCATATTTTCTCAGGGAAAGGTAATCTAAAGGCTTATCAGCCTAGACTCCATTGGTTAACTTGCTAATATGCGTAGAAACTACAATGAATACATAGCCATAAAAAAGACCCGTGGATTATCGAGTTAGACGTACCATACAAAAACAAGCAGAGCAAGCCTCAAATTCACAGGGGACTGTGCAAATTTCATGGCACCGTTCACGTTTTCTGGCTATTCTATACATGTTAACTGCTGTACATTAATGAGACTCTCTAAACTGTACTATTCATTGTATGAGTAACATATTCTCTAAGCTAGCTCGCTCTGGAGATTTTGTGCTAAATTGCTAATGCTTACTCTAATTTTAAGCAGCACATAATATTTGGGCAATTTCTTTAACTGCACATACCAATTAAAAATATTTGTGTTTTTATGTTTAATCACATAAGTTGAAAGTCTCATGCTGTCTCTTCTAATTTAGCCAAAACGTAACGCTTTATAATATAAATAAGGCAAATAACTTTTAGGTGGGTATGAAAAACTGAAATATAGCAATAAAAAAATATATATTTTTAAAATAATATAAAAATTATATAATTATACAAACATACATTTTGAAGAAAGACTACATAAAAACAAAAACTACTTTGAATACGACACAATGAATCGTATTTAGCATGACCAGGAAGAAATAAGGGTAAAAATGTGTGATTTAAAGTAGACTTCAAGGAAAGCAACACAGAAAACCGTTGTAAGCAAGAACATAATCTGATTTTGTTTGTGACCACCAGCCTCAGACAACATTGTGCCTCTGCCGTGTTCCCCTGAACAGCACGCTGGCTACCACTCAACAGCAATGCATACACATTTCTTCATAAACCTTTCCTGTCCATCATTTCACAGCAATTCTACAGCACAGCATCAAGCCATATACTGGACTAGAACTGGCACTGAAGGTGACCTTACATGAACTAGCATTCTTCTTAACTTTTTGGTAGAGCACATTTTGAGTAAACAAGTCCCCAAGTCCTTGCCAAGAAAAAAAGCGATTTGCATTTTTGTATTTTTTTTTATTTGTTTGGGCAAATAAACCATTTTTTAAAGGCCCCACAGTTTATGGTTGAAATGGCACTTTGTGGTAAAATCAGAACCTAAACCACAAATACAAAAAATAAAACTTTAAGAGCAATAAGATGCTAACTGAAACCAAAAGATTTAACACTGTATCCACTTTATTTCCTGTGGTAATCTACAAAACATTGCTGGCTTGCATTGAGACACAAGAAAACATTGCATTTCTCACACTTCCATCTTGACACACCCTTTGGACACATGTTGCACCGCCCCCGCTTGACACTGTGAAGTGGCATATGTCCACAGTTGTCATAACGCACATCTGGTTGTGGTTGTGAGGGCCGTGGGATGTAGCGTTTTTTCTGAGACATCTGTGTTAAAAAAGAGGGTGCAGATTGGCCAGTCTTGGATGCTGTCTTGTTGACTTGCTTCAAAGTGTGGGCAACTGCCAGGCGAAACCTTTTGAGAGGCATTGGTTTCTCATTCAGCAGGTCACAGTCTCTCTTGTAAACCAGCCAGGAGTTTGAGACACACAGGTCAAGGATATATCCAAACAAGGGAAAGTACCACCGTCTTGACTTGGCAGGGGTCTTGTACATATGCACCAGCATGTCAGAAAGATCAATGCCTCCCATATGTTCACAGTAGGCCTGAATCAGTGATGGGCAAGGGACATCAATCTTTGACTTGTGAATTTTGCTCCATCGTTTCACAGTGGACAGTGGCATGACCCCACAGGCATTGCTTAGGAGGCTGACACATTTGTTGTCAAACCATTTCACTGCAATCACCCCATCAGAAGATCTGTAATCAAAGGCCCCATGTCCTTTCCTTCTTAGCTGTTGGTCTGTAACTAAGGGTATTCCACTGACACTGTTTGAACGGACACTGCCGATACACTTGACTCCCAAGTTTGCATGCAGGTTCTGGATCAGCTTGAAACTGGTGAAGTAGTTATCACAGAAGACAACTGACAGTTGTGGTTGCGCTATGGTTTTGCACAACACTGTCACCAGCTTGGCTCCTAGAGGCAGGTCCTGTTCCTGCTCACTTAGGGCAACATTGAAAAATGTGGATGCCCCTTGATAGAGCAGTAGGTCATGAATGATTCCAGATGAACTGGCTCGGCAGAACAACTTAAAGCCCCACTTGTCTGGTTTGTTGGCGATATGCTGGCGAGGAGTCCCAGCCCTTGTGCCTTTATATGCCACCATCACCTCATCAACACTGTGCTTATAAGTAGACGGGATGAGAAGACACTGCTCACGAAGCATCTCAAAAAGGGGCCGGATTTTAAAGAACCGATCTGGACTGTCATTCCACTGCTGATTATCATTGAAATGAATGAACCGACATAACAGCCTAAATCTTTTCCTCGGCATAATGTCAGCTATCACGCTGAAACGTGACCCAGGGCGCCAGTAGTCCTCTAGAGAACGGAAGTTGAAAACACCCATGAAAAGTAGTATCGCCAAGAAATCTTCAATCTCTTGTGGACTAGTCTTGATCGGATCCCCTAACTCTTGGGCAGAGTATAGATTTGTCTGCTGAGCAATATGTTCAATCATTGTGTCAGTGAAGAGTGCTTTGAAGTACTGAAAAGGTGTCTTTACAACATCAGGGAGCTCAAATTTTAAATCAGGAACCTGGAAGGCCTCAATGTCTTCATGTTTCCAGACTTGTTCCCTGTCTTTGTGTAGGCCTAGGGATAAAACAGGGTCACTGGTGTCCTGTGGCTCTTCTAGGGAAACTGTTTTTAGGAAGTTTTTCCCTTTTTTCTTTTTCTTACGGGGTAGTGGTTTAGAAAATGAACTTGTTGAGGCAATATCCTCCTCATCCATGGATTCAAAAGAAGTTTCTCCAGACTCTTCTGCTTGTATCGGCGGATAATCAGAATCCTCTGTTTGGTCAACGTCATCATCATCATCACTAAGATCAACATCAGAGTCTTGAGGATTTTCTGGTATGAGTGCCAGGACTGTCCGTGGTCTTGCACCATAAAACGTGTCAGTGTCCATCTATTATTTATAAAACAAAACACACAAACCATGTTACTGTTATTAGTCAGATGTAATAAGCCTAGTAATATGTTAATATATCGTGTCAGTTTGTTACCATAGTACACATTTTTATTCTAAATCTACTATATTTACTCTACTTCAAAAACACCAAAACAATTGGAGTTAAATCAATAAACAATTTAAAAATCTCACTGATATATGTTTTTAGCAAATAATGGAATAACATGAATTACATAAAATAATTACAGTGTATGTTTTTGTAATTTCACTAAAATGGCACCAATACCTTTATATTTACAGTCTTTTCAATTGTATATAAATTACAAAAATGGCATTTTAAAAATTTCAAATACTGTTTCTTTAAATATATTTCATAGAATAACAATATCACATTAACAACAATGAATGATCAGAGATTATCATATTTTTATTTTAAAGCAAAAGTCAAAAAAAGTTAAATTACAAAATCTTAGAGAAAACAATTAGACCGCTTGGTAACATGTTTTTTGAAAATGTTTACCCTTATTAGACTTTTTTTTGGTTGTATACAGTTACAGAATTATGTTTATCAAAACCTCTGAAACTATGAGATGCTGAAAAAATATGCTTACCTTCGGAAATTCCACCAAAAAAATCCACATGTGTGGTATGATTTACGTGTTGCTTGCTTCCTCTAGATTCCTCTAGATTTACGTGTTGCTTGCTTCCTCTAGATACGTAAAGACGTATCTATCGAAAGATCCAGTAACTTCTAGTGGACTTTTTTTTTTTTGGCCTAACATACCATTGGATAAGATGGCACAACCTTCAGTTAAGTTCAACACTTACAATGGCGGTCTCCACTCTTGTTTATTAGCCTCTATAGAAAGTGTTTTTAGGGATTATGGGATCTTAGATACATATTCACACTTCATAACGAGCATGTTTCTTGCCAACTTTAAGGAAAAGAGCTTGAGCTTGCAAACTTCTGCAAAAGTCTAGGTTCTGAAGGATGAGGGTAGTACTGGATATCGTACTATGATAAATTTAACAAGCAACTTCAAAAGAATTACATGAACAAGCAACAAATTCTTTCTTCTGAACGACTAACCCTGCCTGTTCCTTGCTCCAGCCTACAGAACGGTAGGACAATTTGCCATCCTAAATTTACAAGAGCTTTATAACCACCAACCGTCCTAGCCTTACAGGCTGAAAAATACTGATGAGCTGAAAACAGCACTGATTTACAGAAGTCCCTTTTTTTGGCTGCTGCCCATTCACTGCATTGTACTTCTGATGCACAAAGGACAGCTGCCATTGTATGACGCCGTTACAAGTATAAGAAAATTTTAAGCACTTGTTGTACACATGTCCTCGTATGAACAATAGACCATAAAATGTGTTACAACTAGATACAGCCACAGTTGTTCCACCTTGAACAGAAGTAAGCCTAATGCATCTATGCTGCCGAACACAATCTGCCCTCATCACTGTCAGCCAATGAATGATGCAAGTCGCACTATACAAAAAAATAAAAAGGAACTAGTATCAATGGTGTCATGTTGTCAAAAGTGTTTTATTGTATTTGGGTTTTCTGCTAAATACAAAATTGTGATTTCTGCTATTTCCCATAGGGACAAAAGGAAGCAAATCGTACGTCGTCTCAACATTATTCCAACACAAGAAGTAGGATTATCGTCTCTCATCTAACGGACACAATTCGCTGAAGTAAATAAACTGCAGCATAACACAGTATTTACTGCATGCTGTCCTCTAAAAAAGATAAAAAAAATATTCTACTACTGCTGGTCCAAATCAAGTCAAGATCTGACTCTGCACCCAGACTCTGGAAGTTCTGCCGCATCCTTTGAACTGTCCGTCTGCAAGAAAATAAGTAAGTAAATACTTTTCACCAATTGCCTTCTCCAGTTCCGACATCCCGTTATAGAAGTGAAGGCAATTTTGTAAGGTGGCACAGAGACTACATTAGTGCAGTAATGAAGTGGACAAGTTTCAGCTTTGGTCACCAATCCTAGTCCTGGAGATCAACCTTCCTGCAAAGTCTAGTGCCAACTGCAGTCACCTGCTGCAGTCTTTAACTTCTTCAGAAGTCCATGACTGGCTGGATTGGATGCCTTAGTGTTATCCAAGAGGTGTGGCAGCTTATTAGATGCAGGCTGGAACAAACTCTGCAGGAAAGTAGATCTACAAGTGGAGGGTCGGTGATGGCTGAGCTATATTCTTACTTGGCTGACCTATTTAAGGCAATATTCTGCCTCAAGGTTACCAACCTCAAGGTCAAAACTCCTTCCAAGACTTTGTCCTTAGGTACATGCCTCACTAAAGCGATCCCAAACCCCTCAGCAAGGTCTTGGGCCTCTCCCTCAGTCAGTGCGCTAAAGATTGTGACCTTAGTTTTGGCTTTTTTGGGCTGCTGCAAAACTCATGTGGGAAGCTGTTTTCTCCCAACCTATGGAAATGTATAGTGCATTATCTGGGCTTTAAAAGCATTGTTTTCTAGAATAACTTTATTATTATTAATTTTTTTATCGTTTTTTATACCAGAACATAAACAGATGCACGTAAGTACATGCAATACCAACCCTTATCAAAGCCCTGAATACATTGGCAGACATATTCTCTCCTTTTACTCGACTTTTTACTTCTTCGTTCTTCGCAACTAAATAGTGAAATCTATTTTCAAATAGTTTCCTTGAACATTCAACTTTCCTAGAAATGTATCCACTCCCTCTCCTCTTTCCTCATCTTTTGTGTTCTTTTGTCTTCTGTTATCTTCTATCTCTTCATGTGGTTTCACAATTTGTTGTCCTAAAATAGGAATAAAAAGTTGATAACTTGGATAGTAAAACACTGACTATCAGGAAAAGGATTTACTCATGCTCCTTTTTTGGACTGGGTTCATTTTACGTTTTCCTAGCATAATCTGAAACAAACAGAGCTAGTTAGCAATATACATTATATATATCATCAGTAAACCAGGTTAATTTCATTAGATATTTCTAACTACCAATATTAGCGGAGACGTTTTGGAAACAGACACACTGCCATTCTTTGTGGGCTACACGTGCTACTAAAAAGAACCCCTTACTGCAGTCGTTAAACACATGCAAGAGTAAGGCTTACAACATCCAATCACCTATGCCAGAGGATCCCAAACCTGCCCTACACATTTGTTTTTTTTGGTCTATGATTTGAAAAAGGCATGCTAGAAAAACACTAAAATGTACAGGGCACGGGATTTGGGAAACTGTGACCTATACCACTATTTTTTTTGTACTGCTTTATATCCACTGTTCTGTGCACTTTCTTCCTGTGTCCAAAGTTTAAGCCAGTTACATTTACCTAATAGAAGTCACTTCATTTTACATTGCATCCACACTCACTGTCCATTTTATAATGTCTACTTGCACTCTAAGCACATTTTGGTGTTCTACAATTATAGATTACAGACCATTTGTTTATTTGCATTTGTTATATACTTAGCAAGTACTGTTCTCAGCACATCGTGCTAGACCACTTATTAACGAACTTAGTAAACAGCAGGGATAGAACTATGCAGATAAATTGACAAACTGCAATCCGTAATCATTAGTTGACAACAGTACCTATATGGTAAGTGGACCTGATAGAATAGGCAATGAGCGTAGATACAAGGTAGTTAACTAATGGAGTGACTAACTAAGTGGCCAGTGAGTTATCCAACCATCCCTGGGACTGAACAATTTGGGAACATAATCTAACAACAAGCATTTTCAATACAATAAGGTCCATACCAGGCTGCCAGCAGGTGTTTGTTGGGTTCTGATTAGTCTAATCAATACATAGGCAGTTTATAAGATCTGCACATTTATAACCCCATACACTTGTATCTACACTCAGCTTACAGACTTTCCAGTTACTGATTACAGTCCATCTAAACTGTAGCATTCCCATTATCCCATTTTACCCTGTTCTTCAAGGGTCAGGATCTCCATAGGGCCACACCACAGTGCAGGTATTATTTGTGTGGTGGAACATTCTTAGCACTGCAGTGACAAAGGAATAGACGGCCTGGAGTTTGTACAATAGTAGAAATACAAAGTGCACCTGTATGGTAGATGGAGCTGATATGAATGTAGATACCAGAAGGTTTACCTAATGCAGTGCCCTGTGGATGTATTTATCATTTCAATGAACAGGTTTCATTTGTGCTGTGGATTTTTCCCATATTTGGAAAGCACTCTTTCCACCATTTTATAAGTCCAGGGATATTCCCCAAAGTTACATGTACAGATGGCATCTATTCTAAGGTTACAATGTTTTCCGTTTGTGAAACAATGGGGCTATATTAGTGGAATGCCACAATACACTCCATAAACACATTCTAAATTAACTTCTGCTTGGTACCAACAACGTAAGGTCTTAATGCAATGTTTACTTGGTATGTAGAGAACAAGAAATAACAAAGCTGCTAAGTTTTATATAAATAGTTTTTGCATTAAAAAGAATAAAGAATAATATGAAGTTTGTCAACAACAACTACCTTTTACCAAAACAGTATTGGCTTAAAAGTAGCTTGGGGGAGGTGTAAATGACTGAAAAATGATAGACAGATAGACAGATACTATTTGAGGTCAAAGCACATGATAAAAGCAAGAATCACTAGAAACTAGAAAGGTTTTTGTTATTGAAGATGAGCATTTTACATGACAATTTCCAAGACATACAAGACACAAATAACGTTCAGTTTCAAGTAACTTTGTGATCATTGTACAGTGCTATTTTTTAAAAATACATGGGGGGAGGGGAGAAGCATGCTGTTGTTGTACAAAGGATGTAACATTTTAAAAGCTGGTTAACAACAATACACACTTTTGTTTTTGTTACTCTTTCTGGCAGCCCACATGTTTATTTTGCCGTTTTGAACAAAAAAGTACTAATTAACATTTTTGTATGATATTGCACATATGTAACGCTGGGTTTTCAGATCTTATGTGAGCTGTTTTATTACTTGCATCACGTACGCCTCTATAATCTGGAGAGCAACATCAAATGTCTTTGGACCAAGACCATGGGTCACGGTGTCATACCTATCCATGCATGGAGTCAAGGCCTTTTGAGATTTTTTCAAGAACTCCCTGTGAGGGAAAACAAAAATAATGAATTAAACCTCAAATCAAGTTCACTAGTAACCAAGCTCACTAGCATCCAAACATCTCTGAACATTTTATAAACCAAGCTCCCCTATCTTTCTTTTCCGATATTATATAATTTACCCTCTGAATACATTCAAGACTAAAAGGTAGTGTACTCCTCAAAACATAAGAAGGAAATGGGAAATATGTACCCATGTACACTAGCACTAGTAGTTCATAAAATTCTTAAAATCAAACAATAGTTAAATACTGCAAATGATATACAATGATGACTTATTTAATAGTTTTGAATACAATGGAAGTATTCCTAACAGACAACTGGCCTCCTCATTTATCAATAAAAGGCATGTGCAGCATTTCACCTCTACTCCCAGTGTGACTGTTACTTGAAGTATCTTTTTTTCATAGACAATGACAAATTGATTGTAGGCCATTTGTTACACAAAAGAAGTTCTACACACCAAAATGACTTTGCTCTCATCAGTTCTGTTGTCTTGTTTTCAGATGATCTCTGAGGTTCAGCAGCTGATTTAAAATCAATATGCCTAGCAAGCTTCCCAAGGTCCATTGCCAGGTCTTGAGCCTCATCTGTACAGAGAAATTTTCCAGCATCACTAGAAGAGTCAAATGTTTCACACTTACATTCACAGTATCTGGCAGTGGCTCTTACAGGTGCTTTGCTGTCTTGTCTTCTTGGAAGACATATTCCATGTTTAGGGTATATGGCTATGACTACACTTTCCTTCACTTGGTTATGGTAAGTGGACCTGACAAAATAGGATGACAGAACCTTATAGAATATACACATCAGATGCCTCAGATGTAAGATTTGCCTCCTTTCATAAATTCCGCTATTTTACCATTATCAATATTATGTATTATACACTCAGGAGACATGCACAGGTATGCTTTTGGTTTTGAACAGCAAATAAAAGGCTTCATTTGTAGACACTGTGAGCCCTTTGTCACCACTAATGAAATCTGACATGCCAAGTTTCTCTACAAGAAACCATTTTGTATCAAAACACTTTGTTTACATCTTAAAGATGGAACTGTGAGGGAATTTAAACCTCCCCTTAACATAAACATTGACCTCAACCTTAAAACAGTGCCAGAAACATGTATAACGTATTAAAAGTACTATCATGCAAGCAATAGACACCTTCTGTTAATTTAGAACACAGAGATGTTAGGCGAGTAGATATGGGAGGGACGACTCCAAGGTTTGTTAACTCTTTCTTCAGTGACTCCTTATTGGATTTTGAAGTGCGAAGATACGACACCAGTGCATTTAAGGACATAAACTCGGGAGGACCGATTCGGCGTTTAATTTCTTCTAAGCCAACCTGATACCTGTGAATGACAAAAAAAAAGGAAATTCATATCATGTATTCTGCAGCACACAACACAAAAGGTCAAACAAGCCATTTAAAAATACTCTACCTCCGTTTTTCTTTGAAATTACATGACTTCAGGAGGGATTCCACCAAAAAGGTTCTTTCTGTAGTACACACACAGATGGCTTCGCCTACAGTGGGCTGCAAAATTGCATTAACAATATGTTACCTGTACACCCAGTAGGTGACCAAGCAGAAATATGGATGCACACATCTGGCAGTATATAAACAGTATATAAAAGTAAACTATATATATATATATATATATATATATATATATATATATATATATATATATATATATATATATATATATATATATATATATATATATACACACACAGTTGAACACAAACCTGTACTGGGGTGTTTGGATCTGTATGGCACTAGCTAAGCTAGCTAGGAGAAAGGACTATATAGCATTAGCTTAGCTAAGAGACTACTGATCCAAACATCATGTAACAGGTTTAATCTCAGTTTCAACACATCTTTTGAGCCATTATTATCTAAACTTGCATCGATGTAGCTTGTTATGGTCAGAATCAACCCTGCTCTGTGGTCTGCAGAGTTAGTAACAAGCTAGGTGAGCTAATACTAGCCAGCTCCTTTTAACATTTCCCATTTGCTTTCAGACTGAAGATTGACATCTTTTGCATAGTGGATTTAAAGTTTTGCACACATTCCACTCAAACCATGCCAGACTGAAACAGACTCTGGAACGCAACTCCTTGTGCTAAGAAGCGTTTAGCAATGCAGTGGAAAAGAGCCCACTGTGGCATGAGAAGAACATACCTCAGACACTGGACGTTCTGAAACTGCATCCACACGTATACTGGGTGGAACCTGAGAAAAATAATCATTGTAAAAATTGGGCACAGATACGAGACAAATCCTCCTTCTAATAAATTATAAACCTGTTCCAAGAGTGACACATAGCATCAAATCAAATGTTCATCTATAAATAAAGCTGCTTTAAAGACATACAGTGCTCGAAGTGACCAGCCTACTATACATATTGCTGGTCTCAATGTAGTTTACTAGCTAATTCACATATACATCCAAGACCAAGTTGGTACTGTACATGGTTAGCGTCGATATACCTCTAGTCTTCGTCTCTTTCTACGACGCATCTGAAAACAGAAAAAAATGAAATAGTTATACTCACATTTAATTCTGTAGTTACATATATGGCAAGTTATTTCTTTGTACAGTGAACTAGAAAATGGGCCTGTTAGTTGAGCTGACAAAAGCTGGAGTAAGCATTTCAATATGCAGTTGTATGCAAAAGTTCAGACCAAATTCCATATTTTTCTTGTTACGAAAGACATCAAAACCGTCTATGAAGCCAACTGTTTAAAAAAAAAATAATAATAATTCTCTGCAAATATTAATGTACAACTGCTTTATATCTGAATAAAACAGTGTCACATGCAAGTCTGGCCACCAGACAAGGCAAGTACTTAGTAAAACCAGCTTTTGTAAATATCACTGCCAGCAGACGCTTTCTGTAATCAGCTAGGACTCTTACCACACTCCTCCTCTTTGCTACAGCACTCTTAGATCTATAATATTCTTAGTCCATGTTGCATTCAGAGCATATTTAAGATCTTCTGAATTATTTTTGTTTTGCAACAACTGTAGTTGTTTGCTTTTGTGATGAGGTCATAGGTAAGGTTTCCTTCTACATGTAGCTCACATTTGTGTGCACAGAAATAACAATGCACCACCACTCTTGTGAGCAAACCTTCATGCAGACACTTGCTTTGCTTTCTGGCCAGCATACTATCTATTCCCTTGCCTTTCAGGATTTTCCTTAACTGTGATTTCATGCTGACATTTCTGACATTAGAAATCGTGAGGAAAAGGAACAGGAAGTTCTCCAGCATCTTTTTATAGCATTTCCCAGATTTGCAGGCATCCATTAACTTCAAAAGCTCAGATCTTTAGCAGGTTGCTTAGTGTTCCCAGGTTTGATAAAATTCATAAAAAGGTCAGTCATAAAATTAATCATAATTTGATTACATCTGACGGCATTTCCTAATTAAAGTCTGTGACCTTCATAACCAGTCCTAACAAGTTCATTAAGTGCTGAGCCTTTGCAACTACAAAGGTGTCCAAACATATTCATATTCACTATTTATTTTTTCCAGTTAATCAAACAAAGTAACTGAGCAGTATCATCTGCAGAAGTTTTTTTAATGTGTGGAGCAGAGTTGTTTTTTTTTCCCCTCATGCCAGGGATGGTCAAACTTTTGCATGCACCTACATGCTAAAATTCACAGTCAGTTCATACTAAAAAATATATATTAGTAATATATTCGTTATTGAGTTTCCTAAAAGTTTGAATTGGGCAATAGTATGTGTTTTAAGTAGAAATTAAACTTACCTTTTTACTTTCAGCATTCAATGTCCAACCGCATCCAAGAATTTGAAAGTGTGTTTAACTTGAGATATGTCTTATAACAAGTCAGATTAAAAAAATTGGCTTTCAGAGCCCAAATTAATGGTGCTGAAGATCTGAAACAGGGTGAAAACCAAAAGGACAAGCCAGAACCCTGTGTGTCGCAGAAGGCAAAAACCCAACAGAGCCGAGCACCACTCAGCACTACACACAACCCCCCACTCTGAACAACTATGCTCCCTTAACCAGTTTGTGTTCTCTTCCAAGGTGTCCCCTTTATTATATAAGGTGTCCCATTATTACCATCAATTTATTATTAATAGCTGTAGACTATTATTCACAGTTATGATTTAAAAGTGTCTATTTATCAGTTTGGTATGGCTTGTCACCTGATAACCTGCAGTGGTTGATGAGGGGGAGAGGGGGAAAAAAAAAAAACACAAACATTGACAACACTGGTGATAATGACTTTTCCACAGCAATCATCTTGTCTGCAAACTAACCTTTCACGTGCATTAAAGATGTAGAGTTATTAGCTGACAATGGCAGAAAATTGGCAGTGATAATGTTTACTTGTGGTCAGCAAAAGCATCACCTAGCCTAGAAATACTAGCAGCAGTAAGCAATATAGCATTAAGTTAAATACCAAAGTAGCCTGCAGAGCCAGTTGAAAAGGACTAGAACTGTAGCAATCCTAACACTGCAGCTGACAATTATGAAAAAAAATTCTGATTAGCAAATTGTCTTTCTTGTTTAATTGTTCTTGCTCCCCGTAACGCAATTATTAAAGTACAAGCAGATAAAACAAGTTCATTAGCCACCATGCTTAAAAGTGGATTAAAGAAAGCGTTCAGCATCACACATCATGCTTGGCATCAGTTTACTACCTCTTCATAAACTGCCTGTTTTAAGTTGAATGATATGAGGTGAAAGATATTAAATGTTAGCAGAGATAATTTATCATAATATTAACATTTGTCTGTTTACCTTAGAAGCCTGACTGCCATTCACTGTGTCAACTTCAAGCTGCATGTGATCTACTGTCTCAGTATAGCTTAAATTAAGGTGGAAATGGTACAATGCTGTGCGACACACTGAGGAATTAAACAGCGCTCAGGGTCATAGAGCTCCGCCACCTATGTGCAGTGGCCAACTGGATGCAAAGTTTGGAAACTCACTACAGCTACCACTTTAGCATCACTAGTAAGCGGTTACAGAACCCTCCTGCCTGCTACCATGCTTTCTACTGCATCTCTGTCTACGTTTTCCAGGGAATTAGAAATCTGTCTAAAGCTGTACAACAATGTGGTTCACATCGCCTTGGCATCCAGCTCAGTTAGGATTTGTAATTAGGACAAAAGGGCTTAAACCTTATTAGTAGCCAGTGTTTCTCAAAATACACACGTGACAATAAAGCTAATTCCTGCAAGCTTGTTAAGGAGATTTACCATTATGTGTTTGCATCAAGCTGAATTTTTGATCCACTCAATGGTGGGACTGCATCATGTGACTAGAATGTGACACCACAGTCTGGGCTTGTAAAAACAGAACCTCTCTGCTCTCCAAAAATGTCAGACCAGGTGAAACAGCAGCTTGATTTACTAAAATGCAAAGGGTCCATGAACACATTACTGTGTGATTAATATTGGACATATCTGGTTACATGATACCAGCACATGCCAATTATAGGTTGACAATATTTTATCACATTTGGTACTGTGACAAATCTTATTACTGTTATCCACAATATGCCTTTTTGAGCACATCATTGCAATCGTCAGTCCTTCAAAACACTCTGCACCAACTGCATTGGACATTACAACATTACCAAACCTTGTGATATGCATTATGCATCGTAACATCTTAAAATACTTGCATTTCTGCTACTACCCCGTTGTCTATACACTTACTTGCTACGATCATAATTAGTGACGACCTTGAATTATTTAAAATTGTAACTTTATTAACTGTGATTTATTCAGCATTCATTCTAAAATGCAAACTAACAATAACTAATAATACTCACAATAATAAACACTAATAATGACAACTGTAATATTTTTCATTTAACCTTAGAGTGAAACACACTGCTTGTGTATTTAAATATTTAAGATGATATTTTATACAAAAGTTCCACGAATAATATTGTAACAGTAGTAACTAGCAGTAATTGGTTTATCCTTAAACTTTGGGGACACTACACCTCTCCAGGAAAGTGAGATGTTTCCAAGGGGGAGCACAAAGTCCATACAAACAATAGAGACCGTGGCAAAATACTAAAATACTGAACAAGGTAGGGTATATTGCACATGCTATAGTTTCCCTATCTGCACAACATTAACACTACTAGAAAACAATTGCATATTTAGATACCCTGGGATTGGGCTGTCACAATTAAAAAACATTTAGCTGACAATTAACTGCCAGGTTTGCCAAACTGTGAATGACAATTTAATTGTCTTTTCTTGTCTGCAAAAATTAAAGTGCAGTCCTATAGTGGCCAAACTGGATGGTGAGCTAATTTGCTTCCTAGCTGTCGATAATTAGTCGCTTCCAAATGCTTAAGTCAAACCCCTTTAAATTTTTTAACAGCGTTTCTGCTTTCTATTTACATGTATTTGCCACTTAACGCTCCTGAATAACAGCCAGTTTACTGCTCTTTGCTGCGACTGTAAAAGCCAATAACTGTGGGGAAAAAAATTGCAACTGTTTGTATAACTGACAGCTTTTAAAAAACACATATATGGCAATTATGTAATAGCTGCCAGACACGCTCTTTGCATACATAACGTGCTGCCTCATAACAGGAGCTTGTATTACCTCCATTAAAAAAAAAACAGCCCAGCAGTTACCTAGCTAGCTAGAAGACCCAGACGAGTAAATATCAGACACAATACAATACAATACATCTGTTACCCTACCCATAGCGTGTCAAGGAGAGGCAAAATCTTAATTTATCTATACATTGAGAATTTGAAAGCTTGTTCTCTATTTGGACTTTTTCCCTCACCACTGAGAGATAAGAGATCGTACAAATGTGTAGGTTTGTGACACCGCCGACACAGCAGGATGCAAGAGGAATACTTGGAGCATTAATCCAACAATAAACTGTATTAATTTAGTTATATATTTACTGAATATAACATGATTTTAACTAAATCTACATAAAAGCTTGTTTTATATGGAATATTAAAATATAGAAAAAAATCTTTTTAATTTTAGTTGCATGGAATACCTTTACCATTACAACATAATCTGAAACATTTTAAACCATGTTGACGGCCTTCAAGTTTACATTTTGGGATGGTGTCCTTCTCGGATTAAAAACGCTAACAGAGGAAGGGTTTATTAATCAAGTTGTGTGTGGAATAGAGAATAATTTTTCCCCCATTTATGTGTGCTTTCCAGAGGGGCCCACAGCAGAGGCATAGCATTCTGCAATGTAAACTTATAATGATGACATAACACATCCATATTGACTGGTACTGGACAAGGGAAACGTTAGCAGGAGGATAAGGGCAATATTCGTCCATGCAGACGTTAAAAAAATGGAAAAGGTGTGGGGGGAAAAGAATACACAAAACAAAAGCAGTCGAATATCTAAAGTCGTCCCCACACTACAGTAAATGAACTATATGGTTCCTGGTCTGGTTTAGGGTGTGTTTGCAAACTAGCTCCATCGATCTCAAGCAATCAAAGCTGTTTGTCGGTTGCAGATCCTAGACCGAAACCTTTCAATAGGCACCAATATTCGTTGGCCTTTTTACATAGATATATCCACATGAACTTTAAGTGTTTGTCTGAACGTAACGCAACACAAACAGAACAGTCAGGTTTGGTCAGGCTCAGACAACATCTGTAAAATACCTGTCAAGTTAAAATGTATCTTTAATTTAATATCTTCTATTAACAGCAAACATATTGGGGTCTATCACGTTTTTGGCAGCAAATTCCGCAAGGTCACCATGAAACAACGCACTTGATTTTTGCAGTCTAACATTCATCTGGATGAAAATTTTAAGGTGTTGTGAGAAGACACAAATCAATACAGTTGATCATTAGTTGATCACAAGTTTTTGGGTGTTACCCTTTTTTTTATTCATTGATCTGATGACGATTGTTGTCATTAAGATAAATGAGGCCTGTTTACTGTTTTAAATATTTATATTATTATTAAATATTATTAATATATTAAATACATTAAAATATATTATTAAATATTATGGAGTTTCAAACACAGAGTAAGTGCATCAAGGCAACCTGACACACAGCAGAGAACGTTAAGGCTTTTTCAACCTTTCTTGAACCTCAACGGTGGTCAGCCTTGAGATCACATGACTCTCAAAGAAATCTGAACTTAGTAACTTGCCTTGGATCGCACAGCCTTGTGCACTGACGACAGTCTGTGGCTGTCCAGCTCATCTTCAAAGCCACTACAATGACTAGAGCCAACAGCACTGCTCGGATCGGCAGAAATGCTGGTCTGGGATTCACAGAAAGTCTCCAATCTCAAATCAGGTACTAGCTCACCAGGTTCTTCTTTAATCTGCATGAAAGTACCAGGAGGGAGTAAAGTATCCATACTGCTTTCTGTGGCTTGTGCATGGAACATTTCTTCCATTTTCTGTTCGTTTTGTAGGCACGGTTTGGGGGATATGGATTCTGTGCACATGACCATTTGGGGCTGAGAATCTTGCGTCTCCTCCTGTGCAGCACTGAGTTCTAGTTTCACCTGGATCTTCTCACTCTGATGATCCCATGGCTCTCCACAAACTGACTGCCCAATGCTGGTCTCACTTTCGTGCACAACAGAGAGGCTAGGCTGCAGTTCTGAAAAAGAAAAACGGACATTGTTGTAGTTAACGTCAGGGCTGCAGCTGTCAATCAATGAAAATGGGTCAATAATATGTTAACGTGTATTAACAACTGAATACAATTACACTATGTAAGCCCCTACACTTAAATAACTTTTTTTAAGGTTTTTTAAGGGTTGCTGGCAGAGGTGACATGTAAAATGTAAAGGAAATTGAAAACTGAAATGGCAGATTTTACTTGTGCATCACAAAATGAAAGCTACCCAAGATTGGGAAATCTATTTATGGATAATGCCAAATTATTTTTTTTGTAAATTGCAAAAAAATAATTTGGCATTTTCCATAAATCGATTTCCCAAAAAAAAAAAAAAAAAGTACAAATGAAAATGATTTAAGTCTTAATGGATCTGCTTTATTTTTTTAAAAGGAAATTAAAGTCACCTCAAATGGTATTACAACTATTACCACTACAATAATAACACTAAGCAAAAGCATTCAACATTTAACTGATTGAGTGCAAATGATAACACATGGCAACATTTGTTTTGCTAACATGAGGAGGACTAACGCTAAGCAATAAAACTCCAAGCGGTCAAATATTTCTGTGTCTGGCCATGTTCTGCTAGCCACCGTAGACTTGATTCATGATTGTTTGGCACCAAGAGCACAGATAAAATATCCATGGAAACCGTGACATCTCTGGTGGAATTTGAGGAAGATTTTCTTCAAAAGGGATAAAATGTGATTTTTTGGGGGGTGGGAGGCTTCCAATAGATAATACACTACTGACTTAGTCCACAGTGGGCAGTTAAAGTTTCATGGCTAAGAATCCAATTTTTCCCTAAGGGAAATGTGGGTAAGATAATTATTTCGTAAACCAGAGGTTCAGCTCTGTGGTTCTGTTAAGCACTACAGAATATCTGGTGATGAAAACTGCCACTGAGCGACCACACCTGTGTTTGTCAAACACTAAAAGGTGCACACAAGTGAAACCAATGTAAAAGGGATACCATGAAGCTTTTTGTGCAGTCATACAGTCTTTTTACCAACCATTTATAGGGAGAAATGTCTCATTAAACTCGCCCTGCGATTTATACAAGGATTCTGATATTTAATGTTTTCTTATTTGGGATTGTTTTTAGGCAATAACAGAATATATGAGAGCAAAATGGGGAAAACAACTAGGATTTAAGAAGACGTTAACTACGTTAACTAAGGCTAGATTAACCAGTGACATTTGAACTCCAGTTATAGGACTTTAACACAGTTTCCTGCATGTTAATGACATTAACAAGCACAAACAGATTTACCAGAGCCAGTTTAAGAGGGGATCTATTTTTCTCAATGTGAAAACCGCTAACTGCACAACACCAGACTGCGATAGGGGTCCCCCAAACAAACAAACACACACTCGCACTATATAAACGCCCTCTAGTGTTTGACACACCCGGAAGACATTACCACGAATATACTCAACAGTGAGCCGATCAGCTCGCTCACAATCCAATACCACACAGTAGCAGTGCTCCTAGCGTCCTACTCGGGTATTAAAAAAATATACTGGTAAATGTTTTCTGATTATGTGCTAACAGAATACATCCGTTGACTGTCTATGATTAAAGAGCGTTTATGCATAAACTGCTTAAAACTGATCCTTCGTTTTCTGCTCCATTCACTCCCACTGCCCGAGGACTCGCTCGCAGGCGCCCTCTAGCGTCATGCGGTCTTTTCGGTATAATAGGAGGAATAGGAAGTGGCCAGGCCCCCCCTAATCTGGCTCTGATAGTACACAAACAGAAACGCCATGTTTGAGCCCGGCAGGCTAGTAAAGGGCCACAGTTTGAACAGAGACCATAGAACCTTCTCGAAACGACTTGAACATGACTCCACACGTATGAAAGCGTGTTATTTCTTGGACAGTCACTACAAATACCCGACCGTTACAGCACCGCCGCTGACCGCACGGTTTGTAAGGAGGGTCCATTTCTTTTGTTTAGCCTGTTGTTCCACAGCCAGCTAGCTAGCAAAGAGAAAGCACAAACGTCTCTAGGCCTCTCCTTTCCTGAAGTTAATTCCCTAACCAGCCCGAACAGTTCGGAAAGCAGGCTTTCACTGACTCACCTGAGTAAAAATCGATGCCAGCATCCAGCAGCCTCCTTTTCAGGAGCTCGTTTTCTTGCCTGGAGCGGGAAATCTCTTCGTGGTACTCTGTAACGGTGACTTCGACTGCCTTGAAAATTTCCTGAGCAGCCAGCGTTAACCGTTCTGTCACGAAAACGCTTAACGACTGTAGGTTTGTCATGTTTTTGGCGTAATAATTACTATACAGTGAAATAATCCGCCAATACAGCCACAGCAAATGTTTAGATTTACTAATCCGCTTCTGCTTCTTCTTCCCTTTCCTCCTGATGCTAACTGTGAAGAAGGACTTCAAAGCAGAGCCACCTGCTGGACTGGAGAGCAGTAACGTTTAACCTCGTGTCCCACACAGACAGCAGGCAGATATTACACATTACCACTGTATGTGTTCCGGAAGTCATGTTTTTATATACACAGTCGAGTCACATTATTATAACCACTTCACACTTTCGATAGCAGCAGTGCATAGCTCATGAACGAAGCCAGGTTGCTGCGGCATTTTCTGGACCCACTCCTTTATGTGGACGGCACTGTCGACCGATCTGGGTATGAATCCATCCAGATCATGAACACCCATACATGCTGATCATCTTCCCTGGGGCGGATGAGATCTTTCAGCAAGACAATGCAACGTGTCACATGGCATTGAAATGTCTGATATTGGTTGGAAGAGCATGATAAAGACTTTCAGGTACTACCCTGGCCACTTAATTCCACAGACTTAAACCCAACTAAACACCTGTGGGGTCACCTCCATCGTCATGTTTGCTCTATGCATCCTCCGCCATTCCTCCCAACGCTCGAGCAACTGTGGGATACTCGCACTCAGCATGGCTGCAGATACCTGTTACAACATACCAGGGCCTTACTGAGTCGCTCCCTGCCCATTTAGCTGCTGTCCGTGCAGCACACTGCAGTTACTCTGGTTATAATAATGTGACTCGACTGTGTAGTAATCACATCTGGGGACCTGCTGACAGAGTTTGATGGGTTTACTACTAGGGTTGCCACCTGTCCTGTAAAATATGGAATCGTCCTTTATTTGGCAATTAAATGTTGCTTCCCGTATAATACAAATATGGAACACGATTTGTTCTGTATTTCCGTAAATGTCCGATATACAAGTCTGTCACACACACACATGAATGATCACAATCTCCCATCTCCCATTCCCCTTACACATGACCACGCCCCCCACCGCCCTTTATTTTCATTTCTGAAAGGTGGCAACCTTATTTACTACTCAAACACACACAGAGTGTCATGGCTTTTTGAAACATTCCACATAACAAAATTCTTAAAAAGTAATTTTGTTTTATATAAAATTAATAAAAAATTAGCCCTTCAAGCCATAGCGCTAGAGAATGGAGTCAGATATCAGACAAGGATAGTGGTCTTCAGTTGTCAAGACACCCACAGGACCACCACAGAGCGGGTATTATTTGGGTGGTGAATCATTCTCAGCACTGCGGTGACACAGAGTTGCTATGTTTTGCTCCTATATGGTAACAAGAGCTGATGAAATGGACAATTAGTATAGACACCAAATATATATAATAGTCTGTGCATCTAAAAAAGTGGCCCATGAGTGTATGTAAGTATATATTCATGTTAAAAATAATAACAAAAACATTAGACATTGTCTGTCCTTGACAAAACTATTCTTGCTCATTACACATATGTTCACTATACTGGCCCTGCTGAGTGAACCTCTGGACTATTCTATTGTACTGTACTGAAAGGCCAAACCAGAATTTGCTTAAAAATTATTCAAATGCTGTTCATAAAATCTATTTTTATTTAATATATTAAATTCTATTTATTTAATTTTTTGTTTGTCTGTTCATTTGTTTTCATTATGGGAGAATGGCCCCATATCCCTCTACAAAAATGGGATTTGGGAACAGAAACATTTTTGTTATTGCCCACCCAAAGATGACACCCTAGTAACACCTCTGACCATAACCATAACCTTAAACATTCTGTTTACCTAATGCTAACGTGAGATCTTTAGGATCTTTAGGAGATCTTTAGCTAATATTCATTTCCTTCCGAGATGAGGCTATAACCAGCCTGTGGCTTGGTCTGCTAGGCTGAAACTGGATTCTATCTGTTAAATTTTTGGGGGCAGGTGGGGACTATTTCAATACCATTTCTAAAGCGTGCCACATTAGCCTTTTATCTCTTTCTCTGTACATATATTTATTCTGTCATGGATAGAAATTCCGTGAATTGTGCGATTTTAACGTACAAATGCATATGACTTGTTTATACAGTATCCATGTGGCTGGGTGCGTGCCGTACAGTGCTGAGCAGTTGAATGGTGAAGAATAAGTCATTGTTTGACAGGCCCAGCTGTCCTCTCTGCTCTTCCTCACGACAGGGCCTGCTCAGCCACCTGCCCTCAGCTCTCCAAGTATGGTAACAAACTCTCTCTCCAGCCCACCTCACTTTACTGCCAAAACACATTACTTTATTGCTAATTGCCACTCTGCTCGAGAACCTTTCTTTTAGTCTAGCTGGCCCTAGTAAATGTAATGAAAGACCACCAGGAGATGCCAGATATCATAATGCCATCAGTAGCAGGACAATATCAGTGGTATAGTCTATCAAGAGGTCCCACAAGGTGATTTGATCTGAAAAGATATGGTGGATAAAATATAAAAAAAATATACTGCCTATGTATTTGCTTCACCTCCTAAAGATTTAACACGCTCCCAGTCGCATGCATTCATTTCTCTGGTATTTTACAAATAGAGGATATAACAGATAGAAACAGAAAATATAGAAAGATAAACAGGCATTTCCACATTAAAAACCTCAAACACGGAACCTTAGTCTCATTTGTTTGTACTAAACTGAAGATAACAGAGGAATCCAGAGACTTGTTAAGGTGGAATTCAAAATTTTCTTTAAGATGGGTCATCGAGCACAGTGTGAGATGGAACTCTACAGAGGTTTAGTCAGAATTGTTCATCATGTCCTTGAAAAAGAAAGAAATCAGACATCTAGAGAGCTCTTTGTGTAACGCTAGTATATGAAACAGTCAGAGATATGATCTCTGATGCTCGGAAGTACTCACTCACTCACTCACTCACTCACTCACTCACTCTAACCTCTTAATTCTGCTGGGTCATGGAGGGTGCTGGAGCCTATCACAGCTCTCAAAGGCTGCAACGCATGTCCACACCCTGTACATGCTGCCAGTCCATCACAGTGCTTGAAAATACGTTCCAGAAGTTTAGACCTAAAATGCTTTTCTTTTCTTTTCTTTTTTTAATGGCAAAATTGGCTTCATGACAGACGTTGGACATTGTATCCATTTTTGGAGCAGCATTATGTCTAAAAACTGGTCATTTTAATAAGTTAACAAAATTTGTACTGTTTCTGGTTCCTGGTTCCTAACTTCACCAGAGGTGGTAGTTTCTCCACAGTGCTCCATTTTACTACCTGCACTGTACACTTTATATGTCTGTACTGTTTACAACCATACTTACTGAAACTCTTACATTTTGCACATCCTACGCACATTGTATCTCTATTTGTCTTTGCACTGCACTATTTATATATACACATATATTCTTATACTGCACTGAAGAAAGAGCCTGACTGTGTTGCGTTATACTGTACAACCCTGTATTGATATAGAGACAATAAAAGTGAATTGAATTGAATTTACATCAAGCCCCTCACAGCCACGGCACAGACATCCAACATTTTAGAGCAATATGTAAGAGTTTTAGTTTAAAACACTGCAAATTAACTAAAATAATCCACAAAATGTAAAACCATTTTGATGACACGTGTGACAGAGGTATCTACTGAAATTAGCATAATAAATAAACAGTCCTGCCTCACCCTGTCACTACTTTGGCATTAAGGAGCAAGTTGAATTAGTCCAATGTAAGAGGATGAAAAAGTAGTACTGCCCATTTTCTAACCAATTGTGAATCATATTGAAGGTCCTGCTTCCTAGATCATTTAAGGCCAATGAAAGGAAGAGTGAACGCAACGATGACTACAGCTCTTGGCAAGCAACCATTATAACAACTGCTGCTGGCCGCTTTCGGCAAGACTTGGCAAGAAATTAGCATATTTGGAAGAAAAAGAGTTAACATCAGTGTCGCGTTCCACTGCTGGAGACACTCTTGGCAAGAAATGTGATGAGGTTTGATGCTGAATTTGCAACAGACTTGAAGGAACTGTTCATGTTCCAGTGAAATGTTGCAGCCCAATGTTCAGACTATGAGTTCGACAGGTTGTGTCATATTTGCTTCTTTAAGGTTGTACCTATAGTGCAGTACAGTCATTTATTCACGCTTAATTCTTACAGGGAAATAAATAGATTACTTCTTTTCCTTTTTACATATACAAGAACAAGGCTGGGGTAGGTAAGTGTTCTCCAAGTAGAAGGTCGCTTAGTGCCTTCCAACTTTCAGAAAGGGCCATGATGAGTAGTATCCAGTTGCAGGATGCGCTGGGCCATTGCCACATGCTGACTATGTGTTAAGTGGTTCCTTTGAGACATTCAACTCACTATAAACACAGAGTGTCGTGGCGCTTAGATAATATGATTGAAGAGTTTATGCCCTGTGATGGACTGATGGCTTGTCCAGTGTGTTTGCCTTCTGCCCAGTGAGCGCAGAGATAGGCTCCAGAAGTTTTTGTTGTAGAGAGTTTTTGAGTCATTTTGTACTTTTACCCACAGAGGAATTTGTCTTCCAAATTTAAGCCATCTGTAAAGTTAAACATCTACACACACACACTAGTGAACACACACACTAGTGGCAGTGAGCACACTTGTCCAGAGCGATGGGCAGCCCTATCCACAGAACCCATGGAGCAGTTGGGGGTTAAGTGGCTTGCTCAAGGGCACTTCAGTTGTTATTGAGGGTTCAGGGAATCGAATTAATTGATGAATGAATAAATGATTGACTGAGGCGTATAAATGGAGTCAGTGAGGCACTGGATAATATTAATGCTAATGTATTTGTCAATTCCCAGAAGACAGGAGCAACTCTATACAACATCTGATTTCATGGAACAATGAATCATCAGCGTAACCACGTGCTGGTTTGTTCATCACTCTAAAACAGAAGTGATTGCTTGTTTGCACATAACAAATGTAAGAGTACACTGGATGTTTTTACTACTACAAAACAGCTCCCAAAATAGTGCACTACAGAGTGCACAGCAATGCATAAGTGGATAACGTGGAGATTAGGTAATACTTTTGACTGGCCACTGTGGACTAATGTGCATAAGCCCAGGCATGTAAACACAACATGCTATACTCTGAATTTATGGTTTAATTAGTAGCTATCCAAACAAATGGTTTGGCACTGGTCTAATATCGGTTTTCTCATAGGTGTACATTAGTATGTTCAGGTTTAGCAATCATTTGGCAATCACTGCATGCACATAAATCACTATACATCTTTTACTGCCTTATTGAATTCTTTGTGTTACATGCTGTTTCTAAATGTAACAGCATGTAACATGCTGTTACACGTTGAAGTTCCATTTTTAAGAAAGATGTATCTTTGCCATGCTCACATTTGATCTGTTTCCATATCAACACTGCAAATATCAGTTTAATATGAAATCTATAATTTTAAGTCAAATATACATAATCAACTTTTGCTTACCTCTTATATAATATTGTGGCACATTAAGTCACTTGAGTGACTTTGACATCTGTGTGTACTCAAGCTGGCATGGACTCCATAGGTTTGTGCAAAAGCTGCATCAGATTAATAGATCAATTCTGCCAGCAGACTTCTGAACACGTTTCAGAGGAAGAAGTAAAACAAAAAAAACATCAACATGGTCACACATTTGCTTCAGTTTTAGTAATAATGTAGAAATAATGCAGAATTTTTTATATTTTTTCTTTGTTTTATTTATCATAATCTGACTTTTGTGGAAATCTGGTTTCAGGATCCTGGAGTCTGTTAACAGCAACCAGTGGCAGTGGCATGATTTGGACTAGCCAGACACTTTTTTTTATAATTGTCATATCCAAAATTAGACTCCAATTTTTATTATTTTCAATATTAGCATGAATTTTTGACATATTTAAAATCCCATTTGAACATTGTTGCCAAGCATCAGTGAAAGACATCTAGGAAGTGAGTGAAAGAGACTCAATACTGCTGTATGCATCACTGTCATTCCCCATCTTAACTTGCATAGACGCATAGTGACTTTGTTCAACAAAAGATAGTCATGATCATATCTAGTTTACTAGTTACATTTATTTTCCTTCAGTTTCTGTCTGTTCTGCATTTTTGTGAAGATTTTCTTCTATTCTGTTCCACACAAGAGTGCATTGTTTTCATTTTATGCCTTCCCCTATCTTGACTCACCACTTGGGTGTGCATCATGCTTGGATGTGTGTTAGCCCTACTACCCTGCAATAAAAAATGTTGCCATCTAGCTTTTAGCATGCTGAATATCAAGTTAGGCTTAACTAGGTTTAAGTTTGGTACTGCAGTTTTTTTAGTTACTTCTGGGTCAGTAAGGCTGTCCGAGGCTGCACTTGTTTTCACTTGATGCCTCTCCGAGGGCTCATCGAATCCACTTCACTTGAGCCAATAGTGGAACTGAACACCTCTCAAGATGGCATCCGGAGAGAAAATGACAAAGCCAAGTGGAGAAAGCTTGTTAAAACCAGTAATAGGTGGGTGAACAGCCTGAAAACGAGTCTTTGTCTGGGCCGGGTAAATAGGAAGGAATTTCAAGCATAGCCTGGTTTAGCCAAGTGCTTTTCTCCCGGAAACGTTCAGACCTGTATATAAAAGCACGCTCTGTATGCGGTACATGAACATTGCTCACTGAGTTCAATTGGTCTTTGAACTCTATTGAAATGAGACTGTGTTGCATGGGTATTACAGTATGAGTACCCTTCATGCAGTTCAGGGCATGGTCAGTTATTTAAAACCCACGACCCCAGGCGAGAGTAAAATAACAGATTAGTAGCCTAATGGTGACGCCAGAGTGCTGGTATGAACATGCCACAGACATGTCAGCACAGCTACAACATGACTGCCATTTATACCATTCCAACACTCCAGGAAAACACCCAGTCGCATGCCACTCTCAGGAACTCCCAGACAAGCTTTTAGAATATTGAGAAAATATATCAATAATACAAGCCCAATTCCAAATGCTGGGACACTGTGAAAAATGTAAATAAATGTAAATAAAAACAGAACAATTTTATTTGCAAGTCTTATAGACTTATATTTGAACACACAGATGTTAAAAGATTCATTTCATGAAAACTATTAACTCATTTAGAACTTCAAAATCAAAAAAGTTAGGACAGGAATCAGGCTGGAAAAATGGTACTAATAAAAAGCAGCTGGAGGAACAATTTTCTGTTTTAAGTTACATAACTGGGTATAAAAAGAACATTTTAGAGAGTCAGAGTCTCTTAGGAGCAAAGATGTGTAGAGGTTTAGCAATCTGCAAAAAACTGGATCATGTGGAACATGGTAACGTGGTGTCACTTTTAACATATAATGTGTGTTATATGCTGTGTTGTGGTTAAAATAAGGGTCAATGAGATTTGTAAATCATTGTATTCTGTTTTTGTATTTCCCAACCTTTGGAATTGGGTTTGTAAAACTGTTTATGTTTTTGTTCATTATGTCACTGTTGTACTATGTACTAAATTCTTAAAAACTACAGTTCCAAAAATGGTTTCTTGGGGCCATACTAGAGAAGAACCACTTTTGTATTTGTAAAGAGCCTTCCAACGATGGGTCCATTTTTCTGGTGTGAATTGTTCTCATCCCTCCCCTTGCCCCCCTTATTGCTCACTAGCAGTGCAACAGAGTCATGGGCTAGAGGTTAGGGAACCAGCCTTGTGACCGGAGGGTTGCAGGTCCGATTCCCTGAACCGACAGTAATGACTGAGGTGCCCTTGAGCAAGGCACCTAACCCCCATCTGCTCCCCAGGTGCCGTGGATAGGGCTGCCCACCGCCCCGGGTAAGTGTGCTCACTGCCCCCTAGTGTGTGTTCACTAGTAAGTGTGTATGTGGGTGTTTCACTTCACGGATGGGTTAAATGCGGAAGACAAATTCCTCTGTGTGAAAAATCACAATTGGCACAAAATGGTATCTTAAATCTTAGACAGAGAGAGAACATTTCACACAGAGTCAGCAGTGTCCTAGGTAATCTAATAATGGCAACGGGAAGAAAGATGCTAAAGAACCTCGTAGAGATCTTCTCAGTCTGCATTGTTTACTTCCACTCTTAAGAACGTGTTTACAGTAGATGTAGATGTACTGACCTCCTATGTAGAAGCAGGGCTTGGCCATGATTCAGATATTTTAATAGCCCTACACCAATACAAGTGTTTTTCCTAGAACCATACATCCAAGCCAAGAACTATTTAGGAACCTTTATGTTTAAGAGTGTGCAAAATGACACTGTATGCCAGTTGCATTCCTGGAGGTCAGTGGCCCTGAGCTGTTTACATTCGATTCAGTTCCTGTCTCCTCGAGTCAGTAACCATATCTTCAGAAGCGTGAACATTCTCACCCCCATTTCAATGTTGTCAGACTATTTGGTCGCTCCAGAAACTGGAGCACTAAATTTGTCCCTCTTGCAGACATGGGAGAAGGTCAGTGGAGCCACAGGCCCGATTTAAACACTGAAGAGGCAAGGAGAGAAGCTCGCCGGCCGTATTTTTGTTTAGCCACTAAAGCCTGGGAGGGGGCTCGACTTTCGTCAATGTCCCAACCGGAATTTGGACTTGGACGACAAACAAAATCTGGACCATCGCAACCATAGTTTCCGCAAACAATCGGTCAACGCCCCCTGGCCTCACCCCTACTGTAAAGCGGGCGGCATGCTCATGAATATGAGTCCCAGATGTGTGAATCCATAACTATACTGATTTCCAACTATTTCAAATATGCCTGAGTTGGAATTCAGTGTCACTGCTGAGAATGAAAAACGTCCCTTGAAAGCCAGGGCAGGATGGCAACACGTCTCTGTAATGTCGAATGTGAATTCCTCACACTATTCTTAGCCAGACTGTAAAATAAATAAATAAATAAATAAAAATTAATAGCAGTTTCCACACACTGTTCATAGATTCATAGAGCTATTCATGGCTCTGAGTTCAGTTCATCCAGTCATGAATACAGATCACCCAAAAAAGAAATGGTGGTCATTGTGCGGTCAACACTAGACTTAACAAGAGTACCTCAAATCCCAGCCTTAGTACTATAGTAGTACCTCTACTGTAGTGATAATCCAATTATTAATAATAAAAAAAAGTTACTCAAGTTGAAGTAAATAATGTTGTAAATACTTTGAGTTACTTCAATAAGGTTCAGTGTTTAAGATTTAATTGGGTTTTTGGCTATGCTAGTTCATTAGCTTACCTTGAATGTTAGCCTAGCTTGATTAACTAGCTATCAGGCATTAAAAACAGAACACTGATCTAAGCAACAGCTTTGGTTTTTATAAAGAGCTGTCTTATGTGTTATTTTAAATGTTAAAATAAAGAGAAAATATGAAAAGAACACAGCAGCTAGAGCTGCAGGTATTTACCTAAGCCTAGTTAGCCAGTCAGTTTGGTAAATGTTTGATCAAACATTTGGTATATGTTTCATTTACTCATTCTGGAACAAAAAGAACATTTAAATGATAAATAACTGATAATAAGATAATAAGATAATAAGTGCCATTGACTGAATACAATCTCTTTTGTTACGTTATCTGCCTCGAGAGCAGCTATGGCCAGCCGAGAGCCTTAGGTTACCTGACGTTGGCTGCCTGTATACAACAGAAAAACGCTGAGGCACTTTTTTTCCCTCTGAGCTAATGGGCTGTTATGGGGGTCTGTCAGCTGTCCTCTAGTGCTGGACCTCACAGTGTCAAGAGTCCCTTTAACGAGCTTTCCACATGGACGCCGGCCATTATGGCCCACTCATATAGTGATGGGTGGTTGACAGTAAGTACGGCCTCTGTAAATGAGCTGTGAAAGACCACAGGGTGGCCATATTTCAGTCTTAATGTGATGTGTAGACTGATCCTTAACCTGCTGCTTTTTAGAGTGTGATTCAAACTACTCATTATTAAGAGGAGCCACAGTCATATATTCTCTGATTGGTAAGGAACAGGCAATTATGTTGCTGGTAGAGGAAAATGTGCTTTTGCATGTGTTGGTACTGTATATATGACACCATGTACACCAAGTCTATGTTGGAATGGTTTATCTGTATCAGTCCTATGAAGTTCAGCTGTGGCGTTTCTCCTTGTGGGCGTAAAATACACGACCAAGAATGATAACGTGCATGTCTTTGAAGAAGGCTATATTGGTTCCTCCTGTTAACATGTAAAGGTAGTACTTTTACAACACACACCAGCGACAATGTTGCATTTTCCAGGCTCATTTGAATACATTTATCTTATTATTACATTTTTTTAAATTGGATAAGACTAGATGAGGTAAACATGGTTGTTCAATGTTTGCTCTGGACACTGAGTGCACTCTTCATATATACTCTTATACTCTTCATTGATATATATAGTCAGATAAATGCAAGCTATACAGTTCAATTCAGTACATTTAGTGCCGTCATATCAAAACCACGCAACATGATTTATTCATTTATGTTCATTTGGTTTTCATTTTAAACATTTAAAACCAAAACTTCATTTGAAAATGCCAGCTGCCCCCTATGTGGGCTAGAAGGTCATATTTGTGCAGGTGTTGCTGCACTCTAGAACAACGCAATACTACTTCAGACTCCAGGGGTCATCCAGTCCAACTGGAGTTTTGATTTGCCTTTTTATCAATCATGAACAAAAAACAAAAGAGTGGCTCTCTCTCTAAAAAAAATTTTGGAAGACCATAACTTGACCGCCACTATTCCTTCCAACTGGCATTTTTTAATTACATTCGGCTCTAGGAAAACCTTTAGCTATTTTCTTATTGTCTTATTATGTTAATATACAGGCTGCTAGGCAACTGCTTAGAGGAGTCCATGGCTGCTGATTATTTGGAAAGCTCTTGATGATTTAAAGTACTTATAAAGCACTGAAATTTGCATTGTGTGGCCTTTCCTAAGTACATTGTCATATCCCTATCAAACTAATTAAGTTCTGAGACTCTAAGCCTTTCGGTGATCAATACATCTTCTGCTAACTTAACTATTTACAGTAACAGAAATTGTGACCAAACTTTTGCATGCCACTGAACAGTAATGACTAAGTTCTTAACAGCTCAGAAACACTATGAGCTGTTTTCCGGTGTTCAGTTTTCATATACGGACCATATACTGTACATTTTGCAACAGTACACTATACTTAGCCAGACTGCTATATAATAAATAAATAAACAAATAACACTTAACACACAGTTTCCACACACTGTTCATAGATTCATAGAGCTATTCATGGCTCAGTTCAGTTCATCCAGTCATGGATACAGGTCACTCAAAAAAGAAATGGTGGTCATTGTGCGGTCAACACCAGACTTAACAAGAGTACCTCAAATCCCAGCCTTAGTACTGTAATAGTACCTCCACTATAATGATAATCCAATTATTAATAAAGAGAGTTCCTCCTGTTAAAGTAAATAACATTGTCTATTGACAACCAACGGAGTAATTACTTTGAGTTACTTCAATAAGGTGCAGTGTTTTAGGTTTCATTGGGTCTTTGGCTAAGGCAAGTATTTACAATGACAACTTTACAGGAGAGAGTAAAAATCCAATTTAATATCAATGTAAGTCAATGGAACCAGACTACTTTCCAAGTGATACATAAATGTAAAATGGTCAAAAATACAGATACATGCTTGTCCTTGGACAGCGAGAAGTAGCTTAAAGCAAGTATGTACGATCCTACCACGAGAAAGCATGACAAAGCCTTTTCTCAGGCCAAAAATGGCCGATTTGTTTGTGGTTGCTTGGATAGCAGTATTTTGCTAAGAGTAAGTAGCATGCCAGTATGGGGAGAGGCAGGCAGGGCATGCAGGGAGTTGGGATCATTCTTGTGACTTAACATGACACCACTTGCACTAAGACACAGACAGCTGCATATGTGCATGCCTTCCATTCTGTTTGTTGTAGGGGATTATTAGCTGATAAAAGGACCCAGTGACTGTGGTATTGCAGGACCTTACACAGTCTACTGTTTATTCCAGACTTAAAAGCCTTCTCAGAAGACTGAATATTATGCACACCTTGGTGCCTCTGGTCATTCAGAAGAATGACAGAATGGGAGTATTCAAACATAAAGGAAATGACCAGGTACAGACAATGCTGTACAAAACAGTTCAGCACAATAAAGCTCTGCCTTCCATTTGAATATTGTTTTTGACATACACCCACCAACATGGCCTCCCAGTGTCCCAGATAGGCAGTGTTTTCATTAATGTATTAGCTCATGTGAAATTGTATAGCTGACTCGTCCAAACTCTGATCAAATCTGATTTGGCTGTTCACCCAGCATGGTCATACTGGTTGACCAAGGTACCAGCATCCAAAACATGACATATGCATGTTTTGCTAGAGACCACCAATGCTGGTCTATGCTGTTCACCAGGGCTAGTATTCAAATAGAGGTTTTATCTAAAATAAAGCAACTTAGTGATGAACCCATTTTGTTATCCAGTTAGGAAAGCCAGATTAAGTCTAAATCCATAAATTTAATTAATCAAATAGTCATTAGCAGCACAGTACTGACAGACCAGACAGCAAAGTCAGAGATCAGCATTATAACAGCTCTTAAATACTCACAGGCTGAATTTC
Organism: Prochilodus magdalenae; assembly: GCA_024036415.1. NCBI lineage: Eukaryota > Metazoa > Chordata > Actinopteri > Characiformes > Prochilodontidae > Prochilodus > Prochilodus magdalenae. The sequence continues at coordinate 409,643 of JAMWET010007263.1, forward strand.
TCTGCCATCAAACATAATTAATATGAGCTCCTCAAAACATAAAGGATCTGGAATTTTAATCATGCACCCAGTAATTACAAACTGCAAAAAATCTGATTTCCATTCTTAAGTTATGAAATATGTACGAAACGGTGTATTTCACTGAAGGGAGGAAAGAAAGTGGGTAAACAGTAAATAGATGTGAGTTTTTCATGTAAAATTGCATAGTGTACCAAAAATATATTTTTTTGCTCCTAAAGCAATATCCCAAACAAACATGCTAACATGTCTAACAATCCATAATAAAAAATTAAAAATGTTTAAAAGGCTTTGAAACCCAGTTCATTAAACTTGTGATATTAAGTAAACAGATGAATAATCTGTGCTTTAGATCTGTGAACTCATTGTGAACTCACCCTTTCAGGTTGACCTGGTCTGATTTTTAAGTTTAACAGCTACATCATTTTTATAAAATGTAGGGTTGTGTTATTAAGATGACTCCACTGTCATTTAGATGGCGCAGCTCAGACTGTACTTTAATATTGCTTGTCTTATCACTGTCACTGTAGCTACAAGCCTGCAGGTGAATAAGATAAAGCAAAATAGAACAGTTTGACCAGGAAAACCACAAAACATAAGCTCATCATAGAAAATATGAGTCGTCAATCTGTAAGTGAAAAGTAGCTGTGTAATACCTGCATGAGCACAAACAACAGTGAAAATAGATGAGTTTCTGGATGTAGACCATCCATCCACTCACAACCATTTAAACTACAGCTTTCTTTCATCATCACTACAGCAAGAACTGCACTAAACTATATCACTTAAAATAAAATCACTTCAATGTGTCATTTAATACCCCTTAAAAACAAGTTTAAATTTGTTCCAAAAAAAACCCAACCTTTTACTGCTTTTGCTGGATCAGTTATGACTGTGCTATCTCATAACGAACCGTGATTTCACTGTACAACTGCGGGACATCAACAGAATGCTATCAACAAATGGAAACCTACTGGGCACCACTTGGCATGACTACATTTTGTAGGATATTAGTTGGTGACCAATCACTTCCGTTTATTATTCCCTGGTTTGACTAAATTACTTTTTATCCCTCATAAATGGACCCATTGGCCAGTTTCTCTCATAAGTACACACATTACATATTCATTTCATAGGGATGTTTTAGCTACTGGGGACTAAACTTTATTTAGGTAACAGTTTAAAAGGTTAATGCCCTTTAATGCAAAATCAGTCCAACACGTCCACAGGCTTGTCTTCATATCATGTCAGGGTTGTATTTTTTGAAGCATATGAATTAGATACTGGTTCAGTATAAGTCCTGAAAATGAAGGCTTATATTTCTGGTGGTTACTCGAAATGTCCTAAAAACACATTCACTTTCAGCACACACTCCGTCCGGCCTGCCGAGTAACCACAGCAGATGTGCTCAAAAAGTGGCTCGTCAGAGCAGTGAACCTGCAGCAGGCCATCTCTAAACCTCGGAGGGGCCAAGCATCTGTCGCAATCACTACAGGCACGGGGCGCTCTCGGCCCAAGCAATAACGGGGGCCTTAATCTTTTTTTTCTGGGGGCCCATGAACCAAGCATAAGAGGAGAGTGAACATTCCGTGGCTAATGCGGCCACGTTCTGGGCATTTCTTCGCAAGAGGCCAATTCCCCCTCCTCCCCGCAGCAGCTGTCATGCAATGTGCTGCTGCTTGTCACTGAGAAAGAGTAAAGCACTGTTTCACAGTGGCAGCACAGCACAGCACGTCGCTTCACACCTAAAACCCAATCACATACACTCCTATCAACTGTCCCATTCAGGAGGGACTCGGTGATCTATGCTGAATTGCAGTATGTCATTAGGCAGGGGCGTCCGACCTGGAGAGTATGCTTTTTGGGTACACTGACAGACAGGCAGACAGACAGACAGACAGGTTGATGGACAGATACATAGATAGGAAGATAAAGGTTACCAGGAACAATTAATGGTGATAAATTTAGACTGATATTACCAATATTTATTGAGCTACGCGTACAGAAGTAGTGTCTCTCAGTATGGTGTCGGGCAGCTAGTTTGCTAACCCAGCATGCCTGACATCTCAGCATTTGCAAAGGTTCCTAATGTTGTCCTGTGAAAACCATCCCATGCAGCTTAAACTGAAGATGACCCTCTACCATTAAGAGTCACTCCATGAGAGTCTGGCACGACACCTTTGCAGTCTTTGGCGACCCTGACGTGGTGTTAAGGGCAGTCATCATAACGGCCTGGGTGCAAGTAGTCCTGTGTCATGCAGACGTCTGCCAGTGGTGCTGGCACTAACAGGATGACTCATAGAGGACATCACTGCTCGCTGAATGTCCACAATCGTGGCTGTTGGTCTATCAGGTACAACGATAAGGGCTATTAAGGCTGGAAGTTTACAATGTCAAACCTACACACCAAGTTTAATTCCTGCCAGTTGTTTGTGCAACTATGCAAACTATGTTTTTAACAATATGTCTGTATGTATATGTTGAAACAAAGAGAAGTAAAAATCAAAAGTATAGGTTAAATAAATGAGAAGATTTTAATTAAAAAAGCTATAGAAATGTGTAGTGTCCTATAAGTATACCATCTACATCATGAACAATTGTAAAGGGTATCCCTAATCCATCCCTCAACTTTAAACTGAAGTGATTATGGTATTGCTTTGCATACGCAACTATACTGTTATTTGATTTTTCTCCCGTTTCATCGCCGACTAACTCGTCCCACAGCTTTCAAGATAACGACTCCGTTCCAAATCCAGATTATCCAGTATGATCCTCTGATGTGGGCTTGTATTCAGCTTTTTGATCGGATGCACAGATTCCGAGTAGGAAGGATTTTTTCCCCAGAATTTTATATCTCTCTTCCCATGGAGAATGAATAGGATCGAAAAACACGTGCCTATCTAACCTACTTCCGCTCGACCTAGAGACACCAAATTCGGATACAATGGCTCTTGACCCGCACTCGTTCGTTTCTCCTTTTTGTTTCACTTCCCTCGTTCCACCCATAGAGTCCCAGTCATTTTTGGACCCCTCTAAAGCCGGCTGTTTCGTACGGCCTAGAGGCGCAAAACTTCACATACACACTAGAGGCAGGTCCCCAAGCAACACTTCACAGCCATACTGACCCGCACTTGTCTATCTGTCGTTTATTCATCCATCATTACTCCTATAAGGTCCTAGTCATTTTTGACCCAAACCAAGCAGTAATGCTTTCGTTCGCCTGAGAGCCACCAAACTTCACATATTCACTAAGGGCAGGCCCTCAGACGCTAATCCACAGTCATACTGACCCGCACTCGTTTCCTCATCCCTCGTTCCTCACTGTGCAAGCTGCGCAACCATCCTGCGTTTCCTTTAGGAAATGCACTTTTCTAGTTAATGATAATGTCATCATATTCTAATATGCAGAGTACAATATAGTATCCCGGAAAGGAATTTGCTTCTCTCTGAATTCGGGATTGTTCTGTCTCAACTAAACACATGGCAAAGTAAACACAGCAGAGAAAATGTTGAGTAAGACTTCTTTGTAACACGGTCTAGCAGATGGACGACCTCTCTAAAATGCTGAGGAAGTTCTTTACTCTTCCATTTAGGTTCTGTGTGTGTGTGTGTGTGTGTTGGGGTGCGTGCGGCTGTCACCCTGCAATCTGGGTTTAGGCTTGTGCTGACAATGGGGTTAAAAGGAGGCTGGATGAGTGAGTGTGACATGGTGCTGTGTCCAGCTTGCAGCCACAGAGGCCCCATTGTGCTCTTTCAGCCATCAGTGGCCATCCATCACATTTTAACCTGACAGCCAACTGCACAGCCTCCTAATCCTGCCAGGCCTGGAGAGCTTGGGTTACTGCAGCAAGAGGGCCAACGGTGCCCTCCATTCAGACCTGTGGATGAAGCAGAATGGGCAGAAGACACTGGCTAAGGTGTGGCTTTGTGGGGTTGCTTATGGTTCATCTTGTTCATCTGACATCTTGTTTGTGGTCCATACACGTTCCTGTAGCTTAATGGGGAATTCTACTGATTTCCAAAGCTTCTGCATAATTAAATGTTAGGATGTAAACAAAGCGAGAGTGGTCTGGAGTGAAATACTGCATTCTAGAAAACCTTAAAAGGCAGCTTTGGTCTCAGTAGTGGTAATAGGAACCAGACATCTAAAACAGTTCTTCCTCATAGAAAGCTATTGCATAAATAGTTAACCAGTGCTTTGCCTGATGTCTATGACACTGTTTCACAATAGGTTTGAGATCCGTGACTGTGTGTGTGACTGTTCAGAATGGAAATGCACCTCAGTAGTGTGATGCTACAAGGGCCCACTCAAGCAGAAGCATCCCACAAAGTCCGAGCAGAGTCCCTGGGGCGAGATGCCACTGGTCCTCACTGTGATGCTTTTCCTTCCGCAGTAGGCACATAAAGCCCACTATTCATCCTGTAACCCAGCACAAAATTTAACAAGCAAGGCACATTTCAACAGCCACACCTTGTTAACAATAGCGTGTCTCTTCTAATGCAGTCAAAATGCCTGTCATGCACACAAGGCCACTTTTAATGGTGATGCGTTTTGGGAGGCAGTACATAGTACATATTTCTACAGTGCACGCTTTCACACCAAACCACTCTGAATTACTGAGCATCTCTGTGTCTGGATTATGAAGACATCTTCATATAATTATTGTAGGTAAATATTTAACTAGGAGATTAAAAAGGGTTTTAGACCTACGGTTCTCGTTTCATAAATCTGATCATGTTTGAAAGTTGCACAAATTGCAGTTTGCATTGTCTAATGTTGTGCCATGTTGCCTCTGTGTTATGTGTTCATCTACAGCAAGGAAGAAGTACATATATCATTACCACTATTAAAGCTTCCAGCAATTTTGATCTTTAGTGCTGCGATGAATGAAGGTCCACCACTTTTCATCATTGCTGCCAAAGTAGTTGTGCTATTGGCCAACATTGTGAATTTGTATGAGCTGATTTTTAATTAAACGTTTTTCGCACATCAAATAATTTGACATGAAACTGTTCACTGAGGAGAAAATAATGGATAGTATTTTACATGGCACCGACATAAACATGCTATATGCCATCATGAGCTGTCATAACAGATTATGGCCATATAACAGTATAATGTTACAGTCACAGATATCTTAAAGTTTAATGTCATGATAGCTAACCCGGAGTAAGCAACTGTAATAGCAACATGATACTGTTTTATTACTAAACAAAATCTGTTATGACAGCTCATGACAGCATATGATATGTCCCATGACAGGTTTATGTTTATGGTTATGTCAGTCTTGTGTCTTTTTGTGACTTACAGAGCAAGATGACAGGCTCATTTTAAACTGACACCTTGTTGAGTTTTCCCTTTCATAATTCATCCAGTGACCAGTCTTCTCTGATATAGCATTTTCAGTTTATGTTTTCTATGGTGACTGTTTGTTTCATGTCCTCTCTGACTGACTGTGTTTAATAAAGAAGAGCATTTTAGTCAAATGCAGTACAGCTGTATACACAGCTTAGCATAAGCGTACTTAGCTTGAGACAAACATTCAAGATATTTTATGGGAGTGGCCTCCACTATGAAAATCTAACACCTGATCATGTGTGAAAACTCCAACCCGATTCTCCGATGAGCAATGAAGCTTCCATATGCACTTAGCAAACATTGATTTCTGACAACGTGAAGATGGAGAGGCTACCAGCCGTGCCAAAGCTGAATGGTGAAAAACCCCCTTCGCTGCGTATTGCGCCAGGCTCAAATAGCTGCTGCGGCGACAGCAACCATAAATAAGCCTGTGTGCTTCATTAGAGGTTCCAAACGGAAGCTCATCAGAATTAGCATGTGAGCTATGAGACCAGATATGTCCATTAGGGATTTCCAGTCTCCGGAGAGGCTAATTCACTGTTTGGGGTCAGGGACAGTAAAGGTCCAGCTCAGTGTGCAGTACCAAGACCAGTAGGACAACTAAATATAGTCCAAGATAGAAATAAAGAAATTATTGAGGAAATGATGAAGTGATTGAAGATAGAAATAAAGAAATTATTGAGGAAATGATGAAGTGATTGATGCTGAGGAAGTGATTAACAGACCCCCAAGCACAAATTCAATGTTGGTCTGACCCGCACTCATCTGTTTGTCTATTTTTCCCCCATCCCTTCAGAGTTCCATTCATTTAAACCCCCATTCAGACCCTACTGGTTACTTTAACCTAGGCCTACAGCCACCAAACTGCATGTACTTAACATGAGGACAGAACCTCAAACTCAGGTCCCCCGCTATACTGCCCCGCACTCCTCTATGTGCTGTTTATTCACCCCTTGTTTCTCCAATAGAATCATATTCATTTTTTGTGACATAACAAACAACCAGCAACAAGCTTAAGCTGTGCAACCATTCAGGAATGCACTTTCATAGTTCTTTTTACAAATGAAATTCTCAAAAGGATTAGCTGACATGGCCTTAACATTCTGTAATATAAGGTTCATTATCATAATAAACACTTATATTTAATACATTATATTATATTCATAAATTAATATATGTAAATAACATATTGATGTAGTTGGACAAAAAACCTTGAAAATCCAATTTTTATTTTCTTTCATCTTTCATTTATTTTATCGTTTAGTTTTTAAAATAAATTAAAAGTTCATGCGATCCTTTATATATTTCATGATGAATAAACTGAAAGACATGTCATTTTGGAAAAAAAGTCACATCATTGGTTACGTTGGCTTACATTAAGATGGTAAAGTATGTCTTTTACATTTTTGAGATACGAGGTAGTCCCAACAGCATTAATACACAATGATATATATTATAATACATATACATCTTGTGAACATCTCTATTTATTCCTAGAAGAATGCATCCATGTCAAAAACCATTATAGTCACATTCAAAAGTTTAACTAAGGATGTATGACTAGGAAAAAATATATGAATTGGAAAATATTTATATTAAGTGATATCATACATTTCCAAAATGTATCACATCTCATTTACAAAAGAAAAAAGATTTCCTCTATAAAAAGTTTTCTAGTATATAACCTGTTCCGGAATCTGTTTCTATGAGACTGTATGTACATATTGTATTTCCATTTAATCTACACACTGTTCTGTGTATTGTACTATATAAATAATAACGATAAAGTGCATATTTCTCATCTCTTAAAACAAGAGAACTAAGTGATGGTGAGGAGTTGTGTTCGTTAATTAGGGCACCAATTCTGGATCGCTACTTCAAATCTCTTGTGATCCGTTTGATTTCCCTGGCACCGCTATCATGTTGCTGGACTTTCAACAGTGGCCTGACGCCGTTCCTTGAACAAAACTGGCCCCCAAATCCCCAGGAGATGGGGGGGGGAATGGACAGAGATGTAAAGTTTAGATGTGCGGCAACAGCTAAACGCGGAGTCGGGTTTCTCCGGGCCCTCTGCTATATTTAACCTAGTGATCTAACACGAGGCAGAGGGTTTAAATGCCACCCCTGCAGTTGGTGTTGGAGCAGTTGTCGCCCACAGATCTTCCTCGGCACGAGCTCAGGGATACACCACCAGGCAGGACCTAGAAGAAGAACAGGCGAGAGAGGAGGACAAGAAGAGAAAGCTTGGTGGAATCTACGTTAACACGAGCCTTAAGATGGAGCTTTTCGAGACCAACCCATACTTCTTCCCAGACCAGAGGTTTTATGAAGGGGGTGATAACTTCTTTCCAGGTTCCAGGCTGACAGGAGGTTTTGACCAAGCAGGATACCAAGACAGGAGCTCCATGGTTGGGCTTTGTGGAGACAGCAGGCTGCTGTCCGGCAGTGTTGGGCTGGAGGATAAGCCATCTCCAACATCAACACTAGGTCTTTCGCTCTCGCCGACTCAAGAACAGCAACACTGTCCTGGTCAGTGCCTGCCCTGGGCCTGCAAGGTGTGCAAGCGCAAGTCGGTGACAATGGACCGGCGACGGGCGGCCACTCTGCGTGAGAAGCGGAGACTCAAGAAGGTGAATGAGGCCTTTGAGGCACTCAAGCGCAGCACTCTGATGAACCCCAACCAGAGGCTGCCCAAGGTGGAGATCCTGAGGAGTGCTATCCAGTACATTGAGAGACTGCAAGCACTTGTCAGTTCCCTCAACCAGCAGGAACACGAGCAGGCCGGACTGCATTACAGGGGCACGGCCCCACAGAGGGTGAGTGCAAATGGGATTGAAGCTGGATTGGAGAGAGGGGAAAGGGTGTGTTAGGAAAAGACCTGTCAGTCAAAGCATGGCATGTCAGGAAGAGTATGATGAACAAACCAGTTCTATTGATGATCACCCTTAAAATGACCACTCACATTGGAAGCATATATTCTTACAGATTTCACATGCTAACAAAACCTTAATACACAAATGAATATAATGAATAAAATGTGAATACATAAGCTGTACTGAGAATAGTTTGGATAGTGCTTAATGCAATTAAATATGTCCTGAAAGCAACACGGTTCCGCATGGCTCCTAAATCATGACTTACTCCCTATTAAGTTCATTTGGTTCTATTAGTATGGGACATTGTGAGTGACAACTGTGTCTGTATTTGTTAAAGGTGTCCTCCTCCAGCGAGCAGGGGTCTAGCAGCACCTGCTGTAGCAGTCCAGAATGGAGCAGTGCATCTGAGCACTGCGCCCCCACCTACAACTCCACTCATGAAGGTAAACACTCAAACACTACAGCAGAAAATATAAATTAACTGATTTTCAGTCAATACATTAGAAACCTCATTGTGATCTCACGCTTTGTCCTGGAATTTCCTTCAGATCTTCTCAATGAAGATTCTTCGGAGCAAGCCAACTTGAGATCCTTGACATCCATCGTGGACAGCATCACAGGCACAGAGGCTGCACCAGTCACTTACTCAGTAGACATTACCAAATGAAGAAGACATGGGGCGAAGGAACGTTGGAAATTGCCCCATTAGGAGGAAGCCCAGATACAGAAAACCTATAACGGCAGCACTACCTACGACAAAGAAGCTGAGAAACTCCAACAAAATCACATAAAAACAACCAAAAAAAACTGAACCACCCCCTGGGGTTCCATTTCCAAGCTAAATGTAGTGGTCCACCACCATTATTTCCATGTTTTTCTTATCCTTGGAAGGCTAGCTAGTCTAGACTGAAGACAGGGGTAGTAAGCGCAAACTCATGTTTCGCCCTGTGAAATCTTTCCTTGATCGTTCTTGTTTCTTGCATTCTCTCTTTGTTTTTTGTTTTTTTGCGTGTGTGTTATGCTTACCAACAAATTATTCATTTGTGGGGCCAATGTTTTATAACAGTTTTGACCAATATTTGCTTAATTTAAACTAGTTCCAAAATGCCATGTAAATACGTTCCTATTTTCTACAGAGTGTTTGTTGTTGTTGTTTTTTTTTTTTTTTTGCTATTTTATTTTCTATTCTTTTGTTTGTTTTGTGTTTGGAATAATTTATTTGGACTTTTATAATAAAGATTGATGTGTATTTCTACATGTATTGCCTTATACATTCTTCTAATATAGTATAATCTAACCTAATATAATCTAATCTAATCTAATATAATATAATATAATATAATATAATATAATATAATATAATATAATATAATATAATATAATATAATATAATAATATTTCAAAGTGTGTTCAAAAATGAAAGAATCAGAAAAATATTACATAGTTAAATATTTATTTCAAATATTATTTATATTTATATATATATATATATATAGCATTTTTTCTGGTTTTATACATTTACAGTGAAAGAAAAAAGAGGCCAACAAAACCTCAACAGCACCTACTGGGGAAAAAAAATCTCCCTCCGAAAGCAAGAAAGGAACTCTCACTTTAACAGACTTAAGCCACATGCCTCGTGTGAAATCTGAAAGAACTACTGTATACATCATTCTGTACACAAATGAACTATTTACACTGACATTTAAACCTACCCACATGCACACAGATTGAAATATGAGCGAGAACGGGAGAGAGAGAGCGAGAGAGAGAGAAAGAGAGAGAGAAAGAGAGAGCGAGAGAGACAGAGCGAGAGCTGCACCTGTCTTACACTTCACATTACTGTCAAGAAGTACAGAAACGGCCGGGCGTAAAATGCTACCAATCACGAGAGAACACACTGCAAAGCAGATGGCTTCGGCTTACTGTCAGTTCAAGCTTCACACGCATCGTTCATCTGTAGAAATAAAGGAACGCCTCGCTGGTGGGTCGACACTGACACTTGGACTGGTGCAGGTCAAGATTTAACGATTCAAGGTGTCAGTCTGTCATCAGAAAGGTCCTGACATGAAGGTATGATTTGGTAAAAAGAGAGAAAAATAAGGAAGGGGGGGACAAAAGGTCAAAAAGAGCGAACTGAAAAGCAATGAAGCACTGAACTGACTTCATTCAGATGTGTTTATCATTTACATACAGGACTGTTTCTTGCTATAAGCAATATAAATAGTTGCTTGGGGCCTTGTGCCGCAAAGGACTCCTGCAAGTTGCCCCCCTATTCGTAAGGCTACATGACACCTACATAAGCCTCTCATTACAACTGTCATAAACCTACATAAAGACTTATGTGCCAGTTGTCATAAAGACAGCTTCTGTCAGTTTCTGAAATGATTTTATCTCATTAAGTGTTACAACATCCAGTACTTGTTAAACAGAACTTTCATAAATGATACAGTAGGTTTATGCCAGTTGTCATGAAAGGCTTATAATGTATGAGTTATGCATGCTTATAAAACTCTTCAGTGTTAATATAACCATAATCATTAATAAAGACATTAACAAAACCCAACAAAAGCAGAAATGACGTTCAGAAAAACCCACTTCTACATAAGCTGCATTCATTATGACGTGTATCAGTTTACCGTTTAAGGCCTGTTATGTGAACATCATATTATTAATTATAATATTGCCAAATAAGTCCTCACAAAGTCTGAAGTGGTCATCTATGTTAAGATTATTTGTGGATAATGTGCAACATTGTATTCCAGGGTTCTAGGTGGTGCTAAAACTCCAGGGGAACCTAAATCCGTGCTGTCTTTCCAATTAGGTTCATTTTGCTTATGCCAACATTCTCCTGTCTCAGTGTAAACTGGGCAGTCCTAATCTTGGCTTATGGATATATAATCAGTGTCCTCACCAATCACGGGGCTGATATGGTCTTTCTAGCTCATACGTGTGTTCATCTCTAAAGTGTCCTTACCAAAGATAGAGAAACCAAGGGAATCCAACAGTGCAGCAAATAAAAAGTCTTTTTGATGTCACAGTATAAACGCTGGCTGTTTAGTGAGCACACACGCGAAGGAGAACTATCAATATGTCCTGCAAATTATCGCTGTCTAAAGAAAAACATGCATGCTCCAAAATGGTAACTTCCATGGTGAATAATGTGAAGAGATCCTATTAGGAAAATTAAAATTGACAAAACTGGATGATTGGACAAATTGGACTTACTTGATGTAAAAAGTGCAACTTAAAAAAATTACTTCAATTTGTTACAAGCAATTAAATACTCTTTCTCTTTCTTATACTTTTTCTCAGCCCACAAAATTACTTTGACTGAAAGAATCGTTTGTCCTTTTTAGATGCAATTAACCCAGTTCATTTGTTTGTAAAAATTGGATTCATTGTTTTAGGCTGGATTGACTTTGTAGAGTGTACAGAAGCATGTTGTAGTTGTACAATTACAGACTGTAGTCCATCTGTTTCCATAGTTAATTTGTTATCACATCTTTGCCCTGTTTTTCAGTGGTCAGGACCCCCACAGGACCACCCAGAGCAGCTATTATTTGGTGACATTGATGTGGTGATGGTTGTGTGTTAGCATGTGTTGGTACAAGGGGATCAGATCAGACAGTGTTACTGCTGGACTGAGAATAGTCCATCAGCCAAAACTATCCAGCCTGTGGGCAGTGTACTGTGACCACTGATGAAGGACTGGAGGATGACCTACACAAACTGTGTAGCAACAGATGAGCTATCACTGACTGTACATCTACAAGGTGGACCAACAAGAGTGGACAGTGTGTGGAGACAGAGCTTAGAAACTCTGCTGTGTCTGATATGCTCATACCTTCACAGTATTTGTTAACACACCACCACCATGTCAGTGTCACTGCAGTGATGAGTATGATCCACCACCCTGTTGCATGGTGGTCATGTGGGGCTAACAAAGCATGCAGATGGACTACAGTCTGTAACTGTAAAGTTAAAACTACAAAGACCATTTATATGGTAAGTATAACTGATAAAATGAAAAAAGAATGTAGAGGCACATACCTATTTAAGTATCCACTGAGTGTATGTGCCATATTCCAGTTTTAGCCATGACTAACTGGAGGCTAAACAAGTTTTTTTTGTAAGTCAGGCAACGTAGTTTCATCCGATTCTGAAAAATAAACAGGCTGAATGAGATTTTTTATTTTTTTTTATATCATGAATAGGTATTTAATTTGTGGAGCTCACCCAAAACCTAATCCTAACTCTGGCCCTTACCATAACCTCAACCCACAACCTAATCCTAACGTTTACCCTGGCCCTAATCCTAAACCAGACCTTAAATTTAACATCAATTTAAAAACTAAACCTAACCCCGGCCCCAACCATAATATCAACCCAAACCTCATCCTAACCTTAAGCCTGGCCCTAATTCTAACCATAACATCATCCCAAAACCTAACCCTAACCCTAACCCTAACCCTGGCCCTGGCCCTGGCCCTAGTCTCAACCCAAACTTTAACCTCAGTCTAAACCCAATCCTAACCCTCACTTAATCCTAATCCTAACCTTAATTTTAACTTCCACCCAAAGCATAACCATAACCTCAACCCAAAGCATAACCCTAACCTAATCCCCAATCCTAACCCTAAACCTAAAGTCAAACTCATCTAAACTCAAAACCTAACCCTAACCCTGGCCCTGGCCCTAGTCCCAACCCATACTTTAACCTCAGTCTAAACCCAATCCTAACCCTCACTTAATCCCTAATCCTAACCCTAAACCTAAAGTCAAAGTCATCTAAACTCAAACCCTAATCCTGACCCTTATCATAACAAAACATATTTCAGTTAAACTACAGTTACAGCTTGCTGAGGACATTGAGATGGTCTGTGTTCTGCTTTGACCTTGCAGGTGACCCACTTCAGATATGAACATGGATATGGACTCTCCAAATAAAGTGAAAAACAGTTGAATTCAGCAAATTATGAACTCATTTTATTGACACCATTAATTAAAGGTCTACCGAATGTATTCAGGCAGTTCACTGCTGCTACGTCACTGTTATGTTGTTGATATGTTACTGAGAGTCAGCTGAGTGTTTATTACATCTATATGAACCACTCAAATAAAGTGGCACCAACAAAAAAGAGTCTAGAATAAGCCACTTATAAAGTGGATAAAGTCACTTGATGCTTGGAGCTAATGAAATGAAATATTACCAGATATATACTAATTACGTTCAAATGTAGGTATTTCACAGTATTGTTAGTTTTCACATAACAGACCTCAAATTACATATGAATACAGGTCATATTAATCCTAACGTTTACTTTAGTTTTGGACAAAATGAAGTAATTAATAAGTATATATATATTTTTGCTTGCATACCAACTCATATGAGTAGGGCGGGTGTTGGGTGTTGCTTAGGGCCTCCAGATATTTCCATACGTAAATGAAAATTTCCATATAAAAATATAAGTGGACTTAGATGTAATATATTTGATGTATAAATGACGTACACATTTAAAGCCAGTTCAGTGAATCACTCTTTTAGGGCATTCGGGCAAGTTGTCTGTATTAGATCAGGCACAATTAGCAGATCCAGAGGTAAAAAAAGAGCAGCACACCACAGGATTTTTCAAGTTCAAGTGTTCAACTGATGGATTCCTCAGCTGTATATATGATGACTGAGAGAGCGAGAAAGGGAGAGAGAGAGAGAGAGAGAGAGAGAGAGAGACAAAGATAAAGATACAAAGAGAAAGAGCTTTAGCTGTGAGGCAATAGAGGCAACAGAATGATTGTCAGTTTTGTGGCATGCATGCTCCGACATATCCCTCTCCTGCCAATAGTGTCCTATACCAAAAAAATAGAAATTCTAAAGTTACTAAATCACTCACACTCACTATGATTTGGAATTCAATGGATCTCAAGTATTATTCACCGCTTGGGTGCTTTTCTTATATATAGATTTGATAATTGGGGCACAGCTATCTGTTTATTCTTCAAACAGATTCACTGTAAGTCATAGTAATTTAATAAATAGCACTTTTTTTAGTAAACAAACAAAAAAAGGCTAGATATATCAGCATATAGTGTTACACTTGGCATAAAATACATATACATATACTTACATACATATACATAAATAAGTAAAATAGCTGCCACAGTGGCACATTGTACATCTCTGGAAAATGTAATTAAAACACGTAAAAAAAACCAAAAAAAAGCAAATAAAACATAAAAAAATATATAACCAAAGCCAACAGGTTCCTGTTATGCACTCAAAACATTTCAACAGTTTGATAAATGCAGAAAGAAAAAAACACAAATGGAATTAAGCATTATGTAGTATTTTTAAGTTAGGCCTGATGATGAAGTCACAGAAGGCTATGGCTTTCTGTGCTGTCACATATAGTGAATGTGAATTCCTGTTCAATATGAAGGGCTACTTTGTAAAACTGCTGACTTACCACAATCTTCAAAGGAATACTCCAACTTCTACAGCTGCCTTATAGGCTTCCATATATACATGCTTTAAGCAGTGTCTCATAGTGCTCAAGTCTAGTCTCATTAACAGTCTCGGCACATTTTGGACCTCACCTTCCAGGAAAGGAGGACTCGGAATTGGTTGCTGAATGAGTTGGCTTGTTCTGAGGTCACTCTTTATTTTCTAGCATTACTGTATATCAGAACGTCCGAAAGATATCCAATCAGTATAAAACAGGGTTTCCTCAACATGTTTGAACAAAATTAGTTTATTGTTGCTTGAGGATCTAGTAGATGCTCCCACGATATCCTAATTACGTATCATTTTTTAACATCATTTAAAAATACCTATTGCTTTTAAAATTACGTGTACATACATGATTAAATGATTAAAGAAAATGGCTCAAAATGGCTTGGAAAAAAGTCTAGTCCACTGACTAGTTTTAAAAGGTAAACTAAACTCTGATTATAGTAAAATTTTGAAGATAAATCTTTTTTATTCTGACAATGGCAATAAGGTCATTGGCTCCAAATTTCAAGCATGGAGAAGAATGCTAGCTGTTAATACTGTTACATCAGCTAACAGATGTCTGTATTTGGCCAGCATTTCATAAGGGGAGAGTAATGGCAATTCCGCCCACCCAAAGAGTGTGAAGTCAGTGGTTTTTTCTCCCGGCCGTGTTCCTTTTCTATAGGGTAACATGCTTATTGCAATTAATCAGAAAGTTAAAGATGCAGAGATTGGAGTATTCCTTTAAATCCTGGACTTTTTTTGGAATGTGGATTAGCACTGCTGAGATGACCACAAACACACTTCTTCCAAGATTCCTACTTAGATGCTACTGGTATATTAAGCCCTTTTGCTTTCATCTGGGACCAGCTCCCTCCTACCAAGATGCTAAGAGCAATAGCAAAAACTGGTCTCAGCATAAAAGGGCAACTTTCACCAACACATCCAAAACAGTGGCTACAAATCTAACACTACCAGACAGACAGAGATTTTCAAACAAACAAAAACACTCACAACTGAGACAGATTTTCAGTATTCATACAATAATGATATAGTCTTCTCCATATACAATTCCAATATATATATATATATATATATATATATATATATATATATATATATATATATATATATACTTCTATAAAAAAACATATTATAATCCATTTTATATACAGAAAGAAACACTGATTAATACCTTGCATAACCGGAGGGGGGAAACCTTACATAGTAAATTGCCATCAACACACCCAAGGAAGTAGACTACAACTGACAGACTAGGGGCCAAGTACACCAGTTGAAAACGACCAGCACAAGGACTAAATAACTTGGGGTTACTAGGAAGTGACCGACGTGACAAGATATCTCCTTTAAGAGCAGCTACGCAACAAGCGCGTACAAAAGTTCAAAGTTCAGGTTTTTTTCCCCTATTGCACCGTTTCCACGAAAGCACTGGTTTCGTTCGGGAGCGGGGGGCCGAGAGATCGAGTCTCCTTAAGTTTCCCCCCGAAATTTGGCATATCACTCTCGAAAGGCCGCAAGCATGTGTCCATACAGGTAGTGGGAATGCACTGTCAGGACAGAGTAGAACATAGATCAATTAGGCAAAGTCTGAGTTGGGATTCATTTACCACAAAGTAACTGGCATTGCTAAACATGATTGAGTAAGTTAAAGGACACCAGTTAACATGCCCAGCCATGCCCTGGTAGCTTTCTTTCATTATATTAATATTCCTTTAAGGTGGAAAAGCTCTTTTCAGGACTTACTAGTTTTTGGATTGTGGCCTTGAAGGTCACAGAAATGTTCCTATAAATAAACCTAGAGACAAACTTAGAGCCTAAAAACACACAGGGAGTACTAGGATAATACCTCTCCGAGCAGCTTACCTGGTAGCATGAGTGCAGTTAGTAAAGCGGAGTTAGCAGGAGTAAGTCCTCACGACAGAGGGGTCAATTCTCTGAGGTGGTGGGGGTCCAGCTATAGCACCACAGGGATAAAGGGGAGACAACATGCAATGAGAGAGCAAGCAAGCAGGAAAAAGATCCCTTGTGACTGGAGACTAACTACCACCAGCTAACAGCTAACTACAACTTCAAATAAGTTGAGACGCTATGGTAAATAAAGAAAGGAAGATTTCTAAAACCACCAAAAACTTGTTTGCAGGGAGAAGAGGGTGAAATTACCCATGAGACAGTTCAACACTTGGTGTCTTTGGTTCCTACACATCTATTAAGTAAAAGGAAATGGCAGCTCTACAAAGTGGTAAAAGCTTCACTGTTGTATTTTTTTTTAAATATGATACAAGGACCAACATTTCAAAAGTGTTTAATTTGATGAACTAATAAAAATTAGCAGATAAAACAACATATACTGTGCTGCTGGTAATAGGGATCAAAGTATTTGCAAATCACTATTTTCATTTTTTATTTAAATTTAACATACTGTACCAACATGCTCTGATTTGTAACCAGCGTCTAACTGGCATAGTTAGATAGCTTAACTGCTGGGTGAAGTAGCTCACATTAAGGTTTGGCAAAGCTTTGTTACAGCCAATAATTTATTTTTAAGAGAACTTTAAATAACCTCACCTTAAAAATTGAGAGCAAAAAGTCACAAGTATGAATTGTAACTACATATACTAAGGTGTACACTAATATAATACTAGATGCATACATACAAAGGGTTTCATATTTTTTTATTAAGTAAATCCACTAAACTTGCTTTTAAAGGTGATATTTTTTTAGGATTTTTAGGATCATTAGGATTTTTATTGTGACAGCATTGGCATGCATTTCTTAATACTGACATGCTGCTTCTACTGCTATGAATGAATTTACCTATCAGTCTAAAATGGCACAGAATAATAGTAAATACATTTGTTATAAATTAGTTATCAGTTATAGATTAGTTACAGTACAGGATTCATGCAGTCTCAGGTTTTTGTCTGAATGATTCTTCTTTTTGCTGTGCTCTATTTTACTGCTAACAACATAAGCATCAGTGTAAACTGACTTCATATTCAGCCTATGCTAGGCAACCAGGTAGGTGGTAAAATATGCAGAACAGAATAAAAGATAAATGGTAAATTTGTGACAGGCCACGTGCCAGAAGAGCCCTTTCTGTAGTTACATAATTACACCTAAAATAGCATCAAGTTGGTTAAATTTGAAATGCTGTTACATTGTGTGTTTCCTAGTTAACTAGCTAACATGGCTGGAAGTACAATCCATCCAAGTCTGCACTGGATCTGCACCTAAATCTGCATGAACTATATTTTCCACAAAGTGGCCTTTAGAAATATTTAAGACCCCTGCTGCTAAAGAGGACCACTTACGATGTGACTAGACTAGAGGCCTGCCTGCACAGGGTCAATAGGATTCTGCTTACTGACAAATGACTGGCCCCTCAAAGCAGCCTTATCCCACCGCCAACTAAAGTTAGTTTGATGCAGGTTTGCCCAGTCAAACTGCCTTCGGTCAAATGCAGTCTTGCATGATGGTACAGATAGGCTTGTGGGCTTGATCATGCAAGTCTGGTGTGGGATTTATCTGGATTTGGCCAAGCTTATATTGGCCACCGTCAGTCCACTGGGGACCAGTGGGATAGCAGCTGTTATAGCTGGGGAAGTAACTTATCATACCCCAACCCATAACCCTTTTGTTTTAAAAGACTGCTAGTTTTAGTAGCTAGCTATCCTGTATCCTTGGGGAAGTTGTTAAAACAGCCTGTTCACTTGAAGCATGTTAAAATGCTAATATGGTAGACCAGCCTGGATGGTTGCTTATGAAAAGATATGTGTGGTCCTGGTCTACCATCTTGGTCTACCATCTTGAACCCAGACCAGTCACCAACATAAGATACCACCCAAGCCTTAAGCCCTTTAGCTTCTTAACTCAGCTTCTTGAGTTACATCTCCAACATTTTATTTAGCTAGCTAACATGGATGTCAAAGATGGCTTTGTCCAGGCAGGAATTAGGTCCACTGGACCTTAAAACTAAGGTTCACTTTATCTTATGACTTATCTATCTGTTTTAGGTTGTTTAATGTTACACTCTTAGCACTGAAGAGAGTAAAGCAACGCCGTAATACAAGCAACACTGTAATATAGACATACATATACAGTCATCATCAAAATAAAAGTTGCCCAGAAGGCCTGGTGTCACTCTACGTCCACCTCTACCTCCCAGGACACCACCTCTACAACTCCATGCCAAGATGTCTGGCATGTTACATTAACAAACATGGCGGGCCATTGCCATACTGAGAGACACTGTTTAATAAATATTGCCCATATCTAACAAATCTATCAGCAGTTATTGTTCCTGGTAACCTTAATCTTCCTTCCCAATAGCATCGCAATCCCATACTTCCTTCTGGGTGCAATTACTTTTTTAATGATGAGTGCATTTGTAGCAGAAACTGTTACCCACATTGTTAGAGATATCTTAGCAGTGCTAGCACAGAAACACACTGATACAAGCCAAGAAGAAAGCTGAGCTCATTCCACCCATGGAGCCCTGTACTACCTTCAGGCTGCAGCTGTTTCTTGGGCACAACAGCCATGGAGGAAGGAATGGACATGGTGGTGAGGCGGAAGCCAGCAGGTAGTGTCTCGATGGAACCAGGCATCATGCCCAGCCCCTGGCCCTCCCGCGGCCTGAAGCGCTTCCTCCATGAGGGGGACCTCCGGAAAGACTTATCGTCACACTGTTAGGAGAGTTTTACAAAGAGGTGCACATAATGTACTGAGAATAAATAAAAATATCAAAGTGTGCTGCAATAGAGACATTCGTTCTTAACAAATCCATTCACCAATATTACATTACATGTGGTATTGCTGTTCAGAGACTTTGGTGATCTCCCTTTTAACTCATTACAATCTGAAAATCGTTGGTAGTGTACATGTCCATGTTAGGCAGAGTTATCACTTTACTGAAGATGCATCATATTGTCTTTATTGTTGGACGCACTGCAGTAGTTTCTAAGTCCACATTCAAACACATTCAAAATGCAACTGAGGTCTTCGAGACTGATTAATGTTTTGGATCAATGATCAGAGTAAAGACAGACAGCAGCTGGAGTGTGAAGTGTATTCATATGGCTTTCTTTTTTTTTTATCACATTTTTAAAATTGCTTCTTACGTGTCAAATTAAATGTAATGGCAGCAAGAGGGAAATCATGATATTAAGAAAAGGAGTAGATTAAAAGAGCACTTTATTGGCTTGGCATGACAAGGTTAAGAGCCTTGAATTTCTCCATAAATCAATCCAGGCTGGACTTTAAGTCTAATGGCCAGCTACTTACCTCCTCCAGACGCCTGTCAGTCCCCAAGGCCAAGAGATTGTTGAACTCCCGTTCCAGGATCTGCCTGGCCTGTACAATTAATAAAAGCCATAAAAGAGTTTAAAGGTTGAACTATGGACATAAATGTATTTAAACTGACCACTGACCTTTTTTGACATGGCATGCCAGCAGATTATGAGTGAATTAAAAGTAAAAAGCCTCTTATTCTCCAGTAGGAACAGTGATGCACTCAATTGAGTCAAATGTATACTTTAAAGAACATGTAGTATATTATACCATTTACTTGCATTTAGGATGAGAAATCACACAAATAAATAGAAAACTGTGATTTGTAAATGTAGGTATGTAGATGGAAGGTAGGTTTGACAGATATTTAAGGGAAAACACTACAAAGAGAAGATGTTTAAAAAATTACCATGAAAAATTGAAACAAAAAAAATAATAAATTGAATGAATTCAGCATTGTTAAGAACATTGTTAAATGTTCTTAAACGCTAAAGAGATAATAAGTATTGAAGGAGCATTTGGGAAAAACCTATTCCTCTATGGGCAAGCATTGGTCAAGGCTCTCTATTTTCTAGTCAGCAAATACAGTTTATAAAGTTAATAATGTCAACAATGCTCAGTAATGCTGCCGTCATCTTTGGGGTCAAACGTGTGAAATAGACGGATGCATAGTAGAAATGTATTGTGATCAAAATAAACTTTCGGACCGTTTATGGTAACAACACATGTTCTGCTTTCTAGACCAACAACAACAAAAAAAGCATCCAGATTGTTACCAGCATGATGTCACAATGTATTAGTACCCAATGACATCTATTAATGCTGTAGCAATATACGCAGCTGTCTAGATTTCTCAGATGTCCATGCTTTTTTCAACATCACAATGCACAGCAGCTTTCTGCTCATATAACTTAATAAGGAAAAACTTTTTGAAACCTGTTTAAAACTTTAAAATAAAATAAAATAAAATAAACATATAATTTTTTTTTAAAATATTGCCTTATAAAAATTATTTTCACTTTAATACAGGTCAAGCAAAATGTACTGTGGTACTGTTATTTTCTGTTATTACTATTATTCTACAACATATTTATTATTTTTTGTAACATATTCACCTGAAAATGATGATATTTGACAAGGTACATTCACTGTATCACTGTCCTGTACCTGGGTGTTCTGCATTGGGATCTGCAGGATGAGTGCCAGGCTGCTGAAGTCGAAGGTTTCATCCAGAGCGATGAGGGCTCCATGTACCCCACTCTCCAACAGGTTATTGCTGTACTCTTTCAGCCCGACGGTCTGCACCCAGTGCATCACGTGGTCATTGGTCCACACCAGAGTGTCTGTTGAGCGTTAGAAGCATATTTGGTCTACTGCACAGTGGATGCACCTTCAAAAAGTCCCAGGCAGTCAGTGGTTTCATCTTTAAATTACTTATGTTATTTATCCTTTTCATAAAGGTCTTATTCACTCCCCACAGTCCCTACATGGAAGCTAAAAATAAAAAATGTAAAAGATTGTTTTTGTGATGTCACAGCAGTTTAGCTCCACCAGCGCATTCTGTATTTACAAGGAGTGTTTTTGCCTGAGCTATGGCCGGCCTGACTAATTTGAATACTTGAGTTTACTTTTGTTGTGTGGTACTAATTTCCTGATGTGGTATTCAGAAGCTTTTTTGCAACCTTATTCATCAATACTTATGGCTGTGGTATTAGGCTATAAAAAATCAGGCCATAGTACAAAATGCTAAACACAGCCACAGCAAAGGAGGTCAGAGGTATAGCTCGGTGCTAAGCCTTGCAAAGCTTTAAAAACAAACCATAAAAATTCAACTCTTAAATTTTATTTGACCCATAACCAGTTCAGTGGTGCACGTCCAGGGGTAATCCTCCCTTTTCCTGGTACCAGTCAGGAGACCTGGGCCAGCTAAAGATGCAGGAAGCTTTCAAGTTTTGCTATACTCCCTCACCAAACAGTGCTTATTTACTTAACAGAAAGATAATACGAAGACTACATTTACGAGATTGAGCACACTAGATGATAATGGCCTAAGATCATTAACTATAGTTCTGGGGAAATAAGGATTTCTAAAAACTGTAATGTTTCGTCCTGGTTTAGCTTAAGAAAGTTCTTCTTTTTGCTTCTTAGATTTTTTTTTTATCACAACATGAATAAATAGATCAAAATAAGACCCGATATAGAACCCTGAAGAACTCCACAAGTAACAGTACCCTGCACAGTACCCTGGATGCCAACAGAAATGTCAGATTTCACATTTGTTTGTCTATATCTATTTATTGACCTGTGAAACTAAACTTAAGCTACTAAATTATCAGTGGAATTTGTTAACTGACTGGTTTAAATGACTCTGAAAATACATAGCTAAGATTTAAAAAGTTTTATAAAACTGGAAGCACAAATAACATATAACATTTGGTCGAACACTCAACGACTGGAGTTAGAAAGTAAAAACTTAGGTTTTTAAGGGTACAGTTGTGTACTTCATGTGTTGTTTTGTAACACAGAGTAATCAATACCAGCCATAACGTAGACTGAACTGGATATGGTACAGTACAGATGTCATGCGTGTATTTATTTACATACACAAGGTACAGTAAAAAAAAAAAAAAAAAAAAAAACAACAGCTATTTAATATTAAGGGCAGAAAGCCAGCATCTTAAAGATGTCCATCTTATCCACAAAGGGTCAGCAAGGCTGCAGGCTTTAATTCCCTTTTGTTTAATCAGTTGGCCTCCGTCTATAGCAACTGTTTTGCTGGACTGAAAACCCAAAGCCACACTGACCCCTTACAGATGAGACTGTGTACCCCTGATATACTCTATGTAGCTACACACCCTACTGCATTTATTTTACCAATCTGCAGCTTGCATAAACTATACTCACAAATAACAAAGCAACCTTCCATTTCTGGTTAGTCTTCCAAAAGAAATATCATTTAAAAAGTATTAGCCACTTGTTGTATTAAAACCACTGCTCTATAGTACAGCAGCTGGTCAGGAGAGTGAGATTACATGCACCCACAGTAACAGAATGCCAGCAACACGTGTATATTCCTATTGATCTTTTTGCACAGCTGGCCAGGCCGTTTTAAAGAACAAAGCATGAAAGCACGTGTGTGCCTGAGGTTGTGTATGTGATCTAAGTGTGTGTGTGTGTGTGCGTACGCGCGTGTGGTATATGTTGATAGCAAGGCACATGAAAGGCTGTGGCAGCTGTGTCAAGTTCATGTGTCACGCTCAAGTTCAGCAGGGCGCCAAGCCTTTAAATGGATTTGACACTACAAGCCTCAGCTGTTGACCTTCCTGCATTCAGTATGCACTGACCACTCTACAGCCACTAGATGATGCTGTTTCCCTAGAGAATTTAACAGCCACCTCTTAGCTTGCGGAGTAGGCCCACTGGTCCCAGAGTCACCCAGGGCAGTGTGTTGTTTAATTTCAAGTTTATAACAATATCAGAATTTATGGAACTGTAAGAGTGCAATTGTTCATCACAATACAATGCAAACTCTTTTAGGTACAACAATGATCTCTAGATCCAAATGTGCACTTTTCATTTTTTATTTTTTTGTAAAATGTCACCTGCCCAATTTATTTAAGTTATAAATTTACAGTTAATAAATTAATGTTTTAAAATATACAGGCTGTTTGGTGTCACTGTGTTTCTTATAGTGTGGGGTACACACAGTGGACTGGAAAAGTCAAACTAGTGCCAAATACTTGTCTTTCACCAGCTAAAGTACTCCTGTTGCTCTTTGGTTAAATGTAATACATTAAATATGATACACTTTTGAAAAAAAAAAACCAACCCTAAACTTATTAATGTGAAGAAATGAGATGTAAAGAATGTGTAGAAATAACAGTTTTGAATGTGTGTCAAAGATGTCTATATGTTTGCGGAGGTATCTACTGAAGTTAGCTTGCTAGCCAGCTAGTCTCTGTCCATCCTGTCTCATAATACAACTGTGCACCTCAAGAGGCAGCAGTGAGTCACTGCAACATCAAGTCGAATTTGTCTAAAAGGCGAGGATGAAGGCGTAGTACTGCTGTCTCAACAGTGTATTCTAACCTCTTGTCAATCATGTTGAAAGTTCCACTCCCAGTTAGACCAGTTAGGGACATGTAGCCCGAGAACGAAGTGGTAAACGAGAAACCATATTCAGCAGAAAGGGATTTCTTCTACACGGGAAAGGAATGAAGAGGGAGAAGGATGGACTGTGCATTTCCTTTCTCATCTTTTTCATACCTTAAATGTTACAAATTGCTCCTAAAAAATAAAATTATGCACATGCTATATATATATATATATATATATATGTATATATATATATATATACACTTGTAATTTTTCATTTTATATATAATTTAATTATAGATTTTTATTTATGTATTATGTGGGTTTGTGGGACTCCTTCTACACGGCTCTAGCCATAAGATGCTTTTCATAAGAGTGTTCCGGCACAGTTAGAGCTGTCCCAGTCCACTGTAAGTACAGTTACTATAAAGTGGATTACGGCATAACAATAGGTCTGTTGGCCAACCTTACACTAGCCTAAGGTCACCATGCCCAGTGTGAAGCTGGAGTGGTGTTAATCCAACTGACCTCTGGAGCAGAGGAAAGACATTCACAGAACAGGCTGTCTGATAGATGAATCTGGCCACAGAGGTTGCCAGGACAATATTATCTGCCTGAATGCACAACACCATCAAAGTTTGGCAGAGGGGGAATACTGGTCTGGGGCAGCCAGCACATAGTGTTGATTTCAGCCCCATTGAAAACGTGGAAATGTATTAGAACACTGGCTTATAGCCAAACATCAGCATCTGATCTCACAAATACTCTCACAGCTGCATATAATATAATATATTATAATATAATATACCCTAATCTTGGAATGAGACACATAACGATGTGATGTTCAGATCATCTAGTGGTACAGCTAGGTTAAGAAAATTGATACACAGAAAAAATATGAGTGTGAGACCGAGATTGGCAGCGCTATCCAGGTACCAGCATTTTACTGTTGTATTAGTGCAGGGTTACCTTTAATATCATTTTGGCACTCCTCTCTCCTTCTTTCCAGCTCCTTCCTGTCGTAGTTGAGCCTCTTCAAGCACATGATGCCATACTGTAAACTGGCTCTGTTTACAAAATTCAACGTACAGTTAGTCATGTGGATTGTGCGGATCTGATGGGTGTAAGTGGTTTGAATTTGAACGCTAATCTAAAGTTGATGGAACATGCTATTTTTCTGCATGCTGTTGGTTTACGCTATTATCTGACCATGCTGTTGATTAGCATAAACCAACTACAAAAAAAAACAATTCAATTTCATGCTGAGGTCAGTTGGTGACCACTGCAATGCAAACGACTGGGAGGAGCATGTGTGTCATGTTTCTCATACCTACCTGTGAAAGCTGTCCACCATTTTGAGGTGCGTGCGCAGGTCCTTCTTGGTGAGGTGGTCCAGCATGCGGGCGTCCACTAGGCACTCCATGAAGTAGCTTCGATACTGGGGCAAACCCAAGCTAGGCAGCCATTCGTTCCCAATCCACTCGTGATTCATGTCTCCATATGCAAGCGTCTGAGGGGAACATACAGTTACAGTGTTTTGGTTTGAGTCTTTCCCTCGTTTATTCCGCTGGAGAAGGTTATGCATTGCATGGACTTAATCACAGGGCCAGGTGTGATCCCGTAAGGAGACTATCTGGGGACACCATGTGAAAATTTTGGCTAAACGTGTGTGGAAACAGATTTATTAGAGGAATGAACATTATAATCTAATGTGTAGTTGTAGAGTAGGGGTAACGGTGCGCCTATAAATAACAAGATTGGATGTTTGAATTTATGAATGTAGCAAAAATTGGACGCTTTTTTATATTTTTAGTACATTGTAAATTGTATATTATCTTAAAACTGCCAGCTATGTAGTTCTACATGTGTTACTGATTGTACTCCAGACATCAAAGAATCACAGATTAGAGGAATTTGGTTCCTAGGAGTTATAAAAGGGGCATCCCTTATTAGCATCCAGAGCCCAGCACCAACTTTCCCCACACATGTACTCTCATTACAAGAGCAGGTTTGCCCAATTATGTCAACTTAAAAAAAGGTCAAAAGAAAGGCAAAATGTTTATGTACACATTTGAGTCAAGTAAACTGGGTGCTGCACATCTTTCAGTGTGTGGCTTTAACTTTGGTAACACAGAGTAGCAGCCTAGCAGTAAATACTACTGATGATAACACAGCACAGCCATTTCTTTCCCAGCTGAGGCCCTGCTGTTTAACGACAGACACCAGTACTCGTTTTTCCCGTTTAGAGTGGGGCTGGAAAAAATACTCGGCAATATTTCAAAAGACTTTACCATCTGTGTCAGAATATTTTGTTTTACACAAGTCTATAAGTTAGAACAGATAAACAGAAGCCACATTTAAAAACAGCTTTTTGAAATTATAATGCTTTTGGTAAGTGATATTTAACTATAGACGACATGCGCAACTTGCGTAGAATGTCGTAGTGTGACAATGTGACAATTTTTCACATTACCAATAAATATTGTATTATTGCCCACATTTATTTCTGAGCAGTTACCACTGAATTGTATTAGCCGTATTATCTAGGTATAATTGTGTACAACTGACCACAGCACACCAATAAAACATTTCTTAATTGCATAACAGATGGGCAAGATGATATGTCATCATTTTCATGATAAATTATATTACAATATCCAATTCAATATTACAATATACAACTCCTTCTACAGTGAACAGCTATCATGTATCATAAAAAGGATCAATACAGGGAGCCTTTCAACAACCTAGATAGTGGTAAGGAGTTGACTGTGGATTGGCTAGCAAAAAAATTTGGCATACCATTGTATGCTGTATACACTTTTCTTTTTGTAATTAATATAAGTTTATATTAAGGCACTTTTTATACATTAAATTATTTTTTATTTTACCACAATCTTCCAACACATGCTAATTTAGCAAATTAACAGATATTGTTAATTAAAAAACTGCTAACACTTAGTTTTATAACCTTTTGTCTTTCAGAAAATCAACAAAGCATGTCATTAACCTGGGTTTATCTAACTTTTGCACTGTATGGTGTTTCTGTTGCAGTGGACTGTTATTATAAATTGATTCTTTTCTTCCTGTTCCTTCTTAGAAAAGCCCCCATTTCCAAACACATTCAATAAAGTTTATGAGGCACATGAATGTACATAAACTTTTGCTGCTGCATTTTATCATGTATAGTGTATTTTTGCTATGTCACCCAGCTTCTCTAGTAATTCATAATTTTTATTTGAGCTATAAACAGAATTTCAAACCGTGACGCATATTCAAGCAATGTCATTCTGCAAACGGCGAAATTGACTATTTTGATTTTCTTTACATCTCGCAGATCCAGGAGGCATGTCAGAACAAATGAGTCAGAACACGGATTGGCACTGCAAGGCTTTGTCTCGGTTAATGATCTGCTGTGGAAGTCAGGGGGAGACACATTCTCGCTCTCGCTCTCGCTCTCTCTCACCTGTGCCCAGCTCCCCTCCTCGTTGTCCTATCCGTCAAATCCCAGCGTGACAGCGTGTTAATGCATCAACAGAAGCAGAGTCAGTCCAGAGCATTTTCAAGCAGAGCACAGTTAGCTGAGCATTTTACTTCCAGCCTCAAGAAGCACAGAAGCTGTGTAATGCCACCGACTTATCAGATAAGCCACATGAAGAGTTAGCACTGTTCCTGAGGCTTAAAGTTTGCAAAGGCTGAAAATGCTGATATTCAGTATATCATAACTGTCATGTTATGACTGTTATTATTGTGCACATATTATGGAAACACTATGAATTTTATAAACTTTATTTTTTTCTTGGTCCCAGTTACTAAGTATGCTTTATTAATTCCTTAGGCCTAAAATGTACAAATGTGCTCTACAGTCTGTCCTATCAGGAAAACTGTGGGCACCTCTTTTTTATGTGCGAGCACAGTAAACAAAGAACTCTTGAAGGTTAGGTGGACGTCTGCTGCTCGTTCAGATGACTGTACTTTTTTGATGCTTAGTTGAAATTGAGTTGTTATTAAGGCATTAGCTGGATTTATATATTCATATATATATATATATTAGATTAACAAAGATAAAATGAATAAATCAGTTCTTTCTGTGAAAATGTGAAAATTTCTCCTCTCTTCGCTGCTTCTTGTGCTCTATCACTGATATGCACAGTTGCACCAATATGATGCCTAGCACCTTGAGCTGAAACCGTTACTGAAAGTTTCAATCTCCATTCAACACAAGAAACAACAGACAACTTGCTTTATTCTGTCACCTGTTGTGCACGTATGACACTGCGTAATCTTATTTAGTTGTTAAGGTTTCTCAGTGCTTCTATATTTGTTACAAATGTCTGCCTATTTCAAAAATGAATCATTTTGTACTTAACATCTGTTTCGATTGGAAAATAAATAAATGAAACATTGTCTTTGTCTCTTGAACTGTGCAGTAGATACGTTTTAATTTCTGTCCTTCCACTTTAAGTTGATTAAGACTTCACCAAAGTAGGTAACGTTTCCACTCCTGGCTAAATAACACACACAGAACAGATGAACACAAGCGTAAAGGTTGTTTCCAAGTTCCAGATTAAGTCTAAGATTATGTCCACACTGAAACAAGCAATACGTTAAACTTACATGATTTAAATATGCGCATCCCCTTGTACAAATAAATCACGTTAGCATTAATTATAGCTTGAATGAATTATTCAGCAATAGTTATTTTAATAAAATACTTTTTATTTATGCGGGTATCATGTACACATTTGATTTATTATCACTTGCATAATTAAATGTTTAATGTGTCAACATGCTGAGTGGTTTATATTGGAATGCTTTGTTGGAGTCCGAATTGTTTATAGGGGAGGTGATAGGAACCAGACGTCTGGGGAGTTTAACACCTCGGTGGAATTTCCCTTTAAGTAATCACTTTCTCAGTGCAACGTCACTTACTCAAAGTCTAACCTTCATCTGGAAAACAGGCCTTGAGAGCACAATCACAGACATGCACAGTGCAGGTGTAGGGGGTTTGGATGGTCGAGGGTGGGGTGGGGGGTGATAAAAGGGAGGAGTAAGGGGAAATGAAAGTGTGACATATGCTAGGCTCGGCAGGGGCAGGGGTGCCACCCAGATGGACTAACCGCTTTGGTGGAGGCTGCCATGTTCTCCATCTCCTCGTGAGTCACCCACACATTTCCGGAGGACTGCACAAAGAGGGAGAGCACACACACACACACACACACACAAACACACAGACACATACACACAGATCAACGGACACCCACAGTGCGAAGGATTGTGATGGTGTGATGGGTTCTATATGGGGAATGGTTTTTCTGCTGAACCCTGATTATTACAGCTCAGCATCATGTCTAACCACTTTCAGTCTGAAAAGGACAATTAACCTAGAATCTGAAATCGAATGACCTGATCTGAGTTAGAGCATTAGAACTTTCATTTTGCAATACTATGCAGGGTCATTTCCATATTGAAATTAATCATATGTACATATTTACTCTTAATATAGAGCTTCTGTTTATTTGATCAGGTCCACTGATAGTCATGTGAAAAAATTAGGACCCACTAAATACATAATATCAATATTTGATAGTATTTCCATATCTATTCATAAGGGTGATGACATGACTTCATCAAATGTTATGACATCAATGTTGTGGCATCTTTCTTTATGATTATTAGTAATGCTAATAACACTGTCAGATTACTGACAAATATTGTCATGGCAGGGTTATCTTAATGTGGCACAGCCTTACCATGTGTTGCTTATTGCTTTATTACTTTGCTACAGAAAGAGCTATGAGTAAGAAAAAAAAATTACATATACTAGTTTAACTAATTAAACTCTTAATAGTGAAGGGAGTGTGTGGATGAGGGAGGAGTGTGTAGAAAGTGCAGCTGCAGTGCACTGAATGCTGGATTTGTCCAAAAATGAGGCCCTCGTGTAAATGAACAGACTGTAGTGTACAGACTGATGGTTGAGCAGGCAGGGTTCTTACAGTGCGTGAGGTAAGGGGTGCAGAGGGGCTGGTCAGTGACACCATCTCCTGGATGGCCAGCCTGAGCTTGAGCCGATGCAGCGGGTTGCTGATGCCGATCTCTCTCTGGATCTCCGTGTCGGACAGCGCGGACATGATGGCGCCGCTCTTCACGTTGGCACGGCAGGCAGCCACGTACCACGCCGGCATCCCCACCCACAGCTGCAGGACGTCAGAGAAGGGGCCGTCAGAGATAATCTTAGTCATCGCCATCATCATCACAGACGCAGCGAAGCATTATTCTAATTACTGTCGTCCTCATCAGCGTGATTACTGTAATTATAATCATCGAGATAATGGCTGAGTTGCTGCACGGAGGCTGCGGGAGGGTGGGAGTGTGTGTTTGTGTTGCTGTACCTCGAGCCAGGAGACCACAGTAGGGCCGTCCCACTGAGCAAATGGCAGGCCTTTCCTCCTGGCATCCTCCAGGAGTTCGTGCCTGAGACAGGCATGGAAAGAAGAAATTATAGGTGAGAGCACTTCCACGCTGCTTCATATGCTACACAAGATGTCAACAAGTAACATATGGGCTTCAACAAGTCTTATCCTTTTTCAGAACCTCTTCACTCAGGACCCTTATTAAGAGAAGGCATTTAACTTAGAGCATGGCTTCACACGCTCATTCGTTAGCTTCACCCCATGGACCTGCATACCACATATCATACATATGAGGCATTAGCATCCCTTGTGAATCTATCTAGCTGTTAGGGTATATGCAAATTTCATTAAACAAAACATATGTGGTATGTGATACACCCATGCACATTTATATACAGCACTGAACTTATTTATAATCCATATAGTAATTGAACAACTACCTCCATACACTGTTATACTGCACATTCTGCATATTTTGCACATCCATGCACAATCACTTTACACATTTATTTATATTTATATTGTACTGCAGTTAAATGTCATTCTCTACTTGCACTGCTTATATGTAAGTTCTCATGGGTAAATATGTAAATATCTTACCTGTATAATTTCTGCTCTTTCTATTGTTATTGTTGTTTTCTCTTGGAGAGTGTCGCACTAAATTTCATTGTACGCAAGTATAATGACAATAAAGATTCTATTCTATTCTATTCTATTCTATTCTATTCTATAATGCTACATCTCAGTATCACACAAACGGAGCACTGGAAGTTCATTTACAATCTTGTGTTTATACACAAAGTGCAGCTCAGATCTTCTGCATGAAATGAAGAACCACCACCCAAATAGAGGTGCAGTCTACAAACACACAAAGGTGCAAATTCGTAACTACTGGCATTCCTACGGAGCTATTTATTTGTTTTGCCTGTTCAGAATCAGCAGGTCTCCTTGAGTCCTGTGGGGAGGAGTAGCTGCTGTGGCTCGTTGCTTCCTATTTGCCAGCTTCTTAATTAAAGCTGCTTGCTGGAGCAAAATTTGAATAAGAAGCTAGAGAATTTTAGCTTTGCGTTAACTCCTCGCTCCAGTTACTGGCTTGCTTAGATGATGGCTTCACAAATGCTTTAGGGTATTTGAGATATTAGCAGAGGCATGTCTGCTCCTTAGGTTAAACAATGTTGACGCTGCTGCCCAATAAACCGCTCTCCTCATTATTGTTCTGGACTAAGATGTCCCATCATTTCCAACAGCTTGGCTATTCAACCATCCAGGGTAGGCTAGGCAAAGGAGTTTTTACAAGTTTTGACAGTGGATTAACAGTTAATCCTTAACAGTGGATTAACAGTGAAGTTAGCGGTCTTAGCTTTCAGCGATATAATGGACTGTGATATTACATGTTATCATGCATTTATAGCCCAAAAGCTGGATTAGCTTCTAAATGCATATCACCTCACTGCTGCCATATGGGACAAAGAAATTAATATAAAGATGTGTATTCTATTAACATGCCTAGCATATTATTACTATGTTAGTTTTACCTGACCTACTGCTGCTACTACATTCCCACCATATTTCTGCTCTCTAGACTAGTAATAATATTTTATTAATATTATATTTAATTAAGAGAAGATAAGATGAGATAACACTTCATTGCTCCCAAAGGAAATTACAGTGTCACAGTACTATAAATATTGCACAGAGGAAGACATACATTACTAAAATAAATAGACTAAGAGATACAGAAGATATTAACAACAAACAGGAACAGTGAGCAGGGGACTAGTAAAGCATGTATATACATTAATCAGGACAAACAGAGCGGCTTACAGAAGAGCTATTAACCACAGGTTATAAAAGTGAAGCGAGTACATATACATATATGAAGTAGGTAATGTACTAGACACATGCAGGAGCAGCCTTGGTGGATATTGCACTAATAAACATATTAAGAGATTAATAATAAGACAAGAGAGGCACATCTATATACATAAATGAGCATGTACAAGACATTAACAACAGCAGCATGATTGTATAATTGCACTATAGAGATATAAGGTAGTAAATCTATGAATGACTATGATATTAATAAAGTATTATTACTAGGAGCCACAGTGACAGGAGTGGATCATCTAGAGAGCAGAAACACAGTGGAAGTGTACTAACAGCAGCAGGCCAGGTAAAACTAACAAGTGCATGATAGTGATAATATAAACTGGACATGTAGCAGTATGGTATGAGTCAACACAGTTCAGACAGCAGGAGATCAGCAGTGTCCCTGCAATAAGGAGACTCACTGTAGGGTCTTATTGCAGTTGAAAGAAAACATCTCATACGGCGCTACTGATAGTCTTTACTAACTCATATTTCTATTCATGCAATACTACATATGCTGCCCTGGTACATATCTTGTATATGCTTATTTATGAATAAAGACATATCTCTCTTGTTGTTGTCTTATTTTTTATCTGTTATTATGTTTATTTGTGCAATATCTACTCCTGCATATGTCTAGTAGATTACATACTTCATATATGTATCCCACCACACATTTACTACGTGGTTAGTGTAGCTCAGCGGATAACACCGCTACCCACCAGGGAGCCACCACCACATGTGGGAGACTGGGGTTCAAATCCCGGTCTGGGTGACTATACTGTGCTACACCAATAAGAGTCCTTGGGCAAGACTCCTAACACTACATTGGCCCACCTGTAATACGATTAACCTTGTAAGTCGCTCTGGGTAAGAGCGTCAGCTAAATGCCATAAATTATAATGTACTACTATTACTTGTGCTCTTTATTTAAAAATCTATTTACATACTTTTCTAGTACCATGCTCAGTGTTATTGTCTGTTGTCAATAGCTTTTCTGTAATTCTGTAAGTCTCTGTATTTATTCTAGAAATGAATGTCTTTACTTGTGCAGTATCTATAGGACTGTGACACTGCGGTTTCCTCCGGGCTCAGTACATATATCTTATAGCTATCACGTAACTATCATTATATGTTGAATGACAATCATTATGTAATATATGACTTACAAAACTGCACCCCCTTAAATGAGGCACCAATACCAACTCATATTTATGCCAACACCAAAACAGCAATCGTTAACCTCCTCGAGGCCCAGTTTCTTTTTGAGCCATATAATCATGCAAATATTATCAGATGCTAGCTTGATGCTAACATAACATTGAAATTCCCATAATTCCATAGCAGAAATTGGCATTATTACAGTGGTAGCGGGAAAACAAAGGGTATTTCCGAAGCAAATGACATGGTTTCTCCTGTGTAATGCACATACACATGATTTAGAGACTGGCTCTGGGTCTCAGTGTAATCCCATGTCCTCACTGTTAATTGGACAGGCTGGACAGGGAGAGGAGAAGTGGACATCACTTTATCAGTGAACATGGTCTCTTGGTAGAGTAACAAGACATTGATGTCCAGCTTTACTTGCTGTGTTATGTTGAAAAGACTTGGTTCTTTGATTTATCCGTCAGTCTGCTCATGTTGCTTGGTGAAACTGTCGATGTGACATGGAAACAAACTGGACCATCTTCACGGATATAGGAAGTGTGTACCGGCAGTTGAATAACAAAGGAGGCAGGACTGACAATGACAAATACAGGACTAGTAGTAAACAGGAAATGACTGATGGCTGAAGAGGCTCATTCACTCACAAGACGACATTGATCTGTCTGCTGTGGTATGATTGACTGACAGGTGACATGGGATGAGAGAAAGAGTCAGAAAGAGAAAAATCAAGAACAGAAGACAAACGATACGTACTTCTTTTTCATCCTGCGGTCTCTCTCAGCCTGCTTACCCAGGGTCATGGTATCTCCAATGCTCATCTCAAAATCTGCAATGCAGGCAAAACACACAGTGCTCAAAATTACAACCCTGTAACACAATCAAGGGACAAATGTTTTTTTTTTGAGGGAAGTCATAGAGTTAGTCAAAGATAAGAGTCCATATGGAGAATGTATGGATCCTAAGCTGCACAAAAGCCTGATTCACTAATTTATGATGTCATGTAAATTCCTTTCACATACATATATGCCCAAATTGGATAAACAAGTGTTACTGCACAACAACAAATAGCTGCAGGAAAACATGTGTGGTAATGCGCAGGTACACCTGGATTTGGAAGCCATCTTGGAAGTAAACAAGACAGTGGAAACACAGCTTTATTCAAACGATCTTTCTAGGATAAAAACCTCATGACTGTGTGTCACTACTATATTCATTCATATACTCATACAGTCTTTCATTCTGTCTGTGTTTTAACCTGTTAATGTCCTCACCAACAAAAAAAGTTTGAAATTTCATTACTTATTTGTATATGGTAATAATAACAAAGTAAGTTGTCAATTTGGAGGATATTAGCTTAGCATAGACACTTTTTTTGTTGAATCTTTGTTACATATGTTACAGAATCCTGTTAATCAAAACCTCTGAAACTATAGGATGCAGAAAAAAAAATTTTACCTGAAAATTACACAAATAACTAACCACATAATTTATTTGTTGCTTGCTTCCTCTATGGTAGAGAACAGCAAGGACGTATCGATTAAAGGACTTTTAGTGGATTAGCCTAACACACCACTGCTGATTGGTAGAGATGGTACAATCAGGTTGCATTACTTTTTTATTACGTTTTTATCACAAGATTGCTTCTGTATGGCTCTGTTTGTGCAAAATCAGCTATAAGATGGTTGTTGAATTAGCTATTCTGATTCCATGTCAGCTCCAGTTTTGAAAGCAATCTAGTTGCCGATATGCCATTCTAGTTCTACGACATCTTTCAACCAACACCGTTCAGCTCAGATCTTCTTTAGCACAATTCTATTCTAATTTGGACATACAGCAGTTAGCCCTGCCCTTCATTATGAAGTTAAGGAGAATGTTTCAGCCTGGACTAATTTTAAACGAAGCACAAAATGGCAGGACATTAGACACACCAAAGTATTCTTCAAACATTACTTTTCCAAGAGGAGGTGGAGTAATTCCAATTTATAACAGGACAGCTGTAATGTTTATATAGACACATGCTGAAGAACCTGTCCCAGCCCATGTACCACTCTCTGGAGGCACTGGGCAGCTCCTTCAGTGCCCGGCTGCTGCACCCACGGTGTGTGAAGGAGAGATACTGCAGATCCTTCCTTCCGGCCGCTGTCAGACTGTATAACAGCCGCTCCCCTCAGTAGTCTATTTCTATAGTAGTCTATTCTACTATGTGCAATAAAACTGCTGTCTATTGGATTTAAATTTAATTTTTTAATATTTAATTATATATTTTTCTGTACTTTTTGTATATAGAGATCTTATTTATTATTTGTATATTTTCCTGACACTTCTGTTTGTTCCTCTGTGCTGCTGTAACATTGCAAATTTCCTCACTGTGGGATCAATAAAGGATTATCTTATCTCATCTTTATGACCAGTTCACAGGGTAATTTTGTGGGATAAGAAATATATCAGTAGGTAGAAGTGGTTATGCACTAGTTCCAGGAAAGAGCAGAAAACATGTCAAAACATTTAGTGTCATTTCCGTTTACACTAACCATCTGGCTCGCTGTCTTAATTGGGTGTACTGTGTCATTAGCACTGTCATTTGCCTGGGAGTTCACAACCAAACTTCAAGATCACCGCACTAAAATCAGTCTCTACACTCTGAAGTGCCTCCACACTTTTTTCACAGATCATTCTAGGATTTTTACTGACATGGCCTAGGGATACTCCTTACGCTTGTTTTATAGTAGGTAGACCGACTCAGTAGCGCAGTGCCTAGAAAATGACCAATATGCCATATATAAAACTAAACCTGTCTGAACAGGACTTCACAATGTGATTATTCAGACATCTCCCTTCACTTGCTTCTTCTATGAATTATGCTTATGTAATGCATGTATATTTAGTTATGTGTACATTTACTTAACATTTAATTAAAATAAATACATCACTTTGTTCAGTGCAGTGTCATGTGAACTCATCTACCTGGAATGACAGGTGGGGTCATCTGGCCGTCCTTGCTCATCGGCTGAGGCTTGTCTTTCTTGCCAAAAAGGCGGCCAATAGAGGACTTGATGCCCTTCTTCTTGTTACCCCTTAAACAGAAATTAAAAGAGAGAAAATGAGAGAAGGTAAGTTTAGCGACTGAATATGTTCTGCCTGCAGAACCTAGAACTGCTGTACCGCAGCAGGCTAACAGTGGCACTTCCAGCTGTTTTCTTTTCATCAGAGGCTTTGTATGAGAATATGTGTGGCATCTTTGACATTTCATATTATTTATCACCATCATTTTTATGTATTAATCTACCTAACAGCCTCCTGCGCAACCAGACCATTTGTTATTCATGCTCTTATTTACTGCTCCAATCAAAACTGATGTCCATTTAAATGAAATGTCTAGAATCACTTCCTCTGCAGGAGCATGAATATTTATACAGCCTCCCACAGAGCCCGACTGCTCTCCAGGCAGATTAGGGGATAACTCTATTATCAAAGACAGAGACAGAGAGAAAATAAGACACAGGACTGAGAAAGAGAGAGATACACACAGAGAAACAGAAGGGAGAGAGAGAGAGAGAGAGAGAGAGAGAGAGAGACGCATGTAGGACAGAAGAAGTTCAGTTTCCACTGACTACCCCAGCATAAACCACCTCAAACTCGAGAGCTACAGTACAGAGCTGCTTACCACAGTCCAATAAGTATAAACCCAATTATCACCTGTCTGGAACATCAGGACAGTCTGGTCATAGAAACACATTCAGAAATCCTAACTGAATCTGAGGAACCCCACCTCAACCACAACCACACCTCTCATGGTTTATAGGTAAGATTGTGTTGTCTATTATCATTTCTATAGTTTAATATATGTTGTGTTTTTTATTTACTGTTATTTCACTGTGCCCACTATAATTTATTCTGGATTAATTCTATATTATAGTGTTATATAATATATATATATATATAGTATTATATAAGTGTGTCTGGCTTAAGGTTTAAATTCTTTGGCAACACTGAGAGAGAGAGAGAGAGAGACAATGTTCTTCTTCAGTTGTTGCGTCAGTAAGAACTTAATAATTGGTGGCTATTAGATCAGAAGTGTGTGTGGAGGGGGTGCGGGGGTGAGTTTAAGGGCTACGGTCTAAGCGGGGTGTGTATGTGTGTGAAAGTCCTCTGTAATCAGCTGGAGCGATGATTTTATGCTCGAGAGGGATTTTTAGGGCTCTGAGTCCACTGAGAAAGACACACCAGAGAGGCAGAAGCTTTTATCCCCACTGATTCAATATGCATATGCGACCGAGAATGAGAAAGAGGCCCTGATGTCTACATGCCCTTCATTAGTCTTTAGGAGACACACACTCCACCTCTTAGCCTGAATCAGTCAGGGTCAGAAGGTTCACGGGAAGAAGAGCACTTGCACTGAGAACAGTTCCCAGTGTTTCAGTATGTTCAAAGCACAATGGACTGATTTGGATGTTTATGGCTGCTGAATATCAGGCTTACTGAATTGATGGTCATGTCCTGTGATGTCTTAATGCTGTGGCATGTCTAGAATTAGGTCTATAATCTCTATAACCAAAAATGTTGTAAACATATTCTAATAAAGCCCAGTTATCCAACTTTTGAAACCAGTGTAGAGAAACTCAGACAGCAGGAGCCTGTTTGAAATTCTCAGTAAGAGGAAGGATTCTGAAAGCTGTGGTGATTTGGGCATTCAGTTTACATCAGTCTGGGTGCCTCTATAGGCAGAATGCCTGAGGCTGGAACTTGCTGAAGCACAAACACACTTCCAGCTACGCTCCCATGTTCCCGTGTTAAAATAAGCATGTGTAACGTCCACTGTTCATCTGTAGGTTTGGTCAGACACAGAGGCTCTTTTAAAATGTATTGATCTTCACTTGTAACAGATAATTGCAGACTTCACAAGAATCCGTCTCAGAGTTCTCACTTGTCTGATGAAGGTTATTGTGAAATAATAATTAACTATTTACAGAATTTATTAACCGTTTTTAGGATAATTTTGATCAAACTCTATACTTCATGTTCACAGTATAATATCAACTTACACATGGACTACGAAATCCACCTAAAAGGCTCCATACCTGTGTGAGTATGAACTTAATATTAAATTGTTTATTACTATTGATTAATATAAATTAATAAATATTAAAATATATCATTCAATCAAAAATCAGTACATTAACCATGTGTACAAGGAAGTATACAAAGTGTATTTAAATTAGGTATCAGTAGGTACAGTGGGGTGTGAAAGTTTGGGCAGCGTTGTTGATTTTCCTGATTTACCTTTATAAAGCATTGATTGTTTGGATAAAAAAAATTCTGTTATATATATCATACAGGGGACAAACAGTGATATTTGAGTAGTGAAATGAAGTTTATATGATTTACAGAAAGTGTGCAATAATTGTCCAAACAAAATTAGGCAGGTGCATAAATTTGGGCACCAAAAAAAAAAAAACCTTTAGCAGATCCTCCTTTCGCAGAAATAACAGCCTCTAAATGCTTCCTATAGCTTCTAATGAGAGTCTGGATTGTGGCTGAAGGTATTTTAGACCATTCTTCTTTACAAAACATCTCTAGTTCATTCAGGTTTGATGGTTTCCGAGCATGGACAGCTCTCTTTAAGTGACACCACAGATTTTCAGGAATATTCAGGTCTGGGGACTGAGATGGCCATTCCAGAACGTTGTACTTGTTCCTCTGCATGAATGCATTAGTAGATTTTGAGCAGTGTTTAGGGTCGTTGTCTTGTTGGAAGATCCAGCCCCGGCGTAGCTTCAGCTTTCTCACTGATTCCTGGACATTGGCCTCCAGAATCTGCTGATATTGATTGGAATCCATGCATCCCTCAACTTTAACAAGATTCCCAGTCCCTGTACTGGCCACACAGCCCCACAGCATGATGGAACCACCACCAAATTTTACTGTTGGTAGCAGGTGTTTTTCTTGGAGTGCTGTGTTCTTTTTCCTCCATGCATAACGGCCCTTGTTATGCCCAAATAACTCTACTTTAGTTTCATCAGTCCACAGCACCTTATTCCAAAATGAAGCTTGTCCAAATGTGCTTTAGCATACCTCAAGCGGCTCTGTTTTGTGATGTGGGTGGAAAAAAGGCTTCCTCTGCATCACTCTCCCATACAGCATCTCCTTGTGTAAAGTGCGCCGAATAGTTGAACGATGCACAGCGACTCCATCAGCAGCAAGATCATGTTGTAGGTCTTTGGTGCTGGTCTGTGGGTTGACTCTGACTGTTCTCAACATCCTTCGCTTCTGTTTATTTCGAGATTTTTCTTGGTCTGCCACTTCGATCCTTGACTTGAACTGCGCCTGTGGTCTTCCATTTTCTCACAATGTTTCTCACAGTGGAGACTGAAAGCTGAAATCTCTGAGATAGCTTTCTGTATCCTTCCCCTAAACCATGACGCTGAACAATCTTTGTTTTCAGGTCATTTGAAAGTTGTTTTGAGACTCCCATGCTGCGACTCTTCAGAGAAGATGCAAAGAGGAGAAAAACTTACAATTGCCCCCCTTAAATACCCTTTCTCATAATTGGAGTCACCTATGTATGGAGGTCAAGGGTCACTGAACTTACCAAACCAAATTTGAGTTCCAATAATTAGTTCTAAAGGTTTTGAAATCAATAAAATGACAACAGTGCCCAAATTTATGCACCTGTTAACCGATTATTGCACACTTTATGTAAATCATATAAACTTCATTTCACTTCTCAAATATCACTGTGTGTGTCCCCTATATGATATATTTAACAGAATTTTTTTTATCCAATCAATGCTTTATACAGGTAAATCAGGAAAATTAACAACACTTTCACACCCTACTGGATGATTTTCAGAGACATTCCATTCTTGCTTATATAATAATAATCAGTTGTTGATGGCTTTTGTAAACGATTATGAAAGTATCTCCATAATGGCAACTTTAAAATGAAATTGGGTTTTTACCCTCTCCTGTAATGTAAGTCAATGGGACCATTGGGTAGTTTTTGGCCATTCTGTTGTTGTGTGCCTAATGAAATGTTCACACAGTGTAAACAGCAGCTGCTGTGTTCAATAATGCATAAAATAAAAATCTACAAAAATAGAGATACATGTATTCCTATGGACAGCGACGATATGTGTCTTTGTCCATACCCTCGTCCATCCTCCAGGCTTCCGGTCAGCTGGGCAAAGTTCATCTGATCCAGTCTAAGACTACGGGGGGAAGAGGGGGGCGACATCTCACACTTTATAGTGGCCTTATCCTCGCGGGACTCCACTGGAGACTACAGCAATAAAACACATATGCGCAGTGAGACACAAACCCTGACCGTTATCCACACATACCTTCTCCCATGTCACAGAAATCAATTAGCACTGACATTTAGCACACACTTCATCAGCCAGCATGCACCATTCCAGCTTCTAAAACAACTTCTACACACCAGACAGATATGCAAAACTACAACAAACATTTCAGTCAGATGTACATGAAAGGAGCACTTACAGCAACTTTCCTGCGGTGCTTTCTTAAATCGCTAGGCTGGCAGCGTTAGGGAGAAAAAGAGAAAGAGAAGAGACGCAGGCAGACAGGTCGACAGGTGATTAAACGCATGCAGAGTCAGATAAAGGGAAATAAATTGGATGCATAAACATATGCCAGGTCCCGTCATAACTCCTGGCAGAGTGTCAAACGCTAGAGCAGCAACCTGAGCTTTCAGAAGACGTACTGAGTCTAGAATATGAATGAGGTCTGAATGAAAAATAAATCACTTCCTCAAGTAGGGGGAGCATTTGCAAAGGTGTCAGTGGATGCATCATTTGGACACATGCAGTATTAGACCATCAGGGACTGAAAAGTAGAGGGCTGTCAGAAATGCTTCGGTTGTGGTCAGATAATCTGATCTTGTACGTTTCTAGTTTTGCCTGCAGCGGGGATAGTTGTACACGATTCTTGTCCCCAGTATTCGAACAGTATTACCAAGCCCAGTGCCACGTCTCAGTTAAAGGTGTATGGCATTTCAGTCATGGGCTCGAGGAAGTTTCTAGAGAACCTCATTAAAGATCTTAAATCTGAATACAATGAAATCCTTACAGCAATGTTCCACCACCTAGTGTAAAGCTTTCCCAGCAGAATAAAGGCTGATACTGCAGCAACACAGGACAAGCTCCCAATGAACCTGTTCTTGTTTTCATAGGTCCCACAGGAACATACCAGATCTATCCATGGCCTTTTTCTGTAAAATATTTATTCTTTTATTTTTTCCATGAACTGCTTTTCTGTAAAGCTACCTTGTGACAACATTAGCTGTAAAAATATAAATATTATATTTACTAATATAATATAAATATTAGTTTATTAATTGATTGGTTGATTGATTGATTGATTGATTGATTGATTGATTGATTGATTGATTGGGAACATTGCATGAGCAGGTAACTGCAAACTTTTGGACATTTTGGACTTCAAAATGTGCAAAATGTACTTAATAGTTTTTAATTCTAATTAGCTCTTAATATATTACTTATGTCGGTGCTTCCTGACTCAGTCCTCAATGCCAACAATTGTTGCTCCAACCTATCTCATGAGAGCATGAAGGAAAAAATTTGTCCGTCTAAGCACTAGATTGGGAAACACTGACTGAAACCCAGACTTCTTATAAAAGACTTGCTTCTTATTGTTTTTGGTATTTAATATACTACTTGAACAAATTCACATCAATTAATTACAGTTACTTAAGGACTTGCTATTGCATACAATTTAGACCATGTACTGACAGGTGCAAGTTTGTGCTTAAATAAAATTATTTGATTCATTTATGTATTGCTTTTTATCAAATACAAATGACCGCATTCATATAATGCATATAGAAACAGAATAGTGTGCACAGTAATTACTGCTTTACTACTGATATTTATTTTGATTCTATAAATCTTAAGCAGTGCAGTGAGTTTGCTTTAGCAAAAAGGGCTAATGCACCTTGGTCTTCACTGTAGCCTCCCAGTGATGTGTTACGGTTGAGGTCAGGACCCAGTACAGACCAGTCAAGTTCTTTCACACCAAACTCGCTCATGCATGTGTTTATGGACCTTGCTTTGAGCACTGGAGTGCAGTCATGTTGGAACAGGAAGGGGCCATCTCTAAATTGTTCCCACAAAGTTGGCGGCATGTCCAATATCTCTTGGTCTGCTGAATGGAAACCCATTCCACAAATTTCTCTAGGCACTGTTCTTGAGCTAATCTGAAGTCCACATGAAGTTTGGAAGTCTGTAGCCATTGACTCTGCAGCAAGTTGGTGACCTCTGTGCACTCAACATCCGTTGACCTTGCTCTGTCATTTTACATGGCCTTCAGCTTCGTGGCTGAGTTGCTGTCATTTCCAATCACTTTCATTTTGTTATAATAGCACTGACAGCTGACTGTGGAATATTGAGTAGTGAAGAAATTTCATGACTGGATAGATTGGAACATCTAAGTTCAATGATTTGAATGGGTGAGTGAATACTTCTGGCAATATAGTGTAATATCAGTATCAATAACAATATCCATAAATATTCCTATGTAGTTTGATTTACATACACAATTTCTTTAGTTTTTTAATTTCTTTTTTTATTTTATATATTCTATTTTTACCATATACAGTTCATAATTTACCATATACACCTTTTTATCATATTCACTTTTTAATTTAATATTTTACCTAGTGCCCACATTTTTCATGATTATATTTCAAATTTAAATGAAGTTTTAATTAAGTTGTCATGCTTTTGGATACACAGTAGGTTTGGGAATAAGTGAGAAATAATTAAGACTACAATATTCCGCATACGTTTTGCAGCTTCTTAGCTTTAGTCTAATGCTATGAATAACATTCTCACCAGGGTCATGATGCCCAGCTCATGGGCTGCAGAGCGGGAGGCCATCTTGGGCGTGGAGCGTCCGCTGACCGTTGGTGAGGAGCTGGCCAGGGAGAGGGCAGTAACGGAGGTGGGGATGGTGGAGTGGGGCCGCAGGGTCACATTTAGCCCGTCCATGCTGCCGCTGTTTACCCGACTCTCGATCTCGTCCGCCCGAAGCTCTGCAGACTCCCGTTCCACCTGAATCATCCTAGAAATGTAGTAACAACTAGGACTTTAGTTTACAACTCCTACTTACAGGAATGTTACAGTGCTTTCAACCAGCTCTAGCTCTCGTAACACACGGGCGATCATGGACAATCATTTTGACACCTTCCTTGTACTTAAATAAATAAAAGAAGACCTGTTGTCAGAAAACATGCCGGCTGTTGACCACAACAGTAGCTTCTGTTCTTCTGTATTTCTTTCAGCTGATCTGAGACAAACATTTTGTAAGGCTGTCAGTGAGCACTCTTTGTAGCTAAAGCTCCCGTTTGACCACTCAGGCTGTGGTCTTATAGGTTTAAGCCTTCTAAGCTTGCTTTCCTATATAAAGTGATAGACTAAGTTTGCTTGCTTTAAAACAGTACATGATTTCCACAAATAACAATGTCCAGAGTGTTTCCTGTCTTCCGCCCAACAATTGTCTAGGATAAGTGACCATGAGATGCACATACGGCAAAGCTGTTAAAAAGCTGCTACCTTAAAGTGTGAGCATTGCCCCTTTACCCAGTTCCAGCATTCCAAAATCTCCCTGTGTTAGTAATTCTTGTTGGAGAGCAGCTCTGCAGTTTAAGAGGCTACATGGCCACATCAATCATTCCAGCATTTGCAGGTGGAACCCAATCTAGTCCAGATTGCACTGTGCTATAAATATATCACTTCATCACTTTCTGTAATGTTTGTTTTGCGTCATACTTGACAGATGTCCTAATACAAAGAGCTGAGCTTGCTTCTGAATGGGATCCAGGCAGCTCTGCGATAGAAAAGACTCTGAAGGCTGTTCTTAGA
Source organism: Prochilodus magdalenae (assembly GCA_024036415.1). Taxonomy (NCBI): domain Eukaryota; kingdom Metazoa; phylum Chordata; class Actinopteri; order Characiformes; family Prochilodontidae; genus Prochilodus; species Prochilodus magdalenae. The sequence goes on from JAMWET010007263.1 coordinate 454,138, forward strand.
CTTCTGGACTGCTAAATCTGGCTCTACTTTCCAGGCCCAAGTTAAAGGAGGATTGCTAGGAGTCTTGTCAGCAGGATTTGATGTGTAATTGAGTGAAAGGTCATGGACTTTAAGATTAGGAATGATTCTTACGGTATCTGCTAGGGGAGGCGACTGGAGTCTGAAACAGGCCATGCATGGATGACAAATCTCATCTTCTTTGAGCTGTGAATCAATATGACACCAGAATTCCCTTTGGTTTCTAAACTGAAACTTTCAAACTAAAGTTCTTGCACCCTACTGTGTCACTCACCCAGTCATTTTACCCTGCTGTGATCCACAAAGTAATAGTGGGCAGTTTATCAGTTCATTCAGAACTCCATTTCGAATGTTTCCAGGGTGTGAGTTTTGTCAGAAGTGTTGGATTAGTATGTGCATACAATGACATAATGTGACAAATTAGCACAGAAAATGTGACATTAGCCACATTTCAGAAACTTTTCACAATAATATCGCTTACAGTTCACCAGGGCAGGTCTAGTAATGTCAAATATACAAAGTCACATTATTATGACCACCTTCAAGGGCTGCATTTTTGTACCATTCTCAGGACCCACTCATCCATCCTTGCAGATCCTGCACATATACATGCTGATTGACTTACCTGGGGGCCGATAGAATCTTCTAGCAAGACAATGTGACATGTCAGACAGCCAGAAATGTCTCACACTGGTTGGAAGAGCGTGACTAACACTTAGAAGTACTAACCTGGCCCTCTAATTCCCCAAACATGAAGGCAATGAGCATCAATGGAACCACCTTGTTCTCTATATTGATCCTCCCCTACACACCCTCCAACAACTGTAGAATGCACTGCAGTTAGAATGGCTCCAGATACCTGTGACAACCTACCAATCCCAGCCTGTCTAGCTGCTATCCACTACTATAATATTAGCTTATGTGATAATAATGTGACTCGGCTTATATATTTGTAATGCTTGACAAATGCTTAACAAATTTAAACACCAATTTTAAACGAAATGCCCCTCACTACCTATTAATAGTCTTGATTTTCCCAGAGGAAAACCCTGGATGAGCAACTCTAGATGTCTACAAACATTTAGACACAACGGTTTAGGCCTAGTTCTGAGCTGTACATTAGAGGTCTCCTACCTCTTCCACACCAAGGTCCACTTGACAATAACTACAAATCATAGCAGCCCACCAGAGAACTAAAATCAACTTTTTTAAATACATTAATATACATAATGTAATGCACTGGTGGTCTGCGACCCACAAGTTGATAAACGCTGCTATACATCACTAGAAAGAACTGTAGCCCAGGACTAGGCTCAATCTTGACATGGAAAACTAACCCATAGCGTGTAAAGATCGGTGCAGTTGGCCACTTTTAGGCCATAGTCTTATAGCTTTAAAGACTGAAATGGTCTCGGCTTTTTTTTTCACATAAAGTGATGGACTGAGTTTGCTTGAGTAGATCATTCCACATAAATAAAATGACAACAAGCAGATCCCACCTGATCTCCTCGTTGATAGCATCCAGTTGCTCCTGCAGCATGAGGGCCAGCGTTTGTGCGTCCGAGTGACCACTCGGGGACAGCATGTCTGCTGAGCTAAAGATGGTCTCACGATCTTCATCATCCAGGTCCGACAGCTCAGTGTCACTGCCCATCAGGTGCGAGCGGCTGGCTCGCAGACTGGCTGGCTGGGATCGGTCCCAGTCCTGCTCCACCATTGGCAAGATCTGAACACACAACGCAGATGCACCCATTCATACATATCCCAAGGCAAACACTCTCTACGTAAGTGCTTCTAAATGTCTATGTACATGCATTTACAGTGACAAGACAATATGGTTGCACTGCCACAAAAACACATTGCTATCTAAACAATCCATTGAAGCTGGTGATGAAGTGTAGTCACAAAATGCTGAACTTACAGAGAGCACAACATCCAGAGAAGCAATAAGAGACAAGCAGACAAAGACACATTTAAGAAAGGAAAGACTGTTCATAACTATTCTTAGACCTTAGGCCAATACTCTGAGGCTTAACAGAGGCAGAGTGAAACATGGGGACTTCTAAATAGGCCAGGGGTGAATATCATGCCCTCTCTATTTCTGATAGAGCTGAAGTAGTGGCTTGTTTTCATGGGGTGGTGCCATCAGAATTAGGCTACTACAGTATATTGCCTATACAGGAGCAACAACTGTACATATACACACTACACAATATGTAGCTCTATTCAATAAAAAGCAGGTCATAGACATTAATGGAAGGACAGAACATGAATGTGAATGTTGTATCTGCAACAGTTACAATGAATGGAACTGAAACAAACTGATTTGATTGTACAAGCGTTATTTATGGGCAGAGCTTAGACAGGTCAGTTAAATTGTAGTCTTGCATTGCCAGACTCTGTAGGACAATGTAGCCATAAACCACCCAATACTGCAGGAAAACGAAATTTGTCTGAAAAGACCAATCACAAGCCAGCTATTTTTCATGACACAGAAGGAAAACAGAGTCTTGAAAACAGAGTACAAACATAACCTGTACTTTGAGAAACACAGAAGTACACAATGAGTGGAGCGTCTGTGGCTGAGACTGCTGTTCGCTAGGCTGAATTTAGCTGGAACAACAAAATTTAGTTTTGGAACAGTACAAAATGATATACAGACATGCATGTAGGTGGAGGTGTGGATAGCCAATCAGAATGCAACTGGCTGAATCCTGACAGTGTGAACAAGTTAATACACTGTAGACGTCAAGCTCCATCTATGTAAGCATTTAAGACTATGACACATAAGGTACACTGAATTTAACTAACCTGATCTAACCTGAATTAGTGAATTCAGCTGGACTGAACTGAATTTTAGAACAGCTAGTGTATAAGACGTGAGCACCTTTGTGGGCTCGTCCCTGAGTGCTACCAGTCGTCCTTTCTGTGCCCGCCGTATGACTCCTGTAGAGGAATAGTGATCTCCTTGTCCCTCCACCACAGAGTACCGCAGGTCACTGGTGCTGCCCACATGAGACCTGACACACACAGACACCATAGAGAGAAGACAGCTTGTCAGTAAATCATACACTGGCATTCAAATGACCTCAGAAAAGTTCACAACTGCCATTCTTTATGGGAAGCAGATTCAACTGCAACACCATTGCCCTGTTCTGCACAAATGTGGCTGGTTAAAAGGATGCAGTCTACAAACTAATCTACAATACATGCACAAATACAATACAAGTACAAACAATACACAGAGGTTTGCTTTCAAGCCGTCCCACATCTTGTTCTTTTCTTGTGTTTATATTTAAATGGGTTAATACATATGAAAAGTAGACCTAATTCATTTTAGTGTGACCATGCTTTATTCCTTACAGTTGGTAATATGCAAATCAGCTCAAAAGCTGACCAGCCTGAAAACAGTGAGCAGGTGGAGCCAATATTAGCTTTTGTCTAAAGAAAACCGTCTATCTTAATTATTTGTCAATTTTTAAGGATCATTTGAGCACGGTAGGTGGTATTTACATTGTGTGAGAATTTCATGATTAATGGACCAACAGAAATGGTTCCATTGACTTACATTCAAGTTAAATTAGGTCTGTGCCCTCTCCTGTAAACTTGCCACTTTTGACAGTGTTATTTATTTAGACAGTGACGATATCAATAGTAAATGGTACACCTGTGGGATATGAGCCCTTTCAGAAACTGTGCCTAGTTTGCTTCTGGCAATTACAAACTGGATTCCAAAAAAGTTGGGACACTAAACAAATTGTGAATAAAAACTGAATGCAATGATGTGGAGGTGCCAACATCTAATATTTTATTCAGAATAGAACACAAATCACAGATCAAAAGTTTAAACTGAGAGAATGTATCATTTTAAGGGAAAAATATGTTGTTTCAAAATTTAATGGCGTCAACAAATCCCAAAAAAGTTGGGACAAGTAGCAATAGGTGGATGGAAAAAGGAAATTGAGCATATAACGAACAGCTGGAAGACCAATTAACACTAATTAGGTCAATTGACAACATGATTGGGTATAAAAAGAGCTTCTCAGAGTGTCAGTGTCTCTCTGAAGCCAAGATGGTAAGAAGATCACCAATTCCACCATTGTTGCGTAGAAAGATAGTGCAGCAATACCAGAATGGTGTTACCCAGCGTAAAATAGCAAAGACTTTTAAGTTATCATCAGCCGTGCATAACATCATCAAAAGATTCAGAGAATCTGGAACAATCGCTGTGCGTAAGGGTCAAGGCCGTAAAACTCTACTGGATGCTCGTGATCTCCGGGCCCTTAAACGTCACTGCACCTCAAACAGGAATGCCACTGTCAAGGAAATACCAGAATGGGCTCAGGAATACTTCCAGAAAGCATTGTCAGTGAACACAATCCACCGTGCCATCCGCCGTTGCCAGCTGAAACTCTCCAGTGCAAAAAGGAAGCCATTTCTAAGCAAGCTCAAACGTTTGCACTGGGCCAGGGGTCTTTTAAAATGGAGTGTGGCAAAATGGAAGACTGTTCTGTGGTCAGATGAGTCACGATTTGAAGTTCTTTATGGAACACTGTGATGCCATGTCATCCGGACCAGAGAGGACAAGGATAACCCAAGTTGTTATCACTGCTCCGTTCAGAAGCCTGCATCACTGATGGTATGGGGTTGCATGAGTGCTTGTGGCATGGGCAGCTTGCATGTCTGGAAAGGCACCATTAATGCAGAGAACTATGTTCAGGTTCTAGAACAACATATGCTCCCATCTAGACGTCATCTCTTTCAGGGAAGACCCTGCATTTTTCAACAAGATAATGCCAGACCACATTCTGCAGCAATCACAACATCATGGCTGCGTAGGAGAAGGATCCGGGTACTGAAATGGCCAGCCTTCAGTCCAGATCTTTCACCTATAGAGAACATTTGGCGCATCATAAAGAGGAAGGTGCGACAAAGAAGGCCCAAGACGATTGAACAGTTAGAGGCCTGTATTAGACATGAATGGGAGAGCATTCCTATTTCTAAACTTGAGAAACTGGTCTCCTCTGTCCCCAGACGTCTGTTGAGTGTTGTAAGAAGAAGGGGGGATGCCACACAGTGGTAAAAATGGCCTTGTCCCAACTTTTTTGGGATTTGTTGACGCCATGAAATTTTTAAACAACATATTTTTCCCTTAAAATGATACATTCTCTCAGTTTAAACTTTTGATCTGTGATTTGTGTTCTATTCTGAATAAAATATTAGATGTTGGCACCTCCACATCATTGCATTCAGTTTTTATTCACAATTTGTTTAGTGTCCCAACTTTTTTGGAATCCGGTTTGTAGTACTGTTCCCCAACCCAGGTTCTCCTTTGGGTTGCATTCTGGATTTTTGGAGTGCTGGTGCAACCAATCAAGAAATCCGCTAACTATGCGCGCCACTTGGCTACAGTCAAACTTCTATAAAATAACATCTGTGTGCTTTAGCAGTACCGAGGGTGTGTTCCATCTCCAAAGGCTCCGCTCCGTCTCTTCAGATGATCAATCTCTGCCCGAAGCTTCTCAATCTCCCCTATCAGTCTCTCCTATAAAGAAAACACCCACACAAATAAAGAGTGTAAAACAACAGAACATCATTGAATGTAACAGCTATTTACACTAATGCCTCTCTGTGATTTCAGGGTGTGCTCTGTGATCTCGAAGGGTAATGTTACCTTGGAGTGATGGAACTCCTCTAGCTGTTTCTGGGAATTCTCCAGGTCGTGGATGAGTGCATTCTAGAGATAAAATAAAGAGAGGAGTGGAAAGGTATTAAACCTGTTATCAAGCAGATATCAAAGTTGCACCTTGTGGCAACGCTCAATGCTGGACACACACAATTTTGTCTTTCTCTCTCTCTCTCTTTCACACAAACACACACATACACCCCTCATGCATGGTTTTATACAAGACCAGAATGTGGGGTTCTACATATGATTGGTGGCTGAGCTATGCTCTTACTAGGGATCCATAAATATATGCCAAGTATTGATACTAGCACTATCTAATCTAATTAGCCTTTAGGTCCTGATTTAGGTCCCTAAAAATCTAGTTTCTGTGCCACAACCTGACTGACTGGCATTTTCATTTATTTACTATACATGCTAAGTATTTACTGTTCTATAATTAGTAATTTAATCATCTTTAACTATTTAAGTAAATGTAAACTCAAGAGACCAAAAAATTTGTCCTATGTGACTGAAACAATAGCATGTAATACCTATATGTGCATGAATGACAGCTGTGGTAGAATTTGGCATGGACTAAACAAGTTTCTGGATGTAGGCCACAACAATGTTCAGCCACTCTTGCTATAAAGAATTTTGGTGGATGCCTTCCCTGGTATAATTCTGAGGAGAAGTCCCTGCAGACTGGGATTTAAGCCACTACTGGTAGACCTGTATGCCTGTATGCTTCCATACACCTGCAGATTTAGCTACTTCCTTCACACTACGCCCCAAATGTAGTAACTCATTTTAGCCAATCATTGACATGAGACATTTACTGCACTGTAGCACCTCTTCTCAATCTATGAGTACCATCACTCACGCCTCACAGGTATTTATCGTCCCATCATCTTTGTGTGGCAACATCTGCAGGAGCCTGAAGTTACTACCACCTTAAACATACAAGAGAACTAATTGTCTGTTTAGCTTATCCTTGTTATGCAAAATAGTAACAGAAACAGTAAACACTGTTTCTCGTTGCATTTGTCATGAACACTAACAGTATCGTCTTTAGATAGGGGTAAGCCCAGTGACAATGTCATGCTCTAAAATTTAGCAAATTTCTCATGTCAGGCTTTGACGGTTGTGCTAGCTAAAGGCTAAAAATTGTCTGGTAACATGAAAATACTTGCCCATATCGGTTTCTAGCAGAGAAGAGTGGGAGACCATTTCAGCTACGTCCAAATATATGAGTGCACCTGAGCTCCGCCATGGTGCTTAAAGTACATCAGGTTACACATACAAAAGCCCATGTATTGAAATATCATTGAAATTAGATCATTAGAAAGAGGCCTAGTAACAGGCCTCTACTCTGCACCTCACGCCACAACCTTGAAAAACAAACTGGGCTTGCCGGGCTGTGTAGGTCAAGAACCTTTTATATATCCGTGTATTAAATGTTTTCACTGGAGCCCTTTACGTTACAGGGGTAATAGAGGTCCTCTTGCTGTTTTGAGAGGAGCAGTGGTGTTTGAGCTGAGGGTGTTAATTCATGCAGCAGGATGTGTGATTCTCAGGGCTGGTGACATTTCGCCTGAGAAGAGGACAGATAACTAGGCCTGTGTAGGACTGTGACTGAGTTGGAGGTTTACGGTTACTAGCTGGGTGTTTTGCATTACTTGAAAGTGTGCAGTGGCAGATGGTGGTGATGGCGATATTTGCATGTACATCTGTCTGTAGGTACACTGTCACATCTGTAAGCTCTGTGTGTTCATGTATGCTGTGTTGTGTCTTTTAGAAGGAACAAAATCACACATATGCATAACACAAGTAAGTGAAGTGAAAGTAAGGTGATACATCCTTTACAGAAAGAAACGTAAATGTGACATTATATATCATACAGCATTTCTCCACATGTTAATGCACAGCTTCTATTTATCTACACTCATCATCAAAAATTTAGTTGCACCCAGAAGGAAGTGTCAGATGGCAGTGCTATTGGGGAGGAAGATGAAGGTTACCAGGAACAATAAATGATAATAAATTTGATATAATTTATTGATATGGGCAATATTTACTGAGGTACACATACAGAAGTAGCCTCTCAGAATGGCATTGAGCCTCAATGTGCAACATGCATACATTTTGTAGTTCTAGAGGTCCCTAATGGTCCTGTGATAATCCATCCCATGCAGCTTGATTATTCTCACGCAGTTCCTGCAGATTTTATGGTATGGGTGGAGGTGGAGTGATGAATAACCATGGTTCCTCCACACATGGATTGGTCGTTTCCACCAAGACAAGTGCAGGACTGCTGCTATTCTGAGTCACAGTCACTGCTGCTATTCTGAGTCCCTCTATGATAGCTTGGCTTGAAACCAATGCAGTCTTTGGCGATGTTGATGTGGTGTTAAGGCCAATTGTTGTAACATTGTCTGACTGAATGTAGTCCTGCGTCATGCAGTCATCGGCCAATGGCACTAATAGGATGACTCGCTGAATATCTACAATCATAGCTGTTGGGACAGTCAGGTACAGCGATAAGACCTGTCCCTGATTAGGAGTAACATACTAGAGAAATTCAACATTAAATATAAATAATATCATAACATTATACGTTTTGGTTCCCCAATAGAGGGCATGCACTTGACGTCACAGTAGGCCGGGGTCACTGCAGTTATGCCCCCTGACTGGCAGACAGGCAAACTGAGTGGCAGCTTTACCATTCAGTGTAAATGCAATAAAACTACAAAAAGATATAAGATAGAGCTGCTTCATGACTGGCTGTGTGAAACAAAATAAGGCTAAAGGAAGAGAAGCAAATGAGTCACATCAGGCTGATGTCAGCTTTGCCAGTTTCTTGTTTGAATGTCCTTGTTCCACCTTAAATGGAGCAGCAGTTGCTTTCTACCACCTTAAGTCACAAGATTAAGATCTCAATGATCGATTTGCTTGTTGCATTCCCAGTTTCATTGTTTCCCCTAATAAACACAAATGTTTTGCCACGAAGTCTGAGTGGGAGGCCATATTCCGATGGGAAAGTGATGTCAATGCATACCCTCTATATGTTCAATTCGGCAAATAAGCAGTAACAGAGGTGTGTTCTCTGTATAGGATCAGTAACTTGCGTTCACATCAAACCAACAAAAACCTTTGCATATGACTGTGTAGGTGCACTTTGTTTGTATGTAGTTTACTGATTGGAACCCATCTCCAAAATTCACACAACTTCAAATCTATCCAAGTGTGTGTGCATGTCAAAGTCCTCACCTTGTCCTCCAGTGCAGCCATGCGTTCCTTCAGGTGGAGCTGCAGGCGCTCATTAGATTCAGTGAGCAGGCGGTCCACTGTGTCCGACAGGCGCCTGTTGTGTTCCTCGTTCATCTTTTCTCGCTGACGAGCCTGAGCGAATAGAAAAAGAGGACGCATGACACAGAGATAAGAGAGGAGGCGGATAGAGAGAAATAAAAGTAAGGAAATGGAAGGGGATAAGAGAAACTCTTCAGTGAGCAAACATCAAAAGTGTTACACATCACTGAATATGCGTGGTTTCATTCCGTGGCAGTAAAAAGTTGCTAGGAAATGACAGACTGCACACAACATGCATGGGGTTGTTACGGGGTATAGTATAGCTCATCCATTTATCGGTAGTCTATTGCTTTGTTGTTCTGAATATACCCCGGCTGTGTTACCGTTTTTAAATACAGAGCCTCAAACCACAAAACAGGGGTCCCTCTTAAGTGGGCTTGACTGTGTTTTGCTCTGGAGTTGATTCACAGAACACCACCAGTAGATGGCAGGCTTAGTCGTTCATGCACTCACAGTCTTCCTGAAGGCTGTGTATTTTCAGAATGATCCAACACTGTGGTTCTCAGTGCCAGTCCAGGGAGGCCCTGTTTTTCCATACATTAAACCATCTGGTTCAACCCACCAAGGACTGGATAATTAGCAGATCAGCTAAATCAGGTGTGCCAGATAAGGGAAAACAGGGCTGGGCAGCACCCCCTCGTTGGACTTAGGCTGAGAGCCTTTGGTTTATTTAAAGGGGAATTACTAGAGAATTCCAGTTCATAGCCAGCATGTTATTTTTTATGGTTATGTAGTAAAGTTGTATAATGCAGCATTGTATCTCTCAGCGTCAAGGGCTCAGGATAATTAATCATTTTCAAAGTCATCGTTTCTGCATTTCATTCGTTTGTATTCTCTCACTACAATCCCCAGCGTGTATTCCGCAAACACTCCATGCAACCCTTAGGGTTCCCTACAGCGATCAACAAATCCTGACTGACTGTTGCAGATCTAGAGGCTAATAAAGATTAGTGACCTCAATCAAACCTCAATCAGCCCTCAGCGTAAGTATCCAGCCCATACCACTTCTAAAATTCTACTTCCACCTTCAAGTAACATCATCAGAATGGTGTTTAAACTTACTTTAGAGGATCCATTAATGACAACAACCCCACTTATTCAACACTCCAATTCTAAAATGCGAAACTCAAATTCCAGAACACATTCCAAAAACCATACAGGGTCTTTTTGCCATAGTTGAACTTATATAGAGACACACGGGAGGACGGTTCTGGACGGCATACAATCCAGTCTAGCACCCGCACTCTCTGATTACACTTATTGGCTTGGTGTTTGCACACTGAAAGAAGCATGAACGTCTCTGAAAAAGGCATTGTCTGGAAGGCAGCATATGTTACTGTGAAACGTGCTTTCACAGATGTTCAAGTTGCCCATCAATACCATATCCCATACCATGGCAGAACTTTAATTCAGAACTTTAGACTGGTAACAATCTGAAGTTCATTTTGTTTTTTGGCCCATAATCCATTATTTTCATATGTAATCTAAAAGGTCAACTCATCAGATCACATTAGATGCAGCTGCAGAGATAGACAGTGTTTGTAGACAACGGTCCACAAGTATTCTGGTGAAAAATGCTGGGTTTTAATGTCGATCTTAAGGTTCATGAGCATTTGGTAGTGTTTTTTGGCTTGTTACTTTATGCACAAATATTTCTCATGGTCCTCTGAATCTTCTGAAGCACTCTAAAGGGTCAAATAACAAAGGAAACTCAGCAGCTGCTTGCTGAAGAATGTTATTGTTTAACTGTTAATGAGTTCCAGGTATTTATTATATTTTATATATATATGTGTGTGTGTGTTTGTGTGTGTAAATATATATATATATATATATATATATATATATATATATATATATATATATATATATATATATATATATATATATATATATATATATATATATATATATATATATCATGTAAAAAAAAAGGTTGGGTGGTTCAAGTATCACGCTCGGCCACACATGTAAATCAGGATGCATCTTATTGCTGTCCCTGACTGACGACTGACTTTATAAGGTCATCCTGTTGCGCAGGCTTTGCACTCTGACTAATGCTGTTATGTTGGTAGCGTCCTGGTAGCGTGCAAGTGTGGTATGCCTCAGAGAAGAGTTCGAAAGCAAATCAAGCTGTTGAAAAAAAGTTGGAGAGGGGTCGCATGGTAGGGCTCCAGGAAGCTGGATGGCCTTATCTATGTATTGCACACAGTACTGGTGATATTACCATAGCATGTAATTGGTGGCAATGGATAGAGGAAGACATGCACCAGCGACATGAAGGGTGACATGGCTGTATGACGTGGGACTATATGCACACAGGCCATTACAACAACTGACTGCCCCTAACACCACGTCACTAAAGACTGTCATGAAGTGACTCCAGTGATGGGTCCTGCTTTTGTCTACAACTCCATGCTGAGACGTCTGGCATGTTGCAATAGCAGACATGGTGGGCCGACGCCATACTTGTTCCTGGTAGCCTTTATCTTCCTTCCAAATAGTATTGCAATCTGACACTTCCTTCTGGGTGCAACTATTTTATTCTTTGGATGATGAGTGTATATAGGAAATACAATGAGGTTAATAAGATAAAAGATAAAACATTATCTGGTGTTTGTACTTTCATCAGTAACTGTTCCTTTCTTTTCTATGCACACAGAAATAAGTCACAATCGCCATACAACGCAGCAATGCTGCACATAAAGATTAGAGAGATGAATATTTAAGGATTCCTTTAAAAAGGTGCATTGCAATCAAGACATGACAACAGCGCATTTGATGCTTTACATCGTGAAAAGTGTCCTCTGCTCTCATATGGCCATTTCACATGCTGCAATCTCTCTCAAGTCTTATAAATAAAACAGGCCAACACAGGACAACAGAAAGAGGCATAGTGTCATCTCAATGCACTCTCAAAGTCATAGTTGCCAGGCAACACAGCCTTAAGTTTTTATGGCGAGTGGCCTCTCGTATGCAAACGGCCTAGAAACCCGCTTGGATTTCAGAAATGACAAACTGGTGATGCCGATATGTCAGTATTAGGTCATAACTGGGGCCGAAGGGGGTGACATTCAGCCTCTGTGGAGAATTCCTTCAAGTAAATATGATCATCAGCTCACACGCAGAGAGAAATTAGCCATGCATGAATTATTCAACTTCCAAATATAGCAACCAATGACAGCACTCTGCTCAGTGGGGGTGGGGAAGTTGTGCTATGCAAGGGGACAAGTTAAGAGATGGCCCGTATTTGCATAGGCATTTGGAACAGTGTGTGTGTGTAGCATGTACAGTATGTGAGCATTTGTTTGTGTAAATATGAGCGGTGTGCTTGTGCTTGTGCATGTGTGGGTCTATATATATGCCCATGCAATAAATAAATACATAAATAAATAAATATCAGAGACTTTTTGGTCCCTCACTAAACACAAACTTTAATTGTGGCTTTAAGAGTCACATTATTATGACCATCCTGAGTCGTCCTGATAGTATCCTGAGTAACTGCTGTGTGCAACATGGACAGAAAGACGGGCTGGGAGTGACTCAGTAAGGTCCTACATATTACCATTACATATTATTACTACATATTACTACATATTACCTCATTTCGAATCTTAATTCTCATTCTCTAATTCCTCAGAACCTCAGTACAAACTGCTGGTAGTGATAGTGAGTTTGAAATTAGTTGGTTTTTGTTACATCACAAACAATGGATTTAAACTGGGCTTGATTTAGCAGCATTATTTTTATATATGAGCTGTGTAGAGTGATGAGTGAATTGCATATTTTGAAACTTTAAGAATGTGTATGAACCTCTTTAAACTCCAGACAAGAAACAAGAAAACCAGAAAATGTCCCTTTCTATGCAAAGCAAAGTGGGATGGGAAAAGCTATCCCATGGTAAGTTACTGTATCTATTTGTTATAAACAAGTTCTTGTTAAGACCATTAAAAGCTCAAAGTTCACATTCTGGGCACAAACGTGTAGAATCCTGCGCTCTTCATTTTTTCATTATTTAGTCAAAGATACAAGACAATATTTTTTTGTAAAATCTTTGTAAAAACACACACACGAACACGCACATCACACACAAACACACACACACACACACACATATATATATATATATATATATATTACCCTGTGTGACCATGTGTATTGTCTGTGTGTGTGTGTGTGTGTGTGTGTGTGTTTGTGTGTGTGTGTGTGTGTGTGTGTGAAGGAATTCAGACAGACAGAACAGAGAGAGCCAAGCTAATGGGAATGGGCATCCCGCAGAGGCCTTACTGTGGCCTGCAGGTCTGGTCAACACTTGTTACCATGCCTACTGTCTACTTCAACACATACATACACACACAAAGCACACATGCATGTGGAGTGGATTAGCTTGTATACTGATACATACACTCACATAAACATAACAGAAGTGTTGCCATGTAGAGGTGGGCAGTGTATTGATGGTTTACGATACCACCAAGTTCTTTTATCATCCTAAACAACATGAGCATTGTATGGAGATCATCAGTACTGAAAGAAACTCATGACTCTGAAATACTTTGTTTATGGATGACTCAAATAAAAAAAAAATAAAAAAAACTATTTCCAATGGAAGACACTTTCACTAGAGCAACAGTGTAAAAATAAGAATAATGTAATTTTCTGATGCTGTAAAAAACATTGTTACGCTGTTTTCAGGAGATTGTGGGTTGACACCAGCAATGTCATGGCAGCTCAGTCACATGCTCTAACTAGCTGTCATGAAATCAACATTTTGACAACTGCTGGTAATGATAACATGAGGTTACACTGAATACAACAAGACAGCATGTGACATCTGCCCACTCCCATAGACCATTCCAGTAAGGAGCTCCTCTCCGGTTCCTCCACTCACCCGGCCCAGCTCCTGGTTCTTCTCCTCCAGTTGAGACTCCAGCTGTCGAAGGCGCTCCTCTATGTTGCCATGACGTTCCTCAGCCTGCAAGATTCAACATCATTAGCAGCCATACTAAAGGTACATCTAAACAGCAAAAATGCTAAAGCAGTTTATGGACACAAAAGCTGGCAATGAGTGCAACTGATTTTAAAATGAAAGGTTTAGTTTCTTTCAGAGTAGCAGGGCATCAGCGCCTTATTCACTCTGTATTGCTTTTGCACATAACCCTGACCAAAGGCGGTTAACAAACTATATTAACTAAGTTACTAAGTTGGCCATTTTTTCCATAGGAAGGAACTGGACTGTATTAGCAACACCATATTAGGCATATGAGATATCACAGCAATCACCAGCAACCACCTATCAACCACATAGTAAACCCCTGAGATACTATTGGAACCACCTAGCGACACTCGCAATTCATTCTTCATCACACCGCTCAGTTTGGAGATTTATCAGTTTATTTTACACCAAAAGGATCAGAGAAGAAGAGTGCCTAGCAAAACATACATGCATTTATAGAAGAGGGGTCATCCAATCTGGACTTTAAATCCAGTTTCCACTCCTGGAATTTGAACTGTCCCAGATGAGCTGGTCAAATTTTGATGTAGATAACTTATAATCATACTATCAGTAACTGAAGAATATTACACTCTTTAATAAAGGTTTCTGGGTCACTCCTTGCTCTGACATAATAAAGGTAAAGGCCTTGAACTGGTACATTATGTGGGAATTCCTCCAGGTTTGTAAAGGTTCAGTGGTTCTTTAGTGGTGCCAGTAGTCCTTCATCATGAGTGGACCTATAGAAATGACTAGAAGATAAAAATAATTGCTGAATTAACTCCTGTTAAACATTAAAGAACTTTTTTTTCTTGTTTGTTACATCAGCAACAAAGTGCTTCGCAAACTGCTCCTCTGGGACTCCATGCCATCTCTAGTTTTTTGCTCTACTCCTCTGCATTATTAGTTCAGTGGACCATCATGGGGTCCCTAAGGACTAGTTTGAAAAACTCTGACTCAGTAAACCAAAAGACACTCTTCTGTGGCTTTCCTTCAAAGAACCCATTTAGAAAGCTTAGTTTTAGGAGTGGAGTTACACATTCATGAAACTTTTGATCTGAAACTAGAGCTTAACAATTTTGGGGAAAATATAGCAAGTTATTTAAAAGACATTAAAAACTATTTGCTTTTTATTTATTTACAGTTACAGTTTAGTGATCACTTCCATTAAATATTTGAAGTTAATGTCTGCCTCAGGTTGTCTCCTTTACTGTAGTGTGGTGTGTAAAATCTCTTAACTGAAATGCAAAAGGAAAATCTCCAAAATCCTTCTTACCGTTCAGTGTAAGTGCAGGTAAAGAGGTTTTAATCTTGCCTGATTTGGGAGAATGTCTATTGGTTCATTCCTCATGAAACTTTCACAGGATATAAAGGACAGCTGCCAAATTCAAATGATATACAAAAATTTGAATTGACCAAATGGAGATTCATGTTTTCTTAGGACAGAGTAAAATCTAGATTGTGATTTTAATACCTCATCAATGAATCTAACTTTTCTAGACTCCTTTAGTTTAATGTATCAGTCTTAAAAACGAGACTGAGAGAAAGGAAGAGAGATGGGAAGAAAAAGAGAGAGAGAGAGGAATCAAAGGAGAGGGAGAGAAAGAGAGAAAAAAGAGAGTGACCAATAGCGTAGAGGTGGAGAGTCCCAACTCAGAAGATAATGGAAGAAAGAGAGGAAAAGTGAGAGAAAGAGAGAAATAAGGAAAAGGAATAGAGAGAAAGAGAGAGGAAAAGACATATGGCAGGATGAGAGGAAGAGAGAGAGAGAAAGAGGAAAAGAGAGAGAGGGAGAGACAGAAAGGGAGAGAGGAATAGAGAGAGAGAGAATTGAAGTGCAAGGGAGCTCAGTCAAAGAAGAAACTCAAAGAAAAAAGAGAGTGGTGAGAGTAGAAAGAGAGAGAGAGAGAGAGAGAGAGAGAGAGAGAGAGAGAGAGAGAGAAAGAGAGAGAGATTGTCATCTTTAATTAGCTTCATTAGCGAGCTGTAGGGCTGCAGCTCTTCTCAGTCGTACTGATGCTGAATTCAGCGGTGGCTGTCAGACAGACCGAGATCTCTATTGAGAGAGCAGGACTGTTACACAGACGAGACGAAGGCGTAGAGGACGGAGGAGGAGGACACTCTGGTTTATCAGAGTGTGAGATGACACCATTGTGTCTCTGAGAGCTGCAGAAGTCTGAAATTCTGCACTGTTAAACTGAATAACTGTTGTTTTTCTCTGAAACCTACAAAAAAGGATACTTTAAATGAATTTCATTCTATACAGCGACGCATAGCACTGAGCAAGGCTGTACCGCACACCTTACCAAACCTTCCACTTCTAAAGGGTGTTTATTTACTTAGTTGTTTACTTGTTTAAATAGATTGGACGCAAAAAGAAACTGAGAGGAAGAGTGAGTGTGTGAGAGAAAGAGAGAGAGAGAGAGAGAGAGAGAGAGAGAGAGAGAGAGAGAGAGAGAGAGAGAGAGAGAGAGAGAGAGAGAGAGAAAGAGAGAGAGAGAAAGACACAGAGAGATATAGAGAGGGGGAGAAAGAGAGAAAGGAAAAAAAGGAAGAGAAATGGGGAGAGAGAGTAAGAGAGAGATGGGAAAGAGACAGAAAGAGATGGGAGAGAGAGAAGGAGATGGGGAGAGAGAGAAGGTGATGGGGAGAGTTAGAGAGAGTAAGAGAGGGAAAAAGGGAGGAGGAGAGAGGATGGGTGAGAGAGGAGGAGAGAGAATGGGTGAGAGAGAATAAGAGAAAGGATGGGTGAGACAGAGTAAGAGAGAGAGAGAGAGAGAGAGAGAGAGAGAGAGAGAGAGAGAGAGAGAGAGAAAGAGAGAGAGTCCAGTGCTTGTGTCCTCTGAGGCACATCAGAGGCCAGACACTGCATCTTTCCAAACTAATGCTTGAGGAGAACAATAACTCCGGCTATCCCTTGTGCAGGTAAGACTGCTGAGTCCTCCTCTACTTCTTTTAAACATTTCAGTTGCTTATGAATATTAGGGTCAATTTTATTTAAATGTAATATCTATCTAACATATATATTATTTTATATTTTAACAGATGATATATTGATATTCATTTAATATTTATTTATTTATTTTATTTAAAGACCCGAAGCTAACAGTACGCATGCTGAAAGGCCCCCTCTTTATTATTCCAGATCTGAAACAATCCATAATAACTTATATTCATTTTACACCTACAAGCAACATTAGTTGTTTGATAGCACACATTGAATTCAATTCAATTCAATTCAATTCAATTCAATTCAATTCAATTCAATTCAATTCAATTCAATTCAATTCAATGTGTATATAAATAAATAGTGTAGTGCAGAGACAAATATACAAAAACAGTGCAGGTAGTAGAGCAGCTTAATGTTCAGGTAACAGCTAAGTTGCTTATTAGAGATAATAAATGCACAGCTGAGATCAAATATACAGGTTAAAGTTAAAGTGCAGTGCAACAGTCTTGTGAGGTAGTGGAGCACAGTGTGCTGGGGTGATCCAAGCTAGTAACAGTCTTAGTGCTGTAGTCATATTCTGGTAGGTGCTGCCGGTGTGACCAGTTTGACAGCTCCAGGGTAAAAGAACCTGGTGGTTCTGGCTCGGGTGTACCGCTACCTCTTTCCTCATTACTGTGCAACCTCCTCTCAGTAATACAGTGTGTTTGCATGTGTGTGTGCCTGTGTACATGTGTGCATGCACATGTGTGTGTGTGTGTTTGTATGTGTGCTTGCCTTGGTAAGAGCCGCTACTCTCTGGGCAAGTTCAGCCTCCACCTCAGGCAGAGTCTCGGCCTTCCTCATGGTCTGCTGCAGCCTCTGCTCAGCCAGCTCCAACAGCTCCTGCAAGTGCCTCACCTTCTCCTCGCTCTGACACATGCACACACAAACACACACACAGAATCACCACATATTCATGAAGGTACCCAGATATCCACCTCTCACACAAACAATGAATCGGTTTTGTGCTACATTTTGCAAAAGCTGTGGAATGTGTTTCCCTCCGGTGTGATGTTTGTGTACTGCTTTAGTTTGGAGAAGGTGAGACAGCTTTCGCCTGTCCACTTCCTGAGAAATTCACCATTACAGTCATATAGGAAGCTGTTATTCTAGTCCTTTCTGCTTTACTCCAAGATTCCCCAACTTTAAGCTGCACTTCTTCTTTGTGTTATTTGAGCGCAGGTCTCTGCACATGAAGCAGGCTGTGCTGTTAGATATGTTTTATTCATATTTGTCTTTATATAATGCAATTGTTTTACAAATATTCACACACACACACACCCACACATACGCCCACCCACACCCACACACCCACACACCCACACACACACACACACCCGCACACACAGGCACACACACCCACCCACACACACACACCCACCCACACACACACCCACACACACACGCACACACGCACAAAGACACGCTCACATGCACACATGCATAGAGACACACATGCACTCACACACACACACACACACACATGCACACACACCCACCCAGACACACACACTCACCCACACGCACACACACACAGGCACACACACCCACCCACACACACACACACACCCACACACACACACACACACACACACACACACACACCCACACACGCACAAAGACACGCTCACATGCACACATGCATAGAGACACACATGCACTTACACACACGAACACGCACACACACACATGCACACACACCCACCCAGACACACACACTCACCCACACACACACAGGCACACACACCCACCCACACACACACACCCACCCACACGCACACACACACACCCACACACACGCACACACGCACAAAGACACGCTCACATGCACACATGCATAGAGACACACATGCACTCACACACACGAACACGCACACACACACATGCACACACACCCACCCAGACACACACACTCACCCACACACACACAGGCACACACACCCACCCACACACACACACTCACCCACACGCACACACACACATGCACACACACCCACACACACACAAGCTCACATGCACACATGCATAGAGACACACATGCACTCACACACACTCACACGCACACAGACGAACACACACATGCACAGGCACACACACACATACACACACGTACAAACACACACACGTGCGCACACATGCATAGAGACACACATGCACACACACACGCGCACACACACACAGGCACACACACACGTACACACACACAGGCACGCTCACACACACACACACGCACACATGCATAGAGACACACCTGCACTCACACACACACACACACACACACACACATTTCCTGTTTTCCTCCAGCATGCCCTTACATCTGTGTATATTTGGAATGCTGTAACAACGCTGCAGATGCAGAGCTCCTCTACTATACACTACTAGTCTAGACATAGTACTTTAGACATCCTCAACTAAATGGATGTATTTGGCTGTCTTGAAGACCCTGCAGGCTTACTGTTAACAGTTCCAACTGCTGAGATGTCTGAACAAGTAAATAACCTAATATCCTGATATACCACATATACACTTGCAGTATCACTGTATTATATTTTTGCCATATCCCCACCTCTAATTTATATTTAGTTGCATTTGTAGTTCTAGTTATACTTTCAATTTAGTAAATATTCCTGATGGACAGACTAAAGAACAAGACTTGGAACAAATCTTGGTATATAAGTCTCACATGCAAGTTAAGAAAGCCTTAAAACACCTGTAAAGTTCCATATTGACGGCTTTTAAGGTGGACTGTATAATTCCATGAGTGCTCTTTTATAGTTTGATGTCTTTACTTTCATTCTAAAGTAAATCATTAAGCTACAGGTAAGGTAACCCTCTATGAGTAGCCATGTCTAAATTTTTGATTGGTAGTGTACACACACACATCTACTAAAAACCTTCAGCCACAAAACTGCTGTTAAAAACCTTCATCTAACTGTCTACATGAATAAGCCGCTTAAGTAATCACAGAACAGATAGGAAGAAGGAATGAACTCAGCTTTGCCTGCATGTGAACTGAAAATGACCCTATAGCCGGATGAACTCTGGTTGAACCCAGCCTTCACCTTCCTCCCCTGGGTCTGGCTAAGGAATAACTGACCGTACCTGCCGGTACAGCGAGTCCTTGGTTGCCAGCTCGTTCTCCAGCTTGTCGTTCAGGTCGTGGATTGATGTGGTTTCTCGCTGGGCAGCCAGGTAACGCTTCTCCAGTGTTGTGATGCGCTCCTCCATGTCCTCCTTCTGTGCCATCGCCTGTCGAACAGGCATATAGTAAGAGGAAAAACAAGCAATAATAACAGAGCAGTGCTTTAAATATTAAAATATATACACCAACGGACAAACCTGTCAAAAGTAATAATTCATCTAAATTTATTGAAAATCACCTAGTGAAAACCAGACATTGCTTTTGAATTGTGGTTCAACAGGATAATTTAAAACAGAAACTAATGGAACTGGCCAGAACAAAATTGATGGTACCCTTAATGATGATACCTAAGTTTCCTTCTTTAATCTCCTGAGACAACTCCTTAGCTTTCTGTGCTCCATGTTTAATGTGGTACACATCATACTACTAAACAGCACAGTGGCTACTTCACACCCTTTAATAGACAGACTGACTAATTACTAGTTTAAAGACACCTGTGATGCAAATTACAGGACCTTAGTTTAGCATGTCTTTTCTAAATGTACCACAATTTTTTGTCCATGCAATGTCTGAGTTTCATTAGCTGATTTTCAGTCATCTTTTATTCATCATTACTTTTGCCAGTTTCAAGTGTCATCATCCAGGGTTTTCTTTCTTTAGAAATAAGTATTTTACAAAATACAAGAACAGAACAAAAGTACAGACGTGTAACAACAATTTTGTCCGTGTGTATATATGATCTTCATTTTGACTGGCTTACCTGTATTGTGCCTTATTCAAAAAACAAATGCTGACTGAGCGGTCAGAGCGAAACTACTATAGGTTGACGGATGTATGTAAATTTAACAGCTTTAGAAACATCATTAAAAAAAATTTAATAAAAAATGTCTGCCACTGCACCTTAGTTTCCAGAGACGAACTACAGAGTTACAGAATATTAAATAGTCTTGCAAAAGAGCAGACAAGAAAACAGGTGGCTGCTAGAGATTGCAAATGCCAGTCATCCAATAAATCCACTAGTCTCGCTGTGAGCTGCAGTGCCACAGAGCTTGGTTATGGAATACAGCAGCAGAAAATAGGGTAGTGAACAGCCAACACTCCAGAAAACTGCTAAATGGAAAGCCCAGAGTGCTTTATTAGTGCAAATACTACCTGAGCTGTGCAAAAGAACTTTGATACAGATTCTGGGTAGGCTTTAAAACCTGCAATCTTGAGTAGAAAGGTCCTGGCCTTTCAAAATGACTTATCACAAAGCATTTAGCACAATGTATCCACAATGAAAACAGCCGTGTGGTTTTTTTACCCCCCCCCCCCCCCCACCCTCAAATGTCTGTGCATTAACTTTGTGTTTATTTCTTTTCTTTTTTTATAACAAATTGATTATCTGTGAAGCTGCTTTGAGACAAGGCTGGTTGTAAAAAGCACTATACAAATAAACATAGATTGATTGATTGATTGATATGGTTGAAGTGACTGTGAGATGATTTCTGCACACAGGTTGGACATTTAATGCTAACTGCATACCTACAAAAGCCTCGTAGCTGCTTAGCAAAACTAGAGAAGCAAACTCTAGATGGCACACATGTCTTGGCACATTTAAAGGCAGTTCAACAGAGCTCTCTGTTTGGTCACCCCCCACCCCCTATTCCTCTTTGCTGTCCAACACCATGGATCGAGGCTATGCTCTGTCTGTGTGGATCACGCTCACCTCGCGAATGTCTCTCTGGTGTTTGGTGTTCAGCTCTTCGCTCTTCAGCAGGTCCTTCCGGACACCAGCCAATTCACCTTCGAGCTCGGCCACACGGCCATTCAGGGTGTTAGCCCGCTCACGACTCATGGCTAGCTCTTTGTTGGCCTTGTCTAGCAGCTCCTGCAGCTCCAGAGAGCGACTGGCCTCGTCATGGACATCTATGGAGCCGTTGGGCAGTCTCTGTTGGATGTATAAAGGTAAAATCTATTAGTGAAATATCAGGTAAGGATTATTGCTTTGAATGTCTGTTAGGTCTGTAGGAGATATGTTACATGGAGATACGGTACATGACCAAAAGTATCTGGACACTTAATTATTGAGTTTATGTGTTTCGGTCACATCCACTACTAACAGGTGTACAAAAGCAAGCACTTTGCCCTAGACATAGAAAAGAGCAACAACAGCTCAGCCATATAGCAGCAGACCAAATGCACACGGCTGTAGTGGTAAAAATTGCCTATACAGAACTGAACCGTAATAGTCAATTGCATTTAGTCAACTGATCGACTGAGGGTGTTTCAACACTTGAGACACTTCAGGACCTGAAGCAGACTCAAACCACTGAGTCATGGTTTTCTGCATGTATGAACATCTTAAACAAACTCAGACCCCACTAAATAACAGCTGCTATTTGATTTGGCATGGACAAGTTTCTAGATGTAGGCAACGTCAATGTTCAGCCACTGTTGCATTAAAAATTGTACAGTTCAGCCAGATTCGGTGGATGCCTTCCCTGCCACAATTGTGAGTAGAGTTTTGTGTAGTCTAGGGTTTTTTGCGACTGCATGTAGATGCGTATAATCATGTGCGTCCATACACTTGCAAATTCAGCTGTTCCTTTACACTATGATCTTTGGCACACCCAAATGCAGTTTCTCCTTTTAGCCAATCATTAACATCTGCTTTGAACCCATTTCCCACACATGGAATGAGACATTCACTGCACTGTACCACCTCCTCTCAGTCTATGAATCCCACCACTCACATCACAGGTATTTATAGCTCAGGTATTTATCATCCTTGTGCAGCACCATCTGCAGGAGCCTGATGTCACTGCCACTACCAACATGCAAGGTGACTCATTTTGTGTCCGCTGAGCTTATGCGGGGTTTTGAGCGTAAAAGCACCACACACAATAGGACTTGTTGAGCCCTTAGATCTAAAAAAACATTTCAGCTGCGCTGGTCAGTGGAAAGAGAGTATTTGTTTGGAAGTCAAGCAGCTTGAACATTGTTCCTATTGGATTCAAACACATTTCCCACAGCCATATGTGCTAATGCGGTAGGTGAAGTCTCTAAGGGACTGTGTTAGGATAGGAAGCGCATGGATTCACATCAACAATGAGCTCTGCTGTAACATACAGCACTGCTGATAGGGGATTCTTTAGCACTCAGCACTGTAGAGGGCAAGTACAGAGCAAGGGAGAGAGGAAAGCTCTGATATTTAGTCTGCAGGACAGGTCACCTCTGCTCTGTGCGCAAGAATTTCAGGTGCTGGCAAGATATACACCCCAGGGAACCAGGTGTGTGTATATGTGTGTGTGTTTGTACATTTTCAGAGCAAAATGTCCCGACTTTGTACTTAAGCCAAAACAACCAGCAAATAATGATTTTGTGAAGGTGATATTGTTACATAATGACAGTTCTTTGATTAGAACCTATAGGACAATGTCTTTCGTGTTGAGATTACACTTAGAAAATTGATTATTACATTAACATCTATAATAACTACATAGTTATTACCAGTAACCAGTAGTTATTTTTTCATTTGTTTTATTTTGTTTTTTTACTAACCAAGAAATATCTGGATTAGCAGATATAAACTGTGATTTCCTTATAATATTATTAGTTCTAAAAGTATGTTTCATGTACATTCTAAATCTCAAATACAGAGATAATAGCTGTGCAATTACTGAGTTCATCAACAATGCAAAAACAAGTTATGTCCAGGATTCCAGGATAAATCACACATGACATGTCCCAGGGCATGACAAGATATCCAATAAAGAAATCACTTAGTTGAAATCGTAATTGCCCCCTTAGTTGCTCATGTGACAAATATTAAATATTAAAAAATATTATGGACCATTCTACTGAAGGACTTCCTATAAAATAGAAAAAAAAAAAACATCTTTAGATGCTCTCATTAAAAAAGTAGTACATTTCAGACAGATATAGGCAATATTTACTGAGCTACACACACAGAAGTAGTGACTCAGACATCATGTTTCGGACCACCAGTTTGGCATCAGACCACCATGTTTGCTGATGCAACATACATACATCACAGCATGGAGTTTAGAGGTTCCTAATGGAGTACTGTGATAATACATTCAATACAGCTTTAATATTCTCACACAGTTCCTTAAGATGTTGTGGTTGGGGAGGAGGTACAATGACACCAGGCCTTGTTGATATGATGTGATGTGTTGATGTGTGACGTGAAAACAAACAGTTCATCTTGGCTCAACCACGGTGCCACAACACACAGATTTGGTGATTGTCATGCGAGACATGTCACTGAATATAACCCTTCAAGATTGCATGCGCGGCCACATGTGAGACTTGAGCCAAATCAGTCCTACCCACCAAGTTTATGTATCTATGTATAATACTACAAGAATTTAACTGTGCAATTTTACTCTTTTTAAAAGATATTTGTGTTTTTCTAAATGGAAACAAACTAAAATGAAAAAATGCCGTCCAGCCTAAACAGTTTCAGTTTCTGGTTGGAGCCCTTTCTTAGCCACATCCCGCATTTTAGAGCAGAAAGTGCCTACATAAGTAATTAGATCATATTATTTTGAACAAAATATCTGAAATTCAGACCAAACTCTAACATTAAGAATTCTCGCTCCTAAAAAACCCATGCTTTTCCAATTAAGTAATTCTGAAATGTATGTTTTAATAAGAAACATAACTATTAAATTTGTATAACTGTTCAAAGCTGGGTTTGTTAGTCTGGCTAGCATGATAATCATATATAACCTGTGTAGGATATCAGCGTTTTGTAGTTTGTGTGTATACAAGTGTGTATAAGTTTACCAAGTGGGAACAGCTGCATTACCAGAACAGAACCTAAAAGTTTACGCATTTAAGACAGGACGTCCCTGGGGGAATGTTGCCATCAGGGTTCTACAGATTATAGGTCAAACATCATTTGGAGTAGAGTTGAGCATCTGGTAAAACTGGACAAGGACACATCCTCTTTGTACATTGAGGGGCTGGTGAAATGGTGTGTAAAAACCCTGTGACAGATACTTTTCTTTGAATTGAACTGGACAAGAGCTGTGAGTGACCTGCAATTGCCTTGAAATAAACTACTCCAACATCTCCAGCCTTCAGTCTCCTGATTCTACCCGTCGGTGCGGAAGCAAGAAAAAAAAACTAGACCCATTTACAAAACCAGCTCTCCGTGTCTATGTGCATGTGTGTGTGTGTGTGCGTGTGTGTGAGTATGGTTTGTCAGTGTATATGTTGAAGAAACAGCAGGATATCCATTTTCCTCTATAGGTCCCTGTGCACTCTTCTTGCTGAAAGATGCTGAACTCTCAGGGCGCTTCAGTTACTCATCCGATGCTGCAGTCTGCTTTTAATGATCTTGACCTACAAAAAGGGTGTATGTGTGTTTGTGTTGCAGTGTGTGTACGTGCGGATCTCTGATGTGGGTAGGCGGATGTTTTGATGCACCTCTCTCTCTAAAACGGAATTAATTTGTGGGTGTTAATTAAATAAACTTTCAGAGGGAAGTCTGGATTCTAGACCTCAGCGGGTGGCCTGACTAAATCAGCCTTTTTAAACTTTCCCCATCTCTACCCTGCATACTTTCTTCTACTCTCATCGCCCCACAGCACTCCCATATTTGCTAATGCCTAACTCTCAATTAGCTCTCTGACACAAACATGTATTGAAAGTAAACGCTGAAGAATCCTAAGAATCCGGATAAATCTATTCTGTTCTGATTGGCTGAGCCACTTTCAAGGCCATTGTAAAATACTCTATATACTATTTATAATAAATATATATTAATGTTATGTTAATGTTAAGGGCTTATATTAACATAGGGCTGACCAATAACATCCCCTTACCTAAAGTCTGTAAAGAGAGCTTATGTGTGTTCACTAGATGTTATATACAGTTATAAAATTATATTCATTTTGAAGAACATTTCTTAGAGTTTAAGCCTCACTGTGAATCTTTACCAAGCATTATATGAATGATCACATCATTTGTTAATAGACTTTATGATGATTGTCTTACCAATAATGTTAGATATACATATATCTATAATACATAATGTTACAAAGGCTTATATCATGTATTATATTAGCATTGTGAATAATTTATAGATCTTTATGAATGCACTTATAGTGCATTATGGATATCGAATTCATTAAAAAGATATTACAGATATTTTAACTATTATTGTTATGCCTAATTAAAACTACAAACAGGCATCCCTAAACCTCAACACTATAAGGACAAGAATATTTATAAATATGTACAAGTATGGAAATTTCCAAACCCCTCCCCTTCCAGTACTGCTGTCAGACACATGTAGCGAATCTTACTTTTAATGGTGCCACCTGATTTGTGCTGCATATGTGTCAGTATTTAATGCCAGTGGTAAACTGTAGCTGGGCCATAACAGACCACACATATTCTTCAATGTTAATTACCAGCGTATTGTGCACTCTTCCCTGCTTGGTTGGCAAGTTGTCCTACATGTGCAGTGAAATCACAAAGCCTTACTGTGTGATTTTCTGCCTCAGTGGCTTTGCTTTGTGTATGACAGCGTAAAAAAGCTGGGCAAAATGTAGGCGTGGTGTCTAATGGCTTTTCTACTATGTGAAATTACTTGAGAACCTTGTAGAAGGTTTCCTTAGATTTAGCTTAAAGTTTTACCTAGAATAAACATGAAGTCAAACTATTAAACAGCACTAAAATGATCCAGTCACCTCAAAACCCGGCCAAAATGGAACAGGAGCATCAACAGCTTTCTTCACTTGCAATGGAGTAGGTAACAAAAACATTCATTTAGTTGGGTGCGTCTAAACTTGTGACTGGAAATGTAGTATTAGAGTGAATACAACAATGAACATAGTTAATTTCTGAACATAGACCAGAAATGTATTTCTTTTCTTTAACAAATTTGTAAGTGAAACAGGCCACAAACAGGAAATGACTTTGGGCAGAGCATAAATCTGAGTGGTCACCCCACATTTTGGAAAAGAAATGTAATGCAACAGCTTGATTGTGTATTTGTTAACATTTAACATTTGATTTATTATTTCCTGACTGCTTTATTTTAATATGTGTTGGATTTACTGTTTCAGGCAAAATGCTAATACGCACGCTGGTCTTTTAGCATCCTCACTGTATGTGCTTTTCTTGCAAAAGTAAGAGACAAAAAAGGAGAGAAAAAAGAATTAAGGGTATACTTCACTATACTTTAGTACTGAACCTAATGAGAAACTGCATCACACAACACTTAATTAAAATATTTATTGATTGTAAAATTTTTTACTAATAGAAATGTTTATTTATGTAAGTATGTGAAACTGCTTTTCTGTTATGTCATAGGAATAATATTATTGTGGCATAAACATTGTTAACCAAACAAGTTTCAAATATGTACAACAACCCAGTCCCGTTTAGCAGCATAGGATTTTAAACTGGAGTCTGAATGTGTGACTGTAATGTAGATCGAATGAGATTTTTCTCAAGGGCTATTAAAGCAATCTCAGACAGGTGAAGCAAAGTCTAATAAAACCATTCACAGTATTAAAAATTAATACAGTGGGCAGTTCATGGAATAATCTTTGACCATTATATTGCTTGCTTGCCTGCTGTTAACAAGTTAACAAGCCTACTGTGATTATTAGCAAACAATACATGAAATGATTGAATATTGACTATTGAATTTATTTAGCGCACAGTTTGCATACTGCCCAACAACCACCTCTTCAAACATAGTAGTGCATAGCCTAATGTGACTTATTGCTTTATATAAGTTGGTAGCACTGAACAGCACTGTAGGGTATTGTTCATAAAGTTACATGACACCTACATGACAGCTGTCATAGCTCTACACGTATGCTTCCAATTCCGGTAAGCATTATTTGTCATAAGTGTTACTTTACCTAACAAACTGGCACATGTATCATTTACAGCAAATGTAAGGTTATGTCCGTTGTCATGCCAACCTTAAATAGGAGTCATGAAGACTACAGTAAAGTGTTACCACTTGTTTTTAGGTTTGGACAGTCTCAAGATTCTGATCTTTAGAACCTTCAGGAACTGCAGTAAACATCAAAGTGAATCTCAGAAACACCAGAACAGTCTCTGCTTTACGCCTGTTGAGCAGCGGCTGTCAGTTTTTGACAGCCTTAAGTGTGGTGAGAGTTTAGATTCCCTGGGGGTCCAGGCCAGAATCCTATCGCTACCCTCCAGGGAAGTTCCTCTCGACCCCCCACGGGAAAGAATTGGGTTGGCACGGGATTGTCTGAACCTAGACTGCTCAGTCTGGGAATGTCCTCTCAGCCGTTTTGGAGTGCTATTAAAATCCAGAGTATTAAATCCCCTCCAGAAGTATCCTAGGCCTGCCTTGATCCTCCTCAAACACAACGTGTCACGTAGCTGTGAAGTGACGTGCTGTTTTTTTCCCACTTGGCAGCGCTGTTGAAATCCACCCTGGTGTCTGGAGATAGGACACTGCAAATGGAGCTAAAACGGGTGCATCACACTCCAGAGGCATGTATGTTGTGATGGAATCTTTGACTCTCTTCTAGGTGCTCAAGCTAAAGGAAAGTCTTTGAGTGCTTTTCTCTTAAAGATGTAAAAGCTCTTTCTTGTAAAGGCATGACCTGAAATGAAATGTAAAAAGCCTATACAGTGGAAGCTTGGAAGCTTGGTTATGCTTAAAGGAGTCCCTTTTTTCATATGTGGAAAGCATAAATTATGAAGAATGCAATATCATCATGGCTTCTAGAGAGGTAGTGTGAGTGGTTCCATTTAAAATTTAGGATTAGGGGTGAGCCAAATCCTATCAACTAGACATTATGAAAGATATGGTTTATAAAAATGGCTCCAATGTAGTCAATCAGCTCAGATAAGCTTGTTTGGCAGTGCAGTAGAGCTGCTCTGAATAAGCATGAGTAGCAGCTGTATGAGAATGAAACTCCTCTGGTTAAATTATATGTATAGTTGATTTTCTAAGCAGACATACATTCAAACATCCTCTACATCAAACACACCTAAATATTTCTACACATTTCAGTCCACAGTCCAGTTCCCTGCTTGGGAATTGAAAATGTCAACATGAAATCTAATGTGTGATCTATGTTTTGCACAGACCATTTTATTAAACAAATGAGCGCCGATTCATTAAAATGCAAAGTTTTTCAACCTAATTTTTTCATGGCAAACTCTTACAGTAGAAGCCAATGGGCAAGACAGCACGTTTGAAATACATGACTACATAATGCAAAATCCAAACTGGGACAGACATGAAAGACACGGTATGATGCTGGTGGTTTTGTGCCTTAAAATAAAAATAAAAATAAACATATACTGCACATACGCGCACCAGGAAGCACTCTCTTTTTTATTGGTCAGGGTATGTGTCGTAGGATCCCAAGGAAAGTGGGCATCCTTTGTCAGGGTGTTGTGCAGGGTCCCAGATGCCACACCACTGTTATCGTTATTAGTATGTCGCAGTCATCCTCGTTCACCTCGTTCCCCAGCTTAAAATGAAGCAAAGTAAAATGGTTGGTGTATCTCAGCGGATAACACCACTACTTCCAGGGAGCCGCCACCACCACATGTGGGAGACTGGGGTTTGAATCCCAGTTTGGGTGACTATGCTGTTCTACACCATTAAGAGTTCTTGGGCAAGACTCCTAACACTTCGTTGGTCTGCGTGTAATATGATTAACCTTGTAAGTCGCTCTGGATAAGAGCGTCAGCCAAATGCCGTACATGTTTTTATATTTTAATGGAAATAACAGCAATATCCACAAACACATTACTGATTTGTCCAAAAGTGCAATATAAAATATATAACAAATGCAATATTCACAAGTACATTTTACCTCTGTAGTACTTCAGTGTACCTAATGTACGTATACTAAGTATATAAGCAACTTATTTGAATATTTTAATCTACTAGAAATGTGCTTTAATATGCAGTTAAGTAAATCGAAATTAATTTTAATGGTGCCTTATAATAGTACAGTTAAGCTCAATTCAGTTTAATATTTTACAATATATACAAACATCATGAACACCACAAACTTCATGAACTCCTGAAGACTGAATGCTTTAGTAATGCTAAATAGTCTTGTTTTATGAGGTGTTGCCTGACCATTCAGGTTTTACCTCACTGTACATAATGAGTACATGAAGACCTGTATGAACATAATGATAACTCATGTTGCTTGATGACGTTTGTACCTCAGTTACTGCATGAATTCATACATTACTCCAGCATTAAGGCATGTACAAGACATGCTTACTTTATGTTTCATATACCCTTATTGTATAATAAGTGTTACTATATTTTGAATTAATAATGATATCTATTTGGCATACTAAATACTTAGGCAGTATAACACAACTTTCAGTACATTAATCATGTGTGTAAGGAAGCATACTAGGTACATTTAAATAATTAAATTAAAGTATACTAAATATACTATACACTATAATAAATAATTAAAGTATACTAAATATACTATATACTATAATAAATAATTAAAGTATATTTAAGTGTGGGTTTTTATCCAGGTCGCGAACTCTGGAAAGATGCCAGCTATGAGAAAACAATGTTTAAATGAGGCAGAACTCATGTGGTCTAATCCCGGCATTACCAATCATCTAAAGAAGAAACCAAACCAGTTTCTTGAAATTTCTTAAAGCAGGGCTAAACAGAACTATAGAGGCACTATAGATTACTATGCATTGTATAGCATAAAACGCTACTCTGTTTCAGTTATGATGTGCCTCCTGACCCCTGTGTCAAAAAATTAATATTAACATACATATTAATGTGTATCATGACACCCCTGGTTGATGTGGCTCAGCGTTTAACACCTCTACTCACCAGAGAGCTACCACCCCATGTGGGAGACGGGGGATTTGAATCCCAGTCTAGGCAGCAAATGCTGAGTTTGTAAGGGTCCGAGCTGTGCCGAGGAAAAAAGCAAAACAAACGAAAAGCAACAAGTGCTTAAAATATTAAATAAATATATAAATAATGTAGCGAGCGTGGGTCACTCTGCGCAAGAGAAAAGGTGCAGAGACCCCCCTTTCTGTTAAATACCCTCCTGTTTGTTTCAGTTCTTTAATAAACATCCCCTTTCGCTTGAGTATGTAGTCTCTGGCATCTCCTTGGTTTGTGTTTCCCGCCATTTCTCCGCGCAGCGTTAGCACTTGGGGTTATCACTACAGAGGTCGGGGGTTCGATCCCCGCCTAGACCACAACACTCAAACACGTTCGCACAAACTGTTCACTCCCCACACACAGTTTCACGTCTCTCTACATCCAGGAAACTCGCATGCTTGCAATTTGAATCTTTACATCGCCGCAAACGGGTTGCCGCCCTGCGCTTGTGTCCACACCCCCAACCGCGCCGTGACAGACCTACACCAATAAGAGTCCTTGGTCAAGACTCCTATCTCTGCACTGGCCTACCTGTAAAACGAATAACCTTGTACGTTGCTCTGGATAATATCATCAGTTAAATGTAATATGGATATAGCAGTTTTGATATTTCTCATGTTGCTTCATTGGAATATGGTGGAAATGTGTGGTAACAGTACAGTGAAATGACTTGCAAGTTGTGGAGAAGAATATTTGTGAGTATATTATATTTTAAGATGCATGTTTAGAGTGTGTCTGAGAAGGCAGAGATTAACTGTTCTGACTGCTGGCCTGATGATGACAAAAAAAAGAGACAATGTTCCATCAACATCCACTGTTGTACTGCTTATCTTTAGTGGCTCTTAAGCTTCACTGGCAGCTTCCGCTACTCATCCGACACAAAATGTGATTTGTTTAGTCTTTGAATAACAAAACATGGTTGTGGTCTATGCCTCTGTGTGTTGTGCTGATAAAATGTTGTGTGACACTACATTCGCCTAACGATCCATAAACTCTTATTTTAAAATTAGTCATGATCTCTGAAAGAGTGAATTACATCTTTACAAACACTTGTAACTAAATAACTTATAATAAGTCTACACACACACACCCAACACACACACACACACATGCGTTTCACACTGATGCTTGCTGACAAAACAATTGGCAAAGAAATTTTATTAAAAATATTAAAATAAAAAAATTAAATGATAGAGCTCAGGTTGGAAACCAGATCCTGCAGATTTTTGGGGTGGAGGTGGAGTGACACCAGGTCTTCTGGCATGGCACTATTGCAGTTTTTTGTGATGCTGAAATGGTGTTAAGGGCAGATGTCGTAACGGTCTACATGCATGCCTCTTCCAATCTGGCTGGCCCTAACAGGATGACAAATGGAGGGCATCTCTGCAATCAAGTCTGTTGGCTCAATCAGGTACAGCGATAAGACCCATCCTTGCTTACGTCACATGCGCAGCCGAGCGTAAATCTTGAATCATTTGCATGTCTCACAATGTCAAATGTACCCACCAAACAGTCTGGGTGCAACTATGTTTAATGATGAGTGTATAGTACATTCATTTACTGTACTAAGAGCACCTGTTAGCTATACAGGCTTCAGCTGGGGCTGTTGCTGAAACTTGTACTACATCTAGCCATCTAGTAATGACAGTTCAATTAAATGAAGACAAACAGTCATGCTGCAGCAGAAAATCATTCAGATAGCCTGTCAATACCCTGACACTTAAAAGCAAAATGGCTTATGATTACAACTCCAAGCAAGGACCACTGCTCAAA
The DNA here is from genome assembly GCA_024036415.1 of Prochilodus magdalenae. Classification (NCBI taxonomy): domain Eukaryota; kingdom Metazoa; phylum Chordata; class Actinopteri; order Characiformes; family Prochilodontidae; genus Prochilodus; species Prochilodus magdalenae. Next base: position 486,996 of record JAMWET010007263.1, read on the forward strand.
TTAGCTACAGTAATATTGACTGGCAATTTAAGTTGAGTCACACTTGCAGAAGCTTGACTCGATTGAGCTCCCCAGAGCTGAGATGAGTCAGAAAAGGGCAAAGTGTACACTTGGAACATAATCAATACTGTTCATCGCATAGTGAAAGCCTAGGAGAACACCATCTGCAGTAAAGGCCCTGGAGCAGAGGGGGTATCCTCTTTGGAACAGTGCAAACAAACAGTGCTGTGAGTAATAATAAAAGCTATTGGATTAGAACTTGGCATAACTTGAGAATGACTTGGCATTTTAGTCTTTCACACAGTGCCACTTAAGAGAGACTGAAGGTCATTCATCCCCCCGCGGCAGGTAATGTGATATTTAGTGAATTTCTATTTTAACTGAAGCATGAAAGAGATACTGTAGATGTAAGTGCTGCCCCTGAACATAAGAATGTAAGGGGGCTACCGAAATAGTTAACACTGTGGTCCCACAGTAAATCATATATAACAATTAGATATTTATAAGGATGATGCTATAATCTGTTTAATCCTAAAGCTTTATTTAAAACAGCAATCAGCGATACATATATCATTTATTGGGTATTTCACATTGGGAGGTAAAAATCATATTACCTAAATAATAGTTGATAGGTTTATCAATACTCAAATACTGATCGTTTTCATTCCATTACAGAAATGCATCTTTAACCTCGCCCCTGCATTTTAGTGCAGGAAGTGAGACTGCATTCCTGTTCTGCATGACCAGCAGTTATAGCAATTAGTCCTTACCCTTATCGACGGCACCCAGGGAGCAGTTGGAGGTTAGGTGCATTGCTCAAGGGCATTTCGGTCATGCCTTGCTAATTCAGGGTCAAACCAGTGACCTTCTGGTCACAAGGCTGGTTCCCCAACCTCCAGTCCACAACCGCCTTCATTTTTACAGTTAAGTACCTTTTTATAAAGCTGTTCAAAGATGTGTTTGCTAGTCATGTACAGGCTAGTTCTTTTTTTTTAAATTTGCTAAATTTGTCACTACTAAACCAGTTCCAGGACAGCAAGTGTCTTTTAGAGAAGGGTTCTATATAGCACCCAAAAGTGCTTTTCTATTGTAACTACAGCAGATTAATACATTCACTGACCGTCAAAACTGCTTATCCCTCTGGGAATGCTGTAGTCTATCCCATCACTTATTGGATGGAAGTCAGGAAATACCCTAGAGAGGCTGGCAGTCCATCACAGGCAGTGGTGAACAGTAGAGTAAAGTAAATGTAATCAGTTTGTGTACTTAAGTAGTTTTCTTGCTGTATATTTACTCCCCTATTAACTCCACCACATTTCAAATATTCCAATATCTTACCTTTTACTCCATTCCATTATGGCCAAACCTGTCCTTCGTTTTGTCTTAAAGCATGAAGCCCACCCACTGATCAGGGTACAGCAGTCACTTTGTATTGAGCTGGTTTTGACATTTTGGAGAGGGCTTGGTTCTAGCTAATTACAACTGTTCTTCAATGTTTGGTGTTTATGATCATTTGAATAGACACCAGTGTCAGAGTAATTAATGACCTTCTAGTAAAAGGCTAATGGACTGAGAGACTAGAGTCTCTTCACCTAGAATGAGCTGATTAGGAGTCATGTTACAGAAATGATAACAGAACATCAGAGCCATAGTAAATCATGCTACTTTTACTCTCCATACTTAAGTACATTTGAAGGCAAATACTTTACTACTTTTACTTAAATTGAGTTTTTTTTTATAGAGGAATTAATTACTAAATAATTATCAAGTATAGATACAAACTATCAAGTATATGGCTTGTGTACTTCGTCCACCACTACAACATCCTTTTCATAAATTTGAAGGCAAAGCACCATTTAAAAATCGAATGGTTGTGTAGAGAAATCATGGTTCTAAATAGAACCACTGCCTCTATTAAAGAACTATTGAAGAACCCTTTTTAAGTAAAGAAGAAATCTTTTTTATATGCACTGTATATCAGGTGGCGTAACAAATGACTACAGCTGATTAATGTTTAAACACGTCTTACCCTCAGATAGCAGTTAATGAGGCTGCTGATGGGAGCTCGAGCCTGAGCAGGCTACAGGATGAGGGGAAACGATGTACTGAGAAACTGTTGTCATAATTCTTTGAAAATGAAACTTTAACCAGTAAACCCGATGTAACGTACAAGTTTACATGTCGAAGCACTTCTGCATTCAACAGTCACTTCTTCAACACTGTTTATTTTTGGTACATGTATTGTACATTGTTTTGGTACATTACTGCAACCCCACAATAAAGTAAATGAAGAATTTTAATAAGGGTGCAGAGTGATGTAGACGATGCATTGAAAAATAAGAACGCTTTTGTCAGCAGAGTTTGTGTCTACAGCGGCAGGTGAGCAGCAACAGCACATCATTAATGCTGATAATTAAACAAACTCATGCTACTCTTTCCTGCATTAAAAACACCTCCATTAAACTTTCCCTTGAGCCAAGTACAAAGAAAAACATGGAGTCACCAGGATCTAAGTATTTGGTTATTTACAGTCAACCCTGACTACCAGAAGATTCAATCTTTTTTCATCACTACGACAGTGTGCAGAAATGCCAAGCAGCCAACACTGAAGCTAGCATTTGTGGTTTTAATGTGTACAATACAGGATTATTTACTAAGAGCATTACAAAGTACCCAAGTATGGAGTGCTGACCTACCAGAAAATGAAACCCAAATATATATCTGTGAACCTGAACCTTTTCTAACAGAGCCTTTTAGTAGGCTCAAAGACTCAATGAGAAACTGATATGCAGGATGCTGGATATAAAACACAGTAGGTAAGTGAGCGGTGTTCTATGAGTATCAACAGATACAACTACATGCTTTAAACCTGAGCATGATGTCCTAAACCACCCAAAGCATTACAGCACAGACAAGTTTACGTTTTAATATAGGCAGGTTTGCTTTCACTTTACATACCTTCCAGGTTGGTTTGGAGCCATCCATTCTGTCCATTGAGTTTCCTTCCGTCTTTCCTTGGCGCACCATGGCAAGCTGTGGAGAGACAAGCAGAAGCATTTCTATTTAATAACAGGCATTCATTTATCATCTAAACTTTTCCTCCAGAAGGCGGAAACCACCCTGGAGAAGTGGCCAGCCCATCACAGGGTAGACACACACATTCATACTCAAAGCTAGAGCACCAGGGGGAACATGCAAACTCCACAAAGAAAAGACACTGATCCTAATAAATAACATATTTTGTAAAGTTTTATATTCTATACAGCCTATTTCCATATCTGCCTATTTAGCCTACAGCAGCTGCTTATTTAATAAGCGCTTTAATCCAAGTTGCATTTCGAACAAGGCACAATACAGGGCAGACTATCAGAACGTGGCAGCCAATTAGTCCCACTGGCTCCCTAACTGCTGTTACAGTCTACTCTCTATGTGAAAGGATGTGATCTGTAGCCAAGATTTACCAACAAGCCACATAGTGCTAGAGTAACAAGTCAAGAAGACATTTCCTTAGCAATATGCAAATAATCCATGATGTGTTGAGGCAACAATCTGATTGGTTCGAATAAAATGATTTTCTCAAATAAAATTCTTTGTAGATAAGGGGGTCTGGGATCCCCGACCTCTGCTCTCTTTTTGTTCCCACTCCCCATAATATCACTCAAAATATACAAGAGAAACATACAACCTTGCGAACTTATCATACTAGTTTACAATACCTACAGTGGGGTGCGAAAGTTTGGGCAGCCTTGTTAATTTTCCTGATTTACCTTAATAAAGCATTGATTGTTTGGATAAAAAAAATTGTGTTAAATATATCATATAGGGGACAAACACAGTGATATATGAGAAGTGAAATTAAGTTTATATGATTTGTGTGCAATAATTGTCTAAACAAAAGTTGGCAGGTGCATAAATTCACAGAAATAATAGCCTCTAAACGCTTCCTATAGCTTCTAATGAGAGTCTGGATTGTGACTGAAGGTGTTTTAGACCATTCTTCTTTACAAAACATCTCTAGTTCAGTAGTAGTTTCCGAGCATGGACAGCTCTCTTTAAGTGACACCACAGATTTTCAATAATATTCAGGTCTGGGGACTGAGATGACCATTCCAGAACGTTGTACTTGTTCCTCTGCATGAATGCATTAGTAGATTTTGAGCAGTGTTTAGGGTCGTTGTCTTGTTGGAAGATCCAAACCAGCTTCAGCTTTGTCACTGATTCCTGGACATTGGTCTCCAGAATCTGCTGATATTGATTGGAATCCATGCGTCCCTCAACTTTAACAAGATTCCCAGTCCCTGTACTGGCCACATAGCCCCACAGCATGATGGAACCACCACCAAATTTTACTGTAGGTAGCAGGTGTTTTTCTTGGAGTGCTGTGTTCTTTTTCCTCCATGCATAACGGCCCTTGTTATGCCCAAATAACACAGCACCTTATTCCAAAATGAAGCTGGCTTGTCCAAATGTGCTTTAGCATACCTCAAGCAGCTCTGTTTGTGCTGTGGGCGGAGAAAAGGGATCCTCTACATCACTCTCCCATACAGCATCTCCTTGTGTAAAGTGCCCGAATAGTTGAACGAAGCACATTGACACCATCAGCAGCAAGATCATGTTGTAGGTCTTTGGTGCTGGTCTGTGGGTTGACTCTGACTGTTTTCAACATCCTTTGCTTCTGTTTATTCCAGATTTTTCTTGGTCTGCCACTTCGAGCCTTGACTTGAACTGTGCCTGTGGTCTTCCATTTTCTCACAGTGTTTCTCACAGTGGAGACTGAAAGCTGAAATCTCTGAGAGAGCTTTCTGTATCCTTCCCCTAAACCATGACGGTGAACAATCTTTGTTTTCAGGTCATTTGAAAGTTGTTTTGAGATTCCCATGCTGCGACTCTTCAGAGAAGATGCAAAGAGGAGAAAAACTTACAATTGCCCCCCTTAAATACCCTTTCTCATAATTGGAGTCACCTGTGTATGGAGGTCAAGGGTCACTGAACTTACCAAACCAAATTTGAGTTCCAATAATTAGTTCTAAAGGTTTTGAAATCAATAAAATGACAACAGTGCCCAAATTTATGCACCTGCCTACTTTTGTTTAACCAATTATTGCACACTTTCTGTAAATCATATAAACTTCATTTCACTTCTCAAATATCACTGTGTTTGTCCCCTATATGATATATTTAACAGGAATATATCAGGAAAATTAACAACGCTGCCCAAACTTTCGCACCCCACTGTATATAGTACACATTGTACATATTCTTGTCAGAAGAGCATCAACTAAAGTCACCTCGAGCACACCCACAAGAAACAAACTGTTGAGGCAACATTAGCAACTTGTGGCCTTCTAGTGTCAATGGACAGGATGTGTTGGGTCTATCATCCAGACCTGGATCTCTGGCAATTCCACAGCCATTCATGGTTGGGGGAAGATATAACTGGGCTCTCTGGGAGGGCAGCACTCACAATGCTAAGACAATGCTAGCTAGCATTGGAGGTGCCAATGTTACAGAATTGGAAATTAGTGCTGTCTGAGTACTTTGAGCTGTAAGTATGATTACTAGACTCACTTATCTCGGAGAAAGCTCAGAGAAAGCATGTGCTTGGCCAATCTGAGGAGGACAAGCTCCATTGCAAAGTTTTTGGCATGGGTGTGTGCTCAAGGACATTAAATACAACAGGAAGTACCATAGACGCTTTTTGGGCCCTTTTAAAAACTGTTGTAGCTCTCAGACCTAAATAAAGAATTCTAATGTGTGAAAGTATCCATACGGGGGCACTCATCCACTTCTGTTTCTCCTTCATTGCTGCATGCTATGAAGATATGCTTCTTTTCTGTGATGGCAGGATTTAAAAGCCTTTCAATGGCTGAGAAACACTTAAATTGGGCCCTGCCTCAGTGGGAGATAAGATTATAAAGAATTACCCATTTTGAGGAATTAAACTTATCATTGCGCTTAAAAGCGCCATGTTATTAAGGTATTAATAAAACACTGGGAGGCAATTTACATTTGAATCTGCACACACACTGAAGCACAGTGATGGAATGAATGTGAAAGTGGCAAATCGAAAAAGAGGGGAATTAAAATATGCAGATTTACAAGTTGGCATTTGGACAAGGGAGCTCTTCAGAATAACTCACTCAGGACAGAGAACAGGACTGGGAGACAAACAGGCTTTTTTGGGGATTAATTTTACACAAGTAGATTTGGGCATTAAACTTCAATACTTTTATGATATGAGCTAGGGTTACACTGGTACTGATACTGTAGCGGTACCGTGTTGAGGCTGGCACGTATCAATGAGGGGGGTACTGATACCACAACAGTGCTTAACAAGCAGATTGACAAGCAGCAGTAGCAATGCTCCTGGCAAAATCTGTAATGCCAGTATCTAATGAGAAGGCAGTGACAGTGGGTGATTTTATCAGTATGCCACAAATTAACTGGCATGCAAACAGTGCCACACACAGTAATGGTAGTTTGTTACCTGAATGGCTCAGCCAGGCTTCTTTCACTCATCTAATGTGAGTCCAGATTGTTAACAAGGAGGGTAGCGATTATTAGAGAGACATATGTTATCGTCCGCCAGACTCTAATGATAGCCTTTAGCTGTAGTTTAGCATAGCAGCCCCATAAATGGTACATTATCCACACCAATGGTACACCTCGGTCAGGTGCATTAGACAGTGACATGGTCTCCAATATATACTTATTATCTGCTTATGTATCTGGATGTTCTGTTGATGAATCTCCCACTAATAGGGAATTTTGCTGCAGCTTTCATTGTTTTTTTGGAAAATGGCAGCGAGAACAACTTGACAGTAGCACCATGCTCTTTTGCCACTTGTGTCAAGTTCATGGGCCTGGAACATCTGAAAACAACAGTTTTGCCTCAACGCAGGACTACATGCACACAGATCATTACGTAGATTCCCCTAAACACCATCTCAGTGTCACCAAAGACTGCAATGGTGTCATACCAGACTGTTATGAAGTGATTAAGAATAGCAGTGTGTCGGGCCCCGCTTTTGTCTTGGTGAAGATGACCAACAGATCTGTATGTGGAGGCACTGTGGTCAAGGGTTTGTTTTCATGGTTCACATGTCCAGGAGGCCTGGTATTACTCTACCTGCACCCATACCGCAAAATCTACAGGACTGCGTGAGAATATTTAAGATGTATGGGATGGATTATCACAGGACACCATTAGGAACCTCTACAACTTCATGCCGAGACATCTAGCATGTTCAGTTCTCGAACATGGCATTCTCGAAGATGACATAGTTTTAAGACAAATACTTTAATGGTAAATGCAAAGCATATTCACATGATTCCCCTTTTATCTGGGATCTAGCAAGCAGGCCATCATCAGAAGTTCTTGTAAGGTAGCTGATTCGTGCTTCTCCTTGAGACTACCACACATCATTCACTTGATGTCCGACTTCAAGGTGGTGTCCTCCTTTGGTGGTTTTAGAACATCTATAGTCAGGAGCTTCAGGACGGGTTTGACTAATGACACAGTACCATAGCTCTCACCAGACAGCAGATACATAACCTCAGCTGCAGGTTTCAAGGCCGCTTTCACCGACCCAAGGACAGCAATGTCCTGCCAGCTCTGAGGTAGTTGCTGGTAATGCTGGTCATCCAAAATTCTTTTGATAGCTGGGATTTGTCCCATCATGCCAAGCAGTCCTGCACAGAATGATAGCCATACCATCGTATTAGGTCTGAAATTAGCCTACATATATCAAGGAGCTTAATTAACATAATAGCAAAGTTGGCTACATTTAAAAGGATTACTTGTTTAAATATATTTATATATATATATAAATAAGAATCATTACAGCAAGCCAGTACCTGAATGTTATTGCAGGTTGTAATGTCTTATTAACTGTTGTGACGTGCTTTAGTAAGCCAGGCTTGTTGATAAATTTAAATATAGCCTGAACATCGTTAGTGTAAACTATCATCCATACCATACCACTATGAGGCCATGCTTAGGTATTTTAAGCTTCAATGGGCTTCTGCCAGATATTTTCTACTCTACCAGCTCTGAGAACGCTCTGACCAAGACATTGTCTGAGTCGAGTGGTCCTTTACACTTGCCATTACGTTTGTCAATGCCAGTTGTAAATTGTGACCAAAACAGTTCAGTCATTGCCAGTTCAATTTGTTTACTGCTGCTACAATGTTTGCCCAGTTGTCTGAGGTGATACAGGCCAGCTTCTTTTTATCCAGAGACCACATATCGAATGTATGGTAGAGAGTTTCCCAAATATTTTCAGACGTTCGGTTCTGGCATGTAAACGTTGTTTTAAGGCAATGTGATTTAAGAGCCCCGGTCATGAAAGTGAAAGTCCAGTCCAGTTGTAGAAATAGATGCCATTCTTGAGCTCGCTTCTAACCAGTGCCTTTATTGTGCGGTACATCGTCAGAACAGCCGCCAGAGAAGTATGCCTTGCTGGCCAGTTTGTATTGCTTGTTGAGTCTTTGAAGCATTGACTTGAATACTTTCGCAGCTGTTTTATGTTTATTTATGTGCATATTTGTAATAATATTTATAACAATGTAATATTTGAAGCACTGTAGATACAAAATGTTATAATGAAGCCAAATTCTGCAGGTCAGTAGAGCATGATGGACAGCGCGTCTTGCCCTCAGGAAATCACCAGCTGTCTTCTCTGTGGTTTCCATGTTATTAGTCATTAACTCTTGATCAGTGACTACTATACAGTATATTGTATATATATAATCTATAATCAATATAAAAGTATATTCCAGGTGTCTATAAAATGTACTAATATAAAATGAAAACAATTTCCAGATTGTTGACACAAGCTGTGGGATAAGGGGCGCTGGCTATATCATCAACGTGGTAGCCATTTTGAATGGCTCCATCTTGGATTCGAATTCAGTTTTAAAATTATAAGCTGTGTGACACAACTGGTAGTGGCCTTTACCAGGAAAACAGTGGTGTGGTTCATATTAATGTAACTGACCTGATCTCATGTTTAAACAATCATGTTAAAAAGCTTTTTTATGTAAAACCAGAATATCTGTCTAAATACGCAATCAATAATTCTGCTTTTAAAATACAGGGTTTGGACAATGAAACTGAAACACCTGTCATTTTAGTGTGGGAGGTCTCATGGCTAAATTGGACCAGCCTGGTGGCCAATCTTCATTAATTGCCCATTGCACCAGTAAGAGCAGAGTGTGAAGGTTCAGTTAGCAGGTAAGAGCACAGTTCTGCTCAAAATACTGCAATGCACACAACATTATGGGGGACATACCAGAGTTCAAAAGAGGACAAATTGTTGGTGCACGTCTTGCTGGCGCATCTGTGACCAAGACAGCAAGTCTTTGTGATGTATCAAGAGCCACGGTATCCAGGGTAATGTCAGCATACCACCAAGAAGGACGAACCTCCACCAGCATCACGTAGTGACCTGGCCACTATCCTGCAAGAAGAATGGCTTAAAATCCCTCTGACCACTGTGCAGGACGCAGTATATGTCATTCCCAAGATGAACTGACGCTGTACTGGCCGCAAAAGGAGGCCCTACACCATACTAATAAATGATTGTGGTCTAAAAAAAACAGGTGTTTCAGTCCAACCCCTGTAAGCAACATTCAGTATTTTCAGAGATAGAAATCCAAAGAATTTAAATCTGAAGAATGCGGTGGCCTCACAATTGGGCCTCTATGACCAATCTACTTTTAGGAAAAGCTGTACACCAAGTGCCTGACAATGTGTCTGTAATGAGGTGCAGTGTTGGTATCAATCCAATTTCCTCAAATTACCCCAGAGTGCCCAAACTGAAGTGCTGTAACCCCCGATGCTCACTTCAGATTTAAGATTAGAATTAAATGGATCTTATCAAACAAGCAGTGGAAATAAACTCCCAGTGAATACCAGCTATAGCAAAATCATTTTACTGAACAAACACCCAAGAGAACAGCAATCGTTCCTCCCTGTAAGAAGTACCCTCCATTTACTTCTTTTAATTCTCCTTCTAATCAGGCCATCACTACATATATTCATCATCAAAAGAACAGTTGCATCTAGAAGCAAGTGTCATACTGCAATGCTATTAGGAAGGAATATAAAAGTAACCAGGAACAATAAATGATGATATATTTAGACTGATATGGGTAATATTTATTGAGCACATACAGAAGTAGTGTATATGTAATGATATGGCATCTGGCTGCCATATTTGATAACATGTGCGATGTGTTAATCCATCTCATGAAGCTTGAATACTCACAGTTCCTGCAGGTTTTGAGGTAGGGGTGAAGGTAGAGTGACAGCAAGCTGTTTATCTTGGTGCTGACCACGGTGCCCCCCCACACGAATTCCTTGGTTCACTCCACCAAGACAAAATCAGGACTTGTCACTGAAGATGACCCGCAGGCATTCTGAATTACTCCATGACAGTCGGCCATGACACCACTGTATGGTGTGGTGTGTGGTGTTAGGGGCAGTCATTGCAACAGCATGCATGTAGTCCTGCGTCATGCAGTCGTGCTGGCACTGACAGGCTGACTCGTGGAGGCCTTCACTGCTTGCTGAATGCTTGGATCACTCCATCCATATCAGACAATTTGTTGGTTTTCTCTTTACGTGGCTCGTGTAGGTCTCCCAAATCCTTCTATCCATTGCTGTCCACTGCATGCTACGCAAGTATCAGCCCAACTGGTATTATGCGCAATACCTTGATTTCAGCTTGACAAAGCCCTACGATGTGTTGCCCCTCCAACCCTTTCAAACTGTTCTCCAAGCCATACTTCCCTTGCAAAGGATGCTACAACAGCACGAGTTCAGAATGTAAAGGATGTGCAACAGGACAATCTCACATAGTCGGTCAGGTACAGCGATAAGGCCCATCATTGTTTGCGTCACTTGCACAGCAGAGTGTAAAATCTGAATCATTCACATGTCTCATGATGTCAAACATATCCACAAAGTTTCATTCCTGACTGTTGATTGCCTCTGGAAGCAACTTTTTTTGATGATGATTGTATGTCATAGATTACAGTGGTCCTGTTTTAACTCTATAACAGCGGTTAAACATGAAACAGAGGTGTCATTGCCCAGTACCAGGCTTTATTATTACATTACTGTGAGATTCAAACATGACTACTATTACTGGAGGAGCTCAAAGTTTGACAAATTACAGAACGCAATGCGCTCGGGAATTAGTACAGGACACTGCAGATTCAAACTAATTCAGATTAATCTATTGGTAGCTCCTCAAATTACAGCACCCTCCCAGGTAAAACCAATCCAGGGCTTTAGGGACTTTAGATTCTTATTAAATCAGTAATTTGAATGTAATTATTAGAAAATAACAGGTATGAATATAAATAACCACATTACTGTGTTTTGCACTGGATTACCACTAACATTATACTGTATATGATTCAAGAAGCAGTGGCATTCGCTTGAACTATGCTGCATGCCATGAATCGATGCTGAACGTATGCATCCAGGTAAAGAAAACATTCACAAAAATTTGAGAAAATAACGCTTTTGACCTTTCACAAGCACAAATAACAGCTGTGATACAATGTGACATGGACCGTACAAGTGGACTCCGTCCCTGGTACAATTCTGAGGAGAGTTTCCTGTTGACTGGTATTTTTGCCAGTGCTGGTAGACCTGTATAACTGTACGCTTCCATACACCTGCAACTTCAGCTACTTCCTTCACACTGTGGTCTTTGGCATGCCCAAATGCAGTCACTTCTTTTAGACACTCATTAATATCTGTTTTGAGAGCCATTTTACACATATCAAACGAGAAAACTTACTGCACTCCACCACCTCTTCTCAAACTATGAATCCCATCACGCACCTTACGGGTATTTAATCCCCCGATTCTCCTCATGCTTCACTATCTGCAGGAGCCTGAAGTTACAACCACCTTAAATGTCACATGTAGGTGACAATTTTTTTTTGCCCAGTGAGCTTATATGCTCATTTTTGGCTGTAGGGATGAGCTTAAGCCTATAACACTGTCCTGCCAGCACTCTGAACCTTGGCATGGAAAGAAAAATGAATGCATAAGCAAATTCCACACACTCGTCTCTGCCTATCACATGTTGCGATGAAGCTGGAAAGGTGAAGGCCAGGACATTCTCCCTCTAAGACGGGTGAAGCACTACCATTTCTGCTCCTAGTGCAATGTCACTGGACAGCCTAACATGCTTGGAGGAGAGTGCTAACTGTCAATTCTGTTAACTTGCATTACACTGAGTGATGTGTTGAGGGGGATGAGGCTAGAAAACAACCCACCCAGAGACAGCGAGGCCTCTTAAGCTTGCTTGGACTCCTGGCTACAGATAGCAACACTGCAAGTAACTCTGCCCTTAAGAGAGGATGAGGGGTGGAGAGACAGCGACAGAGGCAAAGAGAGAGATGGAGGAAACCTGTATTTATGGAGAGTGCTCTGACACACATGACCTCCGTGTGTGCTCCTGCTGCCTCACAGCAGTAATCTGTGTGAGCAGCTCTAGCATGCGCGTGTGTGTTTTGCTGAGAGGGCATTACCTCAACCTCCAGCTCCAGCACCGCTCCAAGATGTGAGAGCTTCTCACACACACACATGCTCTCCTTAAGAGCACCTGCGCTACAAGCAGATGTAAGCGAAACAGCAACACATTCAATAAGCTTTTTAATATACGCTCACTTTATTAGCAACGCCTACCTTGTATTTCTTTATGAGGACCCACTCGCCTCAAAGGCCCACTACATCGGGGCACAATAACAAGCCGGGACTCCATTCAAACGTTTTGCAGAACTCAGGTAAATTTATGAAGTCTGTAAAAGCTTTGTTAGCTCTCAGTAGAGCAGCTCTGGCAGCCTTCAGCTGTACATGGCTGTAGTCCTAACAGTTCAGTGATGCTGGGCCATACAGGCGTTGGGTTATTTGAAATTGGAGAAGTAAAAATCCCACTCATTGCTTTCAAACCTTCTTCCAAAGCCACTCCCCCAAAACACAGGACTGTGCACACCTTGACTAGCCTTGGAGGTACACCACACTTGTGGGGCATGAAGACTGCTGTGTCATACACAATAGCCAAGCTACTGGCTACATTTAACAACTGTTTCTTTTTGATAGACAAAGTCATGAAAATGAACAACTGAAGAGACAGGCATACAGTCTAAACTGTCACAGGATGTCAACATCGATACAAGGTCTTGTGGGTTTGGATGGCTACAACTTCCAGAAACAGGTTGAGGGCTACTGGAGCCAACACACAACCTTGTTTTACTCTGGCCTAAACAGCAATGATGTGTCACACACTGTCATGTGGCACTGTATGGCATCACAAAACTGCTGGAAGACGTTTAGGGAATTTGGTGGCACTCCAAAATGCTGATCTAGAGAGCATGGTGATTGATGGTGTCAAATGCCTTAGCCAGGGCAATGAAAGCAACCTCATCTGGGATATGCTAGGTGGTAGGAACAGCACGACTCAGGATAAGACTTTATCTGCTGGAGACCAAGCACATACTATAACTGTTTCCACAGCTGGCCTGGTCACCCTTTCTCAAGTAATGAGACATTGTATTTTCAGTCTTGAGAAATGATTTTATGATTTATCCCATATTATGAAACCAAGACTGCCAAAAGAGGACAGATACGATTCTTCGGGGCTTCCGGGTGTAGTTTTTAAATTTCTGACTGTGAAGACTGACATTACCTGAACTGTTGATGTAACTGATTAGCCACCTTTTGTCTTTCGTAGCAATGTTTATGACGTCCAAGACTGAGGAAGACCTTTGTGATCAGCAGATTTAGGAACTACCTGATGAAATGGGCATGTTTTGTCACCTTTGCAGCCTTGTGAGAAAAAAAAAAACACCAAACCATTCCTTAACACTGGAAAGGCTTGAGCTTTATCACGATATATGAGAATGTGTGTCAAGGTCATTTGGAATTTAGGCATATAGCCAGTTATAGTGAGATCAAAAGGCTTTGGTCTTTCTGGTTAAGGTCCAGAGCCTTTGTTCATCCAATTCGCTAAGAAATTGTCCAGGGTGTGCTCTGTGGATCACCAAGGTGGACCTACATGGTAAGTTGTATGTTAATGTTTCTGATATAGTGACCAGGTACTGCATAATTCATGCATTCGTTCGTTCGTTCGTTCGTTCGTTCGTTCGTTCGTTTGTCTTCTAACCTGCTTATTCTTCATGCTGGGTGCTAAATCCTATCCCAGTGTCCATTGAGTGGGAGGCAAGAAACACTGTGGACAGGCCGCCACTCCATTGACTTTTTAAAAAATGAAAATATTCAATCAAATATCAACAAGTATGTGTAAAAATATCCACAACTAAGTGTAAAACTGACTGGGAGTCCACACTGGACCGCACTACAGGTCGATATGCAGCAGGTCTATCTGGACACATAATCTAAGCCCCAGAAGCATGGTCCCGGTTGTTGAATGGCCCGGAGTTAGGGGACAGCATGATAGAAGATGTGATAATGGGATGTTACAGTGTGCTCAGACCTGCTGTGAGCAGAGGACAGAGAGCTGCAGGATGCCTACAGGCCGCTGACACAGCCATCATCACACAGCCACAGCTAAACCTGAACAGCACCAACAGACACCACTGCTTCTGCCCTAGGACACAAAGAGAAACTCAGCTGGCTTCATCAGAGAGTAGGGACGTGTTTAGATTCTTCCACTGAAGGCTTGCGCTTAATCTGCTTATCCCTACATACATGATGTTGTGATAAATGCAACCCAGTTCTGTAAATCAAAGGACATCATAAACATGCAGAGGCCAAAATAAGCAATAACAAAATAAGCCTAATATGAATTTATGACAATTGTAAAACAATCTGTCTGCACCTCATGACTGAGCATAGATATAGATAAATTGAGCCAGATATTAAAGCTGGATTGAAAACATGTTTGTGAGATTCTCAGCATCACATCTATATTCAAAGTTATTCAAGATAAACATTTAGTATCTGTTAGCAAGATATCCTTGCCATGCTTTTGCCAAGACTTTTGTTTTCTGCAGTTTTTTGCCAAATTACTCAACACTAAGTGCTAAAACCCTAGCATTTGAGTACACCAGTCAAATGCCTCTTGCTGGCAAAGTACCAGGCCCTGTTAGGCACTACCAGGCCATGTTAAGCAGCAAAATACATTAGACCTACTGACAATGGGCAGAAGTCTCACCCCCAAGAACTGATACAATATAAAAGGAAACAATTAAAAACACAGTTTTTAAAACTGGAATCCAGAAAATTAATTTAAAAAAATGGGAAAGTGAGAACGAGCCTCATGACAACTGTACAACTTCAGGTTGAACACAGAAACAGATATTAGATCAACAGTATTCAAACGTTTATCTTTGAGAGAGAGAGGAGAACATCAAGCTCCACTCTTGCTTCAGATCCGAAAACATCCACAGGTGTTTCTGTCAACACTTGCACTGACAGAAGACTCGCCGAGTCATATAGGTCTAAAAGGGTGTGCTGTCAAGATGCTGTTACTGAAAAAAAGAAAAAGGCATAAAAGAAGGAAAACTGCAACTAACAAAGAAGCTGCTGATGGTCTCAGAACATCAAACCGGACCTCAACATCATTGTACGTGTTTACGATTACTTCATAGTCATAAGCAGTGATACCAACTTATAAAGACTAAGAACTGCAGGTTCCTTTGAAAAGCAAGTGCTGACACTAAACATTAAGGAATTTGATAGAATTTGTAGCTGTTACAAAGTAATTTTCTGAGAAATCATATCATATCATAACCGATCAGCCATAACATGATTATATCACGTTTATCCCAGTGTGTCATGTCACATTTAGACAGGTGAGGGGAAGTTTCAGATGTTTAGTTGCTTGCGGTATTTAAATGCTAAAGATTAGAATAGCTCTGTTAATCCAAATATGCTTTATATAACAGTAATATAAATGTTTTAATAGAAGCTATGATATATACGGATGTACACATTTCCATATGCATTTTGGGGAGCCTGCATTCTGTCTACACTCATTAGCAATTTAATCAGCTCCACCTACCATATAGATTTCTACCTTATAGTTCTACAGTTACAAACTGCAGTCCATCTATACCTCTGCATTCTCTGCATACCCCTTTCACTCTGTTTTTCAATGGTCAGGACCCCCACAGGACCACCAAAGAGCAGGTATTTCAATGGCCAGGACCCCCACAGGACCACCGCAGAGCAGGTATTATTTGGGTGTTGGATCATTCTCAACACTGCAATTACACTGATGTGGTGGTGGTGGGTTAGTGTGTGTTGTGCCTGTGTGAGTGGATCAGACACAGCAACCAGCAATGTCTATTAAACAGTGTCTTGTGGGCATCATCCTTTGACCACTGATAAAGGACTAGAGAATGACCAACACAAACTCAGCAGCAGATAAGCGATTGTCTCTGACTGTACAGTTACAAGGTGAAGCAGCAAGGTAGTAGTGTCTAATAGAGTGGACAGTAAGTGGACACAGTGTTTAAACACTCCAGCAGCACTGCTGTGTCTGATCCACTCACACCAGCACAACACACTGTCAGTGTAGTCGGTGTAGAGGAAGTGTGTAAGAGTGTAAAAACCTGGAGGTGCTTTTAGGTTACGGCTGATTGGTGCATGTTTTCTGTTTTTCCTGACGCTGAAAAATAATTCAAATTGAAATTAAAATGAAGGGCCATTAGGACAGGAAATGAAATCAATTGTGCATGACCATGAGCATAATGCAACAAGGTGACATGTTTCAGGGTGTAATAAGGTAAAGCATATTTTCTTTGAGATTTTACTTTTGTGCATATTTGCACTGTTTCTGTTAGAATACACACACACACACATGCACGCACACATGCACGCACACATGCACGCACAGTGAACACTGAACGCCTCAGCTGAATTCAGTTGCTGCAGGCTCTGACCCAGATATCCAGTCATATGAATAAATAGACAGTACCATTAAAAAAGAGACCTAAATTCCTAAATGTAAAAAGTTTTGCAATGAATCCTTTTCAAAACTAAGCGTTTCTGCCTGGTGCAGCATGGAGAATACCAGACACTGCACTAAATTACATCTCCTGATGCAGGATGGAGCAGTCATCCGCTTACTAACTGCTATACTAACTGCACAGAAAATATTTTTTAGTGGAACAACTGTCTATGAAGGGGGTTTTCAGCTATTAAAGGGCCAAAATTCCACTAACTGAAATCCAAAAAGTTGGTAAACTGCAAGAAAAAGAAGAATCAAAAGAAAATCAGTCATTTATACCTAAACCTACTTTCACTTGTATTTGCATAAAGTACAAAGGAGTGTTAAATAAAAGCTGGTATAGGAGCAGTTAAATATGCCCCAGTGGTGCATTCATGCTTGGGTATAAAAAGAGCATCCAGGAAAGGCCTCATCCTGCATGAGGAAGGATGGCTTGCGTCCCCCCACTTTACCCAAAAAAGCATCAGCATAGATCCAGCCAGTGTACCTCGCTTAGGGGTTGCAGATTTGAGCTACTTCACCCTCTACAGTACAGAAAATCTTCAAATGGGTCTCAGGGTTTTAGGAGTTTCGGGAGGAATCTTTGTGCAATTGTGGCAAATAAAAAAACGCGGTCACCAACTGAATGGGGTCAGCACATGCCTTCACTGACAGGGTTTCAGGAACATATAGTTACATCAAATATTTGCAATGAGGAAAATCTTTGATCTCAAATCTTAATGATTTTAGGTGCCATCCGTTTCAGAGAAAGCCATGCTTATTTTACCATCACAACACAATTGTAATGTGTCTAAACATTTTTGTCTTATGAAGCTCCTCAAAACACAACACGCACAAGCAGACAGTTTATTTAAATTTGGAGTGAGCATATGTGATGGTGCACAGGGCTGAACACACTTTTGTCCCAACAATAAACTATAAAGTTCATTTGGAGTTGCCATAACAATAAATATAAAGTTTATAAGTTAAGATCTGTTTGAGTTTTCAACTTAGTACAGGTCAAAGACACTTTGCAGAGCACTGCTTACTGTTTTTATTAACATTCCACACACTATCCCAACCTTCTGGAATTGGTTTGTGCATATTTCTTGTATTTAATTCTAATATTTTGTTTGTGAATTTTTTGTCAGGTCAAAAACCGTGGCTCCAGATTCAGTGTTACAGAGGACAACTTTTGGTGCACCCCCAATTATTATGATACGATCATGTGGATAACAGAACATCCTTATGGACAATAAGCTGGTACCTCTTGAGTGGTGGCTGTCAGTTGACCTTCTAGTGTAGTCACTCGCTCTAGTGCCACACGCAATCGCTCACGCACCTATCAGGAAGACAACATACAAAAATTACCAATCTGCATTGATTAGGAGTGTCCAGTCTTAGCCCTAAGTGCTGGCGTGGCGGCAGGTTTTCATAGTTAGAAGTGAATTAAACAAGTGGAGTCAGGAAGGCTCCACACCAGCCCTGTGGGTATAAACCTGGACTGAGGTTTTTGGCAGCATTCTGTAAATCTATGACAAGCTTTCTATGAAACAGTTCAATTACCTCATTTACAGTCTGACTTTATTTGCCCGCTAGCATTTATCTACAAATGTACAAATTAATTAAGTCTTGTAAAACAACAGCTTTAGGGTTATGGTTGGGTTAGTACCAGTGTTCTGCTTGGCAACAGGGCGAACAGAGTGTTAGGTTTAGTTTTTGGTTCAAAGTTAAGGCAGATGCTCTACATTTTTATGTTTCATATTTTATAGCTAAATAATATATAGATTTTGTGTGGTTAAATGTACCAAATTATATACTATCCATTTACTATCCATTTTGTTATTACTGTAGCTATTCTACTCTACGTTCAGCTTTTATCCTTTTTAAAACATTAATTGTTATTTGAAATGAATTGAAATATTTAAATACAAACTGCATATGAAATTAAATATTACTGAGTAACCCAACATCTTTTAAAAAACTTCAACTGTCATGATCCTGTCACTGTCCATGAGCTCCTTCTGGTGTAGATTCATTATGACTTCCATGCTAACAGTGCCCTGCTAAGGAAAGCTTGAGTAATTTATTCCAAAGTCAAGCCCAATGTACTTTCCTTAGGTGAAAATGAGTTTGGGAGCTCAGGGAGCCATACAGTACTATATTTTCATAATTTAACTTAATTTAACCTAATTAAAAATAATGGGGCACTAACGCTCTACAGAAAATGCTGCAGATATTAAATCACTGTCTGTGGGACCTGGAGCAGAGACAGTGGGGAGTTTACTCTAGCATTGCCTGATGGCATTTTGAGGCCTCATAATAACACAATGTTTTTATGTGTTTATGGAATTATTTGTTATTATTGGTTACATTTTTCTGATCCTGTTTCCCGTTCAAGGAAACTTCCTGTCTGTCTAAAAATTCCAGTGACCTGTCACTTTAGCTTGACTGTCAAACTAAACTCTCCAGGAAAACTGTCTTTTGGGCTGCACCTCAATTACCGCCTTTTTTACACTTCACCACTGGATTACAATTCAATATCCAACAATCAAAGTAAATTGGATTTTCCTTGATACAGATCCTTTAAAGTTAGGGTTAGGATATGTAACAGGTTAAGAGTTGCAAAAAAAAAAAAAGGATAAATAAATATATCAGGTAACTGGAACTACAGTGGGCTATGCAAACAAAGTGTTATCTCATAAATAGCAAGGTGCAGCAAAACAAAGGTAATAACAAATGTAAGGCTTAGGGTTAATATCAGATGAACTGTTTTCAACTATAGTTAAATGCTGTAGAGAAAAGCACAGGAATAAGCTCATACCTTCTCGTCCAGGGCTTTGTGGTGCTCGAATAAAGACTTCAGAGCCTTCAGCACCTCCACCTCGCTGGAGACTCCGGAGGGTGGAGGAGCCTGCCTCTTTACTACAGTCATCCTCAGAGACCGCTCGTGACGTGACACCAAGCACTCCAAATGCTCCAGGAGGAGCTGCATAGAGCACACACAAAGTGATGCACTGTGAGAATTGGGGGACGTTACCTTTAACCCTTTTAACTCTGGTGCCAGAGGAGGCACATGCGTGTCCAGGTTGGCAGTAGTGAAATGTATCAGCGTATGGAGCCGGAGTTTTCTGCATGTTACAGTCTTTCTATCACTGTATAAAAGATGGAGAAGGCATGAGGTGTTTATTATTGATCCGTTTAAGGAATGAACAAGTGATAGTAAAATGTGATTGGTGCGTGATTTATACTCAAATAGTTTTAAACTTAGCACTGTCATTTTAAATCTGCACTGTCATTTCTTTTTTAACTTTCTGATTTTTATCACGCACTGTCGTGGACCCTACACCTTCTGGATGTGTTTCTCTCTAGCACTGTTTAACATTCTCAGGTGTTAGAATTATGCTTTATTCCGAGGGAGCTGTCATTTGCATGATTGGTCATTGGTCACACAGCAAGAATCCAGTCAGCCCCTAGCAGGCGTAGATATGAATACTTAAGTCTTTGCCTGACACACGTTGTTTGCCGTGGACAATCTCCAATCAAATTCCCCTTGTGCTTCTTACTCACTTTCACTGTGGCCCCTCACATTAAGCAGCCCATAGGGATTTGTCTTCCTGACGACAGCCCATCTCTTCTAGCAGAAAAGGGTAGATTAAATGGCAAGCAGCCATGTTTCTGCATCTGTCTTCAATGTTTAATGCTTCTAAAAGCTGCCTTACAGAAAGTTCTCTCTCACCTACACCTTCTGGAGCCTGTCCCAGCACTCATTAGGCAGAAAGCTGGGAACACCCTGGACAGGCCACCAGTCCATCACAGGACAGATACACATACCCACACTGACATATACACACCTGGGGGCAATGTAGCAACTCCAATTCCACTGACATGAATCAAACCCAGGCCCTTTTTGGGGTAAGGTGACAGTGCTACCCAATGCACCACCATGTTGGCTCTCACACAAAGCTGTTACACAAAATAATTATCAATACAGTACATTGAGAGATGCATGAAACTATCACTATGAAATATTTATAAGATAATGTTTGGCCATAAAACATTCTCCTTAAAATCCAGGTGTGTGCCAGGCCCTGTAAGGACAAATAGGTCTAAAAGGACCCCCCAATTTTATTAGTATTAGCCGCACACATAAGGAGTAGTTTTGGATAGTAAATTAAAAGGGTATTTTTGGTGTATATCTGTAGATATTGTGACTCCTGGTTCCTATTATCACCATTGTACAATGCATCATTTTCTGTCATATCAAAAAGATGTATTTATTAAGAGCTGCTTATTGCTGATGAATATGATTCATGGTTAAAATGGTGGAATATGATGCTAAAATAACAAGACAATAATCCCGTTCTTTAAAAACAAGTCAGGATGGAGGGTTCCACTGAGATCTGCCTCAAAGCACCCACCGGATCAAACTTTGAACATCATACTTCCTCTCTCTCTCTCTCTCTCTCTCTCTCTCTCTCTCTCTCTCTCTCTCTCTCTCGTTCTCTCTCTCTCTCTCTCTCTCTTTCTCTCTCTCTCTCTCTCACATACCCTGGTGTTGTTCCTCTCTGCTTTAAGCTCTGAGATTTCCTCCTCTTTCTCCAGAAGCTGTTCTCGACATGTATTCAGCTCCTTGGTCAGTGTTGCAAACTCCTGCACAGAGAGAGAGAGAGAGACAGAGGGAGAGAGAGAGAGAAGAGAGAGAAATTTAGCATTATAGTTACACTGTTTTATATTTATAGATTGACATATTGAATTACTAGACAAGTATGCAGGTCTGGTGTGTAAGTGTCTGGAGCATCAGTATGTGGATTCTGAAATCCCTATTCAGGTAAATTTAATTCCGGAAAACAGAGAAAACATATGGGCTTGCACTGCAGGATGTGTCCACTTTACTCATATTAGTGGGCGAGTATGTATCGGCCTATTATATTACATGTTGTAATCATTACACTTTGCTATGGCTTAACGTGAGCTTTACACACCAGACCACGTCAGGGGCTGGTCACATTTAAAAGCAAAGGCACCCATAAGTGACGCACTACAGTACAGTTTATAATCTGGCACGCTGGAGTCTGCTGCTGATCTTACTGACAGAGTTTAGCACTGATGTCTACAACTCCTGTGAGAAACACAGCACAGAAATCTGATTCAGGCAGGTACTCAGCTTAGTGCAGCCATAAGGACATTTCATTTGTCCGGCCAAAAGTATTTTTATGTTGTATGTGCAGTGTGTATAATGTAACATGTTCAGGGCTGCATTTAGTGATTCTGGGCCTCTAAGCCAAAAGGCATATGGATGTTTGTACATGAAGGCTTCTGAGTGGCCTGACCATCTACACTGCAGTTATGCTATGAAGTGACATTATATGACCCTCCAAAATGGAACTTTACAGAAGCATGAAACAGCTTTCTGATCTTTTGCACATACACCGCCAGTCAAAAGTAAAAAAAAAAAAAAGGGGGCAGTCATGGGCTGGAGGTTAGGGAACCAGCCTTGTGACCGGAGGGTTGCCGGATCGATTCCCTGAACTGACAGTAACGACTGAGGTTCCCTTGAGCAAGGCACCTAACCCCCAACTGCTCCCCGGGCACGTGGATAGGGCTGCCCACCGCTCCGGGTAAGTGTGCTCACTGCCCTCTAGTGTGTGTGTTCACTAGTGAGTGTGTTTGTGGGTGTTTCACTTCAGGGATGGGTTAAATGCGGAGACTAAATTTCCCCACTGTGGGATCAACATTTCAAAAAAGCTTCAAAAAGGCAAAATATAAAACAGCACTCATGGAATCATACAGTCCAAAATGGAACTTTACAGGATTAAGCAACTTTCTTAACCTGCAATGGAGACTAAGCAGTTTTGTGTGCATTCTACTGATCTGTCCATCATGAATATTCACCAAACTGAAAGAATAACTAGAGCTTTAAACAGTGGAAAAACAGACAAAAGGTTTTACACATCTAAATATATATTATTACAAAATATACTATTATAATACACCAGGAGTATATGTGGTATATCAGGATGTGTATTATTTCAGACAGTTTATCTGCTGGAACTATAACATCCATAAAACATCCATTTAGTTGGGTGTGTCTAAACTTTTGACTGGCAGTGTACATTTCAGGATAGATTAACATGTACAGTACAGAAAACTTCATTTTATGGGGCTCTAGGTGGCTACCTACCAATGCCTTTTGCAAAGACCAGCCTAAATAGGTTCTGTTTTTTAAAAAAAACAAACAAAAAAATATATATATGTAAACAAGTGGTTACGGTTTCTAATTTAAAACTCAGTGCTGTCATTTCCACCCAGGCTCAGACAGAAGTCTCTGGCTGCATTTGGGCTCCAGACCATAACTTCAGTCCTGATTAAAGCAGTACAACACACATACCATACAGTCAAAAGAATCCATATCACACATGCCATTGATTTCAGCCTCCACTGACATCCACTCCATTCCTGCACACTGTGCCAAGCATTCGCAAGCTGTGTGCCAAGCATCCCCGCAGTGTGGTGCTAAGGGCACTCTCCCCAACGCTGGCTCAACTTCCTCACTCCACCGTCCTGATTGCATCACAGCAGCAACCTCGTAACCCCTCCAAAAACGTCCCGGGCTCAGCCCACGGCACTAAACTCAATTACCACAGCTGCTCCTCTCTTTCAGCATTAAAACCAACACGTTTCACTGCAGTTACAAACCAGACAACGTCCTCTCACAATATCCTCAGTGAAATGTCCCAAGAACAGCCCAGTCGGAAAAGAGGGTTAAGCAAAAGGACCATTCTTCCCTGTGTGTAGGAACAGGCCGACGTGTAATTCTTCCACTACGTCGACTAATCTTCTAATCTCTCCGCTTTGAAGCGAGATGAAAAAAACAAACACGCTTTTTTTCCTCTACTCTACGGAGATGGAGCGAGTGTGGGTTTTCTTCGAGAGCCGTGTCAGCATGCTTTGGGGGGATACACATGTAGCCCTGGGAGTTTTCTGCCTCGGGGAAGGCCTCCTGGCTGTCTCTACTGTTTGAATACTCTCAGGACCAGATGGGGAAAAGTGAAATGGAGACAGTAATGTATAAACACACTGTGACATCTCTGTTCAGTCTGCCCGACATACAATAAAGGGAAATAGGCATGTGTATTATTTTAGATTAATTATATATACCTGTACACTTATGTAAGTATCAAACTAGGAGTGTAGGTTTGGTATCAGCATTGGTAGAACCCCACATGCAACAACATTCCCCCCAACCCAACAAAGGGTGTAAATGGGGATGTAAACTGCATCTGGGGATTTCCCCCCTGAACAAAGTCACACACCTTCTATGTAGACATCAGACAGCAATGTAAAATACTGAATATAAACACACTGTATGGCACCTTTAGGCATATCTTTGTAAATGCTTTGTTAATGAATGCATACTCTTCAACATGTCCCATGCATTGAGGTTCCTTTCTAAGTCAGTGCAGCACACATACAGACCCATAAGGTATCTACTAGATATTTGAGATTTGTAACCAGCTTCTTTAGGATACCCTTAAGATGTATTCAGGCAAGCTCAGACCTCACTAGCAGCAAAGTACAAGTTATTAAAAAGTTACTTTGTACCTGGCCAAAAGAGTAGGTTTAAAAATTTCAACAATATTTACATAATATACTATATACTATAATACTATACAGTACACCATATACTATGATACTATATAAGAGACACTATACGGAGCACCCCCCCGATATGGTTTTATATGGACCACATGCCGTTATCCTTCTCTAAAAGCTGAAACCACTATTTGAATTCTTCTTTGTTTTCATATTAGCTCTCCCGCATTTGGGCTGACGGGCTGACTAAGTTTAATTCGTTGCCCTGTTTGAGGAAAATACAGGCTGTCGAAAGGGCGTGCATTGTGTTAGCACGCTGTCTTTGCATTTTCCCCCCAAATAATGCTTGCTGCCTAGCTGAACTGATGAGAGAGGGGGAAAGGAAGGAGAGAGAGAGAGAGAGAAAAAGTGGGAGGGAAAAACGAGGGAGAGAAAATGGGTCAGCGCGTTCATTTGATTTTGTCACGGAGCAAAGCAATAGACAGGAGGCCAGTTCAAATCCAGGAGCAGATGTTTGTATCTTGCTGCCTCTTTCAATCACAGCAAATGCCTTTAAAACACCCGCCCTCCCCCTCTGTGCTCTTTACACTTACACTGGGCTAAATACATAGATACATAGATTAAATACACAGGGGTGTGTGCTGAGGCAGGGATTAGCACCGCATCTCGTCCACCGTCCTGGGTTTCAAAGGCTCATATAAAGAGAAAGATTGGCATTGTGTAAAGAAATGTGGGAAGTGAATATAAAAGTTCTGAATTAATCAATACATCGATAAATGACTCCAGACAAACAGGACTTTGTTAATAAGCGCTGCCTTATAAATGCAAAAACAAGAGGGAAATAAAACAGTCAGGGCATCAAATATTTATGCTTAATATTTGACTCAGTATTTGGAAAAGTCATACTTGATAAGATCCCCATCTTTTTTGCAGTATGACTTGTTGACTAATAAACAGCCTCTCCAACTTTACGCTCTGGGACCAATGAGAAATATGCTTTTGTGGTTTCACGAGTCCATAGGCAGATTTTATCACAGTTTCTCAAATAAAAGACTTTGAAGTAAAATGTAAAAATCATATTTATATATTTCATGTTAAAAAAAACTTTAGACTAATATGGGCAATATTTATTGAGCTACACATACAGAAGTATTAGTTCTCAGTATGGTAGCGGGCCACCATATTTGTAGTATTCGGACTGGATCCTGATAAAATCTTAGATGCATTTCCATGTACTAATCAAATGCATCTGTCGTTAGTCAGAAATCCAATTGCTGTGTGGGATGGAATAAGAAAATCTGTTCATTACGCAGAAACCAATTACATAATGTTTATTTGATCAGTCTATACTGTCTGTAGTTTTCATAGCACAGTAGTGTCTGTCCATATTGCACTAGAAAAACATGAAATCTCGATAAGTACAGTTATCTTATATGTGGCTGATATTTATATACAGAATTCTCACTTTGAGACTGTTGTAAGCACATTTTAAGAAGATTAAGATCATTTTATTTCCAGATATTTTTTACTTGTTTTAAGTACATATGTCTGGAAGAAGTTAAATAATCTTAAAATTAATTTACAACAATTGTAAGATATAGATACTAGATATAGGACTTGTATAAGGTTGTATTTTGCCAAAATATTATTTTTCAGTTTGCAGTCATGTATGTTCTCCATTATTATCTTTCTCATAGTCATGGATCATGCTCCCAATGATGTACTGGGTTGATTGTTAATGATGTACTGGGTTGTACTGGGTTGGTTGTTGAATGTGTCTATAAGAGGCAGATGCACTTACTCACATGGCTCAAATGTGTTTCAGACCACTTCCTATATATATATTTATATGGTAAAACCTGATATCACACATAAAATGCGTATGGTCACTTTAAGTGTGCAGGATATGTGGCCTCGAGTGTCCACTGACTGGGAGAGACATGAATCTTTTTATGCTTCAAGTGAAACCAGTTACAGGTTTCGTCATCAGTGTGCCTTTGTGCTGACTGGCTCGCAAAGCTTTGCCTGACCTCTGGAGGGGCCTTGGCTTCCATGGCTCATTAGCTACAGACTCACTAGAGACAGAAAGAGAGAGAGATAGAGAGAGAGAAAGAGAGAGAGAGAGCGAGCGCAAGGGCTTACCTAAGAACTGGCTGAAAGGACGGCAGTAAGTACACACCACCAGCTTTTATGCGGTACTCATATACTGGAGGCTTGCTGACGTTGCTTTATGTAGATATTGTTTCACATTACTTAGTAGACCTCTTATCTAAAGCAACGAGGCTATAAATGGGCCAGACAGGGGGGTGGAAATAACTGACTTCAACAACTAACAATGTTCACAATCTTCATTATCCAACAATAAACCTGACATTAAGCTATACATAAAACCATGTCATAACCATAGAACCATAGAGGGAGAAGACTTTTTTGGCCCCAGTTAGGTAAAGGTCGACTCACATGATTTACCAAAATATCTGACAACAAGGACATGGACATATTTGACTTATATAGGATACAAATTCCCACCTTTATTAATCTATAAGGCTTAGTTTTGCAATAACACTGGAACACACTGATGAGCCATCAGTTCTGCCTTTCATTGCTAATGAACTCAAATTGTGTTTGCAAGAGAACATGAACTTGGCTTTATGCTCAGAAAATTGTTACATTAACTATGAAAACCACACAGTCACAGAAATATTCACTTACCTCCACATCATAACTGCTATCCTGTCATCTGTCTCACATAAGTAATTACACCTGAACAGGCTCGAATGCTTGGCCTTTTTGACTTATTACTGCAACATACTAAATTCTTTACAGCTTGTTTGTTAACAATTCAAATATTTAACTTAAAATATGTTTTTTAAATTAACAGAGCTTAAATAAAAATGAATTATATGAATTTAATCAATTAATTATCTGATAGTTATATTTAATTCATAACTGTATTAATATAATTGAGAACGATGTTACACATTCATTTTAAAATAAATATCCTAAAAAACGATTATGTTGTGGTATAGAGACAAAGTACGGACATGTAAAAATAACAAATAATTTTTGTTAATAAATAATCATGTTAATAAACTTGCAAAATTGTCAAACATATATATATACATATATAATCCCCACCCATCCAGCTCAAGTGATCTACTAATTTACCTGATTTAGCTATGAGTACATGATAGGTATCGATACAAGGAGTACATGGAAGGATTACAGTTTAGCAGTACATGTAGACATCCACTGTCAAAATCTTGAAGTTCAGGAGAAGTTCTAGGAAATGTGAGGTCTGGCCATTCATTAAACCCCCTGGCTATCCAGATGAGCCTTTTTAATTGCAGCAATGATGCAAATGACACATGCAAATAGCTACAAAGTAAAAATAGGTCTAGAGCAGGGGTGGTTCCAGGTGTGGAGCCATGGGGCACCGAGCCGAGTAACATCTAAATGACTGCTTAACTCTCTCTTGGCACTCCCAAGCACATCCTTGACTGATATACATGCACATTTTAAATTCACTTGGAATCACCCACATGCTATTGACAATGTCATGTGGATCCAAAGATATTTTAATATGGAGCCCTATATGCTGTCAATACGGGGAATAAAGAAAAGGATATCCCTTTCCTAATAGTCAGTCATGGAGATTTATGAAGATATATACAGTAGTAATTTATTTGCATGTTATGAAAAATTAAACATTGAAAGATGTCAATCACTGTGATACTGACGGAATGGACCATTGTGGAACAGAAGGTTATCAAAATGTGAAGAAAAGTTCTGTGATTTTTGAAGTATTTTTATTATCCATGTATATTTCTTTGATAACATTCAGATTGTGGATGTATAGAGGGTCGAATGTGTAAATAAACCACTGCTTAAACTGAACTGAAACTGAAGTAGAGAACTTGAACTCCTGTAGCCATAACAAGAACTGTCTAAAAATTGCCTTGCAAGCAGCAACTACTTGGCAAACAACGCCCTAAGACTTTCTCCAGGGGAGGAAGCTTCCTCACCCCCTTCAGGCTGCTTGTCACCTATTCGTTGCTCATAC
Source organism: Prochilodus magdalenae (assembly GCA_024036415.1). Taxonomy (NCBI): domain Eukaryota; kingdom Metazoa; phylum Chordata; class Actinopteri; order Characiformes; family Prochilodontidae; genus Prochilodus; species Prochilodus magdalenae. The sequence continues at coordinate 515,634 of JAMWET010007263.1, forward strand.
AGTGGGGTGCGAAAGTTTGGGCAGCGTTGTTAATTTTCCTGATTTACCTTTATAAAGCATTGATTGTTTGGATTTAAAAAATTGCGTTAAATATATCATATAGGGGACACACACAGTGATATTTGAGAAGTGAAATGAAGTTTATATGATTTACAGAAAGTGTGCAATAATTGGTTAAACAAAAGTAGGCAGGTGGATAAATTTGGGCACTGTTGTCATTTTATTGATTTCAAAACCTTTAGAACTAATTATTGGAACTCAAATTTGGTTTGGTAAGTTCAGTGACCCTTGACCTCCATACACAGGTGACTCCAATTATGAGAAAGGGTATTTAAGGGGGGCAATTGTAAGTTTTTCTTCTCTTTGCATCTTCTCTGAAGAGTCGCAGCATGGGAGTCTCAAAACAACTTTCAAATGACCTGAAAACAAAGATTGTTCAGCGTCATGGTTTAGGGGAAGGATACAGAAAGCAGATTTCAGCTTTCAGTCTCCACTGTGAGAAACATTGTGAGAAAATGGAAGACCACAGGCACAGTTCAAGTCAAGGCTCGAAGTGGCAGACCAAGAAAAATCTCCTACAACATGATCTTGCTGCTGATGGAGTCACTGTGCATCGTTCAACTATTCGGCGCACTTTACACAAGGAGATGCTGTATGGGAGAGTGATGCAGAGGATGCCTTTTCTCCGCCCACATCGCAAACAGAGCCGCATCTCAGTCCCCAGACCTGAATATTAGTAAAAATCTGTGGTGTCCACTAAAAAGAGCTGTCCATGCTCGGAAACCATCAAACCTGAATGAACTAGAGATGTTTTGTAAAGAAGAATGGTGTAAAATACCTTCAGCCACAATCCAGACTCTCTTTAGAAGCTATAGGAAGCGTTTAGAGGCTGTTATTTCTGCGAAAGGAGGATCTGCTAAATATTGAGTTAAGGTTTTTTTTTGGTGCCCGAATTTATGCACCTGCCTAATTTTGTTTAGACAATTATTGCTCACTTTCTGTAAATCATATAAACTTCATTTCACTTCTCAAACATCACTGTGTTTGTCCCCTATATGATATATTTAACGGAATTTTTTTTATCCAAACAATGAATGTTTTATAAAGGTAAATCAGGAAAATTAACAACGCTGCCCAAACTTTCACACCCCACTGTAGCTTTAGTTTCCTTAAATTCTGAGATTCTTAGCCTAAATATAAAACACATTAAATGACACATGAGCTTTATCAGTCGTGTGGTTGATGCTTATTAAAGTGTTCACTTGGCAGCAAAGGATTTTGGGCTATTGTTAGATAATGAATGCATTTAATTGGACCCTGAACAGGAGCTGTGGCCAACCCTACCTAAAAATCCTGGAACCGCTACTGGTCCAGAGGAAAAGAAGAAACCGTATCAGGGTCTTGCATCATTCCAAAGCTAGACAGGAAGACATAACAGGCTGTTTGTTATAGCTGGAGCACACTTCACTTTAAATGTGGTGCATATAGCAGAACAAAAAGTTCTCACTTCAGCCGAACACGTTCCAGCCCTAGCAACTTTTCAGAGGGTTTTCTTGTCATCCAGTGACTTTCATATGCTACATCAGTATGGGGAAGAAAAAAGGGCGAGGTGGAAAAATCAGAGGTGGCGTTACGCAGCTTTGCGGCTCAATCTGACCGCGCAAGATTGCAGGGTGGCAGACAAGCGGCGCTGAGCTCAAACAACTTGGGGGATTTCTCTCGGTTTGTTCTCTAAAAGCGGTGGGATTAAGGAATGAAAGCAATATGCACCGACTACAACGGCGCAGTCTCGGGGCGGAGGATTTGGCCATAACGCCGGCACGACTGAACCTCCACAAAGCCGCTCAACACGAAGAAAAAAGCGCACTTTTACCAGCCTGGAAAAGGGAGCTTTGCGAAAGCTGTGCAACCAAAATGCTACCAGGTGTTGGTATCAGGTTGACATCAACCAAAAATGCTGGATTAGATATCGCAGGGCAACAAGGAACAAGCTTGATCCAATTCTGTAACAAATCCAGCCTGAAACAGCATGTGCTGCGTGATGTGTGGCTGTTAACTGAGTATTTCCTCCTGTAGGGCGGCAGACTGCTTGAGTGGTTTGATGATAAAATAAAGAGCTACATGTGCAAGAAATTCTGTCCCCATCAACACTGTCCCTGCACCACAGTGTCTCCACCTTATTCCAACATAGCCTCTATTGTCCTGTTCCTTGTATGTGTATATGAGCTGGACCCCAGGCACATCAGATCCCACCTAGACTTTACATTTAAAATGCATTCTGTGAAAACTGGTCCTTTCATTATCCTCACTGTGCTGTTAAAAGAAGTTTCATTAGTGTTCCCATAGGAATGCCGCAAAGTTTATCCCCATTCCTGCTGTCGCCTCAGAAAACAATAATCATTTCTCTCCCATTCCTGCATCTCCTTTTCACTCCCATTCCTGCACCTCCTTTTCACTCTTATTCCTGCACCTCCTTTTCACTCCCATTCCTGCAGATCCCTATTCCTGTGCAGCTCTCTAACATAATAGAGTGAGAGGCTTCAATTAAGAACAGCTCATTTTAATATTCAAAAGGTTTTAAAATGGAGAGCCGTGTCAGATATATGCATCACCTGATCCACATGGGTTTTATAGGTTTCAGATTGGGTGGCAAGTTCTCCTATATCTTCTGTTGTGATCTTAATCTGATCTGAAGCGAAAGACTGCGTGCTTTCCTGCTGAATCATGATCACGATGTTCACTTTTCAGTGGAGAAGACAGTCTTTCTGTTTGCTTTCCCCCGGTTTCTTAACAAAGTCCTGTTGTTTTCCGCTTGAAATGGGATTAGGATAGAGCTGGAGCATGCTGGAGACAGAAGCTTTGCTGCGAGCAGTACACATCTGTTCATCTGATACAAGCCAAAATGCCACAAGCATTCTCCTCCTCTCTTTCTCTTCCTCTCTCTCTCTTTCCACAGTCTCTCTCTCTCTTTTGCTATGTAAAGAAACAGTGTTTAGTTAAGCCTCACTGGACTCACTGGCACAAATGAATTAACATCTACAGCTAAAGTTTGCTAGGTACAGGCTTCCGTGGTCTTCATTAGAACGTCAGTGTCTTTGTTACTTCATGTCTACCAACAGATCATTTTGAAATATGTCTGGCTTTATTCTCCTCCTCCATGCTACTACAAAGGCCCGAAGAACTGGATCGGCATTGCCAAGCTTTTGATTAGATTACTTGGCCTTGTAGCATGAGCCACACGAGTCTGGATGAATGATGTATCTCTGAAACCCTGCAGAAAGACTGAGGTGGAAAAGCACTACGGCACTCTGTTCAATTAATCAAAATACTCTTTTATTTAACTGGATTCGAGTATGAATCACTCTCTTACGAAACTGCACAAGATCGTCCAAAAAATATCAGGCATCCGCTTGACCATCTGCTTTGCATTAGAACAGCCGGCAAGAATCCAGAGCAGTATATCAGATGGATACACCACTGTATACACTTAGTATTTATTAGCATAATTCAACCCGAGTGTGGCTTGACCTCATATCAACTTTCCCAATGTTTACTTTACTGTTATGTCCAACATTACTCTGGCTGAACTGGCCCAAACTATAAACTGTAGAGTAGATTTAGTGGTGTCAATGTGTTAATAACATGTTAATGACATGATAAATCATTAAAGGCACTTTAATATGCTGAGCATTGTTTCTATTTTGACCTTCAAACAGTCTGTAGTTCCAGCCTAAACAGCCTTAAGTCCAGCTGCTTGTGCCTGTAACTGGCCACTGTCCTATTTTTCATATCTAGCTTTTAAAAGACTACTGAGCTCTAGTAAAGCTATCAGCTACTTTCAAATTGCTGAAAAAATGTCTTCTTCATAATTTCACGTACAGGCATTTTTCATATTATTATCAGAGGTGCTGCTGAAACATACCTAGTAGCGTGCAATGCCTCCATAATAACACAGGAATACCAGCTGTGATTGGATTTGACATCTACTGGACACGTTTCTGGATGTAGGTGACATGAAAGTTCAGCGTCTCTTGCATCAAAGAATTGCTCAGTTGAGCCAGATCTGTTCTGACCAGAGCTCTGTGACTGTTAAAGTGCATAAATCCCACATTTTATTTTTCTTATATTTATTTCCTGAGGTCAATTTATGATCTTTTGAGTGGTCTTATGCACCAAAATCAGTCATTTATGATTATGTTACCATTTTACAACCTATGTGTATCTCTCAAAATGAAACAGGCTAAATGTGTCTGTGCTTTTAAAGGTGATTTCCTACTAAAAGTATACAGTGCTGGCCAAAAGTATTGGCACCCCTGCAATTCTGTCAGATAATACTCAATTTCTTCCAGAAAATGATTGCAACTAGCTGCAAGTGTGATTTAGTTATTGCCACCACCTGTTATGTGCCACAGTTAGAGAAGCATCACATGATTTTTCAAAGGGTGCCAATACTTTTGTCCACCCCCTTTTTTATTTTTGGTGTGGAATTATATCCAATTTGGCTTTTTGACAATTCTTTTTGTGGTTTCCATTTAAATGTATCAAAGCATTTGTAATTGCAATCATTTTCTGGGAGAAATGGAGTATATCTGACAGAATTTCTGGGGTGCCAATACTTTTGGCCAGCACTGTACATACTCCAACTGCTGAGATATAAATGAAGTGTTTACAGGAGGGTTAATGTAAAATAGTTTACTGTAGAGAAACGTAAAGGCTGTTTACAGTGGTGATATGTAGTCTCTTCCCCTGGGGTTTATGTGTAATAGTGATGATGGTCTATTTTAGTGACTATTAGGTTCTATTTAGCCTCAAAACAACCTGCATGTACTTCTCCACTAATAACGGATTCAAAAATGATGTAACTTATGTCAAAACTATTATAAAGCTATGTAGCTCAGCCACAAAGATTTCATGTATTACCTTTCTGTCAGGGAACTTTCAGCAGTATTAAATTTTTCAGACTTCTGATTCCTATCACCACTTTATGAACTCCTGTGACTCACTACTCTGAATGAAACCTTGTAAACAGTCTATGAAGCCAGTGGATTTCCACATTTAAGACTGAAAAGTGGAAATTACCTGTATTATGCCTGGTTCAACAACCAGTCTGGGGTGAAGCACTCTCGAGCACTCTTTAAAACTGTGATGAATGTGAATGGGCAAGGCTAAACTGATGTTGACTCAGGAAGAGATATGTAAATGGTTGTTTCCTGTGACATCACCAATGCTTTGTGATGCTTCATGGTTTATTATAGAAGACATGTGCTGTTATTAAACTCCTGGATGTCTAACCTGGTGACTCCAGCTGCTCATGCTGGAGCAAGCGAGTGCGGATTAATTATCTTTGTTGACTGATGGGAGATAGCATGCGTGATCACTGTGTTTTAATTAGCAATAAAGGCTTTCAATAGCGGGTGTCTAAGGAGCTTGATGAAAATGGATGAAATCTCATCACCACATAACACAGTGACACAAATAAAACTGAACACTAACACGCTTTTTCATTTTCCCCTCAAAGATGATTGTATACTGCCTGCTAGTTGAAAGGAACCCAGAAGATGTTCTGAAATCTAGTTACGTTGTGCATCATTAAGGATGCATGGCTATGAATGAATGGATCTAGGCCTGGTCTATATACCTTTTCTTCATAAAGTCTCCCTCTCTGTCTCTCTCTCTCTCTCTCTCAAGCTTTTATTTACTTTCTATTTCACTCTTTCTCGCTCTCTCTCTCTCTCAAAAAAAAAAAATCTTAGATTAGCTGCTAATGGATTGCTTTGTCTGAAACACAACGTCTCCAATAGAATCAGCTGGGATTAGGTTCACATGGTCACACAGCAGGGGTCAGATGGACAGTGACGGGCATGCCGACTTAAGGCTATTGCTCATAAAGAAGGAGAGAGACTTGTCTAAGTGCTACCAAACAATGGGACAGGGGAGGCAGCTCTAGCACCAACAGATCCAGGTAACAGCAGGCATGGTGCTCAACACACTCTTAACAATCAAGTGTACCAAGTAGATCTTTGCTTGAATGTAAAGTTCTAGGAAACTCTTTGATTAGTACAGAACCTTTTTCTTTAGATGTTTTCAGATCTGACCTTGAAAGCAGAGTCCTTCTAACCACTGAAATGTTCTTTTGGGAGAATTACCATTTTACCAGAATCTTTGTGAACATTGTACAGGAAATTCCTCTCTGTGGATATAACATAAAAGCAAATCAAATCCAATTATATGAATATAGAAGAAATATACTATATGTGAAGAAAATGCGGGACTGTTTAAGGTGGAATTGAACATTCACGAAACAAGTTACCAACTTCAATGCCCTTATATCTAACAAAGAGCCCAAACTTTTAATCCAATTTGTTTGTTTGTGCGAACCCCTTCAAACCTTGGACACTAAATAGACTACAGAGAGGAGCAGTTCTGCCTTTATTAACGTCACAACCCCAACAGCAACCTATGAGAAGCAGTTAAAAGGTAATATGAATGATACAACACAACATGTTAGTATAAAGATTAGCTAAGTTATCTAAGCAGATCCCTCACTACTGCTTCAGACCACTGCCTCATTTTTTTTTGTGGTAGCCTGGTGGCTTTATTGCACATACTATTGCAAAAATATGTTTAAAATAAGTGAATGGCCATGTTTTCACTGATCATATCAAAATAACATGTAATAATGAATTAAAAACAGAAAACATTGTTTGTTCAACTGGATTTTGCCTAGAGGCAATGACAGGGAGCTGATGAGAACCTTCTGCCACACTCCTCAGTACTCAAGCTGCAGCTGAAATATTATCTTACTGTGTGACTTTCCAGTTATTGTATGTGCAACAGCAGTAAAGTAGACAATTAGTAACAGTTAGCTGCAGTGAGCACTAGATACTATCAAGTTCCCATCCAATTCTATGTGGTGAGCACATGATACTACTAGGTGAGCTCTAAATTTATGTGAGCACTATCAGGTGTGCATCTAATTCTATGTGGCACTCACCATTTACTGATTAGAAGCGTACCAGAAAAAAACAAGGTTTATATTTTTAAATATCTGACCCTTCCCACGTAGTATCAGGTGCTCACCTAATAGTATGTGGTGTGCACCTCGTGGCATCTGGTGCTTACCTGATAGTGCTGAACACTCATCATATAGTATCTGGTGCTCACCTGATTTTCACAAAATACATGTTCCTTTTACTTATAAAAGTTAACCATATTCATATCTATTTACTGATATATATGTTTTCCATATAATGCAGTTTGGGCAAAAAAATGTGAATTCAGAAAAAAACAGTAGTGTGTGCATTACAGTGGGTTTTATTCAGCTGAAACAGATCAGCGTTCAACCGTCTAACTGTATCAAATAAACAAGCACAGCACTCCCACTATATTTATGTTTTTTCACAGTTTTGGCACTGTTGCAGCATTTGGACATTTGATGTCCACAAAGAGAGTAAAAGAGAAGCCGGGCCAGCCAAACTGAAGGGCTTCAGTATTTCTGTGACACAACACATGGTCTGGAACTGCACGCCAACTCACTCATGATACACCGCCATCCTGAAATGTGGGTGAAAAAGATTCAAAGCAGAAAAAAGGCCATAAATTAAAGAAACAGCTAATGTTCAATCAACCGACAACGGCACCAGATGGTTGATCTAAGTAAGCAACGAGGTGCAAATGACAGAATGAACAGAAAACAGTCATGTTTGTGCTGTTATATATGTACGATGTCACCCTCATAATTTGTCACTGCCAGTATAATGAGTTAGAATCCACCTCATAGGTCAGAGGATTATCAACCAAGAGAGAGTAGGCCCAAAATAGATCCCTTTATCCACCCTTCCGGAGTCGATAACAATTCCCCTGAGTGAAATGCAGATTCTAGTAATAGCGATTTGGCAGGAGAAGTACAGGATGGAAAGAATTTTATAGGGGTCCATCTATAAGTTGCGATCAAATGAGCTAAAAGAGCAGATCTAGCAGAAAGCGGTGATTCGATATTACAGGGGCCCGCTCCTGCATTTCTCCTCTGTTATTTTGTTTTCCCTGAGGTTTGCGTATAGCTTTTATGTGAGGTAACATATAATTTACAGCCTCTCTTTATGCATCATTATTTCACAGGCTGGGTTTTACTGTGTCACTCTTTTGACATCTCAAATGCATTCAATACCATCCAACCAGTCTTGCTTGGGGAGAAGATGGATAAAATGCAGATGGGCAAGCTCATGATCAGCTGGGTCTTGGACTACCTGTCTATATGTAGCTAAGAACCTGCTCAGAAATCTGGCTAGTAGTACTGGAGGTCCTCAGGGAGCTGTGCTTACCCCCTTCATCTTCACCCTGTGAACCAGTGACCTCCAGTATAGGTCAGACCTTTCCCAGCTTCAATAATCTGAAGTGGTTGGGTAGGATGGTTGAGAAGGAGAATACAGAGACCTTGTGAACAGCTTTGCTGGGAGGTGTGTGAAGAATCATTAATTCCTCAATAGGACCAGGTTCAGTCCCATTACCATCATGGGCCAGAATGGTGAGCTGGTGTGCACCTACAAATACTTAAGTATCCTGTTTGATAAGAAAATGGACTGGAGGGCCAATACACAAGGCTGTTTAAAAGGAGGTCATGTGCGGACTATACTTTTTTAGAATACTCAGGTCATTTAGTATGTACAGCAAGATGCTGGTGATCTACCAGTCTGTTGCTGTGGGTGATGTCTTCTTTGCAGAATCTGTTGGGAAGGCAGCATCAGTGCAGGAGATGCCAAAAGGCTGACTCAATTTTGGGATGCTGAAGTTTTGAGGTGGAGGCTAAAAGGAGCAGGAGGATACTCAACAAACTCACTGCTGTCCTGGACTACACCTCACAGCGCCTCCATGGCTGCTTCTACTGGTTAAGCAGTGGAGCGCTTTCAGGAGCAGACCCATTCAGCTCTGCTGTAAAAAGTAACGGTACTGGAGGTCAGTGATCACACCATACAACATCTCTGTACTGTGCTGGGACATTATTGTACACTGAGACACTAACAGGACAGGCCCACTGAGCTATAGCTGTACTCATATCGTTATGCACTGTCACTTTGTCTATGCATCTATTCGATTTGAACCTATTGCACATCTATTAACATACATATTGTGTTATTGTTTAGTATGAACAGTCACTCAGCTCTATCTATCTATCTATCTATCTATCTATCTATCTATCTATCTATCTATCTATCTATCTATCTATCTATCTATCTATCTATCTATCTATCTATCTATCTGTCTGTCTGTCTGTCTGTCTGTCTATCTATCTATCTAGATTGACAGAGATGACCCTGAAGTCATTTGCTTAACTTAATATGACATTTTTCCGAAGACTGTGTGCTGAGTTGAACATGTCAGCATTTTCCCAAATACATTAAATTCAGCAAATATGAAGAACTGTTCTATAAAACTGTACAGAAGTGTGTTTTATGATTTTCAGAACAAACTATTTAGGGGCATAAAAACGGTTGCAGCTACACTGCTGGGGGCTGAACAGTCGTATATATATACTATTTAAACTGCTTTGTCACACCTATCCTTTAATTTCAACTTATCAAAAAGGCAGAGCCTCTTTTAGCCACACTCCTGCATTTTAGAGCAGGACGTGAGATCCCTGGCCATCAAGGCCACATGGTGAGCAGTAAGATTTAATTGTTTGAAGTAAACATGTCCCTGTGTGCTTATTCACTGTGTGTTTTAAAGAAAATATGATTAATTTAATGTGTTTATAACTGTTCAGAAATGTGTTTGAGAGTCACATACTATTCAAGTTTTTAAGATCTGCTAAAGAATTACCTAAAATTGTCACTAAACCACCAAAATCCTCTTGTGTTTTGTTTGTTTAACTAATCCAATGTAATAATCATATATGTAAATGTGTTGACTTTTGTAAGATGATTAAAAACATTTATTTCTAAAAAGCCAGAAACTGATGTTTTTCTATGACATGAACCCGTTTAAATAATACGTACGTCTACCTATTAGCTGCAGTTATAAGATTTGAGATAGGTGAGCACACAGTTTAACAACGGTGCAAGAGCGAAGCAACAGCACACAGTGCCCTTTGGCAGTACATGAAATAGATAAATAAATCTTGCTGACTACCTTTATTATATTGTATATCCTGCTGAAATTACATCAGTGGTTTCTGGAAAGGCCATGAGGGTGGTTTACCAAAAATGACCTGACATTTGAATGCCTCTGGCACACGGATGAATGCTTCTCTCCACCTCATTTTAGTGCTCAACTTGGACAAAACAAAAACGAGAAAGGTAGGAATGGAGATTTTTGCATGGATCTCACATGACTCAAATAGTTTAGCCTATAAGATCAGTGTACTGATTGCAGAATTATGTAAGAAATGTGAAACATTTTATTCATGTAAAAATATTTTCATCTGAAATACTTTCCTGTAGCACTTTACATTAAGTATTGATTAACTAAGATGAAGTAATGCATTAAGTCACGTGAAGTAATACAATAAAATGGTTACAGTGCTTAACTAATGTTAAATAAACATGTAATAACAACGTTAAGCTTGTATGTGACAGTTGTTTTATGTTTACTGAACGTTAGCTGACCGTTGTTAACTAATGCATTACTTCATGTTAGTTAGTCGTGACCTAATGTAAAGTGACATCTATTTTTCTGTAGTACTAGGGCTGGGCTTCTACCTCTAAACTGGCACCAAAGAAGCTATCACACAGTATTGTAATATTGGATATCATGTGTAGTGCACAAAATTGTAGTGCACTGCTGTAGGAACAAACCTCCAACTTGGAGTATGGCAAGTCAACGGAACAACTCTTCGCCAAGTAATTTTGGGCAATGTAAAAATGTGAAATTTATATGGCAAATCAGGCAAAACAGTATGTTCTTGTTATGTGAATTATATCACAGTATACAGTCTGTCAAATATATCTCTAAAATATCACTAAAGCTGAACAGCAATATCACGGTATCTCATTATATGTCTTAATATATATCTCTCTAACCATATAATATATATACAGGGGTTGGACAATGAAACTAATACATCTGGTTTTAGACCACAATCATTTATTAGTATGGTGTAGGGCCTCCTTTTGTGGCCAATACAGCGTCAGTTCGTTTTGGGAATGACATATACTGCGTCCTGCACAGTGGTCAGAGGGATTCTAAGCCATTCTTCTTGCAGGATAGTGGCCAGGTCACTACGTGATGCTGGTGGAGGTTCGTCCTTCTTTGGTGGTAGCTGACATTACCCCTGGATACCGTGGCTCTTGATACATCACAAAGAACTTTGCCTGTCTTGGATCACAGATGCTGCAGCAGCGACGTGCACCAAACGTTTGTCCCTCTTTGAAAACTCTGGTATTGTCACCCATAAATGCTGTGAAGATTGGCCACCAAGCTGGTCCAATTTAGCCATGAGACCTCCCACACTAAAATGACAGGTGTTTCAGTTTCATTGTCCAACACCTGTATATATAATATATCTCTCAAGCCTAAACATAACCTTACATTCTCGTGTGGTCTCTAGACATGTCCCTACTCTGATGTACTTCCAATTAGACATAAACTTCAGCTTAGATGCGCAGTCTGACAGGTTCTTTACCTCAGACAATATATATAAAAAATTAAAACAGTTGTTCACAAAAAAAAAAAAAAACTTTAGCTTAGACGCTACATGGACTAATAAATATATCCAGCTCAAACAAAGAAACTGATGGCCAATTTGGACAATGATGAGGGGGGTGGGGGACAGGGAGCGAGGAGCTATGTTCTGAGCTCCGCATACAAGGTCAAAAAGAAGATGATGTTGGAAAAATGACCAAGGAAAAAATCTGAAGAACAACTATTAAGAAGGAGCACTGAATGGAGGGGTGTATTTGTTTTGCTGTTGAGTTCAAATATCAACAGTCATTCTCAACTTTATTCATCACCTTTAAGTAGCCTATTATTATTGTTAACTACAACAGCAGGTTTCTGAAACAAGCCCATTAAGAAAAACTGAACTATGTTAACTTGTAAATTTGGTTTGAACTAGAGCTAAAATACTGGACATACACAATATATTACTCTGAAAAATGTGCAGGCTATGATGCAGCATTCCACACCAGTGGGAGTTACAGATCTGACAAACTTAAGAGAGTGCAAAGTATCTGAGTAGAGAGCAGAGACAGATAAGGGAGAGTCCAGAAGGGGAATAGGCAAATGGGAGATCGATGGGGATAGGGAGAGAGGGACAAGTAAGAGTAAACCATTAGAAACCAAGAGAAACAAACTGACAGACTGCAGTAATCAATCATGGATGATATGAAGGTGTTGGCGTCTCTCCAGAGACCAGGCCAGAGTGCTGATGAGCTCCATCCAGCCATCAGTTCCACTGATAGTCAGCATTCTAACAGCACTGCTGTGAACTGTAAACTTACTAAAGGTCCTGCATCAGGGTCTCGTTGAGCTGTATGTACGCTCAAATGTTACCTAGTTCTAACAGGTTAAACTATGTGTACTGTGTCAGGAACAAAGAACCTGGCTCGACGCACGCAGAGCTAAAAGTCAGAGGAATTTTATTGAACAATCTGATAGATGAACAGCAAAGAAAACGCACCCATAACAGTAGGGCAATGCCAGGTCATAAGTGGAGAGACAAGCAAAGGTCAAACACCAGGAAATCCAATAAGACAGCAAACAGAATCAAAGGGGTACTCCAAGAGAATAGTCAGGAGCACAGAAAGAAAGAAGAAAAGAGAGTTGCACCCAGAAAGAAGTGTCAGATTGCAACGATATTTAAAAGATTAAGGATTCTAATAAACATTTGCTAATGCAACATACAGACATCTCAGCATGGAGTTGTAGAGGAAAATCCATACCCTGCAGAATTGTTAGACTAATGTGGGCAATATATATTGAGCTACACATACAGAAGTAGTGTCTCTGGTGTCAGGCCGCAACATGCCAGACGTCTCAGCATGGAGCTGTAGAGCTTCCTAATGGTGTTCTGTGATAATCCATCTCATGCAGCTTTAATATTCACATAGTTCCTGCAGGTTTTGCAGTAGGGGTGGAAAAATCTGGACATGTGATGCTAACAATAACCTGTTCATCTCTGCACTGACCACGGTGCCACCACACAGATTTGTTGTGAGGACTTATCACTGAAGAGGACCAGCTGCCTTACATGCATATGGTATGGTTATCCATTCAAATCAGACTCAACAGGCTTTAGATGAATGAATGTTTTTGAATATAGAGTGCACAAGCAACTCTAGTCTGTATAGGAGGCGAGACGTGTTACAGAATATGACGGGATTCACTCTTTTCTCCTCCAGCGATGATCTGATTCAGCGTTTTCCGCCGGTATCAGCCTGATACGGATCCTGGCTATCAGGTCTGTGCCATCTCCTGTAAAATGTCAGTGGCACACTGATGTGATCAGACGTTTCAGCTTGTCTGTAATAAAGACTATAATGAGGTCTTTCACCACAAACTAAAAGAGACATCAGTGAACATGAATGTGTCTGAATGCAGGATTAGCCAAACACAGAGGAAGAGATTAATAATTCTGTTTTTTTTTTCCATCCCTCTGTTTCTTCTGATGCCTTTATCTCAGTGATACTGTAATAAGCTGAAGCGCAGCGGTGCTGAGTGAGGGCTCATTTTCAGAACACGGCTCTGTCTGACAGTGTTGGGAACAGCCTTCACCGGAGAGATGTGGAGGCAACATTTCCCATCAAGTTCAGTGTTACACACAAAGGAAAGCATGTCTGAAGCGGTGACACTTCAACCAAAAAGAAAAACAACAAGTCTCTCTTCCTTCGCTCTCTGTTCCTTCCCTGTCTGTTCTCTGCTGGCTACACTCAAAATAGCCTCGCATTCATAAATCCTTCATTATAAAGAAACGAAACTAACGCTTCCTTTTCCTCTAGCCGTCTCTCTCTCATGCTTTCTCTCTTTGCTTTCTCTCTTATTGTCCCTCTGTCCTCTGTCCTCTCTTTGTCTGTCTTACCGGCTCAGTCTTTCTTAGTATTTAATTTTGTCATTTGCTGTTCTTCTTTTTTTCTCCTTCTCACTTTTTCACTTCTTTTCTCTTACCTCTCTCTCCCTCGCTCTCTTTCTCTCTCTCTCTCCCTATGGAAAATGTTATTGACAGGAAGAGGACAGTGAGCTCCCAGAGTCTTCTGTATTCAGGCTGAGCCTGCATTATTGCCTCCTAGTGCAAAACACAGTCTCCATGTATGAAGGTTAGTGCAGCAAAAGATTGTGGTTTCTCTCTCTCTCTCTCTCTCTCTCTCTCTCTCTCTCTCTCTCTCTCTCATACACAAACACATTTACTTTTATACCCAATATGAATGATCTATGTGGAATATTATGTCTCAGCACCCATATGAGATGAAAATACACTCTATATGAATTATGTAAGTTCCAGTATGGATCAATATGTATTGTATACTCATCATCAAAAGAACAGTTGCACAAGTAGTTGCACCCAGAGAGAATCAACTGACAGGAAAGAAATTTGGTGGGTAGGCTTGACATCGGGAGATGATTTGAGTTTCACACTCGGCTGTGCATGTGACGTTAACTAGGACAGGCCTTTTGCTGTACCTGACTGGCACAACAGCCATGTTTGTGGACATTCAGCAAGCAGTAATGTCCTCCATGAATCATCCTGCTGGTGGAAGCACCATTGGCAGACGACTGCACAACTCAGGACTACATGCTACATACATACCATTTCAACAACTGCCCTTAACCCCTCATCAGCGTCCCCAAGACTGCAATGGTATTGATGTCTTACTGAGAGACACTTCTTCAATAGATATTGCCCATATCAGTCTACATGTATCATCATTTACTGTTTTTGTTATCTCCCTTCTCAATAACAGTGCAATCCAACACTTCCTTCTGGGAATAACTACTTTTTTTGATAAGTGTTTATGTATTATATATATGCAACAAAAATTAGGTAGTCATATCATTAGGCTCAATATGCTCAAAATCTTAAAATAAAAGTTTCAGACAATATAAAAGTCTGGAATTTACCGACAGTACACCATACACCACAGTACACTGCCAGTGATTATATGCAACCCAATGTAACACATATATATCGTCACTGTCCAATGAAAAACATGTATCTCCACTTTTGTCCATTTTTACTTTTTTAATGCATCATTTGAACCCATCAGCTGCTGTTTACAATGAGCGAGAATCTCATGATGAATGGACCAACTTAAATGGCCCAAACCTGTTTGGAAAGACGGCTGGTTCCATTGACTTACATTAAAGTTCAATAAGGTTTTTGGCCTCTCCTGTAAAGTTGCCATTTTGAAGATACTTATTTTTCTTTGGACAGCAACGATATGATACATATATGTATGTGTATCTACTTCTAAAACAAGTCCAATACCATTTCGTTCATTAGCATTGTTTTTCCTGCTTTCTTGTATTTTCGTAAAACACACACACATACACACACTGTCTCATACACACACACATTCACACACACACAGCGCTTAGCATCACGGCAAACCCTCAGTGGGCCAAAAACAGTAGAGGCCAGCTTGGTTTTAATCAGCAATAAACGTACACACATGCTGGACATGGGTAGCGCTGGACGCCTGCCACAGGACTAAATATGGAGCTGTTTTCTGAGCACAGAAATAGTGCATAGTAATAATAGGATCTATGCAAAAAGAAATCTTCATATGACTATAAATAAGAACTACAGCTGTGATTTTAAAGATCAATTAATTAACATCAAGTTTTAAATAAGGACTATAGCTGCATGATATTAATATAAAATGTGATGTTCGATAAACCTGTCAGATATCATGATGACGACATGATAAACGTCTATTAAAAAAGCGTGACACTGGCTGGATGCATAAAAAACTTTTTTTTTTACATGTATTAATGGAAATCTACTTAACCTCTCCTGAGCATACATGGCAAGACTCAACATTACAAAAGCACCACTCACTTTTGCGGAAATAAATAAATAAATAAATATATCAATAAATAAATGAAATGCAGAATACTTCCATTAGAACCGCCGGCGCATTTTTGGGCACTGGAAGACTGAGAAACAGTCAGCATAAGAACACAGTAAAGTAATTTATCTTCATTTTTTAATAAAAGAACACAAAAGCAAACACACATATTCTTCTATTAAATGTTCTGCAGTCAGACGTGCTGAGAGGGATTTGTTTTTAAATTGCAGTGCCCATCGAGGGTAGCTAGGCACTGTGTACTTAGTTTGTCCAGGGCTCTTATTTTAAACTAAGCTTCAGTAGCTCACCTGGCAAGCAGTAGAGCGTGTAGAGTAGAGGAGTCTTTGTGCGGGGTGCTTTCCCCTTTGCTGCACACTGCTTCGAGTTGAGGTTCCATTAAAGCTAAGCTTTAACAAGGTCTCTGTGTTTGGTAATTGGCTGTTTGGCAGACAGGTTAGCTTGCTTATCTCCTGGTGGAAGAGCAGAGTTCAATCCCAGTGCAAGATCAGCTCTCATTTGCTGGTTTGTGCCGTCTCTCTGCATCTGTCCTGTAACAGCTGCTCTGGCCATGTGCATATTGCGATAACCATAAAAATATGATTTATTGGTCAGCCCTACTACGCCCTTCTAACATAATACATAATACAGAAAACAAAACCATGCATACCTGACCTAAAGATTCCACTGCAAGACAGACCAGTGGATATGAAAATGACCAACTGATCATTACTGATTGAATTGAGATTTTGTACTGGATACTCTGGTGATATGATTTAATTAGCTATGTATTGATTAATCATGATTAAGTTGATCAAAAAAGATGAGGAGTCCAAGACAAACATTTGCTTCCAGTATACTCCAGAAATAAGTGCGTAGGTGATGCAGCGATGCTGCGGCAGCAAAGCTGTGACTGACAGATGGTTTGGTGACGGCCAGAGCTGGGATGATCCGCTCTTCGGCATTCGAACGGTGCGCTACTGGAGCGACTGCATCGCTTCACACCTTGCCTCTACATCCTGCCTCTCTCGCACTATGAGTCATCTCCATGCCACTTACGCCATACAGCTGAGACACATCGCTGAGAACTTTATTTCTCCAGAACGTATTACTGTGACTGTGGCCTAGTGCTGCATCACACAGACAGAGTATTATATTGCGCTGCTATTGCACAATCCTGGGTTTGCAGTATAACTTGACTTGCCCTGACATATCCATAGTTGACAGAGGGGTTTTTCTAAGAACAGATTGAGAAATGAGCTGCATTTATCAACTTCAATTAACTTGAATCTTTGCAGTTTGTCAGATACACCCAAAATGCTGTATTATGATTTTTCTATTCTAATTATAATGCATGAACACTGCAGTATTAATTGACACATCTTGACATCTTGACATCAGCCAAACTAGAGAAGTTTAATAGGGAGTTATCTACCTTGATGAAAGCATTTTAAAATATGGACAAACTATTGTAACTGTATTTCTGTAGCGATGGACAGATCAGTGTTGTTAGGGGTGATATTGATCCCAATATCCCAAATCCCCTTTCAGCACAAACAGTTGAGAGCCAGTATCAGGGCAGGGCTGGACTGTTATGATGGGTTCACATGTTTGCATTGAAGAAAAGCATCATTCTGCACCTCATAGTGGTACACAACTCACTGTGGGACCAAGCCACTCAAACACTGCCATGGTTAAAGCATTACTGGCAAATATGCAAAAATATGTTCATCGGAGGACAACTTTATCAGAGTATTAGGGTGGAGAAAGGCAGGAGATGCTAGCTTCATCTGGAATTCAGCAACACGACGTATGGCCGTCTTGAACTTGCTTATTGCTGGTGTCTGTGGACTGTTGCCGTTTACAGGGGCAGAATTTTCTGTTGCGATAAAACCAATGGAATATCCAGCTTGCCATCATCCATCTACTGCAAACATGTGAGCACAGCATCAGTCATCTTTGCCAGTTCTGCTGTCTTCTGAGGCTCGCTGTACTGGATTGAGTGATGTACTCTCCAGCATTAAGAGTCTTTACTTTGCTTCCCCCATGAGATACATTAGCTTTAGACACATTAGAGTCAGATACGGTAAAAAACTGCCAGACTGATGACATGCTATCTAGCAGCATACACAAGGCCCACAGTTTTAATCCTAAAGTCATGAGTCAAAAGGGCTGTACTTCTATCTGCGATTTCAGGGTGAACTGCAGGGTCTCAGATGCTACTTGTGGAGTGGAAGAGTCTTAAAGCTGAAGATTAAAGGTTAAAATATCAGTACTCTGTGTTTTTGAAAATGGATATCACAATACTTACTAGTGTGATATATAGATTTCATAATTTTACAATAATTAATATAACCCAGTGTTGCAATAATCACGTTTGGTGATGTTGAGTCTAGACTCAGAAGATTATGAGAAATAAGGATTATGAGAAACAGACAATAAAACCAACCATTTTTGACACACTATATAGAGTATGTGGTTTTACATCTGTTTGTCAAGAGTTCTGTATAGTTTTTATTTTGTGAGGCCAGCAAATGAATTGCTAATACTGAAAGTCCATTTTGACAGGGGATTCACTAAATGAAGGATCGTTGACTTTTTTTCATTACTGTGCCTTAGCATATCCATGCAATATAGTAAAAGATTCAGCTGTGATACAAATGATGTAAACCCCAGCCCAGCCCAGCCCAGCCTAGCCCAACACCAGCCCAGCCTATCTCAGCCCAACCCCAGCCCAGCAGAACCCAGCCTAACCCAGCTCAACACCAGCCCAGCCCAGACAATTAAATTAAATTAAATTAAATTAAATTAAATTAAATTAAATTAAATTAAATTAAATTAAATTAAATTAAATTAAATTAAATTAAATTAAATTAAATTTGGCT
Source organism: Prochilodus magdalenae (assembly GCA_024036415.1). Classification (NCBI taxonomy): domain Eukaryota; kingdom Metazoa; phylum Chordata; class Actinopteri; order Characiformes; family Prochilodontidae; genus Prochilodus; species Prochilodus magdalenae. Next base: position 534,514 of record JAMWET010007263.1, read on the forward strand.
TGGCTCAGTTAAATTCAGGTAAATTATTTGTAAATATGACAGCCCCCCCTCAGTATTGATGTCCAATCATATTCAAACAATGTGTGGCTAAGAAAACTGAAAAGTGTCAAGTGAGTAGAGTTACATCACAACTGTGAAAGGCACGATGCACTAACATGAAGCCAGGTGAGCAGCACCGCATCTTAGGAGAGACTCATAACGCACATTCAGAGTTATTAGAAAGGTCTCTAGTTATAGATTATTGTTAATGGACACCATTTTCACTGCTCATAAGTAACCCAAGCAGTTTATCTTTGTGTGAGAAATATTTGCATATTTTGCTCCATTTAGATTCCAATAAATGTCTTAGTTTAATTATATGGCTCTAAAAAGACAAGTAATCCAATGTAACATAATCAGATTAAGTTACTTTCCTATAATAATCCATCGGATTAGGATAAGATGATGCAGCACAAACGCAGTGTTGTATCATGTCCATGAGGAATCGTGTACCTCTGTAAGAAAGTGTTAATGCTTGCGATTAGTCTGTTTTACAGTACAGTGACCGCATTACAAAGCAAAGGGAAACTTACATTGTGCAGCCACGCTGCTGTTTTATAATGCAGGTACAACAGACAGATCTCAGGACACTCACCAACAGCTATGCACGCGCACACACACACACACACACACACCCCTACACGTGTGGTTTGGAGCTGATCCCTACAGGACATTCCTACTCCAAAGTTATGTGCCAGCCTATTGGACGCAGCAAGAGACACCCATGGCAGCTGACATCATGTGAACAACATCAACAACAACAAAAGCTGTGGTGGAGTCACAAGCACTAAAGCATACGCTCCTTCTGGTTCCTACCTGGTACATGTGTGTGTTAAGGTAGACCCCATTCTGCAGGTGAATCTTCAAGGATGGAAGGTTCATGTCGCAAGAAGCATAGCAGAAAGCTAGTTCAGACAGACGAGCGCACCGGACAGAAAGAGAGAGAAAGAGGGAGAGAGAGCAGAATAGAGGGAGAGAAAGTCAGAGAGAGCTGCACTCTCTCGCTCTCTCTCTACCCGTCTCTAAATCCCTGACGGATGACAGTAAGCCAGAGAATAAATGAGCTACTCTGGCTCGGGCTGCGCCGTCCGGCCAGCGGAGCAAAACTCTGCAGACTGGGAGCAGAAGCGAGACGCGGGCTCCACTGGCCGAGAGACAGGCAGGAGGGGAGAGGAGAGAGAGAGATATGGGAGGAGAGAGAGAGAGACTGAGCAAATGAAAGAGAGAGAGAGAAAGTGAAAAATGAAAGTGTAGAGTTTGAATGAAGGATGGGTCACAAATACATACGTGTATATATATATATATATATACATATATATATATATATATATATATATATATATATATATATATAGCAGATTTATATATAGCAGATTTATATATATATATGTATATATATGTATTCTACTCATATCAAGTACCTCCTACCATTACCTTTTGCTGTATATATGTATATATATATATATAACAGGTTTTACATCTTTAAAAATGACAGTTGCTGTATTTTTATCTGGTATTTTTTTTGTCTGGTAAATTTAGTAAGTTAGTTAAGTTTTGATCATCATCTTTCTGTTAAATCCCTTGTTCAGTAAACATTACTGTTAAGAGATTAAGTGGTTTTAAATATGGCACCAACAACTAACATACACAGCATAACAGTTTAATGGCTGTAACTGTACAGTTGAACACATTACTTTAAGTTATTTCTACCACTTTACGATGAAAACCCTTGTTAGGTGCTTTATTACATCACCCATGTGGTGCATGATTGTTCCAGCCTAGGTTACTACAGGGTTAACTTTTTAGTTAATCCGTTGCGTCATCTGCAGGGAAAGCTGGAGCCGAGCCGATATCAGAGCTCTACTAGTGCGTTAATTGTATTCTACTCATATCAAGTACCTCCTACCTTTACCTTTTTCTTTTCAGGATATACCACCTATACTAAAACTGGTAATGCACACTTTATACCAGATACTTTTAGGCATATGCACTATACACATATGTTATACGCATTTGTATGCAAAAGTTTGGGCTCTGCTGGTTGAATTACATGTTTTGTTGGTTTTCTAATAAAGAAATAGCCTCAGTTAATATCAAGTGTGTCTAATAAATGTCACCTGTCACTCAAACGTACCTAATAGCATGTAATTCCTCCACAAGCATGAATAACAGCTGCGATTTGGTATAAACTGTACAGATTTCGGCATGTAGGTGACATCAGTGTTTAGTCAGTCTTTGATGGGCCAGATTTGGTGGATGCCTTCCCTGGTGCAGTTCTGAGGGCAATTTCCTTTGGACTGGTATTTTTGCTACTGCCCGTAATGACCGTATCCATACACCTGCAATCACTCCTTTCAGCCAATCATTAACATCAGCTTTGAAGCCATATTCCACGCATCAAACAAGACATTCACTGCACTATACCACCTCATCTCAATCTATGAATCCTGTCACTCACACCCCACAGGTATTTATAGCCCCATTATCCTCATGCAATGGGTGATTCATTTTTTATCTGGAGGAGCTTATATGTGTAAAAACTTCAGGCACTGAGACATAGGATGCATTACTGTAGTCCATCTGCAACAGTGAATACATGAGCAGGAGTAAAACTATTGTAGTTAATGTATAAGTAATAAGTAACTACATAGTTATTAAGCACACTTAATATAAAAATCTTCTATACAGAGTCTACAGTGGAAAACATCTACACAATCTAATGCACAATTACTATGCATTTGCTTAATTTGACACAAGCTTTTTTTTTGACATTTAAGTTTAAAGCCAATATTTAAAGATGTAGAGGATGTGTGGATTTATTTTATCATGGTTACAATGTTTACTTAGCAAACAAATGATCTCACAGACTAAAGCCTATACCAGGGCAAGTCCTCATATACCCTGTACTGCCAGTGGCCACTTATGTAACATAGGTGTTACGCTTTTCCAAGCTGTGAGGCCAAGTCACTGAGAGTGTTTTAAAACAGCTCTGAAGCAGAGGTTGTGATTTTCAGTTCATTTCCATGACACAAATGTCCTGCCTAGGGATGCATTGCCTAGTATACCGGTATCTGCTATCAGCCGTGCCCATATCCTTGAGTACTTGTACAAATAAAAATGCACCAGTCCCAACATTTGATACCAGCTGATACCATGTGCCTAGTAAGACAATGATTCAAGCTGACAGTGAACAAGGGTCTGCTGACACAGTGAAGTGTTTTTGACTCTGCAGCAGTTGCACACCAAGTTGTTGGTAACTTTTAGCGCTTTGCCATGGCAGATTCCCACTAGGAACACACTGTAGGATTTGAACACACACAATAACATCCGCTTACTAATATAGGAGAAGAACCACAGCCTAGCCAAACTGAGGCAAAGACGTCAACATTTGGAGAACCAAAGTGTTTCTATGTCTACCGTACTGTGTTTGAGAGAAAGGAACTGTGAATTTCAGGACTGGGGCATTCAGTGTGTGGTTTCGAATAAAACAGCTTTATTGATAATCAATCATTGTCATAGCTGTCTGTAATGCACTGAACGTTTTCTGTAGTGTGAGCACATCAATTGTATTGAATTGGCTGTTCACAATAATCCTTTTAAGTGTACAGAGAAAGTCACCCAAAATGGTTTTAATGGCTTTAGAGCACATTCAACCACAGCTCAACTCAACAAGGCGAGACGTGAGCTCCCTGGATGTGTTATCTTTCTACGTGTTTTCTGCTGTGGGGATCAAAACTACGAATTTTACTTTCCTTACAGCGACTGCTATGCTATTCAATTTAAGATAACTACTGTAGCATAGCTATGTTAAGGTACAGTACCAACATAGTGTTACATCTGTCTGTCTGCCTGTTCCCGTCCATGTGCTGTTTTGGTCATGTGCTTCTTGTTGTCATGCCCCATGTGCGTCTGTCTGTTTTGGTCATGTGCCCCTCCTGTCTCCGCCCTCTAGGTCGCGTGTTTGTAGCCCCGCCCCTTCCCAGGTGTTCCGAGTTAGTCTTTGTTCTTTTATATGGCCTGTTGTCCCCTGTGTGTTTGCTTGGCGTTTTGTGTTCAAAGAGTATATTTGTGTTCAAGTAGTTTGTTTGATGTTCATGGAATACGTTTGGTTTCTTGTTGGATGTTTGTTTGGTTTCTTGTATGTTTCAATCCTTGTTTTTTGGTTTGTTTCTGTCTTTAGTTCTGTTATGTTCCTTTGTGTTTCTTGTTTAATTAAAGCCGACTTGCATTTACGTCCTGCCTCTTCGTCATCAACACAACAATGGGGACACAACACATCCGAAACAAACATGCTAGCAGCCGAGCTCGGCTAAACAATAAAAAGCTTAACCAAAACATAATATCGTTTGTCGTAATAAACTCTCCAGCAGGATAGGCCTGTGTTAGTGATTAACATCTCAACAGCAGTACCACAACAGTTTAAACAGCCTTACATACAGCTAATAACACTGCAAGTGTAGCTGTTATCCAGCCAAAAGCACAATGCCAAATCTTCCAAAAAGACCCATGGAGGTCTGTTCTAGAGTGACTAGGATTAACGTTAGCTTGCACAGCAAGTGGGTCTATTTTGGGTTGATGTGAATCCATTGTTCAGAGCAGCGAACACAGCTTAAGGCTTCTTTAAGAGAATGAGATAGTGACAGAGACCTCCCGTTAGGCTTAGTGGGAGAGTGTTTTTTTTTTTCTTTTTCTTTTTTTAAACAGGCGGAATAAAGAGAAGAGGAGTCCCGAAGCGCTGGAACAACGGCAGCTGTGCATAGCCATCCGAGCTGCATTCGTTCCGTATTATTCGTCTGGGTTTTTTTGTTATCTATTTTATCACAAATGGAGTCTGAAGTTTAGCTCTTCTCCTAAAGTGGTGGGAGACCATTATAGAACAGATATAATAGGACAACTATAAAACTCTCTCACTTTGCTTGGCTTCTGATTCTTTACCATCATTATTAGGGTTTCAGGTTATTTAGCACTAATATGTCTATAATTAAAATACTGTATTTATTCTTTTTTGTGAAACTCCTTCTCCTTTCTGATTAATCTTGTTTCTCTGGGCTCCTAAATATACACTCATCATCAAAATAATAGTTGTACAAACAGCTGCACTCAGAAACCAGGGGGAAAGGAACTTGGTGAATAGGTTTGACATTGTGAGTTACGTAAATGATTCAAATTTCAGTCGTGCATGTGACATAAGCAAGGACAGCCTTATCGCTGTACCTGACTAGCCAAACAGCCACAACTTCTTTTGACGATAAGTGTATATCATATAGTTCTCATTCAGGATTTGCTAGATGATTAATATCATATAAAGACTTTACTGTGGCCATTTAAGTTTCTTTATTACTGTCTGAAGATGTTTAACGTACACTCTTTCTTTTACACTGTCACATTCTGTCTAGTCTTGTCCTCGTGTGTCTTCTGTTCCTGTTCTGTCTCTTCCATGTGCCTTATGTTGCTGTCATTTCCATGTGCTCCTGTTTATTTTGGTTTGTAGCTCCTCCTTGTCTCCACCCTCTTGTCATGCCCTTCATCTGGGATCAGTTTGGGGCTTCACCCCTTCCCGGGTGCGTCTCGTTTAACCTTGCTTATTTATACCACTAGTTGGTCTCCTTGGTGTTTTGTTTTCATGTCTGTTTCTCATTGTTCTGGATAGTTTTCCCTGTTTCCCTAGTTTTTCATGTTCTTTCTGGATTTTGTAACTTTCATTGATTACTTAGCTTTTTGATATTCATCCTCATTAAACAGGCGTGCACTTGGATCCTGCCTCCTCGTCTCTGTCTACGGTACATGCACTTTTTATTGGTATTGCCAGATGACGTTGTGTTTGTGGTATTTATAGTAGTACTCTGTATGTAAAACGGGTTGGGTTGGAAGCACCACGCAGTTCAGTTACAGCTACTGGTAAAAAAGGTCTGAAGAAGGAGGATAGCACTCAACACCACTAACCCCATGTAATCTCATTTAATAGCTTTATGTAGCCAGCGGATTAGTGGATTAGGCTACACAAGACTATAGATGTGGCTGCTGCCATCACAAGTGCTGACACATATATGGTGAGAATCATTCAGGTACCAGGACTTTGAGCCTGTCAGACCTGGTTAAATATTAGGAAAGCATTTTAGAAGGTGCACAGGTCTTGGCTTGGGTCCAGCTGAGAGCAAAACTGTTGATATATGTACAATGCAAGACTGCTACAGTTATAACTTATGCTAGTTGACAGTCAGGTGATGAACACTATGATGAGTCAATATCGGCTATTTGCTGATGACGTCATGAAAAAGACACAGGAGAAGACAATGCTTTCCAACAAGTAACTTTAAAAATCTGGCTTTATAAATTCAGAAAGCCAAACTCCACAAATCCACAGTTCAGTGGGATGAGCCCATTCCAATGAGCTCTGGACCACTTTGCTAGGCTTTAGAGATCCAGATATATCAACCTTGGAAAAGTAATCAAAATTGGTCACTGTAAAGTTTCTGCCTCTTTCTCTTTCTCCTCTATGGCTGTGTTAAAAAGCACTGAGACAGTGTACTGTATACTTCACCAGTATATCGTCGCTGTCCAAAGAAAAACATGTATCTCCGTTTTTGTCAATTTTCACTTTCATGCATCATTTAAACACAGCAGCAGGTGTTTACAGTGTGAATGTTTCTTGATGGATGGACCAATAGAAATGGGCCAAACCCTTTTGAAAAGATGACTGGTTCCATTGACTTCCATTCAAATTAAAACAGGTTTTTGCCCTCTTCCTTAAAGTTGCCATTTTGGAGATACTTTTTATATTTTTTGGACAGTGACGATATACTGAATACTACATGGTACTCTTCATCAGTAGTATACTGAACAGTGTCCAGCCTATGCTAAAAGCCATGTGCTGTATACTATGCTATTTCAAACAAAAGCAGTGTCATCTCCCTTGTTTCTCTCCAGCTTTGCCCCTTTGTCGCCTCTCACCTGTGTTTAGTGTGTAACCCCTCCTAGTGATTGGCTTCTCCTAGTCTTATAATTTCTGTAGTTTCTGCTTGTCCTTGCCCACAGTGTGATTCCCCTGCTTATGCTTTTGTTTTTCCCTGCTCTATTCTGTCACCTAAATAATCTTCATGTTCTCATAAAACCTATGTAGATGGTCAAAAATATGTCTAGTCTGCCTCCCCCACCTGCACTGTATGCTTCTTCATCATAGTCATGGTCAGATTTAGGTCAGGCCTGGACAGAACTGTTCAGGGTTCAGATTCAGAACCTGGTGTTGTGGGTTAGTACTGGACCTAAAAGCCCAGGCCTGAATAAAGCTCAAATGTAGACGCAGCACTGCCAGACTTGCTGGATGTAGGGCAGTATATAGGCAGGAGTATAGCAGGTCGAGCTCATTAGGCTTAGTGTATAGTGCTGTAATGCTGTTCAGAGTGTACAGAGGAGGAGATTAAGGGACATGATGTGTTGTCATGATGCAGATATTGTGTTGATCTCATCCAGCACCACTCCACATAACAATACCAACAGTTCATGTGTAGCAGGTGGAAGTACGTGAAGGGATTTTGTTTCAGAATGTTTATTCACACGCTTTTGTGAGTGTTAGTGCTCCGTAGTAGGCGCAGTCAGATGTAGGCCATAGGAGCCTCTGTATATTGTGAATATTGCCGCTGTCCAGTACAGCATGTATTTACATTTTTGTTGACTTTTATGCATCATTTGATATAGAAAATCTCAAAACTGCTTGCTGGTTCCATTGACTTACATTGGTCAGCAATGACATGTGTGTGTTTGTTTACAATCCATATTATAAACAGCTCACAGGCTTCTCAGATGTTTGGGTGTGACCCTCTTGCAATATGACCCAGGCAAGTGAAGTTGATCAGACATTGGGCTAAAGCTGTCAAAGCATTCCCACCACGCCAGGAAGCTGCATTCCCCAAGTGCTTTAGTGACATGCATAGGTTAATATAGCACTTGTTTACATGCTAACCAAGTTCACACTGAGAGACCATATGGGTCATGGCATTGCATCCTCAACGTTGTATCCTGGAGGTTTGTGGTTTCCCTGCTCTGAGATGCCCATTCACAGTAATAATAAAACTTAAAGGTCAGCAGGGTATGTCTTTAATTCTGCTATGTTCTTTATTTGTAGTTACATTACTACATATTTAAAATAATATTTAAACCTTATTGAGCTATAAATAAACACTCTGAAAGTTTGAATAATTACAGAATATGCTTGATATTGTCCATCTGATGACACAACCTTGTAGCACAATCCTTATTGACTACCTACCGGCAAGCTTGGTATGTCCTCACACTCTGGTGGTCAACTATTAGGAACAGAATAAATGAGCTGACAATGAGCACACTGGACTCATTGGGAGGCAGAGCTTAAAGACACAGGAGTTCTAACTGAGCATTTCAGACAGAATGTGAATACATGTGCACAGTTTGATTTAAAAAAAAAAATTATCTATAGTTAAGTAACATAACTCCACCGCGCCCTGTAAAAAGTGGTTCATCAGTTTAGGCTAAAATACACTGAATAAATGAAATTTGAAAAAATTACTGAATCCCTTTTAACAGTGTATCATTGCAGTTGTAGTATTTTAGCCGAATTGTCTCTGCACACCTAGATTATGAAAAAGGACATATATGGACAAAGTACCTTTGCCCTAAGCATTAAACTATGAAAAGGGACAAGTGTAAACAAAGTACCTTTCCCTTAAACATAGGCTATGAAAAGGGACATGTATGGTCAATGTACATTTCACTTACTTGTCTTTACTGCTTAATTTCATGTGGGTCTCTATTTAATAACTGAACCTTGAAACCATTGTTGTACCATAAGGGTACATTTACACTGTTTGATGGATGTAGCTGTACACTCCCTGTTTTCTAACAGTATAGTTCTAACTGTGACTACTAAGGTCTGAGATCTAATGGACAAAATCAAGTGTCATGAGCTGCTGTACGATAACACTGAAAACTTTAGTCACGCAAAGATACGGAATGCAGAAGAAGCACGGATGGACAATAAAGTGAACCTATGGAAGAAACTGTTCATGTCAATGGAACGAGCTGGTGCTTCTGCCTACAAAGTCAGAGCTCTACACTGTGCACAGCCTGAGTTGTCAAGGAAACGACAAGATTTCCACAGAGAGAGAGTGAGAAAGATCACCAAAGAAAGGAGGAAAGAAAGAAGAGACTTGTCGGTGTTAAGGACAGGAGGTAGAGGCTGGAAGTGTTTCCGAACGTTCTCCTGTGGATCGGCTCTTGACAGGTCTGAGACTGAACTGGAAGTAGACCAAACAACACAGATGCTAACAAGCATTCCTACACTGTGGAGTTTACACTGTGGCTTGTTCTAATGACACAGCCAAGATTGATTAGCACGGCTAGCAGTGATGTGTGTTTCGATTTTGATACTGTTAGGGGGTTAAAGATCAGAAGTTCAAAGAAAAGAGAAACAGACATTAATGTAGGGCTGAAGGCTCACTGTTAATATAATATCATACCATTAACGTGGGATGAACTGCATGGAAATGAGCTGAGCAGTGACCAATCAGAATGGGGCTGCACAATGTATTGTTTTAGCACCTTCATTGCAAAGTGTGAATGTGCAATAGTAACAGCGCAGGACATGCAGGACATAAATTAAACACAGCAAGTGTTTTCTTTTTTTTAGCCTTGTGTGTCATGGTTCTTATTTGACATAATTTACTGTGATGCAAGTGTATCTTTCATACACAGAGAACAGCAGTCACGGTGTACTCTCCAGTCACAGCATTTGTGCGCTTGGTGTGTTAAAACCAATTGTATAGCATATAAATTTCAGAAAGGATGGTGGTATAGCAACATGCACACAAAGCATCTAGCCACTTGAGGGATGTCATTTGACTTTCGCTGTGATAAAAAAGCAGGGTTAATAATAATACATTAAAAACTATAATAAATAAAATAAAAACTTAGTTTCATTTACTTATGCTTAGCAGTTTTCCCGAAATCTATCATTTCTATAGATTGCATAAATACATAGAAAAGGTATAGATGCCAATTAGCATTGCACAAATTACATCATGCTAATTCAGGCCTGCTACCATTCTGCATTTTGCTTGGTGCTACTGGTCATATTTCTTATTCTAGCCACCAAAAATCAGAGCCTGTGGGCTGTTTGGCCAACTACCGTTCTTTTTAAACAATGTTTCTCCATCTTTCCATGATGACATGTAGCAAGTACCCACATAATGATTTCAGCATTGAAATACTGGCACTTTAATTGGTTAACTGAGTATTCCCTGTATTGCCCATCCACTAATGGGCAGCATGGAAAGCAGGCAGACATGTTGAAAATGTTAAAAACAGAATACTGATGTGAAAGAAAGCAGGACAAGTGATATGTCTCGTCACGTAACATCATGTAAAGCATTACTATAGACTGCCAGCAGGGAGACCTGATAAACGTCAGGTTCAAGTTCATTTTTACAGTCTACTCACAGAGACTAGATTAAATTTACAGCACTCATCATGCTTGCCATCAGTTTATCATCTCTTCACAGACTCTTTATGAGCTTAAGAAGCTAGAATCGCAACATTAGGCAGGATAACAGCCCATTAGCATTTGTCTGTCATTCTCTGTGTGCATTTCGAGCCACATGTGAGTTTTTGTGGTTTCCATTCAGCTTTAATCCACAGTGGTGATGACAAAGTGCAGCATGGCACGTGGTATGGAATTGCACAAAATTGAGTCAACTGGGTGTGTTAGTGTCAATGTGCAGACCTCAGTTAAAAACAATAGTTGTTTATTTTTTGAACATTTTGCGACGTGACGTAGCATGTCCAGGCTGCAGTGGTCTAAAAAAAAGGGGGGTCTGACATAAAGTGGGCAAAACAGGAGACAGCAATACAGTCATTCACAGACATTTAGTGTAAGTTAGTTATTTGTCAGGAGACATGTTAAAGTTAAAGAGACTAAGGAACGTTAAGGAAAATAACTGGGGAAACAAACATTTCCAAAATGTATCTAAAAAAGACACAATTAATAGCTGGGACTCCTAATAAAACAGGACTCCACTAAAACTGTTACCAGCAGAAACATAGCACTTTCATCCTTGAGAGAGAGGAGAAAATTAAGCTCCAGTCTTTCTCCAGATCTCTCCAAATCCACAGGTGCTTTCCTCCATCCTACACTGTGAGACAACATCCATGGGTCTGAAAGGATGTGTAGCAAAGCACATGGACAAGACATTAGAAAATGTGCAAACCTCTGCATCACTGAACGTGTTTGGAATCACCTGAATTGTGAAGACAGAAAATGCAACCAACTTCTAAGACTGAACTTTCGAAGGCATGGAAAAACATCCTTGCAGATTCCTGATAAAAGCTGACAGCAAGGCTGCCTAAACAAGGACGCTTCTTCGCTGTATTGTCTGAAATAAAATAAATAAAGGGGGCTCTGTGACTTCTGCACAGCACTGTACTCAGATTGCACTGGAGCATACTCTCTACTGTGACTTATTTTAATAAGACAAGTTAGCAGAATTAACCCTGTACTGCCATCAAGGAAGGAAAACGGAAGCAATCGCAGAAATAGATTCCACTCACAATAAAAGATGCGCTGTATGGCCGTCCTGTGCAGACAGCAGGAAGAAGGAGACTCATTTAGACAGAAAGACAGATAGAGTATGAGAAAGTGATAGAAAAGGAGACAGAGAGAGAGAAAGAGAGAGAGATTTAACTAACTACTAGCAGTTTTGCTAATACCATCCATTTCAAGCCACAGTTCTGACCAGTTTTGACAGAGTTAAATAAGGCACACTTTTACACGTCCTGCCCCTCTTGTTGAAGCAGCCTTCACCGGCCTGTCTGTCCAAAGCTGCTCGCAAGCCACTCAATCATTCGCAATGAGACTGGGCCCCCTTGTGACTAGGCAATGCAACTACTAGATGTGCAGCCAGGCAATGGAACTAAGATTTTAGCACAGCTCCATGCTGCCATCAAAGGTTAAGCACTCATTTACATACAGGTCCAGATGTGCAGTATTGAGAAGACTATGATTGATGAAGATGGTGATGGTAATTAGGATGAAGATGATGACAGTGATTATGATCATGACTTGGGCTATCACTATCGATTATATCAGCAATTGTCCTATAAAGTGGCCATAAAGAGTTTTTAAAGTGACCATAAAAACAGCCTTTAAAAGATTTCAAAAGACAAAAGGAAGCATTCAAAAAGACCTAGCATTATCATCAGGCAGACTGATAACTTATTAAAGTCGATTCAGTTCTTCATCATATATAACAATTACGTTCAGTATGTGCAATTAAAACAAGTAGATGTTGATGTGATGATGAAGAACAATACGGCAATAATAATAAAACAATGCACAGCACATGTTGAACACTGTATATAGACATCAACATATCAATATACAGTTATCTATTAGTGTTATATATATATATATATATATATATATATATATATATATAGATAGATAGATAGATAGATAGATAGATAGATAGATAGATAGATAGATAGATAGATAGATAGATAGAATCTATTCAGAAACAAGAGAAAATCAAGCTTTACTCTTTCTACAGATCTTAAAAAAAATCTCCATCGCTCTATGGGTCTGAAAGGATGTGAATCAAGCAAAGAAGCTGCTGGTAGTCCCAGAACAATAAAATGACCACCCCAGAGACCAGATCTTCACATCACTGAAAGTGTTTTAGATCACCTGGATATATATATATATATATATATATATATATATATATATATATATATATATATATATATACTGATGCCTTTGCCATCTTTTGACATTGACAATTTCCTGGTGCTCTTGGCACAATATTTAACAACTCGGCTACCAAATACTCAGAGCCTGTGTCTCGTGTGGCCAATTCCTGTGGAAGTGTTCTTTTAAAAATCTAGTTAAATGAAAAGATCCAGCACTAATAAACCAAACAACTACTTTTGAACTATCCACCTGTACAAGATCCAGAGCCTGTTTGATCTGAGAAATATATTTGGTGGTTGGTGTAGCTCAGCGGATAACTGGGGTTCGAATCCCGGGCTGAGTGACTATGCTGTGCTACACCAATAAGAGTCCTTGGGCAAGACTCCCAACACTACATTGCCTTGTACTTGTAATATGATTACCCTTGTAAGTCGCTCTGGATAAGAGCGTCAGCTAAATGCTGTAAATATTTAAAATTTTTCTGGATAAGCAGACACCACAAGTTCATTCTTCTATGGAATTCTTTAACAAAACCTACTGTTACTGCTGTTACAGCACAATGACCTGTGGTGGCCCCAGTAAGAAACCAGCAGAGCTGACTGATCAGTACCTAATGAAGATAGAGTTGGACTTTTGGGAATGGTCCCTTCCTCTTCAACAGGACTGCGCACCAGTGCACAAAGCAATGTGCACAAATAAATGTTTGTGTCTTCTTGTGGCTAATCTCATTGCTATGATCTAGATATATTTCTTATTTTGAGATTAAAGATGATTTAATCTCAATGATCACAATGATTTTGCTTATTTCTAGACATTTTTTGTCTTGAGTGATTTTAGTAATTCAAATAATCTCACTATACTGGCAGATGATTTTGCTCTTTTTAAGAAATATGCTTGAAATGAGTCAAAGAGTCTACCAGGGATAATCTGGCATACTAATATCAGTTAAAAATAAAATTAAAATATGTCTGCAAAACGATAAATAACCTCATAATAAGCTTGCAATGATCTCAAAATGAGAAATATAACTATTCCAGTTAGATCTAAAATTATTATATTTGCCAAGATACTACTTTTTTTGCACTGTACTTCCATTCACTGTTAGCCACGTTACCAGGCTTGGTCGGTCAGTTCTTTTAAAGCACAGCTGAGACGGGCTGCCTTTTGCCACATGGTAAGGATGCTTTAAGATGAATAATGTTACACACGAGCGCCTCCTCCCCCACTGCAAGGTGCAAAAAGTGACACATTTTTAAGCAGAGCACATTCCCTGCGGAGTAGAGAGGAGTCAGCAGTTGCAGGGCGCACATTTCGCTTTGCTCTCGCTCTCCTGCTCCCTTTCTCCCTCTCTCTCTCACTGTTTCTCTCTCTCTTCCCTTCTCTCTCTCTGTTTCTGTGTCTTTTTTTCTACCCAGCAGCTTCAACAGCCCCCGCCACCCCGACCTCACCCCGCCATTTCTCTCAAAGCGCCTCTCCAGATAATCCGCTCGCACAGAAGGCACACACTTCAGCACTAACTGTTTGACCGGGGAGCCATTTTACAACTCGACATGGAGTCTCGGAGAACGCACACAAACCCTCTCACGCTCACATACACAGCAAAGCCTTTACAAACAAGACTACGCACTCAAAGGTCACAAGAGAGGCAGAGAGAAACAGAGATCTAATCTATAGTGGGGCTGAGTAGTAGGCCTGGTGCATAGGGCAACTGGATATCAGCACCGATTGACCAGTAACCTGAAGATGATATTCGTTATTTTGAAAAAGGGAATTGATAGACAACAGGACTGATGTCACTTTAAAGAGCTGGCTAGTATTAAATGGATTGCACATGTAAAGTTTTACTGCTTTTCATATTTAATAAGTAGATCATTAGTGGGAATTAATAAGCATCCCTACTCCTTGTTAAAGGATACTGTCTCAGGAAAAGCCCAAGCATTGCCCATACAGCTTATCCAACGGGGTACGCAGGTGAATTATGGTGGAAATGTAACACACAATGCTGTCTCACGCTTCTATCTGATTTCCAGTGCGGCTAGACGGAAAACGTGCATACACGATATAGTTAGAACGTAGGAATAGAATAAGCCTTTGTCAGCATTGCCGATTAACACTACACTGAAGCCAGTACGTGCTGTACAGTTGGTGCTGTTAATAGCTGTTATCAATGGAACAGTTTACATGTTCCCCCACAATAACTGTCAGCATTTGAAAGAGCAAATGCTCAGCATGGAATAGATATCAGCTCACTGGAGATAGTGATTTTGCAAAACAGTGGTGCTAGGAGCTATAACTGCGAGGTACAGCCCCCTGCCGATATTTGTGTATCTTTATTTGTTTCTTGCAGCAAGCTGTTTTAACATCTCCAGCTAACATGACTAAGAAACGTGCTTTGTTTATGGTTATTTTCCCATATCCATCATTTCATCATCATCTCTCTGAAAATGTTAACTGATGTCATCATACCCTAATGGCATGCTTCCAGAAACAATTTATACGCATCATAAAAAGAATAGTCGCACCCAGAAGGAAGTGTGGGATTGCAATGCTATTGAGAAGAAAGGTAAAGGTTACCGAGAACAAAGAACAATGAATGGTGATAAAGTTAGACTCATATGGGCAATATTTATTGAGCTGCACATACAGAAGTAGCATCTCTTGGTGTAGCTCAGCAGGTAACACCACTACCTGCCAGGGAACCACCACCACATGCAGGAGACTGGGGTTCGAATCCCGGTCTGGGTGACTATGCTGTGCTACACCAATAAGAGTCCTTGGGCAAGACTCCTAACACTACACTGGCCTACCTGTAATATGATTAACCCTGTAAGTCGCTCTGGACAAGAGCATCAGCTAAATGCAGTAAGTGTAAGATGTAAATCTCTCAGTATGACGTTGGGTAGCCATGTTTGGTAATGCAATGTGCCAAACGTCTCGGCGTGGAGGTTTCTAATGGTGTCCTGTGATATTCCATCCCATGCAGCTTGAATGTTCTCACACAGTTCCTGCAGGTGGTGCGGTAGGGGTGGAGGTGGTGTAACACCGTGCCTTCTGGATGTATGACACATGACAACAGATTGTTCATCTTGGTGTTGACCACGGTGCCTCCACACATGGATTCGCCGGCCTTCTCCACCAAGACATAAGCAGGACTCATCACTGAAGATGACCCGCTGCCATTCTCAGTCACTCTTTCACAGTCTGGCTTGACACCATTGCAGTCTTTGGCGATGCTGACGTGGTGTTAAGGGCAGTCATTGCAACGGTCCTACATTGCATGTAGTCCTGCGTCATGCAGCAATCTCCTTTGGTGCTTACAAGATGAGTCATTGAGGATATCATTGAGGATATATGCTCACTGAATGTTCGCAATTGTGGCTGATGTGTCAGTCAGGTACAGCGGTAATGCCGTCTATCGTTTGAAAGCCAAGCGATTAGATATCTGGATGTTGCAGTCCCTGATCCAGTATTGGGAATTTTGTTGCTGCTTTCATTCTCATTTTGATTTAACATGTGGTCCTGAATGATGAGCGTTTACCATTAAAGCACAACAGATGGATACACACCCTATTTTCCTGTCTTACTTCTTTCTAGTTCAGCACCCTCCACCTTCAGGGCTTGATGCAGAACTCTGCAGTCCACCAATTAGCACCATAACACCCTTCCACTTGCTCTCTCTGTTCATATCATCTGCTACAAATACATGCTTCAGCACTTTTTCGCTGACTGCGACTGGGAGCTTTCATATGTCCATTAAGCCTTTTTCTAATAGACTATATCTGCTATATATATATAGCTGAACTCAAAAACACCAGCCAATACATGATAAATGGCACAACTTTAAAGAGTTATACTCATAAATCTGTTATATTACTCATTACTCCTGGATGTACACTACACAACATTTATAATCTTATCAGATTATAGCATCTTGCAGTCTATTGCATCACTAATGGCAATCTGTCACAGAGTTTCTAGTCTACTTTTTATATATTACACATGGCAAGATACGCCTACGAATGAGAACTCAGATTTCCAGATCTCCTCACATGTCATGTGATGCAAACAAAGCTTAATTACTGGACCTGTTTGTGCTTTTACACATAGGGAAAACTCAACTGATATCATAAGGAGAACGGGAGAAGTACCTGACAGTTGACTTGAAACCATAGACAGAGTGACACAACGTCTGGATGCCTACAGTATAAATATTCTAAACATGATAACGGCTGTTATTTGCCTGTATTTTATAGATGGCACCAGTGGCTCCATAATCCGCTGGTCAGGCAGCATGCGTTCATGTCCTTTTGCCTTTTTTCTAGAATCTTCTAGCTCTTAACCATTTCTAACCATGTCACCCTGCAGGACTGGTTTTGAACTGTAAATACCAAACATGGTATTCGGAGCTTCAGAGCTCAATCGGAGGGCAAAAGATGGGGTCTAGCAGATCACTGTGCTGTCAGTTGCTTCCGACTGAGCTCCTGAACTGGAAAATAACTTCAGATTGTGAAAAATGTTTTTGAAAATTGGTCAAAGAACTTGTGTAGTGCAGGTCCAGCCTAAAACACAAAAGGCTTTCCTTAAATACAGAAAATATGTTCTTAGAGAGCGACAGCATTGCCACCCAGTGTATAACCACCCAGTGCTGTGTTTGCTAGTCATGTGCTGGCTAGCATTTTTGAATTCCTCTCAAAGTTGGCTAAAATGATCATTGCTGAAACATTTGGTAAATTTTCTGTAGTGTTATGACTGTTATGCTTCAGATGAGATGGAATTTCTAATCATTTGTTTAAATTAAATAAACCTTATTAAGGTAGAAGATCAAAAAATGGATTTTAGTCTAAGGTAAAGGCTGGAATACCAGTTTGATAGAATGATCCATATAGTCTATTCACCTTTTTTTACCTTGCCATTAGGTCCCCTCATATGTTCTGAAAGAACATGGTAGCACCTCTGAGGCAGAGTTGGATTACAGCAACAGCAGGCTCCTACAGTTCACTGAATAATGAATAGGAAATTAATAGGAAAATCTATTGATGATTTGAATTAATAATGTGCATTTACTTTGGTGGGGGTGGCTAAATAGCATTTAGGGAGGGCTGTAACGGGCCTAGGGATGCTTCGGGTTGTAAACATGTTTACTGTGTTCTCTGTAGTAGAATGGGAGAGTCATGCTGGCAGCCATGATATTTCCAGATAAGGAGGTTTTAACCTTGAGACATCAGTGAGTCGCATGTATCAAGTGTGTTTTACCATCAAGGAAACTGAATACATATCACTCACGTGTCATGTGCCAGGAATCCTCTGACCGATTTCAGGAGCAGCACTTATGACGGAAGTGCAGTGCAATACCTTTTTAATTATGCAGTCACATTTGACATGCATTTGCATTTACATTTTTTAAATCAGAAGGAATTACATTACATTCACACTCTCAACAGAATTTCCTACCTTCATTCCCACATTTCTCCCTTTTTTTTATTTGAGTGAGTTAATGTATGTAATATGAACATTGTTACTGTGCTGGTGCTAGTGCGTGTAAATGTGTTGTGTTCTGTATTGTGCCTCATTCAACAAGCAGTCTAGGCTTAAACAGTAACGTACACTATCATATACATATCCATATAACTTACACTACTAAATAACTGCAATGTAAATGGTCAGGATTAAACTACCTTTGGTTGAACAGATACACACATGGACAAAATTGTTGGTACCCCTCGGTTAATGAAAGAAAAACCCACAATGGTAAGAAAAATAACTTTAATCTGACAAAAGTAAAGCATAAATAAAAATTCTATGAAAATGAACAAATGAAAGTCAGACATTGCTTTTCAACTATGCTTCAACAGAATTATTTAAAAAAATAAACACCTGAAACAGGCCTGGACAGAAATGATGGTACCCTTAACTTAATATTTTGTTGCACAACCTTTTGAGGCAATCACTGCAAACAAACGATTCCTGTATCTGCCAATGAGACTTCTGCACCTCTCAGCAGGTATTTTGGCCCACTCCTCATGAGCAAACTGCTCCAGTTGTCTCAGGTTTGAAGGGTGCCTTTTCCAGACGGCATGTTTCAGCTCCTTCCAAAGATGCTCAATAGGATTTAGGTCAGGGCTCATAGAAGGCCACTTCAGAACAGTCCAGTGTTTTCCTCTTAGCCATTCTTGGGTGTTTTTAGGTGTGTGTTTTGGGTCGTTATCCTGTTGCACGACCCATGACCTGCGACTGAGACCAAGCTTTTTGACACTGGGCAGCACATTTCTCTCTAGAATTCCTTGATAGTCTTAAGATTTCATTGTACCCTGCACAGATTAAAGACACCCTGTGCCAGATGCAGCAAAGCAGCCCCAGAACACAACAGAGCCTCCTCCATGTTTCACAGTAGGGACAGTGTTCTTTTCTTGATATGCTTCATTTTTCCATCTGTGAACATAGAGCTGATGTGCCTTGCCAAAAAGTTAAATTTTTGTCTCATCTGTCCATAGTATGTTCTCCCAGAAGCTTTGTGGCTTGTCAACATGTAGTTTGGAAAATTCCAGTCTGGCTTTTCAACAATGGTGACCTTCTTGGTTGTTTCCCATGAAGTCCACTTTGGCTCAAACATCGACGGATGGTGCGATCTGACACTGATGTTTCTTGAGCTTAAAGTTCACCTTTAATCTCCTTAGAAGTTTTTCTTGGCTCTTTTGTTACCATTCGTATTATCCTTCTCTTTGATTTGTCATCAATTTTCCTCCTGCGTCCACGTCCAGGGAGGTTGGCTACAGTCCCATGGATCTTAAATCTCTGAATAATATATGCAACTGTAGTCACAAGAACATCAAGCTGCTTGGAGATGGTCTTATAACCTTTACCTTTAACATGCTTGTCTATAATTTTCTTTCTAATGTCCTGAGACAACTCTTTCCTTTGCTTCCTCTGGTCCATGTTGAGTGTGGTACACACCTTGTCCCCAAACAGCACAGTGACTACCTGTAGCCCTATATATAGGCCCACTGACTGATTACAAGATTGTAGACACCTGTGATGCTAATTAGTGAACACACCTTGATTTAGCATGTCCCTTTGGTCACATTTTTCAGGGGTACCATCATTTCTGTCCAGGCCTGTTTCATGAGTTCATTTTTTAAAAATAATTCTGTTGAAGCATGGTTGAAAAGCAATATCTGACTTTCATTTGTTCATTTTCATAGAATTTTTATTTATTATTACTTTTGTCAGATTTCAGTTATTTCTGTTACCATTGTGGGTTTTTCTTTCATTAACCAAGGAGTACCAACAATTTTGTCCACATGCATAAGTGTAAATCCATTGACTTGAGAGACACGACAACAACAATTCCAAATAGGCTGTATTTGCAGCTTAGGGACCATATATGGACCTGGCTAGTGATTGAAATGAATGGAAACTTAGCTCCTTTACTACATCAAACTTTTTATCCCCCATGATATGATTCCACTCATATTAATAATAATAATAATTCTG
This sequence comes from Prochilodus magdalenae, assembly GCA_024036415.1. Classification (NCBI taxonomy): domain Eukaryota; kingdom Metazoa; phylum Chordata; class Actinopteri; order Characiformes; family Prochilodontidae; genus Prochilodus; species Prochilodus magdalenae. The sequence continues at coordinate 554,762 of JAMWET010007263.1, forward strand.
TGGCTGAGACTTTAGAATGGTTTAGTGTGAAATGCTTCATTGTATGGAAACCTGCATTGGCAGTGAAAGGAAAACTTGTGAACTTGTGAAGGACAAATGCTAATAAGTTCATAGAAATGTTCTTAAATGCAAAGCTGGGAACAAAACTTTCAGAGTTTCCCAAATGTTCTATAAAAAGATTTTCTAGGATACAGCTTGCTATATACAGATGCAAAAAAATCCTGATTATTTACTATATTTCAACAAACAGTGAGATTCTTTTTTTAATTTTGCTTTTTGCCCTTTGGTTAAAATGTATGTTATATATGTGATAACTTATAGTATTTCAAGGCTGAATCTCACTTGAATAGGTGATGGATAAGGAAACATATGAATTAAAAATATGTAGACTTTATTTTTTAAAAAGAAACTGAAACAAAAAAACCTTTGCAAGTCTTTGACACGTATGAGACTTTCGTAAGGTTAAGAAAAAAATTCAGAATATAAAGTCTGCAAGAATTCTGCATATTCTTAAAATTAAAGTTCGATAAAATACACGAAATACGAGTTAATAACAATCCCTTAATGATCTTTGTAAGTCTGGCCCAAGGGGTCTACAACGAAATTCCTAGCATTTTATTTACTATCCAAAACAGATGTTTTCTGAGGTTATATAGTGTATTATAAGCGTTGATGGTTATACTGTACATTGATAGACTTTTCCTTGGGGGACTTTTTGTAATCTTTAAATGGCTTTCATAAATCTTTTCAGCGTTGTGAAACAATGTCTGAAGCATCGGGCCATGTATTCATAAACGTTTAATGTAAAAACGTTCTGTGAGGCATGAAACTCTTTAGACGACTGATTCCCATCACCACCACTGTAAACAATTCTGACTGTGAGAATGATGCAGCTACTATTTACACTTAACCTCAAACGAATAGCTGCACCCAGAAGGAAGTGTTGGATTGCAGTGCTATGCGGAGGGAAGATTACCAGGAACAATAAATGATGATAAATTTAGAGTGATGGGTAATATTTATGGAGCTACACATACTGAAATAGTGTCTCTCAGTATGGCCTCGGGTCACCATGTTTACTAAAGCTTGTTTTGACGAATGTAAATAGTAAAACTGCATCATTCGAGTCCGAATACAGTGGCAGTGATAGGAACCAAGAGAGTTTCGTCTAAAGAGTTTCATGCCAAATGTCTTGGCATGGAGTTGCAGAGGTTCCTAATGTTCTCCTGTGATAATCCATGAATATTCTCAGGCAGTTCCTGCTGATTTATGCAGTCAGGTAGAGGTGGAGGAATGCTGCCTTTCTGAGCCACTCCATGACAGTCTGGTACAACACCATTGCAGTCTTTGGTGATGTTGACATGACGTTAAGGGCAGTCATCGTAACGGTCTGTGTGCATGTAGTCCTGCATCGTGCAGCCGACTGCCAATGGTGCTGACACTAGTAGGATGACTCATGGAGGACATCGCTTGTGGCTCTTGGGTCAGTCAGGCACAGCGATAAACCTTCTGGGTGCAACTATTTTAACTATTTTGTGAATGATGAGCATAATTATGGAATTCCATGGGAAACTGAGTTACATCATGCTGATGCTGGTGATATCTGTGACTGCTAAGGGTTAAATAACTCCCCATGCCTCCTGCATCTTCAAGATCTTTTCCTGTGTCTCAATGTAGTGGGCGGGTTTGTAATGGCAGCGGTGTGGGGGATGATGAAGAATGCTGCTGCCTAATGAGGAGCCTGCCACCAGGCACATGACACAGACATGTGGACAGGAGTCTGGCGCACGTCTCGACGTCATGTGCTTTCTTATGACCGCGTATGTGTGTCCAATACGGAGCAGGATATGGGAATTAGCTTGCTGATGAGAGATTGTTTTCCTGGAATTGGAGAGGTAGGCTGGGCTGAACACTGTACAGTTCCTGAATTAAAGTGAGCATGTCTGAAAAGAACTAAAGATAGCAGAAGAGGAAAAGTACAAGACTGCCATGGCAATAAGAAATCAGGAGAGGTTGCCAAGGTAGAGTTGCAAAGTGGGATAAATAGAGATAAATAAGATTACTGTGGTAATTTTATCTGACACCTGGATGGCAGGGAGTTTATGCCTGGGCTGCATGTGTCTGAGCTGTTTTCACTTACAGTGTTTATATAAGCTGGGCAATGTGGTAAATAGGGTGGAGAAATATGGTGATTATAATCATTTTCACAAAATATTACATCACAATGAACTTGTATGAATATACACTATCAGTCAAACATTTAGACACACATGACTACATATACAGTATATTATAGGTATAACAATATTAATTGTTTCTGACCTTTTTAAGACGACATTCATTTAGTTAGGTGTGCCTAACCCTTTAACTGGTAGTGTACATCAATTCCAGCAACTAAGACCTTCAGCCCATTTATATTATTTCACCTCCGTATTTGAAGTAGCCAAAGATTATGGTTTACAATATGTCTATATCAGTGAAAAGATCACATAGTGCTGATCATAATGTGTCCTTTACTTACTCAGCCTGTGGATGTACAGCAGTGGCCCAAAGTGGCCCAAATCCACTCATTCTGTTCACATGTGACACAGCGTGAACAGCAAACCACATATTGAATCCGACATTTTCACACTTTCATTTGTGGCACTAAAATCGAATAAGCATCCGTCATGACTCATGACTCATGACTCATGACTCTACGTTTTGACTGCCAAAACCACAAACATTTGGGGCGATGTTTCTGTAGGATTTCACCTAATTTCAGATTCGGGCCCAATGCAGAATGTTCACAGGAGAACGAGGTTGCAGCGTGTCTGAGAGCAAAAGAAAGTTAAACCGGGGATGCAAACCAAAGAAGTGTCAGTGGCCGAATAACATGCTCAGTGACAAGTCCAGCTTTCAGATATTGAGTCTTGATGATGGTTCTTGTGATGCTGCCGAGGATGAAACTGAAACCTCCGTGAGTGAACCTGGATTTGTTGGCAGTCGTAATTGTTTACCTCTGGATGAGCAGGCCATGTGAAGCATTGTTCTTTTGAGAAAGTGGGTCAGTTTCTGAGCCTGAGCTGCTCAGGCTAACGCCAGATGTAGGTCACATTATAAAGATAATGTGAAGAGCCTAATAAAAAAATTAATTGCATTAGGTGAGATTTGGGCCACTTTTACCTGCTATGTGAATGTAGCCTTAGGGAGAGGCAGCAGCTCCACTGAAGGCCACTCCCCCCAAGTTCAAATAAAGAACAGACCTGAACGATCTCTCATTACGTCTTAAAGCTGGGTTTAATTAAAAGACCATGTTACTAAACACAGGCAAGGAGAGTGAGAAAAACAGGCTGATGGGGATTGGCAGGCCTGAGGAAGCTGGTCTGATCAGTCACTGGTCTATTATCTGTGAATTTAAATAACATACATAGATGGAGGAGGCAGCATTGCTTGACTTCCATACTGTTGCATTGTCTGCTTTGGCTGTACGTGGATAGATAACATTTAAGCCTTATTGAGTTTATGCTTAATAATGTGTGCACACTGCACTGAGCAGTCATATTCCCTGATCAATTCTATGCCTACTGCTATTCTACAAGGTCATTATAATGCATAAACAATTCTGGGGCATTAAAAGAACAGTTCTTCTGCTGGACTGTGCCCCCAGACCCCACTAAAGGCTATCTTAAGGTTAGCCCTAAGGGCTAATCCCTATGGCATGGCTCCCTGTCCGTATATCTCTAATGATGCCCTTGCTTACAACACTGTAGGGCAGTGGCAGTGATTCCTGATTGTGGGCTTAATGCTATCAGTATAACTGAATGTGGTTTAATGTAATTTAGTGGATGGAGAAGAAAGGTCAGGGTAGGTGCATAACAGGAACAAACGTCCCTGCTGCTATTGTTCTGCCACCTTGTAATCCGGTGAAACACCTTTGTGTTTAAATTTAAGATGCACTATTTTAAGCAAAATTGGCTGAATCACGCGAATGCTTGGATTCAACAAATCTGTGTTTGGCCAGGATATTTACAGCACACACACACACACACAAACACACACACACACACACACACACACACACACACACACACACACACACACACACACACACACACACACACACACACAAACACACACACACACACACATACACACACACACACAAAAAAAGAGTACTGCACTACTTTACAGCCAGACAGCATGTTCTTGAAGTGTTTGATATAAGTATTAAATTAAATTATTTAATTTATAAAAATAGTTACACCCAAAAGCAGAAGGAATTGTCGGACTATAATGTTCTTGGGACGGAAGATAAAGGCTACCAGAAACAATAAATGATGATACATTTAGACTAACGTGAGCAATGTTTATGGAGCTGCACATACAGAAGTAGTGTCTCTCAGTGCCTCCACATGTGGATTCCTTGTTTGTCTCCACCAAGACAAAAGTGGGATTCATCATTGATGCCATTCCGCCGCCATTCTGACTCACTTTATTAAGGGCAGTCATCGTAATAGTCCGGCATCATGCAGCTGTCTGCCAATGGTGTTGGCACTTACAGGATGACTCATGGGGCATCACTGCTTGCTGAGTGTCTGCAATCGTGGCTGTTCGGTCAGTCAGGTACAGCGATAAGGTCCTTGCCCATACCACATGTGCAGCCGAGCGTAAAACTCGAATCGTTTGCATGTCTCACAGTGTCAAACCTAACCACCAAGTTTCATTCCTAACTCATTGTTTCTTTGACAATGAGTGTATCTACACACACACATGCATATATATATATATATATACATATACACACATACATATATACTTATTTAGCAGCCTACAGGCTGCTGAAACTCTAGCCTGAGCTGAGGACACAGGGATTAGTGTGACAGGGGAAAAGAGCGAGTGTTTGTTGAGTAGAGCTTGGTGGCGCCAGGGTAAGGGGCGACAGACCATGGGCCTCACTCTTCACCCCTCTATCCGTCCTCTCTACCTCACTCTGGACACTCTTCCCCATCACTAAAAATACACCAGTGACCTTCCTACTGCTCTCGCAGCTGAACGTCCACACCAGATACTGCTACCATCTGCGTCTGCTACTGCTAACATTACAGGACATCACTGTAAAACAGAGGTTTCAGCATAACACTTGGCCAGGTGCATTTCGAAGAGCAATACAAACGAGGGTTTACCCTGAGAAACCATTCAGAACAGCAACACATCATATACAGAGAACACACTTCTGTACATGTTAATACACTATCACTGCTGCTGTTCATTTGTTACATTTATCATATTGTAGAAGTACATTTGGCATATATGTATATATATATATATATATATATATATATATATATATATATATATATATATATATATATATATATATATATATATATATATATATACGTCATGTTCTATCTTCAATATCTCAGCAACAGTGCATGAAAACGTGCAGAAAAATGCACATTTGAGTTTTCGCCCTGTAAAGGATGCTTTAACTTAATGCAGTTTGAAGCTATTTATTTATTTGAACTTAATGTGGACTGCTTATGACCGCACACAATACCAGAATTCTGCATTAATGCGCTAACATTTTAAAAGCCATTAACGTCTTCACACAATACTAGTTGACCATCATCTTGCACTGTCTGTCGTTAGCACATTACAGGTTGCATCAATACCATACTCAGCATATGTACTAGTCCAGTACTGGATAGATACACTGGACTGAATTTCGGAAGTGAAAGTTCTGTAGATAAAAAAGTTTAAATAAAAAGAAACAGCAGCGTTGCCTTAGTCATGTCACAGTCTATTTATTTTGTTCCTTTGTTTCAATATATGTTTCTCAGTTTGCGCATGATGTTAGATGGTTAAGCAACCTGCATCCAAACTAATGTATTATTAACAGCTTAGTTGTTTAACGGGGGAAAAAAGACAGCATTGGATTGATTCTACAGCACTGCTTAGAAGACGACACTTATTTATTGTGATAATAAATGAGATTACAGATTTTTGAACATTTAATAATATTATATTTTATTGCTGTTTAGAAGAGCAGAATTTCAGTTTATATCATTTTGGTTAATACCCAATAATTCCACATAACCATGGTGCACAAAGCACATTCTACATTTACTCATACAATATAATCCGATAACTGCATTTTAGTAATCTGATAATGAAAAAACGTGTATTCCTTATAGTAAAGGGTAAATGCAGCGGTAATTAATGCAGCAGTAACTAGAAAGGTAGTTGTTACTGCTTTGTAGGCAGCTCTTGTCTACCTGGTTCTGCTTGCACACATGAGCAACTGCAGGGAACAAAAGATCAGGTTACAGATATACATGCAGAGAAAATCCAGATTATTAAACTATAATGTAGGGCTCTTTCAGATTTCTAGTAATCTGACCATGTTGACCATGGTCAGATGGACAGATTTCTTGAAATCTGATAACAGTTTAATCCTAGTTAATAGACTGGAGACCTCTGATTGCATGAACATGAGTAATCAGATAAATGCTGAAATCAGATAATGCTAATGAATATATGCTATAATGTATATGACAGTAAATATTATCGGTGTAAATGTGCTCTGTTTTATGATTTCATGGTACATGGTGTTTCGTTTGTAATTCCCAGACCTTCTAGTTTAGTCTCTGTGTGGCCCTATGTGGCCTTCATATTCTTTTGTTCCTTGTCTGGACTTGAATACCAGTACTCACATTTGACTTGGAGATCTCTCTGGTGGAAATGTGTAACTGCATTCAATCAAGCGGAAGAGCCAATGAATCAGATGACTGTGACTGCATTGAAAGAGTATTTAAGAAGAGCATGGTCAATGACATGTCGTCTGTAAATGTCTACTGCAGTCATCATCATATCATTATTTTGTGTAAAATTGATTTTCTATATTATTGATTGTAATATTGACATTTGAGACCTAAATTTGAGTGGGACCTTGTTTAAGAGCCAGGGCCGGTGACATTAATATATAAAGACATATGACATGGTCCATAAAACACTTGCAAAACCTGACTCGATGCCTCTGCCTTTTAAATAACTTTCAGGCTTTACAGGGCGCCTCACTGCAGCGCACACACATGTGTACACCACATTTTAGGGTGATTTTCCTATTGAATCAGTAATGAAACCTTTAATAATTCAGCAATGCTAAATCTAACAGTGCAGCTTTAAATAAAGTTTAGCTCACACTTCCTATGAACACCATCCCTCTAAAAAAGAACACATGCATAAGGCATAATAATAACACAATGTAAAATTATTTCTAAAAAGTGCATTACACTTTATCGCACTGTTGATAATGGATGATGGATATAATTTACAATAACAATAAATAACAGTAAACTGACAAATGTATACTGCGATCCACATTCAACAGAACAACCACAAGACTGTGATGTGATGTAGCTGAATTCTGCTGCATAGCTACAGTAATAAGCTTCTGTGCGTCTCACATACAGGGGTTGGACAATGAAACTGAAACACCTGGTTTTAGACCACAATCATTTATTAGTATGGTGTAGGGCCTCCTTTTGCGGCCAATACAGCGTCAGTTCGTCTTGGGAATGACATTTACAAGTCCTGCACAGTGGTCAGAGGAATTTTAAGCCATTCTTCTTGCAGGATAGTGGCCAGGTCACTACGTGATGCTGGTGGAGGTTCGTCCTTCTTGGTGGTATGCTGACATTACCCTGGATACCGTGGCTCTTGATACATCACAAAGACTTGCTGTCTTGGTCACAGATGCGCCAGCAAAGACGTGCACCAACAGTTTGTCCTCTTTTGAACTCTGGTATGTCACCCATAATGCTGTGTGCATTGCAGTATTTTGAGCAGAACTGTGCTCTTACCTGCTAACTGAACCTTCACACTCTGCTCTTACTGGTGCAATGTGCAATTAATGAAGATTGGCCACCAGGCTGGTCCAATTTAGCCATGAGACCTCCCACACTAAAATGACAGGTGTTTCAGTTTCATTGTTCAACCCCTGTATATCTCCTGTATATGTGTACACTCATCATCAAAAAAATTGTTGCACGCAGAAATAAGTGTTGGATTGCAGTGCTGTTGGGAAGGAAGAAAGAGATTACCAGGCTGATATGGGCAATGTTTATTAATCTAATGCAACATGCATACATCTCGGTATGGAGTTGTAGATGTTCCTAATGGTGTTCAGCGATAATCCATCCCATGAAGCTTGAATATTCTCACACAGCTCCTGCGGTTGGGATGGAGGTGTAGTGACACCAGGCCTTCTGGATGTGTGACGCACGACAGCAAATTATTCATCTTGGTGCCTCCACACGTGCATTTGTTGGTTGTCTACACCAAGACAAAAGCGGGACTCACTGAAGGCGACCCACTTCCATTCTGAGTCTGCGTGCATGAAGTCCTGTGTCATGCAGTCGTCTGCCAATGGTGCTGGCACTAACCAGATGACTTATGGAGGGCATCACTCTTTGCTGAATGTCATGGCTGTTGGGTAAATCATGTAAAGCCATAGCGCCCATCACATGTGCGCCTACGCATGAAAATGAAATCATTTGCATGTCAAACCTATCCACCTAGTTTTTGTATCTCTTTGTGCAACTATTATTTTGAATAATATTATTCAGGGCTGTGATGGTATGGATTTTTTCTTGTGGCTGTGACAAAGCAATGTATCACATGGGTTGAGGGTTTGCCGCCATTGGCCCAACACTGCTACAACAACCCCTGCATCCCCACCAGCCCCTGAAAAGTTTAAGGATTAATTGACATAGGAAGCTTTTGTCAGTGAAATGATGTGATAGAGCCTCTCACATACACACCTGCAAACAAGAACCTGCTAAACTAATCTCAATTTTAGATTAGATCCCTTTTGAACAAAGTGCCGCCCATACAGTAAACAAATTCAGAAGCCCTCGTTATCTCCATGAATATTTACACCTTTGGTACATTTACCTGAAGCTCTTATCCAGAGCAACTTACAAGGTTAATTATATTACAGGTAGGCCAATGTAGTGTTAGGAGTCTTGCCCAAGGACTCTTATTGGTGTAGCACAGCACAGCCACCCAGACCATCATTCGAACCCCAGTCTCCCACATGTGGTGGTGGCTCTCTGGCGGGCAGGAGTGTTATTCACTGAGCTACACCAACCACAGGTCTCATAGAGCTCTGCACCTCACACCTCATACAGTTCTATTAAAAACTCAGTCCTAAGGCCACTGGACAGAGGTCCAACTATGTCCAAACCATTGTGTTTGATAAAAGTATGAATATTGGTTACAGTTAATTAATTCATGTGCATGCACTGAATACGTCTGCCACATTAAACTAGTCACTCTGGCAGTTTCTACCTGCAAATGATGGTTTATATTTAATTTTCCTTCAGATATTAAAATATATGAAAAATAAAACAAACGTGATGATGACGTCAGTGAGCTTATCCTCACAGTAGGCATCACATGACCATAGTATTAGGGTAATGGAGTTATTGTCACAGGCCTACCTGAAGTAAGCTTTCTTTTTTAATACAAACTCACATTTGCATTCACATTAAAGTATGATCTGAAGCAGTTCCATTTTTTTTTATCAAGTTTACAGTATTTAAAAGACAAAAAAAAAGTGTAGGAAAGCAGGAAAAAACTTTTTATTAAAATGTTTGCACTTTTCTAACTCTCCTTTGCTATCATGTCCTTTGCTTGACTCATTTACAATCTTCCCGAGTTCACCCATGTCACTCCACTGCTGCGCTCCTTTCACTGGCTTCCTGTAGCTGCCTGGATCAGATTTAAAACTGATGCTCACCTACAAAGCCAAGAATGGACCGGCCCCTTCCTACCTTATGGCAATGGTCAAGAGTCGATCTGTACCTTGAGCCCTTTGAGCTTTAAGCACAGCTTGACTTGACCCGCTATCCTTAAAGACGCCTGGAAGACAAGTGTCCAGACTCTTCTCTGTCCTGGCTCCTGGATGCTGGAATGAACTCCCACTGGCTGTCCGAACAGCTGAGTCTCTTGCAGACTGAAGACCCATCTCTTTGTAAAGCACTTAAGTGAGTGAGCACTAATAGATGTGTCTGTTGAAATACTTTGTTCTGCCACTTACACTGACCATAACCTTTCTTCTCTCCAGGTATGAGCGCTGGGTTGGGTTGCCAGGTAGTGCACTCATGCTTATACATGTCTTTGTATTCTTCTCTCTAGGTATTAGCGCTGGCCATTGTTCAGGCAGTGTCTGAGCTCATGGTGAGTTTTAGACTCGAACTGTCCTGTACTAGCTAGGAATCATTATCAAGTTGCTCTGGATAACCGCGTCTGCTAAATGCCTTAAATGTAAATGTCCCATAAAGCCATTCAGTCGCATAAAGCTCAGCATTTACCTCACAGTAATTTGCTTTTGTTTTTTTATGGAAAATATGAACAATACTGATTGCAGTATTGAAAACAGAGTAAAATGAGAAATGTAAAGAATGTATTGTAACCTAATCCTAAGCACTGTACTGTATATAGAACTGACAAACATTTTCATAGCATGTCCTTCTATGGTCAAGCATTAACCCTACTGAGCATTAACCCCAGCTTAATTCCATAATAAACCAGATCACAGAGGCTGTGTTAGCAGCAGTTTGGCGCAGTGAAACACCCAAAGGCACTGCAACCCATACTAACCTCTGCCTTATGCATGTCTGCTCTCGAGCTCACTCTCATGCATCCATCCATACATACACACAAACACACTGCACACATTTCAGTAGACCTTAAACAGCATGAGTCATGTGTTGGAGCTGTGCAGCAAATTGCACGACACCATGGAGGATTACACCACAGACACCACAGGGGGGGCAAGATGGGGGAAGAAAGGGATGAGGGAACGCACACACTGTGCATCTCACTGCTATTGCAGCTTCCTCACGACATCTTTCTGATGCTAAGAACAAGTGGTTTGAGTTGCACCTTATCTAAACTGGCTAATAGTAAGCTTTGAGTAAATAGAATAATGTTTTATTAAAGTCTCAGACAACACAGAGTAGAATACCAGCTGTGACTGCATGATACTCAACCTCTGTTACATTAAACATCCAGCAAAGCTTAAATGAAAATAACTGATCAGACTTATCTGAGAACATAGTGGGCGTGGCCAATGTGCAGCTTGATTGATAGCTCGCTCTATAACACTGCTAGCCTGCTTCACCACTCATACAGACCTAAAGCTCTACCCAGCTGTTATATTATGGGCGGAAGGTCACGGATGAACAGATGTGCAGACAGACAGACGGATGAAACAACGCACTTATGAATCGACGAAAAGACAGGCAGACAGATGGACAACCAACAAACAAGTTGATGGACAAAGCAACGTGCAAATGAACAGACAAACAGACACGCAAATGGACGGATGAACAAATGGATGGACAAAACCGATGTGTGAATGATGAAACATACGAATGACCAATGCTGGGTAAATGGCTAACAGTGGGCTAAAGCCAGGTGGTCTAGTTTGCTAGCTTTTGGGTATGCCGGATTAGCCTCAGCTCACTAAGTTTCTCTACCACAGTATAGCTGTACAGGGATACTTTGTACATGTACGCTGTAGGCCCCGAAAAACAAGAATGTCTTAATTAGAAACAATACATATACAACTATCATAGAGCAGTGTGGTAGACATTAGGCAGCATATGTCTACCCATTTAATGTAATAACTGTGTTTTTTGACTTTTCAGAGGCATGAAACTCTACAGATGTCTGGTTCCCCTCACCATCACTGTAAATGAATTTGATGTGGCAAGTTTCTGTAGAGCATTTCACAGCAAACCACTCTAAATGACTCTGTTTAGATCTCAGGGACTGAATTATTAAGACATTTTAGTGGTATTCTGCTTTTAAATGACAAGATGATGCTTAAAACCTTTTTAATTTAGCTAAATTCAAAGATTGGGCTAAAAATCCTCCACAATTATAAAAAACGCCCTGCAAAACCTTATATAAATTAAATGTCCATTTAAAAACTGCATCTTCTGTTTTCTCATGTTTTACTTGTACACATTTTCCTATTTCATTTTGTATGAGGATCTGAAAGCATTTGGTGTAACAAATCCACAAACATAGAGGAACTTACACCACACTGTACACTACATTCTTTTTCCCAGGGGAAAAGTGCATACCTGTGCTTTATATTATAATCAAATAGAAAACATAAAATCAAAAACTGAATGTTTTTACACATTGTCTGTGATAAGTGTATTGAAAGTGGTATCTAATACAGGACAAAGTGTTGAAATAACTGGTGAATAACTTTAAAAGACTGCTGGAGTATTAGAACCATCCATTAAAAGATTCATTAGGGACCCAATGGTAACTCTTTTGTGGCATTGTTCCACAGAACCTTTCGGGCACCTTGAATGTTAGATCATTAGAAATGCATTAAGCGTGTGCTGTGTGACTTATTTTGCCCTTTTGCTGACTGTAAATTCTAGTCTATGCAGAGCAAACAGTCCCTTCCGTATCAGTGGATCAATACATCTTTCCTCTGAATAGCTATATTACATAAAAAGCTGTCATATTTTTTAGCAAGAATAAAAGCATATCATTTTTCTTAGGGATGGTAAAACATCATTTCCTAGCAATGGCTACACTGTGGAAACCATATCATTTCTCCTTTTCATTTTGACTAGAAGCTGATTGACCACTCAGGAGATACTGACAGCTCATAATGCATATCAAATCATATGCGTGTCATATCATATATTTACTCTCGTTGTTCATTTCATCAGCTCCACTTACCATATAGGAGCACTTTGTAGTTCTACAATTATAGATTGTTGTCCATCTGATTTTCTGCATGCTTTGTTATACTTTAGGTGGATTAGACTCAACAGTGTCACTGTAATGTTTAAACACCTCAGCATCACTGCTAAACAGAGAACAGTCCCTCAACCAAAACTATACAGCTGACCTTGTCCTGTGGGCAGCATGCTGGGGGCAGTGTCCTGTGATCACTGATTAAGGACTAGACTTTACATCTGCAAGGTGAACCAACAAGTCAGAAGTGTCTTATAGAGTGGACAGTGAGTAGACACAGCACACCAACAGCACTGCTGTGTCCGATCCACTCACACAACCTAACATACCACCATCACATCAGTATCTGTACAGTGCTGAGAATGATCCACCATCCAAATAATGCTTAGTGGTCCTGTGGGGGTCCTGACCATTAAAGGACAGGGTGGAAGGGGACTAACAAAGTATACAGAGAAATATTAAACTACAGTCTGTAATTGTAAAACTATTTCTACATATATATCAGCTGAACTTACCACATACAAATAGTTATATATATATATATATATATATATATATATATGTATGTATATATATATACAGGTGTTGGACAATGAAACTGAAACACCTGTCATTTTAGTGTGGGAGGTCTCATGGCTAAATTGGACCAGCCTGGTGGCCAATCTTCATTAACTGCACATTGCACCAGTAAGAGCAGAGTGTGAAGGTTCAGTTAGCAGGTAAGAGCACAGTTCTGCTCAAAATACTGCAATGCACACAGCATTATGGGTGACATACCAGAGTTCAAAAGAGGACAGATTGTTGGTGCACGTCTTGCTGGCGCATCTGTGACCAAGACAGCAAGTCTTTGTGATGTATCAAGAGCCACGGTATCCAGGGTAATGTCAGCATACCACCAAGAAGGACAAACCTCCACCAGCATCACGTAGTGACCTGGCCACTATCCTGCAAGAAGAATGGCTTAAAGTCCCTCTGACCACTGTGCAGGACTTGTATATGTCATTCCCAAGACGAACTGACGCTGTATTGGCCGCAAAAGGAGGCCCTACACCATACTAATAAATGATTGTGGTCTAAAACCAGGTGTTTCAGTTTCATTGTCCAACCCCTGTATTTCTACATATATATCAGCTGTACTTACCACATACAAATAGTTTTAGCTATATATATATATATATATATATATATATATATATATATATATATATATATATATACATATATATATATATATATAGAAATATACCGCTCTAGTTTCTTCTTAAATCAGCAGTCTCAGTTTTTAGTGAGGAACTGAAGGTTGGGTTCTAGCTTTACTGGTAGATACAGTGAGCGCCTGGTTCATGAGAACAAGGTCAAGCTGCAAACACACAGGACAACACAGCCACAGACTGGCAGACGGTAAAAACCACTCTCTACTGACCGTGATGAGCGCCACCTCATTCCAGTGTGACTTAACCTCCGTAAGATGACCTCAAGTGACCTACAGAAAGACTGGTGCACGGTGGCGAAATGCACAGCGAGTTGCCATTTTGGTGATACAAGTTTTTATTACATACCATTTCCGCTGGTACGTTCATCATGGAAATATAATTAATAAAGAACTTTTACGTTGTCATGTTATTTGTTAAACTCTGTTAAAGGCCCAGCATTTTCGCATTCTGAGCATAGTTCTGCATTCAACAGATGGTATTTTCCCTTTTTATGTGTGGGCAGTAAGGGTCTCTGGGAAACGGTTTGAAAGCAATTGATTAAGGGGCAGCCAAAAGTGGTATCTCTTTAAAGTTGCTGATTCCTATAGGGTATTTTGGAGATATCATAGATTACTATAAAATATGAAATATTTTTAGAGGTGAAAGAATTAGATAAATTAAATAGATTTTTAAACAGATTTAATTTGGGATAGATACTTTATTGATCCCAATGGAAAAGATTAATAGATTATTAAACAACTAATATACACCACTACATTAATCAATAGTTCTTACGGTTCCAGTGGTTTCCTATGGTATTACTACAATTCTGTTTGAAGGGGAAAGCCCATGATGGCCTTTGTGTTTCCCCCAATCATGCTTCCGCACTGTAAGCTCTTTGATTTAGGGCCACCCGGACAGTGTGGCCTTTACACAGCAGCGGGGGTCCAAGCATCAGAGGCGGAAAGGAAAAAGCACGTTTCATTAATAAGGCATGGCTGCTAGCAGAGAGAAGTGGGCTGGCTTGTGGAAAGCTGTAGCTCTGCTCAGATCCTCCACGGCCACCCGGAGAAATGCATGACTTCATGGCCATATTTAAAGTGCTCAGTGATGCTGAGTGTGTATGTGTGCGTGTGTGTGCGTGTGCATGCATGCATGTGTGTGTGAAGACAGCAGAGAGAGTCTGTAGGGCAGAAAGAAAGAGGGCACAGAGAGAAAAGAGGAGCAAGTACGTGCAGTGTTGGTGTGTATACCATTGCTGACTGTACAAAATCTTGGATTAACTTTTTATCTAATGAGAGTTATACCCTACATTTTTCCTGTTCTTAATTTGTTCCCTGTGGTTCACTTAAAACGTTTGCCTGTGTTTATGTACTAAAAGCACCTGATCATTGTCCACCCTCTCATTATCCCTTACAGGTGCAATAGACCCAAAACTGTATTTATATCTGCCTAGCTGAATGTGGTGAGTTCTGTACATAAACCTGATTCATCATGAACCTCGAACACTGCTGTTCCTCCTTCAAATACAAATCCCACATTTACAAAGGGTGCAGTAAAACAACAGCAATGAAAAACGATGGAAGAGAAATCTACCATTCCAGGTTGGGAAGGGAATGTTGCCACTTTTTTACACCCTCTGCAAGTAACTGAATTGTCGGTGGGCATGACTGATGGTCATCATTAAAATGAGGCTGAAGCTGTTTCCTATTCACAAGCTTCCTAATCGAGCGCTCTATTTCACCAGAATGCCAGAATGTAACTGTAGAGAGAATACGAAGCCTACTCTCTGCTTCTGAATCTTTAACATGATTCCGGACATTTTTCATTTAAAGTTGTTGGTTTGCTCTGCACATTTCACTCTGGACAAACCTTGCACCATACTGAGCAGCTTCACTCAGCGTTTAACACTATAGAGACTGAAGAGAGGAGCAGTTCCACCTGAAACCTGTAAGTAGCAGCCATGGTGTGTGACTTTACCCACTTCTTTAATTCAACAGACACCTATGCTGGTTGAATGACGGGTCAGAGAGAGGACCATCCCACCCAGAGAGAACAAAGAGAAGTATGTTTCCTTGGACTATAGGCCAGAGATGACTGTGGCAATTTTTGACTTTGTAGGTGAAAAGAAGATAACACATCCTCTACTGGATGAAATATAATATTATAATATATTTTTTCATGTATTGTAGTGTATTTCTTTACTTGTTATTATTTCTGTTTATTTGCAGATACCAGCTTATTGCAAAAAATACATAATAGCAAATTTGACTACTTCTTGGCTCATCACTACAGTGATTCTCTACCACCTCTTAATGTACAAAGTCCTATTATACGCATGTGCTTGCTAAACCATCGGCTTGCATGTGGACAATGGCTAAAAGTGTACATTTGCTTGGGACAGTCAGAGGGGGTTATTTTTGAGCCACACACTCATCGCCTAACCTCAGTTTAAGCTAAATCAGAAATGCTGTCCAGATTAAATTGACTATCTGAAGAGCATGTCTCTAGGTACTGCCGAACATGTAGAAGGTGGGGGTGATGAGCATCCTAACAGTAAGCTATCAGTGCCGTCAGTCTACATACCTTAGGCATGGGTAGTCTTTCAACATAGAAGAGTCATTAGGAGCCTGTTCTACCATTCAGAGTGTAAGTAACAGGTAACCAACTAGTCAGCAGGCACATTGATGTAAAATGAAACCCTGCTACTGAACACCACCACCCTTTCACTGTGAACAATAATATCAGCTGAAGACTGTGTGCATCTTCAGGGTTTCAGGTGAGGTCATAAATGACTTTCAAGCTTTAGTTGTGAGTTTTATTTCAGAAAAGATACTTTGTGATGGACTGGTGGCCTGTCCAGGGTGTTTTCTGGCTTCTGCCCAGTGAGCTCTGGGATAGGCTCCAGCACTATCCCCCAGCCCCTCCAAAACCGAGATTATTAAAGCATCTTAGAAGATAATCAATCAATCAATCAATCAATCAAGGATACTGTTTACACAACACTGAAGTTGGTATGTATCTTATTCACCACTGCATGTTTTGGTTACATGATTGGTTCTGTGTCTACAGTATATGTGTGTGTGTTTGTTAGTGTTGGAACAGCAGCGTTGGTGGTTGTTGTTGGATGAGGGGGTGATGGATGGATTGTTGTGTCACTACCAATGTTATTACCAAACCTACACCCTTGGGACAGCATGGGCCGAGGTTAACATGCTAACTTCTGCTGATATCTCTGCAACACAGTACATTGACATTGTGAATATACCAACAAGAATGTAATTTCTTTATATCCGGTTGATCATTCTAGTCCATTTTAAAATATTCTAAACTACACATTTTACATATTGCTCCTTTAAAGTCAGCATGTTCTCTGCATGGTCCCTGTGAAGGATATGTACTTATTTTTACCTAGAAAAGCAACAAACCATGATTTCACCAAGGACATCCAAATGTTTCACACAACTTTGTGTGTGTGTGTGTGTGTGTGTGTGTGCCCAGTGAATCCTGTAAGCTCCACTCTAAGTGGAGAAGGTCTGGAGGAAGGCCAGCGTGTGCGGCTATGCTTGGCAGAGGCACTTTGGCTGGGACAGGAGATGCGATTCTGTGACCTTGAGCCTTGCCTGCCTGGGAGGAAGTGCCCTACAGGACTTCACAGTCTACACCAACCACACTCATTGCACTAGCACACTGCATTGTACTATATTGCACCTATCAGAAAAAAGCCCTGCACAGAATGAAAACAACACAGTAGTCCACCCCAATACTGTATATCCTCTTCTGCTAGCTTATTGTGCATGAATACTTTGTGCCTACAGTCATTGGCCATTTTTGCAAGAAATTCTGTACATTTGCTTGGTGTAGCCCATCTGTTTACCCTCTTTGCCCTGTCCAGCAACAGAAAGAGACCACCTTCAGATCAGAAAAACTTTCTGTGTTTCTGTCCATCCTTCCACTGTGATAGGACAGCACAGCATTATGGGTATGAAAGGATGTGTACCTGTCAAGAAGCCAGCACAGAGAAAAAAGAAGCCAATTCAATGAAAATGAAACATAGAAGCTGCTGGTGCTCTCAGAACAGTGGACTGTCCAACTTAAAGCCCTGAACTTAACATCACTGAATGTGTTTCGGGTTCCTGGGAATGGGAGAAGCAGGAACTTCTGCAACTGAAATGTAAAGGTATAGAAAAAAAACCTTACAGGTTTCTGAAAGTAAATGCCTACTCAGACGGGATTAGCTGTACATGGGGAGGTGGGGTAGTGTAATGTAATTATTACCGTAGTTCCCCAGAGGTATTACTCTGGGTTTGTTGCATTTTGTCTCAAGGATGGAGGCACTTGAGGAGGCACATAGTTTCGTGGTGCATGGCACAGATACCTCAGGTCTTTCAAATCTGTGGCAAACCTCAGGGGTTGCGCAACATCCAAAGGATTCCTCATAGGCAGTATGCTTCTAGCAGCTTTAAGTAAACTGTTGTTTAGCGTAGCCTATAATCTACATAATATGACCATGTAACTTCTAGATTTCAAACTTAAATTGTATTGTTAATAACTATCAGTGGGTTATCAGACTTTGTCGGTGGTCACAGGACGCTGTTGGCTGGATAAGTTTGGTTGGTGGGCTGGTTTGGTTGGTGGGTGCATGTTTTTTGGAGGTGATGGCAGTATGTAAGTAGCTATCTCAGTCATTTAGAAATTTTGTAGACGTTCTGCACGTTACTCCACCTCCTCATGTATAAACAACTGTTGAAGCTTCAGCACAGTTACTGTATATTAACATATCTTTTAACACATAGTTATACCTAATGCCTGCTTGGCCTGCAAATGAAATATTGATGCACATTTCTGGCCAAAACTGCCCCTGAGCTGACACTGAGGGACGCAGTAAACTGACCCACTATTCGGTAGTCACATTTGTCTTGTCAAGCAAAACGGGATGTAATCCTGTTCCTATTTTTGAGTGGCCAAAGTTCACTGTGTGTTCACTAGCTTCTTAAGCCACTTTTCTTGTTGACCTCAAGTGATGCATGCATGATGCAAGTTAACTGACTGGTGCGACTGTACCAGAATGGAATTCCAGTGGCATTTAAGGTGGAATAAAGGTTTG
This sequence comes from Prochilodus magdalenae, assembly GCA_024036415.1. NCBI lineage: Eukaryota > Metazoa > Chordata > Actinopteri > Characiformes > Prochilodontidae > Prochilodus > Prochilodus magdalenae. The sequence goes on from JAMWET010007263.1 coordinate 573,842, forward strand.
GAATAAGAAGCTGGTAAAAAGGAGCTAATCTCAGCTTCACACTCTTTTCCACAATGTATTGTGAAAAACACTGTTCACACTGCTTGAACTCACCTATGTCACATAATCCCTTAAGCCACAAGCTGTTCCATGAATTTTGACTCTTAGAGTCATTGGCTAACTGTCAAGAATCTCTTAACTCAAGAATCTCTCCTCTTTTGGCTATACATTACTAAAATCACACTTATCACCAAAAAATAGCAGCACCCAGAAGCATGTGGTGGTCTTAAGGGCAGTCATTGTAACAATCTGTGTGCATTTATTCCTACGTCATGCAGTCGTCTGCCAATGGTGCTGGCACTAACAGTTAATGGAGTGCATGTATCTAGCTCTATAGTAGATGTTTCTGATAAAGGTAGGAGTCTAATCACCTGACATATCAGTCTAAATTACGTTATACTATAAGGTGGACTTGTGGTACAATGTAGGATGACATCACACCCTTGGCTATGACATAGGAAACTGAAAAGCTGTAGTAGCACTTGTTTTGAGGGAGTGACCTATTTGGCTGTAGGCTCGTGCGTTGTGTGTTTATGTGTGAGAGAGTGACGGCATAGCCGTGGGGAAACAGGCCTCACGCGGCACCACCGCATCTGCACTCAGTCTCTCCATAAATAATGTAGAGGCACAGTGCCCATTCGGAGCTGGCTCAGGCTTTAGCGTTGGCATGACGTAATGCTTCGAGCACTTTTACTAATCAGAGTCGCAACTCTTCAGAGCACTGAGGCAAAGCTTGCCGTTACATGCTGATCTGGAATCAGCCATCTGGACCTCAGACTGCAAGAGCTGGCTGCTCTCAGGTCATTCAGAAAGGGCAGCTATACTGTACTCTGATCATTTTTCAAAAGAAGAGCTAAGCTATAATATCCACGGTGACAGTACAGCTGCACAGTGCCACACACTTGTGCACCAGACTGAACGCCAGCGACAGAAGCCCCCTGCTGGGTTGGCATGGCATCACAGTGGATTATGGGTAGCTTCTTTGTGTCTGCTCATACTAGGGCCACGCCTAGTCTCTGAATCCAGACGGCTCCACCCTTTGGTGACAAAACTGTCTGGACTTTGTTAATATATCTGACTGGTGAAGCAGTTCCTGATTCAGGTGACATCAGTTCAGTTCAGTTCAGTTCAGTTCGAATGTATTTGTAGGGCACTTTTACAGAAGATGTTGGGACAAAGCAATTCTACAGGCCCAAACAGTATAAGTCAGCTTTCATTGATTTTGTATTGTCGGATATTAATATTTGTGTTTATAAGTGTGTATGTGTGTAAGTGTGTATAAGTTCTACAATCCTATATATTGTTGGTGGGTTTTGCCATTTGTAAAACCATTTGTAACCCTTTGGGAAGAGCTGCGTTCCACAATTGCATTTTACGCATTTACGGCAGAAGAGTCCAAGTAAAGGGTTATCACCAGGAGTAGCAGTAGGTTAAGGTTACATACCTTTAGGATATTATTGGTTAGGAGAGTTGTATGATTTTTGTACCTTAAGGGGGCGTAAAACGTAAAATCTATACAGGTGCTTTGTATGCAGACTCACCTGAGACCAAGACTTAAATGACTTTGTGGGCTTGTATGAATCATTTTATCATAATGATGTGAGACCCCATGAGCTGTGCCATCATGTGACAACACATTATAGAGGAAAACATTTGTGTGTGCCATGGCTAAAGCTGCTAAAGCTATGCTAGTCATTTTCCTTTAGATATTAAAGCATGGTGCTAGACAGGTGAGCTGTGTGTTGCTAAATACTGAATGGAAAAAATATGACTGAGCATCATTGCTACTTGTTAGAAGCAGAGATGATGTTAGAAACAGAAAAATGGCAAAACAACAGATAATAATAATAAAATAATAATACAAAAAAACAACAAATGCCCCCCAGTTCCTCACAGGCCAGATATATAGAACATACACATTAATCTAAGGGCAATTTAACAACCCCTAACTCACTCAGTCTTTTTACTGTGGGAGGACCGCCTAGGGCCCCCACAGGAAGCCCACGCAGACACAAAGAGAACATGCAAACTCCACACAGAGGTGACCCTGGATGCCCAGGCTGGTACTCAAACCCAGGTTCTCCTTGCTGTGATGTGACAGCACTACCCACTGCACCACTAAACTCAGGCAGCCAGTTTTATGTACGTTTGTCCATTCTAAGCTACAGTAGCAACACTGAAGCTCTGTATGGCAGCCTCCCTAGGAAGACGATCTGCTTCTGTTGTAGGTTGGAAGGGCTAACCAAAAGTATGACTTTAGTTACAAGTAAATATACACTAATGAAAACGTAGTTTTGTATTTTCCATTCCATGCGGTGTGCTGGTTTGAGAAGGTCAGACACGGCAGACACATCAATGTCACTGCTGGACTGGGAATAGTCCACCAACCAAAACGATCCATATCCAGCCAACAGCATGTGGGCAGCATGACCAACACAAACTGGGCAGCAACAGATGAAACCCACAAAGAAGCTGTGTCTAATAGAGCGGACAGTGTGTAGACACAATGTATAAAAGCTTCAGCAGCACTGCTGTGTGTGATCCACTGTAGTTCATCCTGGCTATATAAAGCGTTCATGAGGCCATGCTTCCAGAGTCCTGAATTAGACTGTGGGAGTGTTTTTTGGATGACTGGTGGGTATGTTTTTTCTTGCCATTGTCTACAAACGTTCAGAACCACACAGAGCCACTTTCAACTGTGTTTTGGGAAGCGCAAGATGTGCCATTGTCACTGTGATACTGAGTCACACGATGGCTGACTGTTTCTATAAAAAATATTGTGTAAAAGGATCTTGTAATGAATCCTACCCACAGAAGTTCATGTGTGAAAATGATTCTTATTGCAGTCGCCACCTTGGCATCTGGACCTGCTCCCACAAGTCACTGTGATTCACTAGAAATATTTTTCATTTGGCCAGTGCAGCAGCCCAATCACACTGAATCAAGCTGTGGTTGTCAGGCTTTCAAGCACAGGGCTGTTAAGGCTACACCGTGGCATGCTGTACAGAGAATACTGAGAATATCAGAAATACAGTAAACAGGGTCAGCTCACTGCAGATTACATAACGATGAATACCAAAACCTGCTATTTATTAATACCTCAGGTAATTGGTTTTGTTTCCTGTAGTAAATAATATTTCATTGCAGTCTTAAAGGGAAACTTTTAAGCTAACTGTCAATGTTCTGAATTTTGGGGTCTATTGGACTAGATCTACATGCTTTAACTTTCCCATAGCACCCCATTTGTATTCACCTGCTGTCTTTTAGGCCTAACTACCAATAAGGCAGGGCGCTCTGAATGGTCTACAGCCAAAGTGAAATCCTGCTACAAGTTCCTCAACCATTAAATTAAAGTTTGCATTAAGAATATATAGGATCACAGAAATCATATTTAAGCTGGACACCTTGTGTGTTATAGGTGGTAGTAACTTCAGGCTCCTGCATATGGTGTTGAATGAGGATGATGGGGGTATAAATACATGATAGGGTGGTGATGGGATTGATTGATTGATTGAAGAGGTTGTACAGTACAGTGAATGTTTTGTTCGATGTGTGGAAAATGGGCCACAAAGCAGATGTTAATGATTGACAAAAAGGAGTGACTGCATTTGGGCATGCCAAAGGCCATAGTGTGAAGGAAGCAGCTGAATCTTCAGGTGTATGGAAGCGTGCAGTCATACAGGTCTATCAGCAGTAGCTAAAATCCCAGTCTACAGGCAATACTCAGCAGTATGGAAGAGTGGCTGAACATTGATGTCTCCTACATATACATATATACATTGGCCATGTGACCACATAGCAACCAATCCTGAATGCCGCCCCCTTGGATATAACAACAGCAACAGTTCTGGCTCAGTTGAGCAAATGGCACCGTTTGCATCACCACGGTATGGTGTAGGGCATGGGGTACCAGAAATGTTGGACCTTTCTTCTTTGACAGAACATTAAGAAATGCTGTTCATCGTAAAGATAAAGATAAACGAAAAACGGATGGGATAGTTTTAATACTGGCACATGGTGGATATAGTGTTTTTCTCCATAGCAGCACAACTGTATGGCGTACAAAAAGGTGTAAATTAATGTAGGTAGAAAAAAGGCCTTCAAGGATGCCGGCTCAAAAATACTCATAATACACAACTTAACACATGTTGACACGCTACACTGCACTCCTGGACGGCATTAGCAGTCAAAAGGCTTCATGGAAAACTAGATAACAGTATAAATAATTGCTGTTTGAATAATTCATGAGCTCTGGAAATCCCATAGTGTGCAAGCGTGCAATTTATGAGGTTTGATGAGGCCGTCTCCCAGATCCTTAACTACACTTATGCACAGCCGTCATGATCCGCTAGTGCATAGTTATGGCAGTGTCTTAGAACGGAACTCATAATTTGGCGGTGGATCAAGAGAGAGCTTTTAGGAGGTTACAAAGGGTGATTAAGTAAGGCGGAGGCAACCAAAAGATGGTCCTGATAGTGTCATTTGACAGTGGGATATTTTAAAAGAGGGCAAGCTTGTTCACAGAACTGCATATAACCTGTATATAACTGTGTATAACTCAGGTTAACAGAAACAAGTCATTTTGTTATGAGCTCTTTTTAAAGGACTCATATTATGGAAATATTAATGTTATCTTTTTTTATGCTATGAAAAATTATTCCATATTCCATATATCCACCTATTCAGCCTGCAACAGCTTAGCTCCACCCTTTTGAAGTTATAAGGAGTGTTTCATATCCCAGGCCATTGTCATATAGCACTGTACAAAATCTTAGGCACCTAAGCACAACATTTACAACCAGTTATCTTAGTTTTAAAGAAATGCCCAGAGAGCCTGGTGTCATTAAACCTCCACCCTTGCCGGTGAGAGTATTCAAGCACCATGGGATGGATTATCGCATGAGCAAACATGGCAGCCCAACACCTTACTGAGAAACATTACTCTATGTATGTGTAGCTCAATAAATATTGCCCATATTAGTCCAAATATAACATAACTTATTGTTCCTAGTATTCTTTATCATATTTCCCAATAGCATTGCACTTCGATACTTCCTTCTGGGTGCAGCTATTCTTTCGATGATCAATGTATTTGTGGAGCTACTAAATTACAAGAGTTTTTTCACTACTAAGATAAGCAATTGAAACTGTTCTTATGGAAATTAATTTAGGAATTTAAGGTAGGATAAAAGAATCCAGTCACTATTACAAAACTGTTACCATACATAACTGTTGTTAAGAATTCAAACTTTTATTGTTCATTGTATTTAACAACTAAACTACAGGCCTAAAGTTGTGACAACAGCTGATTAATTATCCTGCTTTCCTTAACATGCGCCCGACACAGCTCAAGCTCAAATAAACAAACATTTCTCAAAACTGCATCAGATGTAAACTGACAGACTGTGTGAATTCAGTTATGCTGCAGCTCAGATTATACATAATGACTGGCCATAGGGGTGTGATGCAACAATATGACGCCATTCTGCCTGCAATTTCCTTATTGCCATAGGGCTGCACAAATTGGAGAGAGCAAGCTTAGAATTGTTCATGACTGTGAGAAAACGGGTAACAAGGGATGTCAGTTCTCTAAAGTGAGCTCAGGGTTAGTAGGGTCATTTTTCTGTCCATCAGCTCGGCCATTTCAAGGCAGATCAATGTGAGCTTAAGGCTAGTTAACGAATAATTGAAGAGCAATAAAGTATTTTTATTAATTCATCTTTACGCTCTCTTTCTTTCTCACACACACCCATGCACACACACAAGCTGCTTACTGTTGGTTATTTTAGCAGTGCGTCACATCATAGGATTTAGAACCATAATATCTGTCGCTGTGAGAACTTTATCAGAGGCTGTCATTGGCCACAGAAACAGGGAACCACATTGGTTATCACCTTAGATGTTCCACGATCACTGATTTTAACCTTCTATAATGATGACATCTTTACTGTGAGGTAAAATCCACCTTAAGTTTGGAACTTTTGTTTGCGAGACTCATCATGTATCTCAGTGAGTGCTTTTTCTGTTTAATTTGTTTATCATTTTCTTCCCAATTTAGTGAATCCACCCACCACCCACTATCACCCCCAGTCACACTGTACTACCAGCACTAGGAGGGTGAAGGCTTGTACATAATTACTCCGAAATATGTGAAGCTCAATCCATTTGGAGGGCGAGTTACTGCCCACTAACAGAAGCCTGCACTGATTAGCGAGTCTCAAAGCAAACTGCTGTCTTGGACTCCTGGCCATGGATGGCTGTGGTATCACCATAGATGTAACTCACAGTCTCCTGATGGGTACTTACGCAGATGTGCCACCTGTTTCGTGTTTTCTTTAGCAGTAGCTTAAATACCTTGGTGTGATTTGTTGAACCTCTATATACTAAACATTCTCTACATGGAAACTGATTTTTATGCTAAATTTACATATTGGAAAAAAAAAACTAAATACACTCATCATCAAAAAGAATAGTTGAAGGCTTTCTTGAATTTCCCTCTGGAATCAGTAAAGCATCTATCTGTCTGTCTGTCTATCTATCTATCTATCTATCTATCTATCTATCTATCTATCTATCTATCTATCTATCTATCTAGTTGCACCTAGAAGGAAGTGTTAGATTGGAATGCTATCCAGAAGAAAGATAAAGTTTACCTTTACTTTACCATTTAGACTGATATGGACAAAACTCATTGTGCTACACATACAGGAGTAGGGTCTCTCAGTATGGTGTCAGGCCCCCATGTTTGCTAACTCAAGATGCCAGACTTCTCAGCATGGACATGTAGAGGTTCCTGTCCTGTGATAATCCAGCCCATGCACGTTGAATATTCTCACGCTGTTCTGCAGATTTTGTGGTGGGGTGGAAGTGGAGAGACACCAGGCCTTCCGGACATACATGCCAACAAGGCACAGCTGACCACAGTGCCTCCACACATTTCATGGTTGTCTCCAACAAGGCAAAAGCGTGACTCATCACCGAAGATGACCCGTTCCCATCATGAGTAACTCCATGACAATCTGGCAAGACACCATTGGAGTGTTTGTGCAACGTTGATGTGGTGTTGATGTGTCATAATGGTCTGTGTAGATGTAGTCCTGTATCGTGCAGTCATCTGCCAATTGTGCTGGCACTACCAGGATGACTTGAATGTCCATCATGGCTGTTGAGTCAGTCAGGTACAGTGATAAGACCCGTCCTAGCTTATGTCACATGCACGGCCAAGCGTGAAACTTTGAATTATTATTGGTCTCACACCAAGCCACCGAGTTTCATTCCTGTCGGCTGATTCCTTCTGGGTGCAGAAGGATGATAAGTGACCTTGCAAAGAACATGTTTTATGTAAAAATCCACAAATAAAGAGTAACTGTGCAGAAGCATGGAGGGTTTGTTCACTTATTGTCACTTCAATAAATTCATTTAGCAACCAATTTGTATGCATAAGGATGTGTGCATATGTGATAGAGAGACAGAGAGAGAGTGAGAGAGATGCTCTCTATTGCTGTTGTTGTCGTCTCCTGCATTCCAGTGTTCCTCTGCTTACAAATGAAAGTGATGGGGAAACAGAGAGAGGGTGACAGAGAGAGAGAGAAAGAAAGTGAGAGCAACAAGGAAAGAAAATAAGAAGAGAGAGAGGGGGATGATAAGGAGGAGAGAAAGAGAAAGAAAGAGGGGAAGAGAAAGAGAGAGATGTTTGCTGTAGCTGTTGTAGTCGTCTTTTGTATTCTAGTATTACTCTGCTTACAAGTAAAAGAGAGAGAGAGAGAGAGACACAGAGAGAGAGACAGAGAGAGAGAGAGAGAGAGAGAGAGAGAGAGGGAGAGAGAAAGACAGAGAGAGAGAGCTCACACTTCTCAGGGCAGATGGGCAACAGGAAGTCGACTTCAGATGCCACACCACCCTGCCGTTTCCAAGGAGACAGACTCCAGGGTATGAGCCACTTGCAAAAAGAGAGGAGCATAAAAAACCCTGAGCATGAGCAAAGTGGCAGGCTGGAGCTTCTAACCTGAGAAGAACCATCATATCGTACAAACACATCTCTCTCTGTCTGTGAGCCCTGTGAGGCCTGCCGTATGTGCAGACGAGGCCACGTCTTCTATGACAGGTCTGCATATCACCACTGTCACGTTACAACTTCACAGCTACAGTTTCTCAGCTGCCCTTTACACTGCCTGACTATGATATGATAATTGAACCCATATACCGGTACGGTACTGGTTCAAACTGGTACAATCGATTGGCCCGATGTGACTCCTCTAGATTCAATACCATACCGTGCTTTCAAGCATCCCATATGAGATCTTATGTGACTGTTTAATTGCATCTTATATGATTTATGTTTAATGAAATCTAACAGTGTAGTTTGTTGTCTTGGAAACATGTTTATAAATATAGTTTTACTCCCGTTTGTAATTAAAAAATATTCTGCACCAAGATATCAATATCAATATCAGCATCAGTGCATACATGCAGTCAGTGTTTGGAATTGCTATGTGTTACATCTGTCTGTCTATCTGTCTGCCTGTCCCTGTCCATGTGCTCCTTGTTGTTTTGCTCCATGTGCTTCTGTTTGTTTTGGTCATGTGCTCCTCCTGTCTCCGCCCTCTAGTCAGGTCCCTTGTTTGTAGCCCCGCCCCTTCCCAGGTGTTTCTAGTTAGTCTTGGTTCATTTATACTCCCTGTTGTCCCCTGTGTGTTTGCTTGGTGTTTGGTGTTCATGGTGTATGTTTGAGTTCTTGTTGGCTGTTAGTTTGGTAATCCTGTTTCTAGTCCTCTCTGTTTGCTTCTATCTTTGGTTTTGTTTTGTCATTTTTGTATTTCATTAAATTACTTGCGTTTACATCCTGCCTCCTCGTCCGCCACTATGCCTCAGCTGAAAGCAAAAAACTAAATCATAGCACTGCAACGAGAGACAACACAGTGTCTAAGTTATCTTAGATATGGGTCACAGTTTTAAATGACATTAATCTGAACAGATCATACTGACTTATACACATATGAACAATGCTTCATATGGCACCCTCATCCAAGAGGTAAACAATCATTACTTTCCGACAGATCAAGGTTCCAGACAGATCAAGAATTTTTAATGGCTCACAGCTGAGCTTCTCACACAGAACACATTCAAGCTCGCTCTAAAAAGGGCATGTTATTCGGTCATAGCCACTTTTCTGATATTCCTATATGTCAATGCTGATATCCACAGATATTTAATAATGTATTTAAACATTATGTATGAATTGATGTATTTGGCGCTAGGCTACTGTTCTAAAAAGCCCACATTTTATTAATTTGACAGCATTTGTGACCCTATAGAGATCTCATTCAGGTTGTTCCAGGTAGATACAATTCCAATTTCTATACTTTATAAATACTTACCAGCCACTTCACTGAGTGCACCTACCTCTACACTCATGGTGGACCCCCAGCAAAATCACAACAGAGCAGGTATTTTAAATTGAGGGACGAAAGCCGATCTGTTGCCGTATAATTTGTATTAATCATCCTCAGCAATCCTAATCCAGCAGTGACACTGAGGTCATTTCCCACAGCACTGCTGTGTGATCCACCTTCACCAGCACAACACACACTAACACACCACCACCACATCAGTGTCATTGCAGTGCTGGGAATGATCCCACACTAAATAATACCTGGTCTGTGGTGGTCCTGTGGGGGCCTTACTTTTAAAAAACATGCAAAGAAACAGATGGACTTTAGTCTGTTACTGAAGAACTACATGCATGCCTATATGGCAAAAGAAGCTGATAAACAATGAGTGTGGATCCTTTATAAAGTGTCTGGTTGGTGAATATTGTCAAATATGTGCACAAAAAATATTGGATATTTGCATCAACACAGAATTTCCATTCCATTCCAGTGGTTAACTTTCAAGTTTGCCATTTGCACAACATGTTAGGATATATATGCATTGTTGTTGATAGTTCAGAGGCAGGCACATGTCCCTGCAGTTTGATGGGACGCTTTATATTCTATCTATATATATAGTATATACAATGATACGATAACTGCTTCATATGACCAGAGAGATAAAAGGTCCATTGATCTGAGGAGATCAGTAATAAATATCAGATCTGCTATTGGGAGAGAACAATTGAAATGACCCGTTGGAATTTGAACACATTTTTGCTACATTAACTGCACATCAGTAAAGTTATGAACGTTCTCCTGTAAGCTACCGGCATGCTGCTGTCACACTGACAGTGATTCAGCACATGCTTTTTAAAGCTCCACCAGATTCACTTTCTTAAACGGCTGCTAACACTTTCCCATGCCGTGTCACTGTCCTATCTCCCGGCCATTTCCCAGAAGTAGTTACAGAGGCGCGACCCCTGCCGCCGGGTTCCAGCCTCGTGTTAATTCCTGTGTGGCTCTTCTCCAGACGGCTGCGGCCATTCCAGCACAGGCTGCGGAGCCAAGCAAGCCCAAGTGTTTTAATTACCGCCTGCCCCGCCTGGCACACCGATGCACGCCCGCTATCAATTATGCACAACAAGAGCCCATTACGGCAACAATGGAGATTATTGTTGCGTGGTAAAGAACATTTGTCACAGGGATCTAAGGGAGAAAGGGGGGAGAGAAGAGAAAAGAAGGAGGAGAAACGTCCCAGACTTGAGGGATGCAGCGATGGGGTGACAAAATCTGGTGTGCGTATGTGTGTGTGTGTGTCTGGATCCTTAAGCAGGCACGGTTGGAACTAATTCCCCCAGGCACAGAGCCAGAAATAGGGATGTGCTGGAGATGACTGAAGCTCAATATGAAGGTGACGAGCAAATCTACAGTGCTTAGTGTAGAGGGGGGATCCAAATGCTCTCCTTGGTTCTCAAACAGCCAGAAATAGTCAAGGAGAGCTGGAATGTCATTAGTTTGAGTGTAAGCCAGACTTGGCTCTGAGTTCATGATTACAACGATGGAAGCATGCAATGAAATGTGAGTCTATCATGTTTATTTTCATTACAGCGAAGAAGTCATAAGTGGCATGAAGATATTTGGCTTTTTTATGGTTATCATCACTATTATTTGCTGGTCAGTTTTGACCCCTGGTGACCATGAATAGTGTTTCTCCAAAATCCTGTCACTGCCCAAAGGAAAACACCTCCATTCTTTTTGATTTTACCTTTATGCAGCTGCTGTTTACACTGTGTGAAAACTTTATGATGAATGGACCAACAGAAATGGCCCAAATTAGTTTGGGAAAACGTCTGACTCCATTGACTTATATTAAAATGAAATGAGGTTTTTGCCTTCTCTTGTAAGGATGCCATTTTGGAGCTACTTGTTTTTCTTTGGACAGCTACAATATCCTGTCTTCTGTTTGAGTCCTCAGGCCTCCTGATGGTTTGTTCACAATACATCTGATGGTATCTGTCTTCTTGCTGGCTGTCCTCTTTCTTTGGTGAATGAATGAATTAGTTCTTTTCACAGTCGGCCCTTTTCCACAAACGTGGTTCCAGTTCCCGCACCTAACTTATAACCACACGGGGGATTTCCACCAAAAATAAACAGATTGTTCCCAAAAAAACAGAGAATAATAGGTTCATCCGCACAAACTGTAATGACATCAGTGGGCGTGCAATTTTTGAGGAACGAGAAGGCAACAATAGGGACCCCTAGTGGTCTGCTAAAGAAACTCTTCCATATTTTCTTTTTACCTGTAGTTGATTTATGGGTATACAGAAACATCTGGAGTATCAAGTGCTGATCAGACCAAGATCCTGCATACTTGGTCCCAATAATACTTGATTGGCAGTAAATCTGGTGACAGGGCAGTCCAAATAAGTAGGAAGTGTTGCAATCTGGTGAAAGCATTTCTGGGAAACGCTTGTTGTGTGTGGGTGAACATTTTCATTGTGGGAAAAAAAGGCCAAAAAAGGCCAAAAAAGGCCAGTTTGAAGCCCTGCTATGAGAGGCAACACATAGCTGGAGGATGTCCTGCACGTATCGCTGAGCTGTTACTATTCCTCGTATCACTGCTAGGGGTGGGCGACTGTCATATGTGATGACACCCCAGGTCATCACACCAGTATCTGCAGCAGTGTGTCACTCCACAGTAATAGCAAGACTGAAGTGCTTACCATGAAGCATCCATACTCAAACCCGACCATCATCGGATCAGTTTTGTAGCAGTCCAGATTTCTTGTTCACGACACCACTGCAAAAGAAGACGACTATGGGTGGCTGTCAATGGAGGGACACATAATGGGCACCAGGACACCAGATTTCCTTCTGCTAAATGCCTAGAAATGCAGACACAGGGGTGTGTAATGAAGGTGTCACCTGTGTCTGAATGGTGGAAACTGTGGGAGCTGCTTGCGCTTGTCAACCAATCAAATGATCCTCTCTACTGGTGATCTGTCGAGACAGCCTGGAGCCTGTTCACTATTTATGGGTGCCCTCAAGAAATCCAACCACACCTGTAATCATTTACATATCTGCCTGAGACATGACTGCATGCCCAGCAATCCAACATTTCTATCTTGCTATCATTTATCTGGCTATTTGTCAACCAGGATGAATAAACCTGTAGAGTGTACATGTGAGCACCCAGCTGCTTGTCTGATTCGGAAAACACAGTGCTGAATGCTGTTTCACATTCTAAACTCTCAAAAAATTCATTCTACTCATACATGCATCTTGTCCTCTCACGCTTACATCTCCCGAGACCCTGCTGCTGAGTGATGAGCCAGGGCTAATGGCTAGTGCTGCTACACTGCCGATGTGTTGCTAAGTACTGTCATGTGCTGACGCACATGTTCGTGTCAGAGCGTGTGCACCTCAGAAATTGCTTGTTGTCATGGGTATCGGTATAACCATCTCTGGGAGCACTTTTAAGAACCAGTATTGGACGAAGATACCAATACAGTATCACAATGGCAGATTGGTAGAGCTGTCATCAATAATATCCACCCATATGATCGCACTGTGGTAGCATAAACCATTCATGTCCAATGATGCTAAGATGACCACCCCAACAAATCACAGCTGCTAACTATTGCTATCTTTTACAAAGTCAAGAATGGACAACCCCTACCAACTCCCCTCAAGTTGCAGCTCAATAACGCTCCTGCATATTCATCATTATTGATTGCAGGGCCTGGTGGTTGATGACCATAGATCTGGTTTTAAGCCATTTAGCGTGTGTGCACTCTGGGCATCTATCAAGTCCATGCACCCCCATCTCGCTGTCGACAGAACGCACCCTCTTTCAGCCTAGTCACCAGATGCTGGGAGGAAAAAAAAATGTTGTAGCGTGAGCCTAGAGTCATATTAATCTTCGACTGGCTACCATGGAAACAGTTTGGTGTTGCAAGGATCAGACGGCGATCTATTTTTAACAGCAGAGAGAGGTGCACATGCCACGCTGCCTCTTCGCCATGTCCCCGGCCATGGCACGATCTGCTTCGTTCTGTCTGTCCAGAGGTACATGCTTGAGTGCACATAGATCTATACATACTTGCATGCATGCTTACACAAAATGTCACAGATGTGCATCTACTGCATGTCTTCATACCTCTGAGCCATAGTAGGAGCCCCTCCCCACCACAGATATGCATATTTATAAGAGGGTTACTATATATTGCTGATGTTATATCATGCTGTACTGCTATGCCCACAGATAAACATTAACTTCTAAGTCTGTTTAAGTGTAAACTTGCATTTCGCATAAAAATGTATTGACCAGCAGGAGTAGTGATTTTCTGGAGCACGCTGGCCAGTGTTCAGTCCCACTCACAAGAACATTTTACTGCATGGCAACTGGCAAAATGTTCCAGCAATGTCATGTTTTGTGTGTATATATTGAACATCAACCAAAAAAGTATTTGCACCCAGAAAGAATCAACCGACAGGAATGAAATTTGGTGGGTAGGTTTGACATTGTGAGACATGTACCTGACTGACTATATAAGGCATCCCTGTTGGCGATTCATGTTGTTATATTAGTAGTATCTTTAGCAAGCAAAGTATGCCTCAGAGAAGAGTTCAAAATTTGAGCGGTTGGAACAATGCAGAACCTGCTTGACCTGAATGCTTTGGTTTTATTGGGATTAATAAAGTGATCTATCTATCTATCTATCTATCTATCTATCTATCCATCCATCCATCCATCCATCCATCCATCCATCCATCCATCCATCCATCCATCCATCCATCCATCCATCCATCCATCCATCCATCCATCGTCTCACTACAGAAAAAATTACATAAGCTAATTCATGCTTTCCGTAATTGACATATTTTGGGGCTGCCTGACACATTTACTGATGATTGACACATTCCACGAATGTGGAAACAAATGCCCACATTGGGAACACCTACAACTGTTGTGAGGTGTTGTCTTGTGAGTGACAATGAAAACTGGCCAAAGAGCTTAAGGCAATGTGAATTATGAATGTTTGAACGAGTGGGTGGCAGACATGTTGGGCCATTCCATATCTGAAATTGTTTGGGCATTTATGAAACTTCAATCCACAGTGTCAAGTGTGTACCAAGAATCCATAATAGTCCATACGGAATTAACCACGTGACAAGCAACTCTGGCAAAAATCACATCCTTATTCAATGCATCCACCAGGTCAGTGCAGCGCTCATTTGCTTCCATGGGTTATGGGAGCAGAATACCCACCAGAGTACCTCTGTTATAACCACAACACTGGACACTTGTGAGGCTGCTTACTGGATGCTAGAATACAGCCTACATGTGGCGTGGTCTGATGAGTCATTGCACTAGTTGTTTCGGGCTGATGGCAGGGTTTGTATGTGGTGCAGATCCCATGTAGCCATAAACCTCAGTTGTCAACCAGGCACAGTGCAGGCTGGTGGTTCCATACTGGTGTGGGGTGTGTCCTCATGGCATAGGTTGGGTCCCCTAGTCCGCCTAAACAGGTCATCAAACACTCTCATCACTTGCCAAACTGAAAACAAGCTGTGCTCCTCTGCTGCTTCTCCTACTCTACATGCCTGTGTGTCCTTGGGTTGCCAGTTATTTAACACCAGGATCAATATACATTTATAAGACTGGTTTACTATGTGACTTTTCTCCAGCTTTGTGCTGAGGTTGTGAGGGAGATGCCCCTGCTAATTAAGCTGTGAATGATCCAATATTCCCCCATAGTTGGTCCCTACGGTTAGAGGGCTAAACCAAATAAGCTGTGCAGCATGTACCGACATACCCACAGTGCACATCCATTCAGGTAGCTGTATGTCTATAAAGAGAGTGGGACCACCGTGCCTGGGTGAGTCCTGCAACTGCCAATTAAGGCAGGCTAGCTGAGCGAAAAGGAATCGGCGTGGTCAGGCATACACCACACTGCTCCTCTGTGCCTTGCCACTTTACACATCACTGACCACATCCAATCTGGAACAATTAAAGCACACAGGCCTCAGTTTATGTGCGTTTGTTTGTGAGAGAAAGAGAGAGAGAGAAAGAGAGAGCGCAAGTGCATGTGCGTGTGACTCGACACTTATGTCCGCCCTAAGGATAAAGAACACCCAGCTGTCTCTACATGCTAGATGCAACATTTCATTAACTCCACAAGAGAGAGAGAAAGTGACAAAACGGCACCTACGACTTGCACAGGCCGTTATCACCAACCTTACTGTCGAGTCTGTGCTGCAGGCGAGTCGCATCTTTTTGGGAATCACTGTGTGAACTTGTGCATGTTCGATACTGTTTTCTTATGTTGAGCTTCATAAATCTGCATTGCCTTTCATGGCTGTTTCTGTGCGGTTGGTCGTATCACCACTGGGATACGAATCCCATCTGTTTTTATTAACGTGAAATTAAAATGGACCATTTTGGCTTGTTAGTTCATGTCCCTGTCGTTGTACATGTGTTTTATTGTCTTGTTTTCTATTAGTCCCATACATTCCCCAGTGGCCTTTATGATCATACCCCACTGGGGAAGAGTTTGCCCAATACGGCAGATTGTTACTTCCCACTGGCTCCTGGCAACATGTATTTGCATACTGTTTTACTCATCGTCTCCGTGTCTTCCTCCCCCTAGCCTAGCTTCCATTGTGCGCATCTTACTTCTATTTTTTCTTTAGGTTACCAGCTGAGTCATATTACTGTTGGCTGTTAATACAAGTTAACCACACAAAAGCAAACTTTGTGTATAACTGTACAAATCAACTGACGCCCAATTCAGTTTATTTTCAGCTCTGGCTCAGTACAACTGCGGGAAGTCCTACAGATGAGCCCTTGGTAAAAAGGACAAAAAAGCCACCTGATTTGATGCACACAATGAAAGGTAGGCCAGGCATTAGGTTCATTTGACTTTTTCAAATATATACCTCATTAGGGTCATTTAAAAACGTGAACTGATCGACTGAAAACTTTATATTTTTTATAATTCATGTTTGCCATTGCACTCTTCGCAACAGTGTCACCTCATCTCTGTAACGCTCTCCATATTTTGTGTGATAAACATGCTCAGAGTGGGCTACTAACAGGAAATTGTATGATGCATTATTTCTTCTTTGTGGGCTGCCATGTGAGCTTTTTGAATTCTTCATGCAGTCTGGTGTGGATGGTGAGATTACTGAAAACACTATGGGTCTGAGACTTTTTTTGACAACGCTGGGCAAAGTGAATATGTGTGGACGGGGCCCAAGACAGCAAGAAAGTGAGAAGAATAAGGGAGAGAGAGGGGGCTGCGCTTTGCTCTCGGAGGGAGGCTTGCTGGAGCACTGCTACTCCATGACCTTTATGTAACACAGCTGTAGGCAGTCGCTGCTCGTGCTGCTTTAGTCATGTTGCAGGCTCACCAGTTCAGCAGGGCTTCCACTCATAACCACTCTGCTCAGACAGCAATGTCTTACATGGAACAGCAATAATCGATGGCATGGCCAGAATTGAGAACCTCAGACGTAATTGGCAGCTGATACGTTATTTCTTGACAGAACTAAGATAATGAAACGTATTATCTGTGGAATTACACTTTCGGAATTACAGCCAAGAGAAGCAAGTGGAGCTATGGACGCCAAACGCCTCGCTGTTGAATTCCAAGTATTGCACAACGCAGTACAGTGCATCCTTCTGCCTTGTTCCACCTTGTTTATCATCATTTCATCATTCTTTATTTACGCTTGAGTTTACATTAACTGGGGAATCTAAGTTACACTGTAGCCAGGAGCCACAAACTAAGATTACACTAAGACTCCGAAGTAGAGATAGAATAAAATATAAATATTTAACTAAACATTTACAAGCATTTTAAAAGCAAAGAGAGAAAACAAAGATTTCCTTGTAGAGATAAAATAATAATAAAATAAAATTTTATTAAATATAAGAAACATTAAACTAAATATTTAAGTAAATTAGACATATAATAACCATAGTAAAAAATTTACACTGTTAAATCTCTCCCATGATAATCGTCTTTCCTCAGTAGTACTGTAAATGGAGCATATTCACGCAGCCCACACTCCACTTGTATTGGCAATTGGTTAATCATGCTAAAAGCCAAATAAGCTATCAGGGTTTGCCCTATAAACACGAATTGGTCTATCTCTTTTAAGTATGCATTTAATATTAAATCGATAAATTAATTAATTAATTAACATTTATTAATCGTTACTGTTCAGTTATCAGCATCAATAAGATATTATTTATTCCATTCATATCACCATAAAACAACTTTACTATGTATAACTCACAGGCCACTTTACAGTAGGACCTGTAAAAACCCGCTGGCTTCAGAGCTACACAGGTGTAACTTCATGTTTACAAAAAACAAGGTAGTAAAAATCTGTTACTCTCAGCATGACGTCATACACACTCTTTAATCAAGTAGAGCTTCAACTCTTGGTATGGACATGCTTTGGTTGGAGGCTGAGAGAGTGCTGGTGAGGGAATGGGGAGACCAGGGTGATTACAAGAGGTCAAGTCCATGACTCTATTTAAAGGAAAGCCATTCCATGAGCTGTTGAGGAAGGAATGGGGGACACAACATGTGACATGGGGCCCATATGGGTTGTACTGGCATTCATGGGGGCCCCTGTGTTGGTGGATGTTGAGCACGAGACTGATGCCTTCAACATGTGGTACTAGTACGAGGGAAGACTTGTTGAGAGAGGTGTGGTGGAGAAGTTGAATATGTACGTTTGTTGGACGGAGGAGGGGTTGCAGGCATATTTTAGGCATTCGGCTTTTCTTCAATGGACAGGACCCCCATAGGACCACCACAGAGCAGGTATTATGTGGGTGGTGGATCATTCTCAGCTTTGCAGTGACACTGACATGGTAGTGGGTGTGTTAGTGTTGTATTGTGCTGATGATATGTGTGGACCAGACACAGCAGTGCTGCTGGAGTATTCAAACACTATGTCCACTCACTGTCCACTACATAACGCATTCCTGCCATGCTGGTCCACTTTATAGATAGCTAAAGTAAGTCAGAGGCGATAACTCATCCGTTGCTGAACAGTTTGTGTTGGTCATCCTCTAGTCTTTCATCAGTGCTGAATAGCTTTGGTTGCTGGACTATTCTCAGTCTAGCAGTGACACTAGCAGGTGTCCACACAAACTAGAACACCACCACCACGTCAGTGTCACAGCAGTGCTGAGCATGATCCACCACTTACATTCTACCTGTTCTGTGGGGGTCCAGACCATTGAAGAACAAGCTGAAAGACTGTTGATTTGTTTAGTCTTCTCCCCTGCTGATTTTTTAGCTTTCGTCCATGGCATCCACCAAATGTCCATTCAATAACTCTTATATATACTTGATCTAATAACCTTGTCATTTTGAATGCATGTTCTTGATAATTACTGAGCATTGCAAAATGAAGGTTAAAGGTTCTTAGGGGCTAAAGTGGATGCTAACATAATAGATTCTAGTTCTATCTATGTTCTGTCTATATTGAGTTCTATCTATGAAACATGCCTTGTCTATCTCTCACCAAAGCTGAAGATCCCAGCCAAGTGCTGACAGCTACATTGATGCATCAAAGCTGTGAAAGATTGTATCTGTTTTGAGGGGCATAAGGGACAATAACTATATCGTCGCTGTCCAAAGGAAAACATGCATCTCCATTTTTGTTGATTTTTACTTTTATGCCTCATTTGATTACATGAGCTGCTGTTTACACTGTGTGGAGATTTCATAAAGAATGGACCAATAGAAATGACCCAAAATGTCTTGGAAAGACGTCTGGTTCCATTGACTTCCATTCAAATTAAAAGAGGTTTTTGGCCTTTCCTGTAAAGTTGCCATTTTGGAGATACCTGTTTTTCTTTGGACAGCGACGATATGCTCAAATACAACACCTAGAGTAAATGTCTCTTAAAAAAGTAAGACTCATTTTAGGTGTTGATTACAGTAATGTCCCATGGCATGGACAAATAATATATTGTGCTTTGTATCCCGTGTCCTCAGGGACAGTGATGTCCACCAGAATGTTTATTCTGGCTTATTTCCTGATGAGCTCTCAGTAAAACCTGGGCTTAAGTGCAGTGAAACTAATTCACCAGACACTTGACTTGGCATGACTCAAAGTGATCTCTGGCCAGAACAGACTCAATGTGTACTGCTGCCTGCACTGTTCGTCATCCAAAACAGACACATCGCATTACTAAAGCCATCCAGGGCACTACCTACACCAGACTAAAGCTATTAGCTCTTATCAAATGCAATACGTTGCTTTCTATTTTTTTCCTCATGAGATCCATTGGCAAGAGTTAGCAAATTCCATTAAGAAGCCTTTTTAAAAAGGCTTTTCTTTTATTATCCGCAAATAAACAAATCAGTTCTCCTCGGGCATGGGCTGTCGCCCACGTTAGGAGCTTTCGACGTCTCATCTCATTAGAGAAGAGATTCTCCACCACGCATGCTTGGCTCTCTCCGGTGCGTATGAGCTTCAGGTCCACTGCTGTTCACAAAACCCTTTCGTTACTCATAGCAAGGTCCTGACTTTTGCATGTTAGATCAAAGCCGAGCAGGAGAAGGTTATGCAGAGCTGGAAAGCGGTCTGAGCTGCCAAAGCCAGTCATCCACACATGCATAGAGAAATGCATTTATGCACTCGTACTGCCTCTATGCATTTCTATCTATATTTTCACAAAAAGAGACGTAGAAAATGAAGATAGTGGAGATGA
The DNA here is from genome assembly GCA_024036415.1 of Prochilodus magdalenae. Classification (NCBI taxonomy): domain Eukaryota; kingdom Metazoa; phylum Chordata; class Actinopteri; order Characiformes; family Prochilodontidae; genus Prochilodus; species Prochilodus magdalenae. Next base: position 593,999 of record JAMWET010007263.1, read on the forward strand.
GAAAGCGACTCAACCACTTGATACAATCCCAGGTTTTTGACTTGTTTTGAGAAGCCTGGTTTCTCTTGAGGTTTCTTCCGTACTCTAAGGGAGTCTTCCTCGCTACTGTTGCCTCTGACTTGCTTGGAGCCAGATTTCCTTTCCTATGTCTGTACATGGACAGTTATATAAGCTGATGTTCTGTGAAGCTGCTTTGGGACAACGTTAGTAGTAAAAATCGCTATGCAAATAAATATTGATTTATATTGATTGCTTTAGTGTGGTGTGTAGCTTTTTCTGCATGTAAGTAGTTGTCATTTATAAGGTCCACCTTAGAAGGAGAAACTCTTCCCCACAGAATCCACTTTATTCAGCTGCCTGAAACACCTTATAGGAATTCCTGTCCTGTCCTCTGTTACAAGATGACATCATCTCTCAAAACAATCCTTATTTCCCGCCTTCTGGAAGGATTGGTACGCCCTCACACAGCACATAGAGAGTTAAAAAAGTTACCACTCTGAAACATCCTGCTCCAGCCTAGCTCGCGTAGGTGGATTAGGGCTACCAACTTGTTCTACCTGACCTTTAGAATTGGAATCTGGCTCAAACTGTTATGGCAAAACCAACACCATTGTAAGAATAGCCACAGCAGTGTGGGGACAGAACTTGTAATATGATGTCACTTTGGCAAGTTGACCTATTACAGCACACTGGGCTCATCTGGAGGGAGGCCTAGGAAACACAGGAGCATTCCCCACCAGAGGATGAATACAGATGTACAGTATGAGAATAATATGGTATTTTGGAAAACCTGAAACTTGTAAATCTATTCTAGTGAATCCTAAATATACAATTATGAATATCATAAAATGAGCCAGTTAGTTTGACAGAGCACTGGCCTCCTTGTGAAATCCTGAAGAAAGAGAACTGTGGCTGTGTCTGGGGTCAGTGAGTAGGTGAGACTCTGGTCAGTGGGACAGCAGCATGTCCTTCGCCCCAAGCAGTACTCTTTCGTGCCAGAGAAGAATCAGAAATGCAGCTGTTCCTGTTAATAGCACTGAGCACTTTGCAAAACTCTGACTCAGAATTGGACACAGTTCATTGGAAACATCTTGTTAATTATTCAGAGGTTTTTTGCAGATGTTGTCAGGCCCTGAGATTCAACTCCAACTAAAAAAGCTTTATCTAAATCTATGCAATTTTCAGAACATGCTATCCCATCCGTTTAAAAGCCTGTCAACTGCTGGAACATGTGAGCTGGCCAAAAGGCAATCAAAGCAGATGTTTGGAGCTGGCAAGGAAGAGGACACCAGAATAACCTTCCCATGAGAACATGGAATGCACACTGAAACGCCAGCCATACGCACTAGCTCTGATAATCACATAACTCATTCCTATTACTCACATGGGTTGCATCATACAAGTACAAGACTGATGAGTTGGTCAGGCTAGCCCAGGGCAGGTGTCTTATAGAAATGTGCCAACACTAATTCAGAATTAGGAATTAGAAAATTCAGTTTTATGGTTTGACTATCACTGACTAAGCGTCTGCCTCCGCTCTTTGTTTATTATCCCTTATTACTACATATTGGTGAACTTCAGCACCCTTTATGCCAAACAGGAGCAGTTCCTCTAATGGGGCTCGTCTCGTGACTGCTCACTCCAGATATTCTCCGCTATACCTTTTGGGCATTCACAAATTGAATCGCTTGACCTGGTAGATGACCTATTTAGTATGGCTGAGAAGAAATACACGTCTAACTCCTGGAGATATTTTCTTCTCCATTGATTTTTGAGTCCAGTGGAGCACCTCTCTGGCAGAAAGAGCAACACAAGATTTCAAAGGATAACTATATGGATATGAATTGGAAAAGCACTGAGAAACGCTATCTCTGGGAACACCTTTAAACAGTCGTACAAAGAGCAACATTAAGGTGAAGTTCTTGTTAGGGGAAATATGACTATGGGGAAATCGTTTAGCCTCGCTGACGCAATCCAAACAAGGCTTGCCACTTATTTTTAACACCAGACAGCAACTTAAAAGTCTTCTCTTTATACAACACTGAAGCGGATGTGGTTTCACATGAAAGCCATGCAGAAAATCAGCTAGCTCCAAGTAAATATCCAACTGTGGCTGCTGTGATTGCCTTTCAAGGCTGAGATTCCCACAACTGAACACAATAAGCCATTGCGGCAAATAGGCGGACTGGTGGGTGATAATGCCAGCTGGGAACAATCGCACGCGCAAACAAATAGATCCAGCGGACAGGGGGTCGTTTAAGAGATTTAAAGCCACACTGGCGTAATCGAGAGGCGAGGCGAGGCGAGGCAGCAGCACGATGTGTCTGTCCAAGCATTCCAGTCCTTGACCCACTCACCGCTGATCCAGTTGGAGGTCTAAAATAGACACCGCCAAGCAATGTGCTTGAGTCCCTCCCCAAATAAAGGATTTGAGGGACTTCAAATGCTTCGACTTGCCCATGAAATCCGCCTTGTCACCTCCTCTGGCCTGAGTGACAAATAGCCATGCGTTCATTGCCGCTTCAGGGAAATGAGGTTATCGTGCCCATGTTTCGCTTAGGCGAGAGGGTGTGTGATGAAAAAAACCAAAGGGTCTGATGTGTGGATGCCACTCGGAGCATCACAATGAGCATAATCAACGATTAAACATGGGCCAAGCCAGTCACAAAAACATGACCAGCCCTCCCAATGGCAGACAGCTAGGTAGACACTATCCTTCTAGCTAGGGTGTTGTAATTACGGCATCTAGCCCATGCATAATAAAGGACCTATTAGCAATAACCAGCAGTATTGACTATGCAGTTAGATTCCCTTACAGCATACAGAGATAGTTAATGGTTCCTGATTGGTGGGATATCTGACGGATTGATTGCCACACGTTTCAGTAGCCCATAACAAATCACTGATAGAGTCAATGCAGCCTCTGGGTGGGTTCTTTAGGCTGAGCTCTGTCCAAGATCTAAGCACAACACAAAGATTAGATGAAAAGTACAGGACATTATCTCAGCCACTTCAATGAAGGTTAAGAAAAAAAATGTGATCTGGCGTAAGGGTGAGCTGATGTTCTCTGCTGAGCTTTATGAATAATGCATAAGACAATGCTTATCTTCAGACAGATGGGTCTTTTCCTACAGTCATGCCAAGAAGGGACTCTACACAACTTAATATTTGGGAACTGTATCTGGAGAGCATAGGAGATCCATTATAAGCTGATTTAGGAGAATGAAACAGATTACTTCCCTCGCATTTCCATAAGACTAAAGATAAGTCCTTCCCTTTGGAGTAAAGGACTGTGTCTTCTCGACAGCACCGTTCCAAGCATCTAAGCCCAATGTGTGAATAAATCAAAGGGGATTGCCTGAGCCTTGATGCTTATCACAGAGTAATAAGGCAGAGCATCCGACGATCTAAAGTGGATAGCGCTGTAAGGAGCAGCTCTTAGGAACTGCAATGAGCATACAGAAGAGCCATTTATCTTCTGATGTGATTGAGCGAGGTGAGAGTAGGTCTATTGTTTCCCGCTCCATTTAACAGTGTCCCTGTCTCATCGAACCACCACTGTAGAAAAAAGTAAAGAGGAAGAGAGAAAAAAAGCCCAAAAAGAAATGGAAAGTCAACTCCTAACACTTTTCTCTGAATGGCTAAGGACAGGGGACAGCCTTGCACTGTTTTCAGCCTTGCAAAAGGGTTGTATGGAACAATAGCATAGCTGAAGAACTTTTGCTGAAGGTTCTTTAATAAACACAATTAAAATCACTAGACTGAAAAGGTTATGTAGGGATCTGAAAGTGGTACTTCTATGACATCATTCCAAAGATCCCTTTAGAGAACTTTGACTTTTATGCTCTCAAAGCTGCCATAATATGGAATACTGTTTATGTTAGTTTAGATGAAAAAGGAGAAGTTGGGTAAATGGAACTGACATACAATGAACCCCAAACAATGAGTTTCCTCTTCCTAATAGAAATCTTGCATTTACAAAAGAGGACAATAGAACAGGCTGATTCCAAAAATCCTACACTGTTATGTAACAGTCTTGACTCCAAAATTGACATATAACAATGGAGCAAAAGGAATAAGCATGGCACACTATGCCTAGAAACCAACCACTCCAGGCTGTAAAGGGGATTCTGACAGTCTTTAACAAGATCCTGGGAAACTTTCATTTAAAGCTGTTTATTTACTTGGCACTGCTATGCAGATTCTCAAACTTTGTACAATATTGTTAAGGCTTTGTTCAGTGTTCTGCAATAAGGAGATGAAGGAGAAGTTCCTCCTTTAGTCCTTTATAAGCTTCACAACCACAACCACAAACAAGTAGTAGCCATTCTGTGTGACTCCATTCGTTTTTTGCTGATTGAAGCAGGTCATCTTAAATGAAAAGGTTCATAGTAAGCTAATAAAGCAGAGCTTTGGCATAAACCTGGTGATACAAAACATATTGTGATACCAGGGTTTGGATTTGATATATTGCAATATAGTGTGATACATTGCAATACTGTAATCAAAGCAATATGTAGTGATTGATTAAATCAAACTTTAGAAAAACTGCCATAGTAAAAAATATACATATATATAGGTTTGCTAATGCTAATGTTAGCAGTGCGATCATTTGCTACTTGTTTATTTTGGAGTGGAAAAGTCTAAAGGTGAAGAATACAAGTGGATTAGGGGTTTAAACCCAACACAGAATGGAATACTCTTCATTTTTAATTGTAAACTTCTGATTAAAGAACAATACTGTGTTTTTGAGAATCAATACAGTTTCACAAAGCATGATACCATGGTATTGGATTTTCAATATTTCCTTACACCCCTATAAACCAACAACGTTTTTGTTGTTGTTGTTGTCGAGATTAAAAGCAAGTAGCTACTATAAGTAGTGTTACCTTCTTACCTCTAGCTTATTTACACAGAGGTTCTTTTATTGGTCTTGCCTGAGTCCATTTAAATATGTTGTATCTTTGTGATCAATGTGGTGCCTCCCTGCAAACCAGCCAATCGGGGCAGACCTCTTCTAATTATTCATGAGCTTGCCAAAAAAGGAACAGAATTCATTTAATTCTAGGTGTCAGATGAGATGCTTGTAAATTGGCATGCAAAACTGCATTTGGGCATATTTCACCCCAATCAACGTCACATCCCTTTTATATGTATGCAAAAAATATCATTTCAAAAGCTGAAAAAAAGCTTTCTATGGCACTACATGTTTAGTAAGAGACACCAGTTAAATAAATTATCCCCACAACGCCTGCTACGCCATCTCTGCTGGCTTGGCTCGTCAAAGCCTTAAGCTAATGGCACCACTATGACTTTTTAAAGAGACCCAGAAGGATTCGAAGCCCGCCCCTTCTCTTTGCCTTGCGGCGCTTAAATATTAGTTAAGAGTGTGCGTGCGGTAGGTCTTGAGGGATCTCTCCAACACCACAGGAATGTTCTTCTCGAGCCATGGCCATGATAACAATGAAGTCCTGAAGTAGGAGGTGTTTTGCTTTATGGCTGGCTAACGGACAGGTCGGCAGGCAGCGTATCCAGGGGATCAATCTGCATAAATCTGCTTTCTGAAGTTCCATAATCCAGCGCTGAATATTGATACTGACACATAATATACGGTGATGCAAGAAGGCAGTGCACTGCTGCTGACAAAGCAATTTTTTCTCTCTTCATAATAGAATCAGTTTTACTCAATAGCATTGGCCCCACTTCACATTTATCACTAAAGGATTGGTTTATGAATGAAGCTGGAGACCCTGCATGCCTGCCTGTGTGTGTGTGTGCGTTTCCAGTGCCTATGTTATGTTTAAAACATAATTTAGAATCTTGTGTATCAAAACTTTTAAAGAACATTGAGGAAAAGCAGCTTAAATAGATTTAAAAAATTTTTATATATTTGAATATTTGATTATACACTTATCTTCAAAACAATAGTTGCACACAGAAGGAAGTGTTGGATTGCAGCGCTATTCGGAAGAAAGATAAAGGTAACCCGGAGCAATAAATGATGATTATATGGGATTGATATGGGAAACATTAATAGAGATACACATACAGAAGTAGTGTCTCTCAGTCAGGCTGCCATGTTTGCTGATGCAACATGTCAGACATCTCATAGAGGTACCTAATGGTGTCCTGTGATAATCCATTCCATGCAGCTTAAATATTCTCACGCAGTTTCTGCTGATTTTGTGGGAGGGGTGGAGGTGGAGTAACACAAACGTTCATATTGGTGCTGATCACGGTGCCTCCATACACGATGTCGGCTCCACCAACACAAAAGCAGGACTTGTCTCTGAGGAAGACCTGCTGCCAGTCTGAGCTACTCCATGACGGTCTGGCACGACACCATTGCAGTCATCATAACAGTGTGTGTGTAGTCCTGTGTCGTGCAGCCAGCTGCCATTGGTGCGGGCACTAATAGGCTGACTCGTGGAGGGCATCACTGCTGAATGTCCGCATTTGTGACGGTGATAAGGTCTGTTACATGCGCAGCTGAGCACGAAACCTGAATCATTTGCATATAACGCAACAAGCCACCCTCTCAGCGTGGAGTTGTAGAGGTTCCTAATGGTGTCTTGCGATAATCCATCCCATGTAGCTTGAATACTTTCATGCAGTTTCTGCTGATTTTGTCATAGGAGTGGAGTTGGAGTAAGACCAGGACCTCTGGACATGTGACGTGAGACATGTCACTTAGTCAAGCTGAGTATGTACAGTATTTCTGACACAGGGCAATGGGCAGTTAGGTTACATAGGGCTAGTATCCGTATCGGCTTAAGGATACTTAAGGATTGATTGTCAAAAGGGCAAAAGTGGTATCAGTGCATCTTTAGTTTCATTGCACTGCTTTTTCAGTGTAAAAAAAAATCTGTCTTTAGGCTAAAACCTCAGCAAATTACACAAATATGACGTGACAAACAATGTGCTTAATCGTTTGATAGCCTTGTTAATAATACATTGCCTTTCCGTCCGACACGGGTGCATTTAGTCTCTTCATAATAGCAACAAGCCACCAGAGGCTGCGTATTTCATTTTGTGCTATGTGAAGTGCACAGCCTCTCGTATTGCTTTACAGTAAAACTACATCACATGACTTACTTTGATCAGCGAACACCCACTTATACAAGCCAAAGGCTAACAGACCAGTAAGCTACATGTTTCCAAAGCAAAAAGCAAAAACAGGAGAACAACAACAAAAGAATTTACTTTGCTGACTTTAAAGCCACACAGAATGATTCAAGACAGGCAGAGGAAACATTCATCACAACCCCTAATTCCTCCTCCGTGTTCAGCTCCATCAGCACTGTTAATGCTCTCTCCCCCTCAAAGTGAGAGGGGGACACACTGGCATCTCTAATAAGTGCCAATCGCATGCGGAACCTTGCGTGACAGATGGTTTGGCGAACCTGCAGAGGGTAAAATACAGCAGCCCACTGGGTGAAAGCATTCAGAATGAGATTTCATTAGCGTTCAAACCCCCCATTTTTTTTACTCTTGAATGCACAAAGAGGGGCCTAAAGCCAGGGCCAGGCATAACCCAGCATGGGTCCTCACAAGTCAGCAGTTATGGGCGTGGCAATGTAACACAGAAAGGGACAGAGACAGGCAGACACAAAGAGATGAAACAGACGGTCACGCGTGCCCCGCAGAAACACTAGATGTGGATTATATGACGGTATGTTATCATTGCCATGATAAATTGTCACAGTACACATACTGAGTTGGCATTATCAGCATGTCTAGAACCCTGAACATTTAGATGCACCATAAAAATGATGTAGACCCATTTTTACAAACCTTAAACTACAACCAGAGTATAGTAATGGCATATTAACAAGCAGCAGTTTGGAAGTCATTTCATTATGCCAGTGTTTTGCCTCAGACCGCAAGACCCTACAGCGAACAGTGAGGACAGCTGAGAAGATCATAGGGGTCTCTCTCCCCTCTGTCACAGACATTTACACCACATGCTGCACCCGTAAGGCCATCAGCATTGTGAAGGATCCCACTCATCCCTCACATGGACTTTTTTCACTGCTGCCGTGTGGCAGGAGGTACAGGAGCATCCGTGCTATCACTGCACGGTTCTGCTTTGTCCCACAAGCAGTCAGACTTCTAAGCAACAGTGACTGAACTAAAGCACGACCCCTAGCATTTAAAATCTGTCCTATTTATCTTATTTATACATTCCACACTTTACTACCTCAGTGCTGTGATTCATGTTACATGTGCGATGTATGCTGTCTGCTTATACGTCATAGCATGTTAAATTTCTATGCACCTTCTATGAACCTTATTACCAATACCTACCTATTAATATCTATGCACCTTACACTTATTACCACTACTAAGAGCTGAGTCTTATATACATTATATATATATATATATATATATATATATATATATATATATATATATATATATATATATATATATATACATATAAGACTAAAGCACGACCCCTAGCATTTAAAATCTTTAGTGCTTTAACTTAATTTCATTTCACTGTGTACTTGTACAGAGCTGTAATGACAATTAAAGCCACTTGACTTGACCACTTGTTTTATTTTATTCATTTCATTTTAACACAGTGTTTAATTTCCTTCTTAAATTTTTCAGGACATTCTGTAATGCTGTACTCATCAAAAGTACTCAGCAAATTTATATACTCATCATCAAAAGAATAGTTGCACCCAGAAGGAAGTGTTGGATTGCAATGCTATTGGAAAGCTACACATACAGAAGTAGTGTCTCCCAGTACGGCATCAGGCCACCATGTTTGCTAATACAATATGCCAGACGTCTTGGCATGGAATTGCAGAGGATACTAACGGTGTCCTGTGATAATCCATCCCATGCAGCTTGAATATTCTCACACAGTTCCTGCAGTTTTTGCAGCAGAGGTGGAAGTGGAGTGACACCAGCCCATCTGGACATGTGACGGGTGACAACAAACCATCCATCTGACCACGGAATTTTCACACATGGATTCTTTGGTCGTCTTCACCAAGGCAAAAGTGGGACTGAAGATGACCAGCTGCCATTCTGAGTCACTCCATGACAGTCTGGCAGTTGGGTCACTCCGCATATGTTGGACAATTTGGTTCTCTTTCCCTGTGGTTTGTATGGGTCTCTCAGATCCTTCATGACCGCTATAGCACACGATACGCCACTTTCCGGACCCCTACAAGGCATGATGCACCTCATATTCTTCCAACTGCCTTAATTGCTTTCAGACTCTTCTCCAAAGTCTCTCTAAATGACCAAACAAAATGAACATCTATAAGATGTGTGTCAAGTGCAGCCAGTGAAAACCGAAACACTGACTATACTGAAAGCATACTGTCATGCCTGCTGGTTCTCCTCGCACCTCTGATCTCCAGGACTCCATTTCCCATAACCCACCACCTGATGATGTCACTTTCACATGTCCACCATCTCCCAATCCCTTCTCTAGATCAGAGTCTCCTAAGTATTGATCACACCTGTTGTTAATTCAGTCTGTTTGTATAAATACCCCTCTCTCACACCGACCCATTGTGAAGTGTTTCCACTCTGTGCATACTGAGTGTTTATCCCTATTGGTATTCTTGTTAGCTTCTCTGGTTTGACTTTCATACTCTTTTGTCTTTTCCCTTTTGATACTGTTCCTGGTCTGGTTATTTGCCTGGTTTTTACTTCTGCCTGTTTTCTTTCTCTGACTCTGGCCTTGCCCCCTGGTTATGTCTGCTTTGATCTTGTTGCTGCTATGTTGTACTACCAGTCTGTTTCATAAACATCGCTCAGCGCACGTCACAATTTGTCTGCCCATCAACACACATATCTGTTTCATCAGACATACAAAAAATAAAATAAAATAGTTTTGTATTATTATTTTAAGAACTATGACTCAAATACTTGTTTGGAAATATATATTTAAAGCCTGTAAAATGCTGATGCATGAAAGAACTGTAGTATATTTAGACTGTGATCTGAGAATTTCAACTCAATAATGAACCAAAAAGTATGTTAATATTACATGCCTAGCTTCTGCCATCTACCCCAAAAAGATTAAAAGGAAACACCAGCGGTCCATTTAAGATGCTCATAATTTGTATCTCTCTCACTCAATCACTTGCTCTCTCTGGTCCAGTTAATTTACAGCAGCTCATTACTTATTCTCAACTGCTTATTTAATGCTAAGAGCCAGCACACAGTCTGCTTTTTGCTTGGAAAATTAAGCTTCAGTGAACAAAAGCAACTCCTTCTGTTCACGGAAGCAATTTCATAATGTGCTTCACTCAGCAAAGCCCAGTTTCACCTTAAAATGAATTGGCTCAGGTCCCTAAATGCTTATCCCCTGAGTCGCCATTCAAGGTCTGTGTTTGTTAAATGAATAAAGCCTTGACAGCTTTTACAGCTCAAACAGGCTTTAATGAAATCAGTTATACATTCGAACAGCAGAATGATAAGCCATTTATTAAACTGACTGTACACCATATGGTGGGTCACGCAGAAAACACAAACCAGTCTATTGTGTATAAATCACAGCTCACAATAAATTAAGAGCTCTCTAAAAAAATCGTAGTCTATGAAACAATACGGAAATCACATACAGCGTATACAGTACTACATGGTCAAATGTATTGGGACACCTACACATTACAGTTACAGGAGCTTTAAGAATCCCATGCATAGGCATTTATATGGAGTTGGCCCACGCTTTGCAGCTATAACAGCTTCCACTCTGGAAAGGCTCTCTAGGGTTAGGGTCATTTTGGAGTTTGTCTGTGGAAACTTTTGGGAAATCTGTGGGATGAGTCACTGATTTTGGACAACAGGGTCTGGCTCACATTCACTGTTCCAGTTCATCCCAAAGGTGTTTGACGGGGTTAAGGTCAGGGCTCTGTGTGTGCCAGTCAAGTTCGTCCACACTAAACTCACCCAGCCATACCCTTATGGTCCTTGCTTTGTACACTCGGGTTACAGTCATGCTGGAACAGGGCAGAGAGATAAAAGTATACAACTGTTCAAAATGACTTGGCATGGCGGAGCATTAAGATTTCTTTTCACTGGAACTATGGTGCTCCTACCGTTTACCAAAGCTAGAGTGCTTTACACGACTCCGTTCCATGCTTACCACTGTGTTTGGTGATATGAGGCTTGTATGTAGCTGCTCAGCCAGGGAAACCTAGACTGTGAAGCTCCTAGCACACAGCTTTTGTGCTAATGTTTATGCCAGAGGAGGTCTGAAACTGCAATTACTGAGTCACCAGAGCATTTGCAACTTACGGACTAGGCATCCCATCATTTGGCAACTTCGCTCTGTAACTTTACATGGTCTTTATTAGGTGCTGTGGTTTCTAAATGCTCCCACTTTTCAATTCTACCAGTCACAGTTCATCGTGGAATATCTACAGAAACTTGCAACTTGATTCATTCTAGTTACGTCTTTGGCTATGGGACTGAATTCAGTGATTAAGAGGTATGTCATGTAGTATGTGTTTATGACTCTATTTTTTTTTTCTATTTAATTTCTATTTTACTAATCAGTATAACGGAAATTCTCTGACTGCTCTGTTCAACTTACAGTATATGTTTTGTTCTAGTGAATTGCTTTAAAGTAAGAGTTCAAAATCCATTTGGACTTTAAAAGCAGCAACTTGATAAATAACACACCCTGTCAAATTCATACTCTAAAGGACAACATATTACATATGACCAGAAAGTGGTGGAGTATCACCACCACTATCATAAGACCTGTCATAAGTATACCCCTATTATAAGAACCAAGCCAAGGCGCAGTCCCTCCAAATTTTTCATACCCGACAAAAACATGTTTGTGAAAGTAAATTTTGATATGAACTTTTGATCTAAACATTGATTGATTGGCCAGAATATGCTATAATGAATGTTAAATTGTGCAGTCCTAATGATTTGATTGAGTAGAGGCTCATTTGCATATTGCAACCTCCTGTTATATTTCCAATGTACAAGTTCAAGCCAAAAACTGCCAAGCAATATATTGTCGACTGGTGAGACACTCATTTGCATATTGTAGCCTCCTGTGATATCAGTATAGCAAAGAACACCCCTGTGGTAATAATTAACAAGCAATATATTGTGCAGCCCTTTTATCTTACCCCATCTTTTCAAAACCGTGTTGCACAGTTTCCAGCTTTAGATGGCCATCTTTTCCAACAGAGCGACTGCCTTCCCATTAATCCTCAAAAACACTCACCAGACACCACCGCTCACTCTTTCTCCCTCACTGCAGTATGTTACTATCTGTCATGTCCAGCAGAGTGCAGTTCCTAATCCTCTGCCACAGTCACTGACCAGCACTGCAGTTGTGTCCATGGGAGAATGAGGACCCATTTCAAAGTATAATATTCCGAGCAGCCTTTTCCCTCTCTTCCCAGACAAACGTTAGCATGACAAGCCACAAGTCAAGCACCCACAGCCTTTTGCCAACCAGACCAGGGGTTCCAGTTCCGGTTCCATCTGCTACTGCAACAGACACAAGTTAACTTTTAAATGCCAAGGTGCAAGAAGCAGACATATCTGCCTCATAAGCCACTCCTCTTCTTTAATAACACTGATGTATTAAGGCTTCTATCACATTTATGATGTGCAAAGTACATGATCTCACACCTGAAAAGGCATAAAAGTGAGCATGTAATCATATGAATATGAGCAAGCTCTTTTATATGAGTGAACTCTTAGGAATTTCCTGAATTTTGAATTTTAAATGTAGTCTGATTTTTCACAATCATAAACAAATACAAACTAAAATCATAGACAAATCTAACTAAACGAATACCAAACAAGCACTTATACTTTCCAAAGCTTATATTCAGTAACATTCACCGTGCAGGCTAAAAAAGTGGAAGTGGTCTGTGTAAATGACTTCTCCAAGAGCTAAATGGGACAAGCTGTTTCCATTAGGGAATAAAATTGGAAGCATGTGATGTACAGGTGCTTTACCCACTAAATAAAGGAAGTCCACAAAGCCTGGATGCTGACAAGTGTGTTCTTCCCAGGACAGGTTAGTGTAAACTGTACTTCAATACAAACAACTTTTTCAGAAGACCCCAAAACTGTGTTACAGAGACACATGAAGCTGGAAAAGGCTTCAAAGCCTTACTGAAGACCTGGATGAAAGTTGAAAAAAAAAATCAGTACTGTTGCTACTCTCTCTAGTAGTGGACATCCTGTTATGACTGCCCAAGATAACACTGGACAATTCCGGAAAAGGTAAGACAGAACCAGAGGTTAACGACAAAATAGCTACAGAAGTCTCCAGAAATTGAAAAAGCCTTTGTTCATGTGTCCACTGCTAGAAAAACACTAAACAAGAAAGGTGTTCATGGAAAGACACCACAAAAATGCTGCTGCTATCCAATAAAAAACATTGTGGCCCATCTCAAGTTCGCCTGAGAGAACCTGAATGTCCCACAGTGCTTCTGGGAAAATGTACTATGGGCAGATGGGCCAAAAAGAAAATCAATTAGCTCAAATGCATCGTGCTATGGCTGGAGGGAAAGGGCCACTGCACACCAAAACCCCATCCCAAAAGAGGACCATGGTGGAGGGAGCATCATGGTTTGGTATGGCTTTGCTGCCTCAAGACCTGGATGCCTTGTGATCAGCTGAGGTAACAATAAATTCAATTGTGTTTTAAAACATTTTATAGGAGAATGTACAAGCAGCAGTCCATGACCTCAGGCTGCAGAGATGATGGGTGATGCAACAAGACAATGAGCCAAAACACACAAGAAAACATATGAAGAACAGTCGACAAATAAGAAGATTTGTAATTTGGAATGGCTAAATCAGAATCTTTACCTTAACCCTCTCAAGATGCTGTAGTCTTACCAGAAGAGGGCTGTACAAGAAAGGCATCCCAGGAATATTGATGAATTGAAACACATTTGCAGGGAGGAATAGTCCAAACTTTCTCCTTAATGCTTCGTAAATCTTATTTGCAGCTACAGAAAACATTTGGCGGATGTGAAGCTGTTAAGGGGATCTACAGGTTATTAAATTCAGGGGTCCATTTACTTTTTCTAGCCAACATTGTGAACTTAGTCTAGTTAGATTGTGTTTATCTGTAATAGTGACTTGATAACAACAGATGACAAAGTCTTAAGTCTCTGAATGTACTGCTGACAAGACATTCAGTAAGATAACCAGCCTTATAGGAGATGAGCCTGGGGAGTTCCCAACCAGTTCCCTTTCTAAGGGTGCTTGTTTCTGCTTCTGTCTATTAGCAGGACACTTTAGATAGCAAGGAGACTCTTTCACTCTGCATAACATAACTACAGAACCTGCGAGATTAAAAATGGCCTGCAGGGCCTTCCCTAATGGCCCGCTTAATGGACTTTTCATTTATTGATGAGATTCCAGGCTGGCAAAAGTACTGAGGATGGTTAAACCCACTAAAAGCAAGAGGAACCTGACACTCGAACGATTGTAGGCAGATTGCTTGGTGTGAAGGAGGTCTTCCGTAGCTCATTCCAATGTTGTCAGCCATCTGAACAGGAGATAAAAGATTTGGGCTGGGGAAGGTGGTTGGAGATCTAAGCGGAATTATTAGCCTTATTCCCAGTGCTTGAGCCCAATCAGTGGCAGCGGCGTGAGCTTGAGTGCGCAAATGACTTCAGACAGAAGCCGGTCACAAGCTCCAGGGCTCTGCAGCTTTATGTAATTACATGCACAAAATGTGAGCAACCGTGCCACGGAACAATGGAGGAGCAGATCGCAATGGTCAGCGGTACTTCTCCAGGGAGTTGCATTGAGAGTTTGATTCAACTCAAAGCTCCCTTATATCCTCAACGGTATAAGGGTGGGGTAACTTGCCTGTTCAATACCTTAGCAGTGTTTATGCCAGCGTTTATTCTTTAAGGATTCATTGCAGTCATGACTCTCACTACAGAAGCATATTTGTCCACAAAATCAAGAGAGGTTCAGAGAAAGCAGCCTTAAGCATAGATCCCTGACAAAAGAAGTGTGGTGGTTTCTAATGCTTGTTCTTTTCAATGGACAACCTTGCTACCTACTACAACCTTACCTTACTGAAAACTCACTGAATATCTGATAAGGCTAAGCAATTTACAGTTTCAAGGACATGGTACATGACTTTGCTGTATTTCAACAAACAAGCTGATTTCTATTAGCAGCATGTGGCCACATAACACCAAATAACAAACCGGCCTGATTTTTGGACAATGGGCATTTCCCTTTATCCTTTCCTTAATATACATTCACCATCAAAAGATAGATGCACAAATAGCTGCACACAGAAGGAATCAGCCAAAAGGAAAGAAACTCGATGGGTTGATTTGACATTGTGAGACATGCAAAGTTTCCCATCCTTGAAACTGCAAAACACTGACTTTCATAGTGACCTTAAGCAAGCACACTTACCTTATCGTTGTAGCCCTGCCATGGAGCAATTGGGGGACCCAACAGCAGTGATGTCCTCCATGCAGCCCTCCGGTCACAAGGCTGGTTCTAACCTGTTAGGGCCATTGCACCAATGGCACACTTGCTGACTTCACACTTTAACGCAGGCCTGCAAACACATGGTCCCTCCATGAGTCATGGCAACTACGTTATGACAACTGCAGTTAATACCACGCCACCATCACCACTGACTGTAGTGGTGTCGTGCCAGACTGTCATGGAGTGACTCAGAATGGCAGCAGGTCATCTTCAGTGACGAGTCCTGCTTTTGTCTTGATGGAGACAACCGACGAATCCATGTGTGGAGGCACTGGAAAAGTTTGTTGTCATGCGTCCAGAAGGCCTGGTGTCACTCCACCTCCACCACTACCACAAAATCTGCAGGAACTGTGTGGGAATATTCAAGCGGCATGGAATGGATTATTACAGGGCACCATTAGGAACGTCTACAACTCCATGCTGAGATGTATGCATGTTGGGTTAGCAAACAAGGCAGCCCGACTCCATACTGAGACACAACTTCTGTATGTGTAGCTCAATAAATATTAGTCTAAATTCATCATCCTTTATTGCTCCTGGTGACTTTTATCTTCCTTCCCAATGCATTGCAATCCGACACTTCCTTCTGGGTGCAACTATTCTTTTGATGATGTGTGTACAAAAATATTGTTGTTGATGAAGTTAATTAGCATAATTAAACCTAATTGAATTCATTGAATTAATTTCCCTAATTCTTTTTAAGCATTGATTAACTGAGTGCAGATTATAATAAGTGGTCAGGACATATAATTACAGCTGTGGGTGGTCTCTCATCATCATGAGTCAATTGAAAATGGAAGTAAATAGCATACTCCACAAGTTCCTATCTTCTTTCTTTATACTTCTTACCAATGGCAGACTAAGCTCTAAGAATGTCTCAAAATCAGTTCATCCTGCCATTTTTAGGGCCTCAAAAATAAACTGTCTGCTAGCCCTAAGAGTCCTTATTCAGGTCAGTCTAATTTTTCAAATACTCTGCAGAAACAGAGCGTCCTCCAATGGGGGTGATGAGAAAATAGCATTTATTGATCGGGCTCATCTATCACTGAGAGCTGAGCTGTGTGGTGCTGAGTCGCTGTTTATGTGAATGGGGTGTGCAAATACTCAAGTCTGCTTTCAGCAGGGGAGTAGCAAATGGCATGTGATGGGTATATAAAGTGGAGAGTGTATTTTGGAGAGGATATGTAGCCTAAGCTACCACAGTGTGTTGGAAATGACCCTGGACATTGCAAATGCCAGAGAGTCTAAATCTGGCCATAAAGGAACCACAAACCATTCTCGATCAATGTGTGCCCATACATTCAAATTGGACGAGCATAATCATAATCAGAAAAACGTATATAGAGTAGTGTGTGAATGTTTTAGAAGATGTCACCACTAGATAAATACCCATGCATCCTAAATATTATCATGCAGATGTATATATATATTATTTATTTTTTAAATTTTTTTAAGTAACTTTGTACTGAAGGTAAATCAAATACATAAAAGGGTACTGTAAAAAAAAAAAAAATCCTCAATCCAAGGAGATTTCATGTCCTTGGATATCAAGGACATCTGTGGGGTGAAGTCACGTATGCACGCACACATACACACAAATGAATAGCAGTGCACAGCTCTCACAGACAGCGTGAGACCAGACGGAAAAGTGCTCTCGCGTTTCAAACCCACGCAGTGGCACAGTCCGCCAGGCAAAGTAGAAAGAGGAGGTGCAGCAGGAGCAGTGCTGTGGAAATAATCACATTTCAATCAGAATTGCAATTTTGTTTCTCTTCAGATATTTAATGACAAAAGCTGTTTTTAATGCATTCCATTTAGCACAATGATTTGCTGGAACTCTCACAGCATTACAATCAAGCTTGGCATTACATTACTGCTTAATCCATGAGGGCACTGCTTTACAACTCTGACTTCAGTAAATTTGGCGAGTTCACTGACCACACTGTTAACATTCAAAACACTGCTGACCATTTGATTCAGTTCAGTTTAGTTTACTTTGTATACACTTATGAAATAGGCACTGTCACAGAGCAGCAGTACAGAACTCCAGGTCCAGAGACTGCGAGATAAGGGGCAACAGTGACAGGAAAAACTCCTTAAGAGCATGAGGAAGAAACACTGAGGGGATCCAAGACCCTGGAAAACATCCCTCTCTGGCCCTGCACTGGATGTTGGAGTAACAATTCAAGTAAGACACAAGAAAGGTACGAGGCACTGGGAACAATCAAAAAAACAAACTGTGAGATTAAACAGTGACTAATGGTACAGATCTAGCTGACTAGTAAAACATACAGAATGTAAAATCGTGATCGGTAAGAAAATGAGTGGGAAGCAGAAATCCAATATTCAAAAACGACTTAAATATCTTAAAAAATAACTTAAAAAATCTTTGGTCTG
Organism: Prochilodus magdalenae; assembly: GCA_024036415.1. Lineage (NCBI taxonomy): Eukaryota > Metazoa > Chordata > Actinopteri > Characiformes > Prochilodontidae > Prochilodus > Prochilodus magdalenae. The sequence continues at coordinate 611,879 of JAMWET010007263.1, forward strand.
AAGCTGGGTGTCCCACTCTCCTTGGGGGTCATTATGCGATTCCAGAGGGATCACAAAAGTGGTGCTATAAGAATATACACTTTATGAAACACAACAATTTTTTATTTTTCAAAAAAAACACAAGTTACATGTGAAAGAACGCAAATGGATGAATATTTTGGAAGCGCCAGCCAACAAAAAAACAATAGGGTAAAGAAAATACAGAGGGTCCAGTATGACCACAGCTGTACAGCAATTGTGAATTTCTACTGAGTGGGCTCGTTAATGAAGGAGGGCGCTGATTGAACGAAGGGATTGATTGTGATATTGATTGTAAATGAGTGCTAAACTTTAAGCACTTTTTCAGTGCAAGGCTAAAGATTTGTGGTTTGTGCCAAAGTGCAAGCTCAGTCATCCCATTAACTGACTGGGCTCACTAACGGGTTATCCTACTGTACATTCAGTAATCTGTTTACTGGTTTGTGGGGCACCCTGCCGGGATTGGGGGGAGCAAAACATTTGGATTTAAACAATATATATATATATTCACAAGGACACGACTGCTTTCCCTGTGTGCCACTCTATTTCTAATGCCTTTAATTAACAATGACCTATTCAGCTCAGCCTCATCATTATTTTTCATAATCCCCGTTATATTTTATTTGGCATGTATTCATTGACACGGAGGGAATTCTGATTTCATCATTTCTGCATGATTTATTCGTACAGATAGCATTCTGGAAACTTACCGACTCTAAAATATATATTTTCCCGAGGTCTCTTTTTACTTTGCGTCATCCTGCATGCACCTCACTTTTTAAAAATACGTTTTTGATGTAAATTTTATTTCAAATCTATTGCGAAACAATGTGTTAGGAAATCTGGTTACATACACTCATCATACAAAAAAGGGAATGAAACTTGTTTGGTGGTCTGCGCCTAGATGAGCAGTTTGTTGTCACATGTCTAGAAGGCCTGGTGAGAGGCACAATTCTATACGATGCCAGATCACCCTTGGTCTTCATTACAGGCACTCTAGACAGCCCAATGAGGTCCTGCAAACATAGGCTCTTCTGGTCTTTTTTCTGAAATGCACTATTCCAACAGGACTACGCATACTTCTGCCATCTCAAGAGCTTGCCTTTAACACACAGATACTCCGCCGTGCCCAGCCGGCATCGCCAGACCTAATCACTATTAAAAATGTGTGATCCCATTGGACCAAATTTCCATGATTCGCTGTTCCTGGTAACTTTTAAGTTCCTTCCGAATTCCATTGCAATTCAACACTTCCTTCTGGGTGCAACTATTGAGTGCATTTGCCACACTTTCATGTATTGACTTTTAGAGGCATTACATTCTTCAGATATCTGGTTCCTATCACCACAGTTGACCAGTTTTGACGATACAAGTTCTTCTTTTAGAATGACACATATTACAATAAAATACTGAATGACTTGGTTTGAAAATGTTGGGAAGTTAGTAGGGCTGTACCCGACTCAGAATTTTGTCAGTCGAATCGGATTCACCCTTCCTGGTCGATGATTCGACTATTCGTTCACATTTTTTTTCTCCATGTACATTATCTGGTTGGTGTAGCTCAGCGGATAACACCGCTACCCACCAGTTAGCCACCTCCCACCATGTGGGAGACTGGGGTTCAAATCCCAGTGTGGGTGACTACACTGTGCTACACCAATAAGAGTCCTTGGGCAAGACTCCTAACACTACACTGGCCTACCTGTAAACAATTAACCTTGTAAGTCGCTCTGGATAAGAGCGTCAGCTAAATGCCATAAATGTAAATCTAGTAATCAGTAAATTAATTTGCATACGTTTCAGATCTGATGTCCTCCTCATCCGCAGAGTCACAGGAACAGATTTCTGAACTAAAAGAGATGTGGCGTATGATGATTGATCTGAAGTGGAGCTTTTAATTACAGGATACAGTGTCGGGCAGCAGCGCGTATTTATGCTAAACTTTAGCGCTTATAGCTTATAGTCTTTTTAATTTCACTTTTAACAGCTTCTTCAGTAGGAGGACCCTTCGCCTTTCATCTCTCATAAATAATGACCTGCTAAATAAAACCAGATTAGTCCATATTTAAATAATTTTTAGATGAAAAGAAGAATGGTAAACCTGAAACCGTTTAAATATTAGCTATTATTCGCGCTGAAATAATTATTTCTCGTTTATCAGCAGGCATATTAGGTGACTGTACTTATCCTTAAATAAAAATAATCTTAGCTGTAGACGAATAAACAAACATATCTGTAATTTAGGATCTAAAATAATGGAATTATAATAAAACAAACGTCTCAGCCGTTACATCTAAAACAAAAGTCATTCGTTTGAAGCAGTGTTGGATGTCTGACTGAATGACGAGCAAAATTCGGTTTCATTTGTTCGGATTCTGTTCTTCAAAAGCTCCTCCAGACTTTCTCTGAGACATCGCTCCCCCTGTGTTTCTCAGTTTCGTGGCCTTCTAAGCGGTGAACCACCAGCGCACGTCGTCACGTGGATTAAATTTTTTAGCAAGGATACGTCACAGCCCAGCTAGAACTTACATACATATTTATTATTCCCCCTTTAATAATGGTTAAAATGTCTTTTTACATTCTTAAAGTTTTTGTGCATTTTGTAAGCTTTAGTCTGTTTTACGGGGGAAAAAAAGGTCACTATTGTCAGTCGACTTGAAGGGTCTCAGTCGACTTAAAGGGTTGACTGACAATTCGAATCGTCGACTTCTAGAGGGCAGCCCCTAATATGAATACGATCTGTAATATGTAATATGATCTGAGTGCAAGATTAAATATGATTTATTGTAATAAAAGTGCTGAATGAAAGAGTACTGACGTTTGTATGCAGTCTAAGATGTATACACACACAGACACATCACAGGATGCCTGGGCTCTGTGAAAGAAAAAAGATAACCTAGTTTACTTGACCTGAAAAAGCTGTACAAACATGAAATTTGAATACAGTTTAGATACTCCTTCAGCAACAGAAGCAAACCAGTTATAATATATGCACAGCCAGCAGCCCCAAGATGCGAATAAATCACTAGGCCTTATTTCACATCATCAACCACACCATACATCATAACGAACACATCTCCACAGCTGGCAAAGCATATTTGTTCAATGATAGACTGCATTTTTTCTTTACTTAAATAGGTCCTACCCTTCTCCCAAGTGCCCCATTAGTGGTCCAGCAGTTCTGATTGACAGCACTGCTGAGGTGCCAGCTTCTTCTGGTGGTCCATCCAGGGAAAGCCTATAGGAAGATGCTAACACTGCACTGTGGTAAAACCAGGGAGAGCTCAGCACACACATATCCATCATTTGTCGCCTGCTGCTGTCTTCGGCATGACTCGGCACAACGGGAGGGGCTTTGTGGTATTGCTTGCCTATCTGCTCCACCTTCTTTAGCAGCACGTTCGGCGTCAACACTGACTTGAGGTGACCTCATGAGACTCGGTTATCATTACACTTACAGTTGCCGTCATCAAACACTATTGGTGTAATTTAGTACTATCACTCATTGGTAGTGCTGAAAGAAGCAGGGAATTCCATGGTGGTTTAAACTTCTTTAAGACCATATTTGTTTATTGCTTCTATTCCTTACATCAGAGTTACATCATAAAGCAATCTCTGGCAAACACATGACAATACATAACAATATACCAGCGGTGCAGGATGGCAAGCAGCAGGAAATATGGTCATGGCTAATGCCAGTATTAACTGGGGAAGCTACGCGAATGGGAACCCCTTAGTTAATTGGCCGAGCCAGGCTTCTTTTGGGAATCTCTCATCTGCTGCTGTGTAGTCACTTGAGTTAATGTTAGTCCAGATTGTCATTGGGGGAGCACAAGGAATGGCCTTTCTCTAGCATAACGGCCTGCAAGCCAGGCTAGCATATACACTAGTCCCACCTGACATGCACCTCAGTCAGCTGTATCTCTCAGCAGCAGGGTCACACGGCCTTATGCTTAATCCAAGGTCGAAAATTGCTACCACTGACACCATGAACAGCGGTTATATAGTCCCCAGCAGAGCCTGATGCTCTGAGATGTGCACATGAAGAGAATGGGGCTTATGTATGAGACAAAAAGCCTGAGAAATTCAGATGTAAAACAACATTCTTCACCATTTTTGCCAAACCAGAAAAGCTGCTGCGTGCCTACATGTACACATCACAGGTTTATCTATATACTGCTTTTGCACAATGAAGATATTTTACATTTACTTTAATGTTTATAGATGGCTCTTATTACTAATTATATAAGAGTAAATACAAAATATATAGTAAATAAACAAAAATAGGTTTTCTGAACCATCTAATATGTAATCCAACAAGTAAATGCAATGCAGTTAAACTGCGGATGTGTTGTTTGTGATGTAACAGGACGTATTTACTTAGGTTAGTGTTTGCGTCATGAAAATGTTTGCTAGCTAAAACCTGGTGAAACAGAATTTAAAATTAATGTGAATGTACATATCATCATATGAATGTATATGTGACTCATACATATAGATTAATCGTCATAAAATTAGTTGCACCCAGAAGGAAGTGTGGGATTGCCGTTCTGTTTGGAAGGAAGATAAAGGTTAACAGGAACAACAAGCGATGACAAATTGAAAAAAAGCTTTAGACGCGCTACACATACAGAAGTAGTGTCTCTCAGTGTGGCGTGTGGCTGCCATGTTTGCTAATGCAACATGCCAGACGTCTCAGCATTTAGTTGTAGAGGTTCCTAACAGTGTCCTGTGATAATCCATCCCATGCAGCTTGAATATCCTCACACAGTTCCTGCAGATTTTGTTGTAGGGGTGGAGGAGGAGTGACACCAGGCTCTCTGGCCATATGTGACAACAATCCGTTCATCTTGCCGCTGAACACGGTGCCTCCCCACATGGTGGGTTGTCTTCACCAGGACAAAAGCAGGACTCGTCACTGAAGGACTTTACATGAGTCACTCCATGACAGTCTGGCATGACACCACTGCAGTCTTTGGTGAGGCTCACATAGTGTTAAGGTCAGTCAATGTAATGGTCTGCAGCCATCTGCTGCAGCATCACTGGCATGACTGCTCGCTATATGTCTATTGCCATGGCTGTTGGGTAACACCATGCATGTTGAACAATTTGATTGTTCTCCCTTCTCCGTGGTTTGTGTAGGTCTCCCAGATTCTTCATGTTGCAATGAATCAGTAAGACGACTTTCAGGTTTCATTCCTTTTGGTTGATTCCTTCTGGGTGCAACTTTTCATGTGATAGTTAAAACTCTAGTCACAGGGTTAATGCTTGTTGATTATAGTGCGACTGATATTACACAAATTTTATAAAATGTTTTTAGAACAATGGTTCATTTAACTAGGCTATTACTTTTTCTACTTTAGCTAATACACAAATATGCTTTTTCAACATTCAACAGAGGCACTTTGCTGTTAAGGCAGTATAGCCAGTAAGTCATATTTGTGCTCCAACAGGATGTTGCATTGATTTCTTTCAAAGCAACACAATTGTGTTGAACAGGGCCTCAGCACAGTGGTGAGATTTCGCTTTGAGCTGTCCTAAATGTGAGCAGAAAAACAGCGAGCAAGTTTTTGATTTCCCCTTGGATACAGAAGCGTATGGCATATCTTGTGCAAAAAAATATTACTCTTCCCTGGTCCAGTGCTCTTCCCTGACACTTCCTTTTGGATGGTGGGGGTTGTGGGGGCTTGGGGTTTAGTCACTTCATTTAAAATTATTTTTCCTCTGATATTGTAGAGTCTTTTAAAGCTTCCACATTACTGGATGAATGGTGATGAAATTTGCAAAGTAGTAGATAGTCTGGACCACTTGCATGCAAAAAGAAGAGAGAGCAAGATACACAGCAACTCGATCAGTATCACACCTATCTTCCATCTTTGGCACATGACCAGCTCCCAGCAATCTGAACCTGAAAGAGAAGCTAACTGCCACTTCCTGAAGGGCTCTCTTTAGAAACCTCAGACTTAGATGACCAGATAAAAACCACCAAGCTGGGTGACTGGTGTATATTGCCAAGTCTGAGTCAGTGCAGTATTTTTAAGGCAAAACTACCAAAACAAACATGGCAGCATATTAGGGAACAAATAGGTAGATAGATAGGGAGTCAAGAACAGTAGGCTTACAGAATTTCTGAGCCAGGTATGAAAAATTAATACTTAATTATATTAATAATATTCTGGCATTAATTCATGTTCACACACAAAAACAAGTCAATAACCAATATATACGCTGAGCATATCAGAGATTAAAAGTCTAAGTATGAATCACTGATTCAATTTACATAGCCACAACAATACATTAACATTATTCCATGTATGCATTTTACATTATTTAGAAGATACTCTTATTCAGAGCCACTTATTGCAGTAAGCAAATGTAGCAATAAGGCTAATTAAGACTAACTAAGGCTAATATCAGAGACTTTTAGCAGCAGCAATTCTGGCTAGATAAAAAATCTAACTTCCTGTCTTATGTGAGTGGTAGGTCAGTGTTATTCACTGAAAAATACAAAAGAAGATTTTTCAAACTCTAGCCATAATGAAATACCTTCTTTTCTACTTTAAAACAGAAACATGGATTTTTTTTTTTTTTGCATTCAACTCCCACTCCCAATAAATCCAACTAATTTCCACTCTAAATGAATATAATCAATGCTCATTCTGAATGAATACAACCAGAGCCTGCCCTTAATTAACCTAATCAATAGACGACCAGTGCCCAAATTGAACTGTTCGAATTAATGGATCAAATTCTTACTCTATAACTAATACTTGCACCATAACATATCATGAAGATAAATATTAAAACAACATCCTATCTGTTTTTGTCCTGATGGCTTGATTAAGTCAGTACATTTACTTGGCTTTAAGTACTGCTTGTTTGTCATTTTGGCACCAGTATTAAGATATATTCTGATCCCTCAGTAACAGAAATGAAATTCAAAATAAACCCTTCAGCAAAATGAAATTATGACTAACCCTAGCCCAGCCTTCACTCCTAACATCCCTAACCATTTCAACTCTTGAAACTTATTGTCCAATCACAAGCAGTTTTGGAGCTGGCAATACGACAACACTCAGACAATAAGTCCAAGTACAACTGCTACAAAGTCCAAGAAGCTAAAAAAACCTTTTGAAGTCTGGACTTAAATCCCTACTTAGCAGTTTTTATTGCAGTGTCAGATTGGGAAAAATAATAAAAACTACATATCAGCCGGCAATATGTTACAGGAAATACCATCATCTAGAGCTGAGAGATTAATTGATTTCATATTGACAGCATAATTTGAAAGTGTGCTATATCCACATTGCAAGAGCTGGAATTTTAATTATAGGCTATTTTATCAAAACTCAGTCTTAAGTAGGAAACGTTAACATAATATTAGATCTTGTGAACTGCCTGTAGATGGGCTAGAATTAATCAGACATAGACTAACAACTATATGCTGTGACATCAAAAACACAGCTGAAAAATAAACTAAAAAGGGGGATGCTCTGGTCTTACTAATCAAATAACAGGTCTGGACTTCAGTTCCCAGAAAAGAATTGCAATTTGAACCGCAGTCACAATAATAATCAGGAACAATCACAATTAGACATCTTTCCCAAATCGTTCAGCCCTACTATCATCAGAAGCAATGTTTTCCATTTCTAATCACAGTTTAATACTAGGGAAAATTAAATTAATTCATCAAGTAGTGTCACTGGATCTTAACATGGCACTTTGCAGTTTAATCTTTGTTCTTCAGATCTTCTTCTCTTCTCTGTTTTTCTATCATCTCTATTTATGCAGAATTTAGCACATAGCCTTCCCTTGTCCTCTACATGACCATAAACAAACTCCATTGCTAATTAGCTGGGAGAGTGTTGTGTGCCTCCACCTGAGCCACTTAGATTATTTCCCATTCACACGGACAGGGCTGTATATGAACACTGAAAATGGAACAGCACATAGAATGAACAGCTAGCAGACCATGAAAAGATTTGCTGAATTAGACAAAAATGTGTACTAGATTAACATCAGTTACTGCACCATTAGACTGACCACAATTATTTTCCACAGTGGTCAGTTTTCACAATCATATCTTTATACTGCAACAAACTAAATATGAATGGAGATGATGTAAATACCTGTTGAAAAAAAAACTGAGACACATCATGGGTCTTCAAAAAACAACCAAACTGAGTAAGGTTTGTTATTTGAGCGCCAGGTGTGTCTGTAATCAGATTGGAGTTACAATAACAAAGATTAGAGATCAGTCTCGCTACTTTCGGCACTTACAAACCTGAATAATCACAGTAATTAATATGGCAACAAATTGCAGCCAGAGTGTTATGATCATTTCCATTTTGTCTACGAGGTCTCTACACAAGATCTGGACACAGTGCAACATGTCATGGTTTTGACCCTCATCCTGACTGAACACACTTACACTGCAGTGCCATGACCCAGATGAGCATCACCTCCAGGGTTAGTGAAGACGAAAGAGAAGGAACGCAATGGTGCAAAAGAGGTTGCTGTAGTGGATCTACATATTAACAAAGAATGCTAAAATTTAGCATATAGCCAGCATATAGTTTATGTACAGCCCTTTTTAGCTTCAACTGAGATGAATAAAAAAATTAAAACTATAAATTTACATTGAAATAAAGGCTTCAAAACAATTTGAATGGTAAGATGGCTTATAATAGGGCCAGAACACACCATATAGTGCTGTGTTACCTTAAAGGAGCAGGTGCAAGACTTCTCACAAGAACTGTGTAACACTATGGAACCATGTCACAAACCAACACCTAAGTGAGCTCAGTATTCCCAGCATGGACATCACAGAAGAGACTGCAATGAAATGGTAGAAGCCGTTGTCAGAGGACATGAGGAAGGGAAAGAGTTGTTACTCATGTGACTTTTACTCATTGAAGGGACCTAAAAGAGTCTCAGGCTAGCTGGAAAATCTTGACAGCAGAGTAATACATCCCTGTTAATGTTATTTATGAAAGACTGCAAAGTAACATTATCTGTGCCTCTAGATTTTTCCGGATTCCATAACACCAGTCCTGTTTTCAGGCTAGTACAACGGTATTCGTATAGAGTGAATAACACTCTGCAACTGTAGGGGGAGCCCATGAGCAAATAAAACAATTCTTGCATAATGCTGTAGTGAGAAAAAAATGCATAACAAAAGAAAGCATTAAATGATCTGAGCATGTCATTCCCTTTTTGTACTTGCACTCTTTCTCCCACTGTTTCTTCTATGGCCACAACTTTCAACTTAACGTAGTTTCTCCATCATCCCAACTCAATACTTCAGTAATGCAGGTCTTCTCCAGCACCTTGACTCTCGCCATCTTAATAAATTTTGTTCACAGGGTATTTCTCTGATTGCAGACTTTGCTCTAGTTCAGTGGTCACCAACACTGGTCGTGAAGGCCAACTTTCCTGTGAAGTCTAGTTCCAAACACAATTTGCCACACCTGCTCCAGCTAATTAACTTTTTCTGAAGACCTTGATTGGCTGGAGCAGATGCATTAGTGTTGGCTAAGGAGGGCAGTATGTTAGATGCAGGTTGAAACTGAACCCCAGGTTGGTGACTGCTGCTCTAGCTGAACCGCTGAGTTAAATTCATGGCCTGTGTGAGGCTGCCCATTCTGAAATGTTCTCTGTGGCCTCACAAATGCCCTTGACAGCTCCATCAACCTGAGCCAAGACAGCTCTGTCAGGCTAGCACTGTAGACGTCTACGCTCCATCGGTCACCACCAGCGACCTGACCTGCATCAACTGTGTCCTGCGGTCCACCAAAGGCAGAGCTGCTCAGCTTTGTCAAAGTGACGGAATGAAGGGAGGTGAGCCTTCACAAATTGGTTGAGACAACTAACCAAACTGGATGTGGACAAGAGAAAGCGTGTTAAAAGTACAGATGAAAGGATGCGTAAAACTGTCTGATTCTCATCATCATCCTTTCATTGCATAATGCGCTTTCAACTGCCTCCATGCAAAATCCGTTTGGCGTGCCGAGATGTTTAACCTTGCTGGTGAGTCTGGCCTTTTTGACTGGGAGACAATCATATTCATTATAGCTGACATTTCTGGGTCACAGTCAAGGCAATGTGAGTGAGCGAATTATGCTGCTCCTTTTTGTAAGAAAATAAATGTTTACTCCACCTGAACCAGCACCCAACTACTAAGTGTGGGTCTTAATAAAAGGTGTCGACATGAATAACAGATCGATTTTAGCTTAAGGAGAAAACAGATCCAGAGGGAATATGGGTACTTGCTGTTCTGGAGGAAGGGGCAAAAGTGTTGCCATGGCATTTCTAGTTAAATGTTGCTGAAATGTCGGAAATTCCAGATCCAATTCCACTGGCGCACTGAAAGGTTTTCAGTCCAGGCTAGTTCAAGTTTCTATTGTGCCTCAGCTAGGTATTCAAGAGCTTGCTAATTGCTGTTTACCTGCATTAGGTGTGTTAAGAAAAGGATCACTAGAAAAATAATGGGTCTGGCTAAGAGGGTTCCTGAGTGAACTAAAAAATTCTTTAGAACTTTTATTTGTAGCTCTTTTCATTCTGGATAACTCAATAAAATGTATTCCTCATCCACCTCCTCTAAATCAGTCACACCAGGGGCTTCTAATAACCAGGGACAATAACACTTCAGTCAGTTCTTACACTTTTTGAACAATTTTATATATATATTTATAACCAACTGTAAATATTACATGATCAGTATGGCAGACGGTGATGTTGGTGGGTAAAAGTAACGGACTCATTTTTGACTTCCTATTGTGATCTTTGCAGATGAGTTGACACCCTCTCATTGACATACCTGTGTGATTTTGAGTCTTAGCTGATTGGTTTGCATCCATTTTGATATTTTGTAAAGAATCAATGAAAAAAAAAAAACCAAGACCTTCTCTGTAAACGGCCTTAGACTATTTTCTAAGGGTTTTGGGGATGAGGCTCATGCCCTGAGGCACCATAGCATCTTCTGGTCCTAAATTAGGCAACAGACTTGCACCTTAATGTAATGCAGTGTCCTGTCATATCCTTGTTGTACAAATAAAAATAAGTATCTCCAAAATGGCAACTTTTACAAGAGGGATTAAAATACTGAGTTTATTTGAATGTAAGTCAAAGGACCACACTTTTTATTTATTTATTTATTTATTTATTTATTTATTTTCTTGGCAATGGTGGGCCATTTCTTTTGGTCCAATTATCATGAAAGTCTCAAAAAAATAGTTGTGTCCCAATTCAGGGGCTACATATTTTGAAAGATGTAGTCTACAAAGGCATGTCCTTTTGAAGGCTGCGTAGACTATGAGACGATCTGCTCTACGGTGGGTTTCCTGTTTGCCAGAGCACCACTGTCCCTGCCCTTACCATAACGCCACAAAAAAGCTGATCCTGTCACCTAGCAACACTGGACGCACCAGTGCGCAATGACCTTTGGGATATGTTGGCTGGCAAAAGATTCAACTGTATTCTACGTTGCCATAGAAATGAAGGACTCATTTAAAGGATGCAGCTCCTGTATTGGGACACAGCCAGAATAAACAGTAACTGTTGTGTTCAAATTATGCCTTTATAAATAAGTTTGAAACAGACAAAAATGGAAAAAGATGTCTTTCATTTAACAGATAGGATATAGTATATTAACTTATCTATTGAAGAGCTTAAAAAAATTTTTTAACCTTAAATATGATCCTGAGCCCTGGGAAAATGAATGTAGTGTACCCTACTTAACTCATTTAAGCAGAGCTGTGCATTGGCATACGATACGTTTCATGAATTAGGGGTTACAGTTCAATATATTACAATATATTGTGATACTGCAGTCAAGGCAAAATATTTGGTTCTTTTTTTTCTAATTTTAGGAAAGTATTAAAAATACAAACAATATGTATGGATTGGCTAGTGCTAATGTTAGCATTGTTAGCTTATTTTACCTGATAATGTTGGAGTGGAAGTGTCTAGGGCTGTATTCGAAATGGCATACTACGTAGTACTCTCATACTAAACCTGCCTGAGTAGTCTGTATTCGACCGAACTGAAAATCTGTAGAGCACTAAAGATACCCAGATGGTGTTGTACTCCATTTAGGGTCTCAAGTATAACACAGGAATCTATCTTCATGGTGTACTGCATCCCATCATGCAGTGGGGCCTCACCAGCTCAGCTTGCTGTGGCGTGTAACACTGGGGAGCAAAGTGCCGCCCACTCTACGAATAAATGTGGGTTTAATGATTATAGTGGGATATGTTTTCATCAGAACGAGCCTCAGAAAGCTAAAGTATACAGGTCTGAAGTTTTAATAAAATATAAACTTGCTTTGAAAGTCCAGTTTTGGAGTGAAATAGCTGAGGGTAGCTAACAGCTAGGCTAAACATATTTCAAGTTAACTGAGCAGCGTTAGAAAGAGCTAGCGCTAAACAGTGGCTAGAGTAATAACATCTGTAAGGTAAATGTGAGGTCACAGGTCATGTGACAGTGTATTAGTATACTACACTGTATGTCAACTTGATGCTGTGCTGCATACTACACACAGGGGGCAGTATGTAATACATACTACTGTAAAAATCAATAATTTTTCAAGATTTGACACAGTATTGCGATATCGCGGTATTCACAATATTTCGTTACACCTTTACATTTAAGGTGGAAGCGTAAGGACTATGTTCGTGTCAGAGAACATTTACTTTGTATCTTGGGTGGACTGTAATTGAGGTAAACGTTCAGCTACTCCTGTCAGTGCTGGTGTAGTTGGAATACTGAGCTTTAGTTTACCTTCCTACGTGGCTTTTAGCAATGAGGAGGACATGGAGGTAAAGCGGACAGTGAAAGTGTGTAGACGCTGCTGCCCACTCACTAAATTGGGCTTAACATGCCTCTACAGACTACACTCCAGCAAAGCAGTATAAAAATGTATAGTCACATTAAAGTTAATTTAATGTGACTTTTCTTCTCATTTACACACAACAGCCGTTAGTCAAACCTGAGGCAGCGCCGAGTTGATCTGTCTCTGCAGCGCGTCCCTCTCGTGTAGCGCGTCCTGAAGCTTGGCCTGTGATTGGAGGAGCGCTTCTTGGGTCTCGCGCAGAGATTCCAGAAGCTTGTCCCTCTCGTCCAGCATGTTGACCATCAGCTGCTCGAAATTGGACTCCGGGTCCGAGCCGTTTTGAGAGCCTCTCTGGGAACTCACCGAGTCCCCCTCGTTAATCGTGGGCATCACCTCGCACATCATATTTGCTGACAGCTTATCGCGGAAAAAACCAAAGTCTCAGTGGAAAGTAATCCTGTCAGAACAGGCGCTTCGGTCAGCACAGTTAACTCTGAGCATCACGCCCTTATACCGTTACGTGGCATTGCAATGACAACTAAACGTGCCCTCCTGTTTGTTTTGGACCGTGCATAGTCTCGGTGTTCAGCGCTTCCCCTCCTATCCTCGACCTTTAGCTATTCCATGACTGTCGCCTTCCTCCACTCCGCCACTTCTCCACCCAGTTTCCCCAGCTCCGCTTCACTTCAGATCCCAGCGCGTTTTCGTGGCCCGATCCTGGAACATCTGCAGACATGCTCCACCTTCTGCTCTGCTCCACCGGGAAATCTTTCACTACGGTTTACCACCCACCAGTTGCAATTACAACATGTCAGTAAACGGCGTTAGGCAGGGCTGCCGCATCCAAACCCCTCTTTCCTTCTCCACGACGAGCCGACCACTCCTCCTTCCCTCCTTCTCTCTCTCTAGCTCGCTCGCGCTCTCTCTCTCTCGCTCTACGAGCTCATTTCTGCCGCTGTCACTGCTATCTCCACAACAATGCGCGGATATTTCATCGACGGCAGCTCTGGAGTGACGAAGGTCGCGGACTCGGTGCTTCGCAGCTCTACAGTCAGTGTATAATGTCACATCCGAGCGGCGCTCGTGGCAGAAATGCTCCGAAAACGACTGAGTTTCCTCACATCAGCACCACGCGAGCGGTCTACATGACTGTCATGCACGGCGAATGCCTGTCAAGAGCCGGACTAAAACAGTGCCACACGCAGCGCTCCCTGGTGGCCGCTTGCTGTAAATCAGCGGTCCCCAAGCCCAGGTCCCGGAGTACACCCAGCCCTGCACAGTATTCCTTTTCCTACACTTCACTGTGTTTCCTCCACACATCCGATCCTCTAATAACACTTAGCAGTTAATCAGCATGTCACCCCTGATGTGAGCTGGATTGCTGGGCATCCAAAATGATTCCAAATGGATGTAAATTTACTTATACCTAAAATCTGTCTCTCTCTTACTCCAGTGTATACATCAGTTACTATACACTATACACACTATATTTATAAAACTGTAGAGTCTATAGTGTGTATAGTCTATAATAGACTATACAGTATATTGTATTAATAGTGCATTCAGTTATGTTTATCAATACTATTAATAATAATAATAATAATAATAATAATAATAATAAGCCTTGATGAAAACTGAAAACAGCATTGATGTTGTTCCTTTCTTATTTAATATTAAATGAATAAATGTAAACTAAACTAATAACATTGTGATGTGAATTGCACAGATGTTTGAATTTTGAAACTACTGAACATCAACAAACAAATCATTCACGGTAAATCCATAGTGAAATGTGCAGCAGATTATATTTTTGCTATGCACTACTGGACTGTGGCAATACATTTTGTGACAATACAATCATTTAAAATCATACATAATTTTAAATCCAAACTCTATGGTTGGTGATTTTTAAAATGCTTATATTGAGCTCCTTGATTGTTCTGACAAAAATAATTGCTAGATGTGATTATAGTGTAGTGACCTGCTTCTGGCTTGTGGTGTCATGGGCTGCTCTTATGTTTAAATAAGATGTCATTGTTAGCTTAAGGAAGGGTGGTGGCTCACTAGTTCCGCTGTGTTCAGTAAAGGAACATTCATTTTAAGAAGTGTTTACACCCACCACCCCTCACCCACCCTCCTGGCTCACAATGCTGTGGAAGGCATGGCCATGCGAGAAGGGTGTTGAGACACTTTATGTGTAAATGATTGGTTTGTAAATAACAGTCTCTGTTCTCATGGCATTAGATTTTGGAACATTGCTGTGGGGATTTGATTACATTCAGTGCATTGGTGTGGTCAGGTATTGAAGTTGATTAGTTCTGTATCCACTTTAACTCATCCCAAAGATAGCATGTGTTGCTCTGTCACTCCTGTGAGCGCTGTTACACAGCCCAGTATTTTATATCCCTGTAGTGGACGTATGGAATTGTTTAGGTGAACTAAACTCCTGAGCACCCTGTTCTGCTGGCAACCCTTTTCAAAGAAGATTAAACAAACTGTGTTTTCACAAACAAGGGCTTGTATCAGCAAATGGGCCCTTCCACAGCAGCGGTGTCTGGATCCTCCAGGTCAAGCTTTGTCATTAGTAGGATAGCCGGACACGCCTTCGAGCTTCTTTCCCTTTAAATAAAAATCCTGAGATGACGTAATGCCAGTCCAAATATCCGCCCCTGATTGGTGAACTGAGCTCCGACTGCAGCCTCTTGGCCAATCACCGTGGCGCCCGCAGAGCCCTCGCCCAGTCTGAAGTCTCGCGTGAACGCACGGAGGCTCGGCAGCGTCAGTTCCATGATGGCTGAAGATCCTGGAGGAGCTTACCGTATTTTCTCTTTCATTTTTTTCCGTTTTTCGCCACCTCTGCTGCAGACATGGCAGGGCGCGCAGCATCGGTAAACGGCCACACACTTGCGTCGTCGTCATGCCCAAGAAAGGGAACAGAAAACGGCTGAAATTTCGAGCCGACGATGTTTGCTCGGAGTCAGGTAATGGACATATAGCTGTTTGCTCAACTCGGCAGCTTAGCTGGGGAACAACTGACTGATCTTCCTCGCTAAGTCTACCGCTATGTCAGAGTCTGTACTGCCCTCGAGATTACGGTTCAATCGAGTAAACGTTCCTAAGTCATAATTTAGATAATAGGCGCGGTTCGTAATGGTTGTCTCTGACTGAGCTAACCGGCTAACTAATGTAGCTATGCTAATGTGACTTTATCGGTTGCCTGCAAGGCTGGTCCGGTAACTTTGCCAACTTTTGCCCCCAGTAACAGTGGCTGACTACGCCAACGCGGATCCTGCAATCGTGAAGTCGGGAAGAGTGAAAAAGGCTGTTGCCAATGCAGTTGAAAAAGAAGGTAGGCTGTGACTTCCACAGGCGCTTTTCCAGCTTTTTCTCAGACGGGAAGGTTGAAGTAGGAGGGAAGTGCCGGCTGCGGCTGAAAAGAGAGGCATGTAATAGATCGCCTAAATGGTCATTCAGACCTGAAATAGTATTACTATGTTATTTGGCGTGTTATTTACTCATTATTTTAATAGGTTTGACAGATTTAGCGATGTTGCATCCTTGTTTGTTTTTTTGTCCGTCGGTCTTCACGCACTACAGTACCCAGCATGCATTGCGTGAAAACGTCATAGGTTGAAAAGTCTTATCGGACTTCTGGCTGCTAACCCGAGCACTTCTGATACATTGTGATAAATATTACATAACTATTTCATAAATGCAGATGGTGTAATGAGAAACTTTACCCTTTTCAAATTGGAATTCAGTCATTACGTGAGTCTTCTGGGAAAGTTAAGTATTAAAAAAGCACTGAGAGCCTGTCAAGATTTGATTAGAAAATCAGTGTGAATTTTATAAGTTACCCTTCTTTTCAGTTTCTTATTTTTGTTTCTATTAATTTTTTTTTGGTTTATTAAGTAATGTCATTTTTTTAAGTAAATACATTTATTGTGTAAGGAATGCAAATATTATATTACTAAATGTTTTTATTACAAACCTATACAGACAGATGTGAAAGAAACATTCTTCTGAATTAGCCAGTAATAAAAAATAAACAACAGTTTGCTGTCAGATATGTGCCACAAAAAAATTTTTTTTTTTTTTTTTTTTTTTTTTTTTTTTCCTCTCTTTTGCTCGATTACACATTAAAAGCATGTTACCTGAAAAGCTCTCATCTATACTTTAAGCAGTACCTTAGATGGAATTAACATTATAAAGACATTTGGAATAGGTCAAAAAATAGATATAGGCAGAAGCAGCCAGATGACTCGCATCAAAAAATGAGCCATTTGCAAAAATCTATCATGGTTGTTTGTTTTGGCTCTGTATGTGGATGGATCATCCTTTCAGACCTGGCTTACACACTGTAGAGTGAGTAAAACTAATAAATCGCCCACCTTTGCCAGCTGGATTGATGGTCCACAATATTCTTGTCGAAATAAGTCCACAATTATTGACACAGGAAAATCATGCACAGCTGTACCTGGCCATGTTGGTGCCTTTATGCCTAAGATCTGCCCAGTAGTTGGTCAACACTTGGAATAGTCTGTTATTTGAGTTATCATCTTGTTATTGCTTTGTTTATTTTCCCCAGGTAGCACTGATGACAAGCTATTTACAGAAACATATGCTTGCCCTTACCCTTAGACACCATGTCTGGCGAATAAAGAAAAACTTTAGATGTCTCAGCTCCACAGTTATTCAATTAATGGATTTTTTTGATTGCCTTTTCTTTGTGCTTTGTCATCAGTATAATAACTGCTGTATGAAACATCTTAAAACATATCTCAATGTTTTTAAATGGTAATACTCTGTTGCTTGTACTACGGTGTCTGCATTATTGATGTATTCATAATTAACAGTTTGGTTCAGTTTCCTTTTTTGGAGCTTTCTTATTGTTATGTTGGTGACATTACTCACATGTTCAGTTTATTTTATTTGAAGCTGAAAGCGTTCCCAAAAAATTAACACTACACCTAAAGGGGCACCAGTACTTGCCCATGGAGAGTGTGGCATGGAATGGTTAATTTGTCCAAACCCAGAACTATTCATAACCTAGTTGTGTACCTTTTGACCTTGTCCCGTTATGCAACAGAGCCATAAAAGTAGGTGTGGTTCTCTTGGAGCGTTGTAGTGCTGACACCATTTTTCAGTGGTGTGAACAGTAGCAACACAGGCAACAAACAGTAGCAACAAGGTTATGGTTTAACGTTTTATCTGCAGACATTGATGGGTGTTTGTTTGTTTGTTTGTTTGTTTGTTTGTTTGTTTGTTTAAAGTGACAGTGCCTATTTGTATTTGACCAATGATTGGTTACCACTACTTTTAAGCCATACATGTGAGCATGGGTACTCGTATATTGGTCTCTTGGCAATAGATAGTGTTGTCCTGTGCTGTACTGCGCAGCTCAGTTGAAAAGGGCTTTAATGAACTTTAGTTCTTAGGCTGATGGGTCCTGGATACGCAGAGAAGCTGCAGTACATAAGTTTTTATATCTGTCTGTACTTTTATTTGAGAGTGGCTTTAGGCTACTCAGCCCATCTCTGACTAACTCATGTTTCTTGCTTCAGTGAAATTACTCTGTGGGCTCGAGGCCTCCCAGGGTCCTGTACAGGAGGTGCTGTCGTCAGCAGCTGGCGTGAGTAAAGAAGTGCATGACAGTAGTGAGGAGCTAGACTCTGAGGAAGGTGATGGTGAAGGCAAGGCGTCGCGTAAAAAGAAAAATAAGAGACGGAAAGGTAAATTGCTAAACTGTTTTCCATTATGCAG
Organism: Prochilodus magdalenae; assembly: GCA_024036415.1. NCBI lineage: Eukaryota > Metazoa > Chordata > Actinopteri > Characiformes > Prochilodontidae > Prochilodus > Prochilodus magdalenae. Next base: position 630,492 of record JAMWET010007263.1, read on the forward strand.
TATACCATGAACAGCTTGTTAGTGTTACAGTGGATGTTACATACATACAGTGTATTGCCACCTCAGGGATATAAATATATAAATAATGCTTTCCTTTTTTTTTTTTTTTTTTTTAATCCCTTGGTTTTTGGTTTTGTGAATATGCATGATGGACAGACCACTAGAATCTGTCCAGAATTGCTTAAAACTAAATCTTATCAGCCTCTACTGCTTAAGTTAAAAAAGCTGTTTTATCCTGTAAAGTTAAATTTTGGAGGTTTTTAGGTTTTAAAGACTGTGTAATTCTATGAGTGCTATTATATAGTTTGATGTCTTTTTGCTTTTATTCTAATGTACTATTTTATCTAATGCAATATTGATAATTTGCTTATCACTTGTGTAGTGATAAACCGTTGCTGTCAGTACCTAGTACTAATGTGCTTATGTTCCGTTTTTGTTATAGAAAATAGTGAAAGCACAGATGGAGAAGAGTATCCGATTGACATATGGCATGTTCTTGCTGCATACATACGTCCTGAAGATGTCTGCAGATTTGCACTGATCTGCAAAAATGCCTGGAGTGTCACATGCACTGCAGCATTTTGGACTCGACTGTATAGGAGGTAAACCAGTTAGGCTAACCTAATTCTTATAAACATCAGAGGAAACACTATTACGTAGAACTGACTTTACCAAGGTCGCTCACAGAAGGAGCCATTTATAACAGTTACTTTGTACTAGGCAGTAAATTGTTGTGTACTGCTAAAAAGCTGACAATGTTAGGGCTGCAACAGATACTTGATTAATGTAATAATTCAGATATCATCCATTTTAATAACCAACACGTTTACCACTGTGCGAGGAGATTTCTTATTACCAGGAATAATCAGTGTGCCAGCCAGGCAAGTTTCCAGACCTTTAGAAAAATATTTAAACTGCATTGGTTTACCCCTCTAGAGATTAGAAAGTTGAATTAAGGATGTCAGATTGGCCAGGATTAGCTACTGAGATAAATGTTAAAGTCTACTATGCTTTTCTGATTCTCCTCTCCTCCCACCCCACCCCCCCCCTTCATTAAGTAAGTAACTGTTCTGAAAAGTTATAAAGGCCAAAGGGAGAAACTCTTGTCTCAGCTGCTTGAAACACTTTGCTGTAAGTCCAGTCATATTGCCTGTGACAAGGTGATGTCATCTAGTAACACCGTTCTCCTTGGGTGCTTATGGGTTTGATGAAGTAAAAAAAATAAAAATAAAAAAAGTGCTGGTAATCATTCAGTTTTAAATTAAGCGCAAGTAATTTATGCAAATTCATAGACTTAAGTGAAATATATATATATATATATATATATATATATATATATATATATATATATATATATATATATATATATATATATATATATATATATATTATATATATATATATATATATAATTTTTTTTTTTTTTTTTTTTTTTTTTTGGGAACCACAGCAGACCAACACCAAAAAATGTATTTGTCATTTGAGCTGTATTATTTGTTTTAGTGCATTGATTTTGCTGTCTTCCTTTTTACTGTGACTTAAGGAGTGATGCTACTATTGATGACCTTACCTCCCTTTCCTGCCTTCTCTATCAGACACTACAGTCTTGATGCAGACCTCCCCTGTCGCCTGCAGCCAGACTCGATTTTAAAGATGCGTTGTCTCCGTGCCCGTGTGATCCGGTCCCTCTTTCACCTGTATGAGCCGTTCAGCCTGCGAGTATCCAAGTGTCCCCCTCTCCCTGAGTCTACTCCAACCACACTACTCAATTCCAAGGTTTGCAGCCAGAACAATGTCACTTGACTATACCATGCCCCTACGGTGTCAGGCAGGCTATAGAGTGAATGATTTCTTTTCCTCTCTTTTGTAGTGCTTGCTGTTTTGGGTCAACAAAGTGTCTGGAAGTAGAGCTGAAACCATGTGGGAATTCAATTTCAAGTTTGTGAAGCAGGTAGTGTATAGTTTCTACTTTTAGATTTATGACTCGAGACAAGGGTCACATTGCCACAGTTGGTGTCAGATTTGTCATTGTTGTCCTCAACTTCCAGCCAACCAAGGTGAAGAATGGCTGTGACCAGGGATTGGTGCTACCCAGGCAGTATAAAGATGTCCTCACCAACCCAGACTCGGACTGCTACCTGTTGCGTGTCACCACCCTTAACTTCATCTTCACCTCCGTTGTCATGGGCATGACACTAACTCTGGTCAGTGAAGTCATATTTCTTGTTGAAGTTGATTCTTTTTTGCACTGAAGGTAGAACCAGGAGACAGGCTTATTTCAAGGTGATCGCAGTTTATAGCCTGTTCCGTGCCCCTTTAAGGTACAAGCTCGTATACAGGGGGTATAGTCTAGGAACTAGGTATGTTGGTGGTGTTTCACCAGATGGTCCAGCTCTCCTAACCAGTAACAGCCTAAAGGTATTTAACCTTTTAATCTACAGTTATACCCCTGGTGAGTCCTTTCTCAGGGCTCGGATCCTGTCGTAAATGCTTAAAATGCAAGTTCTGAACGCCACTCTTCCCAGAGGGTAACAAATGGCACCCCCACCAGGATATAGAATTGTTGAACTTGCACACACATATACACTTAATACACAAACATTGATAAATGTCAATAGTGCCAACCCAAATGCGTTCCACAGCTGGCTTTGTTGGGCTCGTGTACCATCAAGTTTCAAATTCAAGTTAATCTGTGTACAAAGCTCTGAAGTGGAATGATTTAGCATAAATATTATTTACGTGAATGATCTTATTGTTAGTTTTCTTATTGTGCCTCTCGCAGTAAGAAACACAGCCTGATGTGCGTACACATTTAGGCTAAAGATGTGCTTGCTGATTGGCCATGCGTTCATTTAGACAACCTTCTGGATTGGCTTCATGCAATTAAGCTGAAAATCCTCGTTTGTAGTGAATGACATTGTCGATAGCTTAGGCAGTAGTACGGTATTAAAAATGTCAGAATTGGTGTAAATTTTAGCCTTTCAAAATATATATATTTTTTTAACCTTCAGAAGGGGGGCAGCTTTCACTAACCAATTATTTATTACAGTTGTTTATTTAACTGTCATGAAATCTGTTTTTGTTGTTGTGTGCTTATCCATCTCTCGATTAGTGTTCAGATAATAAAAACAAGGTCCCAGCATCGTATGCTTGTTTTTATTTTTATCAAATTACTTAATCTTCCAAATAATATACAGAGTGCTTGGTTATCAGTTTACTCAATTTAATAAATAATTCCTTAATCCATGACAGATAAACAAACTTAAATGGATCCAATTGTTCTTCTTCCAGTTCACCATCAACGTGAGCACAGACATGCGGCACCACAGAGTGCGGCTGGACTTCCAGGACTCCCCCGTGCTCCGGGGCAAGAAACTTCGAGGTGAACAGGGCATTCAAGTGGTGCTGGACCCTGTCCACAGTGTGCGTCTCATGGACTGGTGGCACCCGCAGTACCCCACATCTTCATGCACTTAGATCAGCCATGCTCAGACACAGTAAAATTAAGGCCTGCTTCCACTATTGTGAGTTGTTCTGCACCATCTTTTGTCTGATGTTTTACGTTGTAGTGCGCTTGTGTTATGCAGTCGTACTGCTTGGATCATAGGAGCTCTGATTGTGCAGGTGGAAGCAGGCCTTTTGAGTTTCGGTTTTGTGGATTTTGGGTAGAAGTTGCTCTTTAATGCTGGCATACACAAGTCCTCTCCAGCCCAATCCTAACTACTCAAAGAGACTGGTTTCAGATCTATGCAAAAGGGCAACTTCCATCCTTTGTGTGTCTAGGCAGGCAGGGCATTAAATCGAATAAGCTGTAAGGAAGCAACATAATGTCTTTTGCATGCACTCTTCCATGCTTGTGTAGTCCCAGTTTTATTTGTACAGCTTAATCCAGTACCCATAGGCTGTTGTAATGACTGAACATGACATGTGCAAGTGTTCTGGATCCAGTTCATTATGTATAGAACCTAGAAGGTCAGGTTTTAGACAGTGGTGTATGTATTAGTGATGGTATGTGCTCTAAAGTTTCATCTAAGCATCAAGAGAAGTTGAATACAGAACAAACCACATTAAATATTAAAAGGAGTCTACCAACTTTAAACACAGTTTTCAAAGGCAGCTGACACCATTTCGTGGGTATTCCACTCTTGTCCAGGAAGAGTCTGTCTGCAAAGTGCAAAAACTGAACTGCGCTTTACAAGCCTGTCGAATTCCATGTTCTGAGTCCAATGATGCAGCCAGTAGTCAGCGTAACGTAAACTGCTCTAAGTAGCTTTTAGCTCTGTGTTAGCTGTAGGGGCAAAGGAGTTGCCTTTTTATAGACTTGAGTGTTTGCTTCCTAGGGGCGTATGAATGCAGCTTCCCGACTTCACAATCATGCATGTTTGGCTAATTAAATGACTTGTGAATGAATGTACACAGAAGGCAGGTTTCCTGCCTCACTATGTTCTTTTGCCAAGTTTTGTGTTTAAGAAAAAAAGCCTTTATTTTTGATTATCACATGTTAACGTCAAATTTCTTTCCCAGATGGGATGTGGCACTGGAATCATTGTCTCCCGATTAAAAACCTACAAATGATTTTATGAGAGTGACTGGGGCTTGATATGATTATCGTAATAAAAAAAATCAAGGATCAACCTGTCAGTTATGTTTGTTTCTCTGACACAGACTGAAATGAAAAACACTGCCACCCAGTGGTGTTGGATACCACGTGGTGCAAAAAATGGTGGCCTTATATGCTCTACATTAAAAGGTATAAATAAAGTAAACATACAAAAAACTTCAAGTAATTATCAGTATGATACTAATGCAGTGGTAAAGAACATTTGGGTAAAACAAGGATGTACATTGTTGTAATTTGTATTATTAATGTAATTATTAGTGACAATCTGCTAAATAAAATGCCTGAAATTTAAGTGTCTCTTTTTTTAAATAGCAGCAGCATTTCATGACTTGAAGAGGGGTTCCACAAAAAACATGAAAGATGATTTTGTTTTCTTGTATGTTCATTCTTTTTAAATTATTTAGAAATATTTTCAAATTATTACAGTTGTGTAGGCTACAAACACTTCACCTATGTAATCTTTGCTGTGTCTGTAAGTATGTTTTTATGTGTTCAACTTTTTATTACCATTTACAACAGGAAAGGGGAAAGTTAGGTAAGATGGCATCATATAGATAAGAATAAACAGATCAAAATTACAAGTTGTACAGAATAAGTTCTTGCTGACATAGTACTTAAATATCTAATTTAAAAAATATATTTTTTGATGTGGCCATGGGATCTTGAAGAACTGACTTTTCAACTTCTTTTCCAATAACTAATTATATAGATTTATTTTAATACATTTTTTTTTTTTATTGTTTTAGTAGACAGCATTAAGCAGACGAAATAAATGAGCAAAAATCAGTTTCTGGCAGGAATGGACTTCCATAGAAGGACCAGTACTATTCCATGTGATTATGGCTTCTCTCTAAAGAGAGTACAACGTGACAAGACACTTAACCTGAAACTCAACTTGAAGTGAAAGCTTCAAATTAAGAAACGGCTTGACTGCACAGTGCCAACTGAGTATATGAGGTGATATTTTCATTAACCAATAGCTCTAAATGACCACCTAATAAAAAACGAACACCTCCCTGAAAAGTGAACACTGCCACACCGTGTTCTAGCCCAGTGGACTACATTTCCCAGAATGCAGTAGCTGCGCTGTGATTGGCGGCTGCGCTGTCACCAGTGTGTGCAGGTGACCTAGGAGGCACAGCGCGAGGCGCACTAACAGCGCAGAGCGCGGAAAGAAAACAAACGGCAGTAACGGACCGTTGGGACCCGGGTTAAAGTTGCGAAGAGGTGGTGGAGGGCCCTGTCTGAAAGTTTCACTTCCAGAAGAGGAAAGAAGGAACCGATACCAGCGCTGCTCTGAGACTCCTCAGCCGGCTCCGTGCCTCGCGTTGGCGGAAAACCTGCTTCTAAACTTGTGTACTTTCTGACCTTCAGCGGGTAAGTGATAGCTCATTCCGCCCAGCTCCTGCTGTCCAAATACGTCTGTTGGTTTTGAAGGGGAGTTCATGTGTTATGTTTTAGAGTAATTTTGGGGCTTAATTCCAGGTCTGCTTGTTTGTTAAAATGAGTTATAAATTATTAAGAACGTTAGTAAAAAAATCGTCGTCAAAGTCGTTGGAACATTTGGAGTCGCTGGCTCGTGTGGAAAGAAGCGACAAAAATCAAAAGAGGGCCAAACGTGTGGATAAAATAAGGAAAAACGGCAGAGTTAGCCAAAACAGTAGCTTTTGAGAAAACGGGGCAATTTAGGTCGTATAAGTACACGGTTTTTAATTTTTACATACGGGCCAATACGTGATTTACCTTGCTGCCCGTGTGGAGTGCTTTCCCGTTCGCGCTAAGCCGTTTTAATAGCGATACTTGAGCCTTGTCTCCATGTTTAGCTTGCTTTGGTGATACGCCTTATGTAACGCGAACTTTGCTGGAAAGCTCAGGACAGGGACCAAATAGAGCCCTAGTGTGGAGCCAGAGCCCCAACCAACCGCCTCACTTGCAAGCGCCCCCCCTCGCGCCCCTGCAAGGAGTTACCAACTCTATTTACACACAATGTGTAACTGAGTTATTTCTGTCCCTCCTCAGCAGGGCCTGTGAAAATACTTAGCCCTGGCGCTGGGAAAGAAAGGAATGTGTTTGACAACATATTGGGAATTGAGAACTGAGGGGCTGTAGCTGATGGACAATGACGAAAGAACATTGCTTCATAAGGACTGTCAATTCAGCAACCTTTATTGACCACGTCTAGTCACAGTAATGCCAGATGATAATAAAAAGCTTGTGCCATGAGGATTGTGGCAATTCCAACATAAAAGCCTACACAGAACAAGACATACTCCAGAATAGTATCAGCATCTTGATATATTTAAAGTAATGGTATGTAGGATTTTTAGTTGAAAAGATTCCAAAATTAACTACATCTATAATCAGAATGTGGAGAAAGACATCTATGTATCTCGTTGCAGAGATATCTATTAATTTAGCATACTACCAAGCTAGCCTCTGTCTGTCCTGTCTCCTAATTCTGTTTTGTACTTCTGATGGTAATAAGGCGTCACTGTAGCAGCAGGTCTGCCATCAGTCCAATATAAGAACACCAAGAAGTTGGGCTTCTGCCTCGACAGCATTTTCTAACCTCTTGTCAATTTGATCATTTAAGAACGGTAGCCAACAAAAGAAAGAGTAAATGCAACAAAGCTCTTGCCAATTGACCATTATAAAGACTGCCAGTGCTTGCTCTCGGTACAAATCCACAAACAAAAGAAGTGGTATAAACAGAAGCAAAACAAAAGGTAACTTAAGTCGCTTAACATGCAAATTAATGAAGTTTGATTCTGAACTTGTTTCTTCTAGACCTTTCGGTGCCCCCTGTTGTTTAGACTATGAATTTGCATCACCCACAAATTGTTCCTTTTAGAAGTTTCATTCCAATACCCAATTTGTCAATTTGCACTGATGTATAATGTACATTGTCCAAAAGCTTATTTTTATATCTCTAAAAAAGGTGGTGCAAACCATAGTATAGCATACAATGTAAAACCCATGCCCAACAACGGATATTATCAACCAAAAGAAAACGGCATATGAGGGAACGAAACCCTTCATTTGTTTGTGGTCAGTTGTGCAAAGCATACTTTTAAGCTCAGTTAAAATCTAGCACACCATATAATGACCTCTTCATAAAGAGTTATCTTTGTTTAAACCATTCATATTTAGTCAGGTATGGAAGTACATGGCATTGAGGTGTATTGTCTTGTATAGTGAGAGCCGATAACATTGAAGACTTGGAATTAATCCTCTTTGTTTACTGTGGTTTAATGGCTATCTACAGTTTCTAAGCAGACAGAATTCCTGTGTAGAAGAAAAACTTGAGGATGTTTGTGTGATTTAATTAATTTGACCATGCATATACGTGTAGATGAGTCCAAAGGTCATATCAGGTCTGTTGGTGCACCTGACCCAGCAAATTGGGGTCAGCCGAGTTGCGGTGTGAAATTTGTGAACGGTGTGTTGAGGGCTTGTGTTCTTTCCAGGAAGTCTGATGTAATTTCAAAAGCTTGATTGGGTCTGGATTAGTTGTTTGCTGCAGTGTAAATCTGTTTATTCATGTTGTGTTAAAGCCACACATTAAGACGGGACGATGTAAACTCAGGTTTTTGTTACAGTGTCTTTCATTAACCAGATAATAATGTTTTATTAAACAGTAATACCACTATTATTATTATTATTATTATTATTATTATTATTGCTATTATTATAATTATTATTAGTAGTAGTAGTATTAATGGTAGTAGTCATAGAAGTAGTAGTACTCCTAATACCTGGCTATATTACTACTATAAGTAATAAAAATAATAATAATGGTAAAAACAGCAATTATATAATAATCAGGGATGAGATGCAGGTTTACACAGTAGCTGATACAAGTATCGCCCACCATGTAGGGTCATTTAAGGGGTAGGTGGCTGTAGGGCATCATAGAAAGTAAAAAAAAAAAAAGAGAAACAGTGACTTGAGGTGGGCAATATAATGATATTTTTTAATTATAAATGTTGATTTTGTGATGAACACTGTGCTTTTCTCAGCGCTATGAACATTATCCATACTTAATAAACACTGACCTGTTGCTCTGTTTAACAGATTAGTTACAGGATTACCCACCTATTTCAGTTGGATAGAAACTGTATTCGGAATAATAGTCTTTTTTTGACAATTTATGGACCTTTCAGAAGGATTATTAATGGATTATAAAGCTGCATCTAAATGTAGGTCTTGTATTCACAGTTTTTGATGGCTGTTTTTAACTATGACACTACAAGCGCATGTTGTCTATATGTCGAAATATTTTTGGTGTTTTGGGCTTTTGGTTTGGTGGTTATTGCGATAGTTTGGAATTTATTGGTTTAATAAATCACGTTCTCATGAAAGTAGCTATTCTGCGCATGGAAGTGTGCAGTGTTTCACAGCCATGACCACATTAAAAAGTGCTGCCCTGTGCCTTTACTGAGGCCAAAAAAGTTTTAGTTTTTGATTTTAGTTTGTATTAAACAGGCCTGTTTGTGGTTCACTTGGACTTAGTACAGTGTACTGCTGTAGTGTTATAAAGTTTGTATCATGAGACAACCTCACACCAGTATTTCCTATTATACAAGTATGCACACGTGTGTGCATTCAGAGTGAGACAGTGGTTTCTGCAGTCAGCCTATCGAGTGTTTTGCATATTTTAGTTCTATCAGACTGATGTAATAGGAAAGTCTAAGGTGCCAGAAAATCAAGTCTTAAGGCTCTATCAGATATGCTGCCTAAGGCCACTGTCCATATCTCTCCTTTGATTCTGGTAGATAACCACCCTGGGCCGAGCATAGCTATGGCCAGCCCACAGACCATTTCAATCACATGTGTTGACACATTCAGCTGGAATTCATAATCCCCGCACAAAGTGGACGACAGCCGTGTTTGTTTTGATGTGAGTGAGTGACTTAGATCAGATAGCCATCTGACACGCAGCATGGCCAGGTGAAAGGTAACTAAAGTGCACATGCAGAGGACGTGATGAACACATCTGTCTCTGTTCACATGTTTATTTAAGCTGGTATCTTTCTTTCCATTATGTCACCATCCCAGTCCTCTCCAACCCCTTGTTCTTGGTTGAGCATAAACCACACAGCCACGAATGCAAAATGTGATATTTCTTACATCTGGTAACAGGCAGCTGTTCTCCTTTTGCTGAATGTCATGCTTTGAGACACTTAACGAGCACTAGAAAAACAAGTCCTGTTTTATAACTGTGAATGGCGTTAATAGAAGGTTGTGTGCATTAAGACCTATGCATGAATTTAATATAAATTAATAGATTAACATAGGTATGACCTTCACCCACTGTCCTCCCTTAGCTCTTGACATAAGTCTACCTCTTAGCCACCAATGAGTTGTTGTGAAATCACTGATTATGAGATTACCCAATGTTTGAATCACACAGATGTGTGATTCAGATTGAGGAAGTCCAGAACAGTGCCTTTTTGCACCAGATCTTAATAGGACTCTCCGTAAAATGGCCTTTTCCTGTAAATGTGCAACCTGTTTTGGTTCCTCTCTGGTTGTTACCGCTCCAGCAGCACAGGGCGATACTCTCAGCTGATGGAGCGTGGAAAGAGAGAGAGAAAGGCAGAAAGGGAGCAAGAGAATGAGAGCAAGTGCTGCAGGCCGTCTAAAGCAAAGCCAACAACATATCAGCACCCATTACCTGAACAGCTTTTCTTTTTAGTTGAAGTTCACGTCATTTTACGTGTGAGTGAGTAGTCTGTTTCAGAATTACTGAAAGCTGTCAGTTTAGCATGGGCTGGCTGGTTATTCAGCCAGTAGTCATTGGGCCGCATTATGTAATTGTCAATATTTGAACTTCACCTTCTTCACCCATACTTTGTTTTAGCAGCTGTAATTATGACCACAGGCTGTCGCCTAATCCCTCACTTCCAGCAGACTCAATCACCAAACCTGCCAGGCCTGTTCTTCGACACGGTATCCTGTTTGTTTTAAGGTTCAGAGCGCCCTTTTACCCTGCATCCAGGCACTAATGTCACTGATGGAACCATTTACTCTAAGCAAACACAGCCTCTTGTTTTACTCTTGCGGTCCAGTGCTGGCCTGATGGCTTTGTTTTGGTGTGGCTTACGCCTGTAAAGAGTCAAAGGACACCCTGTATCAATAAACATTAAAAGCCATGTTTGGACACAAGCAGAGGCTACTCTCTCTTAAAGGTAAATTCCACTGTTTTTTGATAGCTTGCAGATTTAAGGATTGAGATGTAAGCAAAACTATTCATAGAGCGTTATTATTATCTGGTGCATTGCAAGTACCCTGCTGACTTTTTGAACTTCACCTTCTTCACCCATAGTGGTGATGGGACCAGTTGGCTTGTATGATGTCTTATATATAATTAATGGTAAAAGTAAGTGGTATGTACAAAAGGTAGTGTTGGTGGTATCTTGCCCAGTTTTGCCCTGCATGTGCCTTCTTTGCAATATATGTGTTTTAGAGTGTTGTAGAATGTATTAATTCAGCCTTTTAACATGTCTGTATAGAAGGTATGTGCAAAAATGTCTAAATCCGATTATACATGCCCATTTCCCTAGAATGAAACAAGATGTTTATGTTTTTTGGGCCTCATGAACAATTTGATTAGATGTGCACTTATTTGCTGGTTAACACAGAAGCTGGTTTACACATGATCACACAGAAGCCAAAATAGACACAGGCAGGAAGATAAAATGAACCTCTATGCAAATAAGCCATTTCACCACTTTTTATACCCTTTTCAAAGCACTGAATGGTCAGTAGTTGTGGGTTCATCTTTAAACTAGGTCTAAATTAGCTTCTTGTTCACCAGCGTCTTAAACTAGTGTTTTGTTCCAAACCAATATTGCGGTCAACATGAATGTGAAAAAAAAATGTTATTACTGTGCTGAATGTTAAACTGTAGTGGACGCTTGTATTAAGACTTACTACACTGCACAGCCTTGTTTAGCATGATATAATAAAGTGACTGGGGCTAGGTGTTGGTTTTGGTTGCATGTTGTAGCCCTGCCTAAGCGATGCTGTAGCAGTAATGAATTTTGGCAATAACGGAAGCATGGTGAGGCTTCCTGCACTTCCTCTCTCAAACATTTCTCACACATTCCTCTTTTCGCCCTCTTTTGAGCAGCAAGAGCTGTGATTTAGACACATGTGTGGCTGTGAAATCTGATTCAAAACCACAGTAATGTTTTTATTGAACCTTTTTCTGACCTTCTTTCTTGACCTTCTTCTGTCAGTTGTTTAATCCTAGGGCATGGTTTATGTAAAGGTTTATAGGGGGGGATTGCGCACACTTCCTTTCAAAAGAATGGTGGCTTTACATGTCAAAACCCTAGTATCAAAACAAATCACAGTATGAAGTATTCATGTTGTTGATTGTTGGCTAAAAGAATCTGTGTTTAATTGCAATTAAAATTGTTATTTACACCCCTTTTTAAAAAATAATGTATAGATGTTTATGCTGTTGGAGACCTTAACCCAATGCAGATGATGTTAATTGATTACAGCAGTGTGTAATCCTTACTATTCTTTCTTTATCCTCTGACTTAAGTTTGCTCGACATCTCTCTCTTTCTCTGTCTTTTTCTATATACCAACTAGCCTTTGCATGGCTGTCCTGCATACTATTTCAAACCTGGTCATGACTAGCTAATCTGGGATCACCTTTTGCCTTCATATCGTACTGCACTGAATTCTAAAGACAAAGCAGCACTGTAGGATGACCCCTAGCCCTGGAGTACCCTTGCCTAACACATTTTTGTGCAGGTACAGGAAAACACCAAAATATGAATTGTGTAGGGCATAGGTATTTCAGGACCACAGCAGTACAGCATGACGCCTGAGCCCCATCAGTATGTTAAGCAGATGAGTTGGAATTCTGTGGCGTGCGTCAGCATTAGTGGCTGCTGCAGTTGTTAGCAGCGTTTCCTGGCCACCAGTACTCCTTATCTGCTTCTTCATCTCCCAAAGTGCTTCTCAGCCTTTCTCCAGCATTCCTGTTTTCGCCCATTTTAGCAATGCTGTTCAACCAGTTGCCTTGTTTTCCTCACACAATTTGCCATTTGTACATTAGTGTATAAATGCTGGAACATGGATTCTTACCGGTAATAGTTAGGACTGCATACACAAAACTCTCGAATTTATCAGAGAAACTACGGCATTTAAATCTGAAAGTGTCACACGTGTATAATCTAAGCATGTGCCTATTGCCCGGTACGACTGGTCACAGCATTTCACCTTTTCCCAACTAAAAATGCATTACCTGTGGCCTGAGTAGCCACTGCGACTTTGAACATACGTTGTTTTAAAATGATGTTTTTTTATTTTAATGGTTCATGTACCTGTTCCGATACATGTGCACCAGGCAGTGTCACTGCCGCCCACCAAAACTGTCCAGCCATCAGCATCCTGTGGGCAGTGTCATATGTCCACTAATAAAGGACTAGAGGTTGACAACCTATGCAGCAATAGATGAGCTATAATCTTTTTACATCACTTTACATCTACAAGGTAGTCCAACAAGCTTGTCTTAGGTAGGCGTGTCTAGTAAAGTGGGCAGTGAGTGTTCATAGTGTCTGATTCACCCATACCAGTGCAAGATATTAGGTAACCTGCCTTTGCCCTGTTTAGCAAAAAAAAAAATCTCGGCTGTGTCATATGTCTTAAGTGTGCTGTTCTTATCCTGACACCTGTACTGTAATCTGTATCGAATTGTGAAGTCGCTGCCAATACCATGCTTATTAATGAGAAAGAAGAAAATAAACACTTGGGCCAATTTTGCTTTCCCTCTTCTGATGGGGAGAGGTAAAGTGGAAAAATTGAAACGGAAGACTAGCTTGTTTTTGTGTGCGTGTGAGGCCCAGAAATATCCTGTGCGTGCCTCCTCTCTCCATTGCCCATTGTCAGGAGCACAACAGCTCCTTGGTCATAAACATGGCCTCCTACACTGAAGCTGAAGAGTTGGCTACTGGCCCCAAGGCGTGTCCAAGCCCCTGTCCTTCTGTATCAAAACCATACTGTAAATACATTGTTGTCTCAATTTAGCTCATTGAAACTGCCTCAGTGTGTGTGCACACAAGGGCCGTTTTGTTGTAGCAGATGAATGTCAAATGTTTCGAACTCATTTTCTGGGACAATTTGCATTTGCGCAAGCTCTTTGTGTGTGTGTGTGTGTGTGTGTGTGTGTGTGTGTGTGTGTGTGTGTGTGTGTGTGTATAAGGCTACAGGGAGGTCTTTTTGGGGGAAAGGTCAGCAGTGGTGGGAGACCTTGACAATGAGGTCAGAGGCCATGAATAGAAGTGCAAGGTAGTAAGCCCTTTAACAGGCCCCCCTCATCTGTCAGTAGAGGATAAACAAAAACAGAGCTTCAAACACAAAAGCCAACTTTGAACTGAGTTTAAAAGCCCCAAAATACACCGCTTTACATGTCTGATAATGCCAAAAGAGAATCACTGTTTTAAAGCTAGTAGGTCAAGATATTAAAACTGTTAAAACTGTAAAAACCTACATGATATATCCTAACATATTGATCATTTCTTGCACTATGATAGCAACAACTACAGAATCATAGAGATAGATAGATATAAAGAATTTACTGCCGTATGGAGTGTAACTAAAGCTACAGAAACAGATTAGTTGTTAATTTACTCATACCTTTTGGCGTTAATCGTTTTGAATGCTTAACATGCTGTTCATATAAATATTGTAGCATCCATTTTTGGCAATGTTTTGGACAACCCACATATTTAGTATTAAATTTTTATTGCCCAGAACCAATCAAATAAAATTATATTGAAATTAAAAAGCTTGATGTGAATGGTAAAGTGTGTTTTTGCATATTCAGATTTCTTCCACAGATTTATGATTTCTAGATAATTTATAGCGTTCAGTCAGTGGGTGCAAAATTATCATGGACTATATAACTGCTATGAGAGCTAAACAACTTATACCGATTACATCACAAGTGGCATATGGGTCTAAGCCCCTTAGAACACAAATGACAGGCAAAGGTTTTTTTTTGCTAGAATAGGCTATATAGATGTGGGGCCTCAAAAAGAGATGCCTAAAAAGAGATGCTTGCCAAAGTCTGTACATCCTGACCTTTTGATTTTGCTGTAAATTTTAACCTCTAAAACAATTAGAAAACTGTATAAAGTATGACATGATTTTATTTCCATCGATGTTGGCATTAATGAAAAAAAAATCCGTGGCAAAATCACAAATTTTTTCCTCTCAAACAATGCTTCCAGACTGCTCTACAGGGGTTTGATTTCTAAACCTACTGCTCATTATTTGATATCTGACAAAAAGGAAGTACCACAACAGCATTGAGTAACTGAGCTTCTGTACTGACCCTTTTTTTTGTGGATTAGGGAGTATATGCATACTGTGCATTCTCATATAACTCCCTCACTAAGTCATGCCAGGTAATTTTTGAACAAGTAATGTTGAAACTAAAAAAGCTGACATTTTTTTAACATTAAGCTGTTATTATGAATGCTTAATAATGATTTATCAACTTTTTTTAAGGTCTGAGGTATAAACAGTTGTAATTATGATACTCTTTTGGATTATATCCATGCATCCATATTGGCCCATATGCAGATCCAAAGGTTGTTTTGTTTAGGTAACATTATATATGAAAATAACTTGACACATAATGCAGCTGGACCCTCCCTTTTGGATACAGTTCGAATGTGTCCAAAGAGAACTTTCATGAAGCTTGCCTGCTGTGACCTCGGAATAACTCAGATGTTACAGCTGGTATCAAGATTAGTAAGATGAGACTAATGTATCATGGACTCTGTTGAATGTGCTATCATAACACATCAAAATAAGTTATGCAATCCAATCAGCCCAGTTTTTTAAAGCTTTTAGGGAGATTCTGCCGGTGGTTCTGCCTTTAGAGGTTGACCTTTGACGATTTTGCTAATATTTTATTTTTCTCTCCCAATTTAGTCAGAGCAGATTTTAGTCATATGTCTGTCCACTATCACGTAACACTACCTCTCAACTGACAATGCAGAGACTAACACATTACTTCCCCAATCCTCGTGCATTGTTTGGGAGCAGGATTGCTGAGCAACATGCATAGCAGAACGTGCTGACATGTTAAATTGTTGGTGCTTTTCACAATGATAGGACGGGACGGGTTTAGCTTTTTGTTTGTAAAGTATATAAAGTACTGGTAAATAACTTCAAGCAACAACACAACTCTGCCAGCTCTGGTGATTTTGATGTTGGAAGTGACTGGAAATGTAAAGTACTGATACCAACTGACCAACACATGCAGATATTTGATTATGTGGGTATGCTGAAAGTTATTTGCCTCATGTGTGTCTCTTTTACTTGCGTTTACATCCATAAGCATCAGACTACTTTGCTGGGCATTAGTAAATGTCGCTGTTTCATTCATGGTGTCAGAAGCAACGACTTTCAGTGTATTTTACAGCTCAGCTTGGTAGAAGAAATGGACTGCGAGACACTTCTGCTGACTGACAGAGAGGCACCTCATTGGTGCTAGTGGACACACTAGGCAGGCAACTGGGTTTCTATGGATTTTTTTAGTTCTTTGTAGGTGACCTCCCAGCAGCAATTGCATCATTACTGAAAGAATCCTGGCTAGGCCATTTAAGTAGGGGGCTCCCAGTAGCATGTTTTTTTTCCCCACATAATACTGCTGTTATGAGCAGTTTTTACTGTTCCTTGTCATCCAACGCTGCATCTTAACAACAGATAGTACAGTAACACTTTTGCTTTTCTGCAGCAATCAAACCTTGAGGATTGATGTGTTATCTTGAAAAGCTGCTTGACTATTGGCATTTTGGAATGCTGTGATAAATACTGGTGCTGATTTAGTGTTAGTATTAAGTCTTTCATCAGCTGTGCGACCACAGTCCTTGGAACTGTAGGTCAGCCATGTGCCATTAAAATCTCACGACTTTTAAAGCATCTTGCAAAAACTTGTATCTGTATCTTAAAGTTCAGAGGTTTTAGCTAAATTACTGTGAAACAAGTTACAACTCACATGCCTGTGATTAATATTTTGTGCATTGGTGTTAAAATGTATTAAATACAAATAAAATCTAGGATTCTAAAGATTTGAAGAATGAAAAGAAGTCAGCAAATCTTCTTTTTGTCTTGAGCATTCTCTCACAGGAGACACAGATACAATAAACAACTCCAGCAGCTGTAGCAGAGCTTTAGCATAATCAGCGTTAAATGGCATGTAGTTTCTCCTGTGTTAATCTTGTGCTAATAAACTTGCATACAGCAATACCACAGTCATGCCTTCCTAAACAGCATGAATCAGTATGGATTTTTTGTCTTATATGTAGGATACAAGTAGCGGTTTAAAAAGGAAAGCAATCTTCTAAAATGTTTTTGAAGTTATCAGTATATTTTTGATTTTGCTGTTTTTACACAGGGTGTGTAGGTAAAAGACAACATTATTACATATATGGCAAAGCTATGCTCTAATAGAGAGATAAATACATTTATATAGTGAGGTGACTGTATCAAACTGATGTTTGGATGCATTTGTTTTTTTTTTTTTGCTTTTGTGTATTATGAGGAAGCTATGCATCCTGAAGATCACATGTGATCACATTGCTTACCCTTAGTCATGTGTGTTCAGCACTGATCTTGGAGGTCTATCACTGTGTAGTTTGGTCCAACTGTAATCTGACACACCTGTACTTGGCTGCACCATATTGGTACTTAAATTTGTGCTTAAAATCTATACTAATCTATACTAATATAAACTACCCATTTCCTGTATTTGGTGGCACAGAAAATCATAAGTTATTTCTTAACATGGAACAACTAACTAATGCACATTTCGCTGTAAGATAACATTAACATGGTAAGAACCAATCTATAAACCTGACAGTGTGGAAACATAACTCCAGCTTGTGCTGACCTTTTCATATAAAAATATAGTATGCACAAGTTGTACAAGTTAAACATAATAAAATAAAATACTTGCAACTGTTTTCTTTTATTGTTTATTAACCAAAGTAGTGATGTTATTGGTATTTTTCCTTCTTTCTATGTGGTTCTCTTATTGTTTTTTCCCAGCATCTACACCTGTGTAGGAGGTGGACATATTTTGAACTGACATTGTAACTTCTGCGTTTTACTTTAAATCCTAATGGTGATCCAGGCATCTGAACATTAGAGTCAGGTGTTTTGGAACAGAACTCTCCAGTGCAGTACATCTTGGGGACCAGGATTGGGCAGCCCTGTAATATAGCAGCAATAAAAATATGTCATGTCAAGTGGCATGATGTTTTGTGTTGTTGACAGAGACTAGGGCCGGGTACTGCTGGAATTTTTTTATACATATAACTGCTGGAGGGGTCTGGGGTGAGCATCTGTTGAATCACTGGACAGAAGACTCTGAATCAATATACAAAATGTCATAATTGCTTTTATATAGGTTCTGTGTTTTCCCTTCTGTAAAATAAACTCAGGCTTACCACAAAAGGTTGCACTCGTGTTTGCAGTTGCAAATGAGTCATATACATGTATTACCGTTTATATGAAATAAGTATCTACTGTGTGACTGAAACCGTATAAAACAGACCTTGAGGTTTAACAACACCTCTACGCAACTGATGACAGGCTGAACCATGTTTTAAAATTTACTCAAGGGTTAACTTTAAAAATCCATAAAAAGTAAATATTATGTTACCTAAATGTCTGTTAAATGTCACATTTTGGCTAGAACTGCTGAAACTGTATGTCAGTCAGGATGCAACAGCATTAGCTTGGAGCTAACATAAATTAAAAACTTCATCAAAATGCTACCAGTAGTGTAATGGTGTTATTTAGAAGGAATCATTTATAAAGTAAAAATATGTTCTGTATTATGCACTGCAATATATGTGCACTTACAAAGATAAATGCAAATATATGGTTTGCGTTTGATCTGTTTTCATGTATGGACTTATCCAAGTTTCTGGTGAAAAACAAAACTACAACTGCTTTGTATGCAAAGGACCACAAATAGATCAAATAAAAATAAAAGTTTTTTATATTTGTAGAAGTTTATTATAGTGAAAGCCTGAAGAGTTGCATTGAGAAGCATTATATAATGCCATCTTGGCACCCTGAGTCAAGTTCTGATCAGTTTATGAGGTGTCTACAGTTACCATTTCCTGTCTGAAACTTGAATGTCTTGAATTTGATTCTTAGTATGACATTTTTTGTCTCCATTTAAATGCACCAACATTGAGACCGCTGGTATATTATTTATTTGTACAACAGACTACTGATACCATACCATATAAAAGTTCTGATTTTTTCCCTAGTTTTAATTGTGATACTTGTATTGTGGTACGTATCATATTGTGAAGTTGCAGCCCTGGTAGCATATGTAGTCTTGTTCCACAGAGTGATACGCTTGTCTGTGCGCCTGTCACTGTATGTGGCCATCTGCTTAAATGTCACCAAACACAAGGGCAGCCTGGCTTTGTTTAGGTTTCAATAGGCAAATGATGACCCAAGCCATTAGAGTATGACACTGAGTCAGGCATCATGAAATGCTCATTTCTTGTAAGTGACCTTTTAGCTTCCCCTTAAAGAAAAACCCAGCTTTATCAGCTTGTTGCTTTTTCTTTCTTTTTCTGTCTGTAACATGTGCTTCTGTCCTACACTAAGGCCTGCAAAACATTAGATGGAGGCATAGCTTATATTTTCAACTTAAAGATGAACTAAACCAAAAGTAGGCAAAGTGACAGAATAGTCATTCAATGAATGAGCTCCACTGCTTTAAATGAAAGAGTTTCCACCTGGTTAATAATGTCATTTTTGTGAAATTGACGCAGACGTCATCTGCACTCACAGTGCTAATGCATCCTAACCTCAGTGGTAGTACCTCCAGAATGAAGACGTGGACTTTTATAAGTCTGGTCAAAGTGACAAGAAAGTAAATTTGAAATGTCTTCGTTTGCGTTGGGGTAGTTCAGTTAACCACTAGGTGGTGACAGAATGTCACTACTGTCATGCCTGATGCTGTTTATGAGAAGAAGAAAAAAACATTGTTGATTAACTGTGAATTATACGTTGTGTTCATGGGATTAACTTAAGAGAAACTGCTCTCGTGCCGCATTTACTGTCAGGAGTCAGCACAATGCTGAGCAACTGTGTTTCCCTAGGTAGAAAAAGAGGAAGTCATCACATTTTGGACGTGTCGTTTAATTCAAAGCCTACTGTAGTTCACACGGAGGTCTTCAACCTCAGGCAAAAGTATGCATGACATTCATATGCATTATCACATGTGGTTCTGTGGCAGAGACAAAACAGCCTCTTCCCTTTCCCCGTTATTTGAGTGTCTGCACGCAAGGACCGCTGTTTGCTCACGGGGGAAATTTCCCTCACAATTTGGTAGGGGTGGTCAATAAAAAGGTTACTATGAAGAATTGAATAACAATACACATTTCCCAGCACACAGTAAGTATCACCAAAATAGCACTTTATCAACAGCGTGTATTATAAAGAGATTTAAGAGCAACTATTAAGACCTCTTAAACAGCAACATGCAGTGTATAGCAACTGCAAAAACGCAAACAAGCAGCTTATTGGACATCAATCTATTTGGCCTTATCATGTTCTATGACTTCATGTACTGTAGCTACTAAGCCTGTCATAGTTACTGCCTGACTGTAGGCAGAAAACAGATTTATTGACAATTGTAATGGTTCTAATTACTGATTTGGTGCTTTAACCCATTTAGAGGGTAGCAGTGAGTATTGTTTTGCATTTTGAGCTCAACCTGCATCTATCAGCAAAGAGGAGTTACTACGTATCGAAAGCTAAGAATCAAGATTCCATATTGGCCTTTAATACTGTTATTGTTTAATACTATTATTAACACTAATAACAAAGAAAGGCAATTTGTTCATTGCAGTTAATTGTGTGGAAATGAATCGTCAGATAAGGCTTGTGGTCATGACAGGGCTAGTAACTACAAGGACTGCAATCCAAAGTGCACAAGTTACTTTTAACTTACTGAAATGTGTAATAGAAGCTCAAACAGTTAAAAGAGGTTAGTTTATTTTTGCATTTAGTAAATAAAAACATTTCCATTTTTTTATATGCTTCATAAAAAGGCTGCTGCTATTGCCAGTTTGTTTTCCATGCTCTGTAAAAATGTACAGTTGCAAGAAAATGTTTGAAACCCCTTCAGTCAAATCACGCGTGGAAAAATACTTATTTACCATCCTCTCATAGGTCAATTATATATTATACTGCAAATGAGGCTAATCTGGGAACTGAATACTGGCTCCTTGGTGCACACACAGTACAAGCCCAAGCCATTCAAGTGAAGACATGGACGTGAGGATATAGCCTCCCACCTCCAGTGCTTTGGTGAGCAGCATATTTATGAAAAGTATAAGCAATATAAGAATAACCACAGGCTACGTACGTACTTCTGTTGGAGGTGTAGCAAGTTGAATGCATCACAGTTACTGGAGAAGGCTATGCAGAGTGACCCCTGTGTGGAGCATGGACAGCAGCTAGATGGGCTGGGAGGTCCTGGTAGCCATGCTGCTTGCAGTGCATCCCACAGCTGCTGGAGGGTACATGGGGGGGAGGATGCATAGAGCGAACATGACGATCCAGGTGGTACTCGGAAGTCCTGGCCATGCTCTCCCAAGCCTTGCTGGACATTTCTAGTCATGTCACATTGTCTTGCTGGATGATCCCATCCGCCCCAGGGAAGACAATCAGCATGTATGGGTGTACGTGGTCTGCAAGGATGGATACCCAAATCGGTGGATGAATGGGGGCCCTGAGAAAACCATGGAAACGTGACATCCTTCATGAACTACACATCGGAAAGTGTGCCATCGAAAGTAGGAAGTGTAATGTGTTAGTGTGCTGTAAGTAGTGTGTTGGTGTACAGTAACACAGTAAGTGTAATGTGTTAGTGTTGTGTAAGTAGTGTGTTGGTGTACAGTAACTCAGTAAGTCTAATGCTATAGTGTACTGTAAGTAGTGTGTTGGTGTACAGTAACTCAGTAAGTGTAATGTCTTAGTGTGCTGTAAGTAGTGTGTTGGTGTACAGTAACTCAGTAAGTGTAATGTATTAGTGTACTGTAAGTAGTGTGTTGGTGTGCAGTAACTCGGTAAGTGTAATGTGTTAGTGTACTGTAAGTAGTGTGTTGGTGTACAGTAACTCAGTAAGTATAATGTGTTAGTGTGCTGTAAGTAGTGTGTTGGTGTACAGTAACTCGGTAAGTGTAATGTGTTAGTGTGCTGTAAGTAGTGTGTTGGTGTACAGTAACTCAGTAAGTGTAATGCGTTAGTTTGCTGTAAGTAGCGTGTTGGTGTACAGTAACTCAGTAAGTGTAATGTGTTAGTGTACCGTAAGTAGTGTGTTAGTGTACAGTAACTCAGTAAGTGTAATGTGTTAGTGTTGTGTAAGTAGTGTGTTGGTGTGCAGTAACTCAGTAAGTCTAATGCTATAGTGTACTGTAAGTAGTGTGTTGGTGTACAGTAACTCAGTAAGTGTAATGCGTTAGTGTGCTGTAAGTAGTGTGTTGGTGTACAGTAACTCAGTAAGTGTAATGTGTTAGTGTGCTGTAAGTAGTGTGTTGGTGTACAGTAACTCAGTAAGTGTAATGTGTTAGTGTACTGTAAGTAGTGTGTTGGTGTACAGTAACCCAGTAAGTGTAATGTGTTAGTGTACTGTAAGTAGTGTGTTGGTGTACAGTAACTCAGAAAGTGTAATGCGTTAGTGTACTGTAAGTAGTGTGTTGGTGTACAGTAACTCAGTACGTGTAATGTGTTAGTGTACAGTAAGTAGTGTGTTGGTGTACAGTAACTCAGTAAGTGTAATGCGTTATTGTTGTGTAAGTAGCGTGTTGGTGTACAGTAACTCAGTAAGTGTAATGTGTTAGTGTACTGTAAGTAGCGTGTTGGTGTACAGTAACTCAGTAAGTGTAATGCGTTAGTGTGCTGTAAGTAGTGTGTTGGTGTACAGTAACTCAGTAAGTGTAATGTGTTAGTTTTGTGTAATTAGTGTGTCGGTGTACAGTAACTCAGTAAGTGTAATGCGTTAGTGTACTGTAAGTAGTGTGTTGGTGTACAGTAACTCAGTAAGTGTAATGTGTTAGTGTTGTGTAAGTAGTGTGTTGGTGTACAGTAACTCAGTAAGTGTAATGTGTTAGTGTGCTGTAAGTAGTGTG
Organism: Prochilodus magdalenae; assembly: GCA_024036415.1. NCBI lineage: Eukaryota > Metazoa > Chordata > Actinopteri > Characiformes > Prochilodontidae > Prochilodus > Prochilodus magdalenae. The sequence continues at coordinate 653,315 of JAMWET010007263.1, forward strand.
TTGGTGTACAGTAACTTTAAAGTTTCAAAGCAGTCTACATACTGGGGTTTTTGAGTTAGCATCCTGTTGACCATCACATCACTGAGATGCGTGTAGCTCAGGGAGAACTTGGTTTCGGTCTCTAGCACTGGCTCTAAGCTTTCTCTCCAGGGCTTTCTCCACTAGTTTCCGGTTCCTACGGTTACTACTCATCCTATTTGTCATCTCTGTGCTGTGATGACAAAGCATGAGGATCATTAGCAATGTTCTGACAGCTGTTTTGCCCACACAGTTCATGGGGCTGTTCTTTTCCACTCTAGGAGCCTGGAGTGATGAATAGGCAGCCTAGTGAGTATAGCCGGGTTAGCTACACAAGGGCAGGTAGAGGGGAGACACCAGAACAGTAGAGAACGTTGTCAGCCCCAAGCAAGTGACTACAAATATGAGGCAGAGAAGCACCCAACTTTGGTCGCAGGTGTCAGGTACACTTTTAAATTGTCATCTGGCATCGCTGGGGCCTTTTCTCGCACGTCGCTGGACCACGGGGTATCATTTGCTCTCGGCCTGAAGGCGGAGGTTCATTTGTCATGTCATTTCTCTACAGTGAAGCTGCCTACTCCCTAACCTGTAGCTCACACGCCCGCAGGTCACGAAGGACCAGCAGAACGCGCGCAGTTATGGCCCACATTGCTCTCGTCCACAGCCCATCAGTGAATGCCCACGGGGAGCATGCTGTGTCCATATCAGGAACATCACTGCGAAAAATTCCCTCTATAAATACGGCCCCAATTTATCACATGTGCAGCTGCTGAACATGATCTCTAAAGATTAATGAGGGGACACACTCTGTAGATACAGAAAAAGAGACTGAGATGATCCAGCACTGTAACACAGCATCTCTGTATCTTTATACAGTCTGTGGTACTGAGTAATGTTCTTACAAGATGGTGTACAGTAACTCAGTAAGTGTAATGTGTTAGTGTACTGTAAGTAGTGTGTTGGTGTACAGTAACTCAGTAAGTGTAATGTGTTAGTGTGCTGTAAGTAGTGTGTTGGTGTACAGTAACTCAGTAAGTGTAATGTGATAGTGTACTGTAAGTAGTGTGTTGGTGTACAGTAACTCAGTAAGTGTAATGTGTTAGTGTACTGTAAGTAGTGTGTTGGTGTACAGTAACTCAGTAAGTGTAATGTGTTAGTGTGCTGTAAGTAGTGTGTTGGTGTACAGTAACTCAGTAAGTGTAATGTGTTAGTGTGCTGTAAGTAGTGTGTTGGTGTACAGTAACTCAGTAAGTGTAATGTGTTAGTGTGCTGTAAGTAGTGTGTTGGTGTACAGTAACTCAGTAAGTGTAATGTGTTAGTGTGCTGTAAGTAGTGTGTTGGTGTACAGTAACTCAGTAAGTGTAATGTGTTAGTGTGCTGTAAGTAGTGTGTTGGTGTACAGTAACTCAGTAAGTGTAATGTGTTAGTGTGCTGTAAGTAGAGTGTTGGTGTACAGTAACTCGGTAAGTGTAATGTGTTAGTGTACTGTAAGTAGTGTGTTGATGTACAGTAACTCGGTAAGTGTAATGTGTTAGTGTACTGTAAGAAGTGTGTTGGTGTACAGTAACTCGGTAAGTGTAATGTGTTAGTGTGCTGTAAGTAGTGTGTCGGTGTACAGTAACTCGGTAAGTGTAATGTGTTAGTGTGCTGTAAGTAGTGTGTCGGTGTACAGTAACTCAGTAAGTGTAATGTGTTAGTGTGCTGTAAGTAGTGTGTCGGTGTACAGTAACTCAGTAAGTGTAATGTGTTAGTGTGCTGTAAGTAGTGTGTTGGTGTACAGTAACTCAGTAAGTGTAATGCGTTAGTGTACTGTAAGTAGCGTGTTGGTGTACAGTAACTCAGTAAGTGTAATGCGTTAGTGTACTGTAAGTAGCGTGTTGGTGTACAGTAACTCAGTAAGTGTAATGCGTTAGTGTACTGTAAGTAGTGTGTTGGTGTACAGTAACTCAGTAAGTGTAATGTGTTAGTGTGCTGTAAGTAGTGTGTTGGTGTACAGTAACTCAGTCATCCTGTTAGTGCAGCACCATAGGTAGTCGACTGCACGACACAGGACTACATGCACACAGACCGCTACAGCGACTGTCTTTAACACCACGCCAACGTCCCCAAAGATTGCATCGGTGTCGTATCAGACTGTCATGGAGTGACTTGGACTGCCAGCGGGTCATCTTCATTGATGAGTCCCACTTTTGTCTCACTGGAGACGACCAGTGAATCCGTGTGTGGAGGCACCGCGGTCAGCACCATAATGAGCGGTTAAGCCCCGTGTCACTCCAACTCCAGGTTCCTTCAGGTCAGGAAGCTCAGTTACGCAGCACCCTCTGGAGTCTGCTTGGTGGATCCGACCCAGGCTGCGACGTTCCGGCCTTGTCTGTATCTGTCTGCTTCACTCTCGGCTTCCCTAATCAGCAGGCCTGTGTTGTGCTGTGCGGTTGGAGTGAATTGCTCCAGATGCTAAGGGCCTCGGTGGATGTATTTGATCAAGGGGAGTCCAGTAAAAATGAATTCAGCACTGCTGTCCATGTTCTTGATTTGTCTGCTTTGAAGTCCAAAGTTTTGCTAAGCGTCCTCCTGCTGGGGAAGATGTCTGATCGCGCCTGCTGCTGAAACTGCCCCACAGAGGGAGAGAGAGAGAGGCTGAGCTGAGCTTGTTTTCGCTCTGTGCCTCCTGGGGAGCTGGCTGAACCTCCCGAACACACACACAGACACGCCGGGGCTGAGGAGCCTACTGGTGGAGCTGTCAGAGAGGCCGTCTGTGGAGCGCGAGTCTCTCCCGCAGAGGCTGATGAGATGAGGGAAATGAAGCGAGCTGCACCGAAAGCAGACCAGACGAAACTCCCTGTCTCTCTATATTCCTCTGTTGCTCTCTCTTACTCGTTTTCTTGCTGTCTACCTCTCTCGGACACTCGTTCTATGTTCTGTCTATCTATTTCTCTCTCCCTCGTTATCTGTGATGATGATCCATTACTGCAGAACTGGTCAGTCCTACTATACACACACAGTGTATTCTCTCTGACGGCAGGTAGACCCACCGCCTCACCATTACTCGCTTTCAGGACACAGTGGGACGCTGTCCATGGTGCTAAGACATCTCCCCAGGCTCCACGACTATAGCGTCTTGCTGTATTGCTGTGAGAATTTGATTGTTGAATGGAGCTACCGTCCTTCCAGAGATCACAGTGCTGGGAGCTGGTGTGGTCTGGTACTGGGCAGAGCACTGTCCTAACATGTGGGCTCGTGTTTTGGGGGCGTATGACCTATTAACACCTTAGCAACCAAAGAAATGCCCAAGCATCACCTTAGCAACCACACTGGATCCCATAGCCATGCAATATTTTAGCAACCATTTGGAATACTGTTGCAACTACCTGGGTTACCATAGCAACTGCTTAGCAATACCTTGGGAATCACCTGGTATAATAGTAGTGGCCTAACAAGCACCTCGGATACCATAGCAATCCCTAAGGAAAACTGGGGAGCCACCTGGGGAGTCATATCATCTCTCTCTCTCTCTCTCTCTCTCTCCCTCTCTCTCTCTCTCTCTCTCTCTCTCTCTCTCTCCCTCTCTCTCTCTCTCTCTCTCTCTCTCTCTCTCTCTCTCCCTCTCTCTCTCTCTCTCTCTCTCTCTCTCTCTCTCTCCCTCTCTCTCTCTCTCTCTCTCTCTCTATCTCTCTCCCTTTCTCTCTCTCTCTCTCTCTCTCTCTCCCTCTCTCTCCCTCTCTCTCTCTTCCTTCTCTCACTTTCTCTTTCTCTCATTCAATCTTTGTCTTTCTATCTCACTTTTCTTCTCTCCTTCTTTACTAATTGGTCTCTCTCTTCTCTTTCTCTCTCCTTTCTCGCTCTCACTTTCTCTTCTCTTTTTTAATTTTTTCTCAACCTCTCTTTTTCCTTTGCTCCCTCTCTCCCTCCTTCTCTCCCTCTCTTTCTCTCCCTTTCCCTCCCTCCTTCCCTCTCTCTCTCTCCCTTTCTCTCTCTCTCTCTCTCTCTCTCTCTCCCTTTCTCTCCCTCTCTCTCTCTCCCTCCCTCTCTCCTTCTCTCGCTCTCCCTTTCTCTCTCTCCCTTTCTCTCTCTCTCTCTCTCTGACTTTCTCTTTCGCTCATTCCATCTTTGTCTTTCTATCTCACTTTTCTTCTCTCCTTCTTTCCTAATCTGTCTCTCTCTTCTCTTTCTCTCTCCTTTCTCTCTCTCACTTTCTCTTCTCTTTTTGCATTTTTTCTCAACCTCTTTTTCCTTTGCTCCCTCTTTTCTTTTCTCTCTCTCTCTCTCTCTCTCTCTGTACTGTGTGGTGTCTAAGTAGAGCCGCTCTCTGCTTGACTCCAGCCTCTCTTCTCCTTCTTCTTTCCCCCCTTTTCAAACTTTTGTTTGCCTCCCTCTCTTCCGCAGGCGGTCGCCTTTCTCTTCAGTCCAGGGCTCTGCAGGTTGGAGATGTGCGAACAGAGGCCTACGTCTGTGTGTTAGTGTTCTATGTTAGAGTCTTTTAGACCACCAGTGAAGTTTCCCCACAGCTCCAACAGAGAGTAACAAACAGCCGCCCACCTCAACCGTGGCACTTACATCACCTTTCCCCCAGTAAACTTTTAAAGGACGTCCTTCTCCACAGCTAAAGAACACCTCACTGGCTGAACTTCCTGAAATGAGTCAATGGCTTTTTAGTAGCTACACGTCCTTTCAGATCCATATCACTGAGTTGATCCACTTTCAGATCCATATCACTGAGTTGATCCATATAACTGAGCTGATCCACTTTCAGATCCATATCACTGAGTTGATCCACTTTCAGATCCATAACACTGAGTTGATCAATATCACTGAGTTGATCCACTTTCAGATCCATATCACTGAGCTGATCCATATCACTGAGCTGATCCACTTTCAGATCCATATCACTGAGTTGATCCACTTTCAGATCCATATCACTGAGTTGATCCACTTTCTGATCCATATCACTGAGCTGATCCACTTTCAGATCCATAACACTGAGTTGATCCATATCACTGAGTCGATCCACTTTCAGTTACATATCACTGAGTTGATCCACTTTCAGATCCATATCACTAAGTTGATCCACTTTCAGATCCATATCACTGAGTTGATCCACTTTCAGATCCATATCACTGAGCTGATCCATATCACTGAGCTGATCCACTTTCAGATCCAAAACACTGAGTTGATCCATATCACTGAGTTGATTCCCTTTAGATCCATATCACTGAGTTGATCCACTTTCAGATCCATATCACTGAGCTGATCCACTTTCAGATCCATATCACTGAGCTGATACATATCACTGAGTTGATCCACTTTCAGATCCATATCACTGAGCTGATCCACTTTCAGATCCATATCACTGAGCTGATCCACTTTCAGATCCATATCACTGAGTTGATCCACTTTCAGATCCATATCACTGAGTTGAGTTGCAGCTGGTAATTACTAGGTTTAGTAGACATGCCAAACTGTTCTGGACTCTAGGCATCCTGGACTAAATTGGATGATTACAGGTATAGAGATTGTCTATTAACACCTGTGATGGCCTTGAGGTAGATGTTGTATCCACTGTTAATGGAAACGTAAACACTAGTTAGTGCGTTTAATACAGTGTATATTGAAGTCCTGTAGTTCATCATTCTACTCTGAAGCCTACTAATGGGATTAGATCTTCTATAAGCTGCCCAAAAGTAAGACTAGACTCTGAACAGAGCTCAGGGAAGACCTGACAACCACCAGTAGCACCACAGTTAATGGTACTATATCAGGCATCTGTAAAGATGGACAAAGCTAAGTTGTAGGATGTAACGGGCTTTGGAATTTAAGGGGTTAATCTCACATTGCATCATTTTTGCCTGTAAATCATTAAATTAGGTTCTCACAGGGGTTTCTACATTTTTACCCTCCTTAAAATCATGCTGCCCTGTAATTGGTGCATTTGAACAAGGTTATTACACATTCATATGCCTAATTACAATGTTATTACATCATCATTACAGTGTGTTGGACTATAATAAATTAAAAATGACTTGCTTTTGACCTCGACTGCATCTTCAAGAAGGAGCCACTAAACTGTGATGGGAGCAGGAATGCTGAAGGGATAAACTCGGGCTTTTAAGGAAAGCTGAGTGGCTTCATTGTCAGTGCCAGGTGTTTTCAATCCTATGAAGAGTGAGCGGATAATGCGTAAAAAGGACTTAGCAGCTGCACAGTCATGCTGGTGAAAGCTTATGGATCATGCAGACACCTTCACAATGCGAGTCGGGCGCTTTACCAAAACGGAGAAGCTGCCTGTAAACAAACGTTTTAAGGAAACCAATCGCCTCGGGGTCACTCGAGTCAAGCTGGTGCATCTTAGATTAATGGCTTGTTGGTTATTTTTAAGGAACCATTTTCTGGGTTGATTCGAGTTCCTGCCGACTGTATTTGTATCTCAGGCTGTTCACCGCAAGTTCTGAATGAAATTTGTTTGCCTCTGGCTGCGAGAACGGCTTTAAATTGTGTTGAAGACACAAATACGTTGGGATAGCTCATCAATCCAAGGTAATTGGTTTTCCTGGAGTATTTGAAGGACCCAGCGTCATACATTAGCCTTCCTAGCTCCAGCACTGTCTACGTGCCTCAACGCAGCTCTTCTTTCAATTTGTCAGACTATTTCTCACTCATAGCTCATGCTCCATGAAGAGTAGAGTACAGTAGAGTAGAGCAGAGCAGAGTAGAGTAGAGTAGAGCAGAGTAAAGTAGAGCAGAGTAAAGTAGAGCAGAGTGGAGTAGAGTAGAGCAGAGCAGAGAGGAGTAAAGTAGAGTAAAGTAGAGTAGAGTAGAGTAGAGTAGAGTAGAGCAGAGCAGAGAGGAGTAGAGTAGAGTAGAACAGAGCAGAGAGGAGTAAGGTAGAGTAGAGTAGAGCAGAGCAGAGAGGAGTAAAGTAGAGTAGAGCAGAGCAGAGCAGAGCAGAGAGGAGTAGAGTAGAGTAGAGTAGAGCAGAGCAGAGAGGAGTAAAGTAGAGCAGAGCAGAGCAGAGCAGAGTAGAGCAGAGTAGAGCAGAGCAGAGAGGAGTAGAGTAGAGTAGAGCAGAGCAGAGAGGAGTAGAGTAGGGTAGAGTAGAGTAGAGTAGGTTAGAGTAGAGTAGAGCAGAGTAGAGCAGAGTGGAGTAGAGTAGAGCAGAGCAGAGTGGAGTAGAGTGGGGTAGAGTAGAGTAGAGTAGAGCAGAGCAGAGCAGAGCAGAGTAGAGTAGAGTAGAGCAGAGCAGAGTGGAGTAGAGTAGAGCAGAGCAGAGTGGAGTAGAGTGGGGTAGAGTAGAGTAGAGTAGAGCAGAGCAGAGCAGAGCAGAGTAGAGTAGAGCAGAGCAGAGCAGAGTGGAGTAGAGTAGAGCAGAGCAGAGTGGAGTAGAGTGGGGTAGAGTAGAGTAGAGTAGAGCAGAGCAGAGCAGAGCAGAGTAGAGTAGAGTAGAGCAGAGCAGAGTGGAGTAGAGTGGGGTAGAGTAGAGTAGAGTAGAGCAGAGCAGAGCAGAGCAGAGCAGAGTAGAGTAGAGTAGAGTAGAGAGGGGTAGAGTAGAGTAGAGTGGAGTAGAGTAGAGTAGAGTAGAGTAGAGTAGAGCAGAGTAGAGTAGAGTAGGTTAGTGTAGAGTGGAGTAGAGTAGAGTAGAGTAGAGTAGAGTAGAGTAGAGTAGAGCAGAGCAGAGTAGAGTAGAGTAGGTTAGTGTAGAGTGGAGTAGAGCAGAGCAGAGTAGAGTAGAGTAGAGTGGAGTAGAGTAGAGTAGGTTAGTGTAGAGTGGAGCAGAGTAGAGTAGAGTAGGGTGGAGTAGAGTAGAGTACAGTAGAGTGGAGTAGAGTAGAGCAGAGCAGAGTAGAGTAGAGTGGGGTAGAACAGAGTAGAGCAGAGTAGAGTAGAGTAGAGTAGAGTAGAGTAGAACAGAGTAGGGTGGTGTAGAGTAGAGTAGCCATAAACTGTGCTGAAGGTCAAGTGTTTCTAGTATGTAATAACAGAAATTCAGTACAGGTAGTAGGTGGTCCTCAGGAGTACCACCAAACGCCATAGATAAGAGCAGTGCACTAAATACTACAATATCACTGAGGGCCACAGAGAGGGGGAGGTACTTAGCCACATACGGCCGTGATAAGCACCATGCCTTCACGAGTGTTTTCTTTCTTCGAGGTTATTAGGGCACCAAATGGTTGGTTTGGTCACAGCAACGTTTACTGCATCACTGATGGGTTGGTTTAGGTTTCAGGAGTGGCTTGCTTCCCTGGCACTGACAATTCTATAGACTTCAGCTGGAGAGTCCTCTTTGGGCTTTGAACAGTTGTTGTTATTAATGAAATTAATAATGAAATATACTACATGAATACCCTGTCTTCACACTGAGAGTGGTGATAGGGACAGTGTTTGGTTTTTTTAGACCATCTTTTATAGGCTCTGTATCGCATCCTAAACCAGGTTGCCTTGAAATCAAGCATAGACCAGAACCAGTTCAGTTCAGGATTAATATTTGTAGGGCCGGGCTCATTTTTGTCCCTCCTTTGGCGTGTTCAGGGATTATAAACTTTTCCCACCGTCACGTCTTTTGTGCTGAACTAACAACAACACGCTGGTTTGTAATAAACCCAATGAATTCTTCATGAGCCGCATGTTTTAAGAGTCCTTGATGGAAAAGTCATATCCATCAGATCAATGAAGAACGGGGACATGCTGTTCGCTGTCTGTCAGAGCTATCTTGTGTGGACTAGATGGGTTTACTGCAGCAGCTCTCACTCTGTAGTTTACTACATTACTGCCTTCAGTAATAATTCAGTGGTTGAGATCCAGTCATGCATACGATCGGGGAAAACTACAGACTTGCATTTCTTGACATTGGTGGTGATGGGAACCAGGGGTCTCGATGTCTGCTACACAAATATGAAATGACCAGTAAACCACCAACCTAGACCGTGTGGTGTGATATGTAATGTTGTTGATGGAGAATTGTCAGTAAGAGACCATGAACATCAGGCGTGGGTAATCAGGAAAGTAGAGTGGTGGAGATTGTGGATTGCTCATGCTGTCCAGGCTAAACCGGGGAGGTACTGCAGTCATGTGGAAGGTTTATAAGCTCAGATGAGCTCACCGGACAAAACATGAGTCACAACACTTGTGTGTTTAAGGTGGTAGTAACATCAGGCTCCTGCAGATGGCGCTGCAAGAGGATGATGGGGCTATAAATCCCTGCGGGGTGTGAGTGATGGGATCCATAGATTGAGAAGAGGTGGTACAGTGCAGGGAATGTCTTGTTCCATGTGTAGATGGCTCCAAAGCAGATGTTACTGATTGGCTAAAAGGAGTTACTGTATATGGGCGTGGCTACAGTCCATAGTGTGAAGGAAGTAGCTGAATCTGCAGGTGTATGGAAGCGTACGGTCATACAGGTCTACCAGCAGTGACTAAAATCCCAGTCTACAGGAAACTCTCCTTGGAATTGTGCCAGGGAAGGCAGCATCCACCAAATCTGGACCAACTGACCAATTCTTGGATGCAAGAGTGACTGAACACTGATGTGGCTACATCCAGAAACTTGTCCAGTCCATGCCAAATCCAGTCTCGGCTGTTATGGGTGCTGGTGGAGGTGTTACACACTACTAGGTACGTTTTGGCTGTTGATCTTATATATGCTTTTTGATTTATATCAAATGTTATTATGTTAAAAATCCCAAAAATATAAATATCAGTTTTCAAGGTGCAAATAAGGCCAGTGGCTTTCCTGAGGGTGCAGTGCATGGACAGACAAATTCAACTGACTTGTTGTGGCACCCAACAACAGCACTTGTGTAACTTGAGATCATGTAGTCCAAAGAGAGCCGTCCCATTGAACTTTCAGAAAGAGTATGGATACTGATGACCATGATGTTTCCACTGCAGTATGATTATGTAATAGTTCCGTACATGTTACCGTTATGTTAAGGTGGTGTGCATATTAATCAGAAGTTACTACAGTTGCAGGAAAAGGTGGTGTAACCTGGATTCCCACATTGATCAAAATTACAGTATGGTCTGATCACTCTCTAATCACAGTTATAGACAAACACAGTTCAGCCACACTAACAACTTCTTTCCTTTCTTGTATTTTACTGAGCATGTTGAGTAACTTCCCCAGTGCAGTCCAAAGACATTAAGGGAACCTCTGCGGTAATGATTTTGACTACCGCAGAAGCTAATTGGTAAAAGGTGTTCCAGTTAATGAGATAAGACTGGACGTGCGGCGTTAAATAAAGACAGCACACAAAGCCTGCTTACTGACGGCTTCTCAGGAAAGGACTTCTCAACTCTGGTCCTGGAGGCTGAACTGATCAGCTAAATAGTGTGTTGGGATCAGGGTAGAAACACTAAACTGTGCAGGACAGGGTATCTCCCGAACCAAGGTTAAGAAACACTATGCCTTGGTGCAAGCAACTTTCAGAATGCTGTTGCTATGCTCCCTAGGAGTGGTCATCCTGGTTAGATCACTCCAAGAGCACAACGGACAAACTGGAACGAAGACAAAACCTCATCCCAGCTGTGACGCATGGCGGCGGGAGTATCATGGTTAGGGCTGCTATGTTGGGATCTTTGAGGGAACAGTCAATTTAAAGGTGGATCAAAACATATACATATGGAATGTATGGGCTGCAGTCCATGACCTCAGGTTGTAGAGATGTTGGGTGATGCAACAAGGCAATGACCCAAAGCACACGAGTAAATCAACTAAAGAGCATCTGAAAAAGACGTAGATCTGTGTTTTGGAAAAAGGAGTCACAGTGCTGACCATACCCTGACTGAGATGCCGTGGTGGGACCTGAAGAGGCCTGTGCAACCATACTGCTGCCCATCCTGTGCGGTCTGATGCTGTTACTACATCTGCTCTGACTGGGTACCACTGCTTGGCTCTAACCACTATGGAGCTCCTGGCTGTCCTGCACTGTGGAAGCTTGTCCTGCATCCTGCTGACCCTTCCGATGACCCAACTACTTACTTACGGACTAATCAAACATTGATTCCTCTACCTTACAAACACTGATCGCTCCTTTCCCTGGCTTGTCTTGTTAGCTGGTGTTGGCCCGAGGAGGATGGCTTCCCCTTTCAAGTCTTGGGAGTCGAGGTTTCTTCCTTTTGAACCAAGGGAGCTGTTCCTTTTGCCCTTGGCTTGCTAGATTCTTAGTAAAGCTGCTTTGTGCCAACATCTGTTGTAAAATAAATAAATGCTGACTTGACTTGACTCGCATGAGGTCCAAAATTGGTTCTAAATTCCACAATTGGTCCAAAGCTAGTCCTATTACTTGCTATTGGGAATGTTTGGTGAAGGTGATGCTTACATTTTACATTTACATTTAAGGCATTTAGCAGACGCTCTTATCCAGAGCGACTTACAACCGTGCTTAGTGTTCTGTTGGATAATATTCCAGCTAGTAGCGGAAGTTTAGAGCCTAAAACTCACCATGAGCTCAGACACTGCCCGAACAGGGGGTCAGTGCTGGTACCTAGAGAAAGGTTATTATAAGTGCAACACAATATACATTGACAAAGGTCATTATAAGTGCAATACAAAAAGGTTATAAAATTGCCACACAATACACACACAATTTACACGTCTGCTAGAGTTCACTCACTTAAGTGCTTTACGAAGAGATGGGTCTTCAGTCTGCGTTTAAAGACCGCGAGAGACTCTGCTGTTCTGACGCCCAGTGGGAGTTCATTCCACCATCTGGGAGCCAGGACAGAGAAGAGTCTGGACGCTTGTCTTCCATGAGTCCTCAGGGATGGTGGTTCGAGACGAGCTGTACTTGAAGCACGAAGGGCTCGAGGTACAGCTCGACTCTTCACCATCACCATAAGGTAGGGAGGCGCTGGTCCATTCTTGGCTTTGTAGACCAGCATCAGAGTTTTAAACCTGATGCGGGCAACAACAGGAAGCCAATGAAGGGAGCGCAGCAGTGGAGTGACGTGGGTGAACTCTGGAAGATTGAAGATGAGACGGCCTGCGGCGTTCTGAACAAGTTGCAAAGGCCTGATGGCCCGCAGAGGAAGACCAGCCAGGAGCGAGTTGCAACAGTCTAGCCTTGAAATGACCAGAGACTGGACCAGCAGCTGGGTGGCTTCCTGAGAGAGGAAGGGTCGAATCCTCCGGATGTTGTAGAGGAGGAATCTGCATGACCTAGTCAGGTTCGCTATATGAGCTGAGAACGATAACTGGCCATCCAGAATCACTCCAAGACTTCTTGCATCCTCAGTCGGGGTGATCAATGAGTTGCTGAATGAGATAGCAGTTGCCGAATGAGATAGCAGCAAGAGTTCACTTTCTTTTTCTTGCAGCGTTAGCAAAGGCATGGTGTCGGGACTTGTGATGCATCCAAACGTAGCAATAGAGGAGTTTAAACTTGATTAGTGTTAACTTAATACAGGCACACAAACTCCAAAACTAGCTTACGCCAAAGTGCTGGAACCCGGTCCAGAATCAATGCCAGCTCCCAAGCTGTCTGTTTCTGACTCTCTACTTGTTTTCCTTTGTCTTGCAGGCAGTTTCTCTCTCTGTCTGTCAGTTTCACACACTCGCACACTCTGCAGGATTTCCACCATGATTGTTAATCAGCTGGAAGGCTTTTGCCATCTCTCCGAACGAACGGCAGCAGAACGTACACTGAATTTACTTCTCTTTTTGGAAAGTGAGACCGGTCCAGTACGATCCGCAGCGCTGAGAAAAAAACCCAACAAATGAACAATGCTTCCATTTGTCCCTTGAAATCTCTTCGGTTTTGGACACGGTGCGTGAACAGGAGCAGCCGTATCCCCAGGCCGCGTGTATTTGAGTTAGTCTCGGTGAAATATCACCCCATGCTTTATCACAGCTCCATCTTAAGGATGCAGAAGCACTGCTGAAGTTCATTAAGTTGATAAGTGATGGCGCAATTCCCAACACGTTACTACACACTCATCATCAAAAGAACAGATGCACAAATAACTGCACCCAAAGAGAATCAACCAACAGGAATGGAACTTGCTGGGTAGGTTTGACATCGAGACATGCATATGATTCAAGCCCATGTCCAAGCAATGTTCATCCAAGCAAGGACGGCCAACTCGCTGGGCCTGACTGACCCAACAGCTACGATTGTGGCCATGTAGTGAGCAGTGATGCCTCCATGAGTCCTCCGGTTAGTGTCAGCACTATTGGCATATGGCTGCAGAACGCAGGACTACATGCACGCAGACTGTTACAACGACTGTCCTTAACATCATGTCAACGTCGCCAAAGACTGCAATGGTGTTGGGTCATGCAGTGACTTAGAATGGATGCGGCTCATGTTCAGTGACGAGTCCCGCTTTTGTCTTGGTGGAGATGATCAATGAATCCATGTGTGGAGGTGGTCAGCACCAAGGTGAACAGTTTGTTGTCAGGCACCACACATCCAGAAGGCCTGGTGTGACTCCACCTCCACCCCTACTGCACCATCTGCAAGAACTGTGTGAGAATATTGAAGCTGCATGGGATGGATTATCACAGGACACCATTAGGAACCTCTACACCTTCATGCGGAGACGTCTGGCATGTTGGGTTAGCAAACATGGCGGCCTGACGCCATACTGAGAGACAGACTTCTGTATGTGTAGCTCAACCGTTTATTGTTCCTGGTAAGCTTTATCTTCCTTCCATCACTTCTTTCTCCCATAGAGTCCCATTCTTGTTTAGCCTTACCTCTTTCCCAAGCAGTCCTCCAACTGCATGTACTCACTCAGGACAGATCTCCAAACTCTAATCCACAGCCATACTAACTCCCATTGCTCTAGGTACCCCAGGGAGCAGTCGTGGGCTGGAGGTTAGGGAACCAGCCTTGTGACCGGAGGGTCGCCGGTTCGATTCCCTGAACTGACAGTAACGACTGAGGTGCCCTTGAGCAAGGCACCTAACCCCCAATTGCTCCCCGGGCGCCGTGGATAGGGCTGCCCACCGCTCCGGGTAAGCGTGCTCACTGCCCCCTAGTGTGTGTGTTCACTAGTGAGTGTGTTTGTGGGTCTTTCACTTCACGGATGGGTTAAATGCGGAGACTGTGGGACTAATAAATTGTGTGGGGATTTAAATCTAAATTAAATCTAAAAATGCCTCCCATACTCTCACATTCGCAACTGACTAGCATTAAGCTTAGCCTGTGTAATTACCTGTGCCTTGTCTTCAGGAAATGTACGGTTCTAGTGGTTTGGTGTTAATCTGGCACGGTTGTCTGAGCTTCAGCCGCTGGCCTTGCCGAGATGTTGAGCTGGAGTTGTATCCAGCGACTGCAGGAGCAGTGCAATTCTCCAGTGTCTGTTCCTGTTGGAACACTACTGAAGAGCCGGGATGCCTCCAGCAGTAACCGTGTTATTGATATGAAATCCTGAGTGTAATATCAGTTATGACTATACATGGCTCACCGCATGACTGAGGCGGGAAAATAGCATTAGGAAGAACATGCATTGCTGGTCGATATGTCTTGCTGAAGTCAGATACTCTCAATGCAGTTCTAGTCATTCTGGTATGGAATGAAGTTTGTGCACCCTATATAAACAGTCTATACCAGAATGCTGTTACTCTGGCATTTTCATAATTGGCCATGCCTAATTATACTTCTGTGTTTGTGTATTTCATCACTGTCCAATGAAAAACATGTATCTCAATTTTTGTTGATTTTTACTTTAATGCCTCATTTGATCACATAAGCTGCTGTTTACACTGTAAGGAAATTTTATGAAAAAAGGACCAAGAGAAATGGCCCAAAACTGCTTGGAAAGACGTTCGGTTCCATTGACTTCCATTCAAATTAAATGAGGTTTTGGCCTCTCCTGTAAAGTTGCCATTTTGGAGATACCTGTTTGTCTTTGGGCAGCGACGATTTGCTTGAGTGTCACATGCAGAACTTTGCACATGTGTCTGCCAACATAAGCTCGCCGGACAAAAATGGAGTCCCCTTGTGTGGTTGAGGTGGTAGTATGCTCGGTCATGCTTGTGACGTAAGCAAGGACAGGTCTTATTGCTGTACCTGACTGACCCAACAGCCACAACTGGGGATATTCAGCATGCAGTGATCCCCTCCATGAGTCCTCCTGTTAGTGCAGCACCAGTGGCAGACGGCTGCACCATGCAGGACTACATGCACAATGACCGTTACAACGGCTGTCCTTAACACCACGCCAACGTCACCAAAGACTGCGATGGTGTTAAGCTAGACTGTCATGGAGTGACGCAGAATGGCAGCGGGTCATCTTCAGTGACGAGTCCCGCTTTTGTCTTGGTGGAGACGACCAACGAATCCGTAACAAGAAGGTTGGGGCAGGTTGCAAGTGCAAAGTGGTTTTGTTAGGGGTGGTCCAGAACAGGCGGGGGTCAAAACACAGGCAGGGATCATCAGAGACATATCCATATAGACAAAACCCAGAAACCAAAGCAAGGGTCAAACCATGGAAGCCAACACGAACACTACAAGATACACGAGTCAGGAACAGAGGAATACACAGACTCTGGTGGGAACACAGAGACTTGGCATCCAGGCTGAGCAACCATGGGGTACAAATGGCAGTTCTAATGAGTCCTAGATCAGCTGCAGGTGTGAGAGTGGGTGGAGCCAGGGTGGAGCAGAAAGAAACGTGCAGTAACACACATACACCAGAGAGGGCAGTAGAAGCACTGTGTTTGTTGTTACGCATCACACATCCAGAAGGCCTGGTGTCACTTCACCTCCACCCCTACCGCACCATCTGCAGGAACTGTGTGAGAATATTCAAGCTGCATGGGATGGATTCTCACAGGACACCATTAGGAACCTCTACAACTCCATACCGAGATGTCTGGCATGTTGCCCAACACCATACTGAGACACTGCTTCTGTATGTGTAGCTCAATAAATATTGATCATATCAGTCTAAATTTATTGTTCCTGGTAAAATCTATCTTCCTTCCCAACAGCACTACACTACCACACCTCCTTCTGTGTGCAGCTATTGTTTGACGGTGAGTTCATCCTCCCTTTAGAAATGCTGCTCTGTTTTTTTGTCTTTCCAGGGGGGTTATTTTTACCCCACCCCGACCCCCCTTCAGCTAGGTGTCCATATCCATCACTGTAATTAACTCACTTGATTAGCTGAGGTGTGTTGGAGCCACCAACCGGGGCTGTTATGTCTACCCCTCCACTCGTACGGAGAGGTGTGAAATTAAGATTCAGAGTGGCAAGGCACCCGTCTAATTCCGCCGCCTCCCTCATTCCCATTATCCTCCATTCCACTCTTTTTTTGGTCTCCACACACCTTGCCCCCCCCCAGAGCTCCCCCGGTAAGCAGGCCTCCTAGACATCTCTACTGCTATAAGCTGATTATCTCAGATCTCAGCAGGTTAGCATGCCATAATTACTTTTTCATTAAGACAGTGTGCTGTTTTTCTCCATACGACGTGAGACGTGTTTATTATAATTCATAAACTTCAGCGTTGTTTTTTTTTTCCCGGCCTTTAATGTTATTTTCCCTGTAGCTATCTGAAATGAAGCCTTAGAAGCTAAAGTTATCAGCAGCAGTAACAAAAACATGCCCTAATTTGATTTTAATTGTTTCCTGCTCGTTGATCGTGGAGTTCTGTCGGAAGTGCGCGTTCTAAACTTTCATCTTGTGGCTGTAAATGATCTACAGGAGCGGTTAACAAGCCTCCTCCTGGAGAGATTCACTATATTGCCAAAAGTATTCCCTGGGAAGGCTTTCCACAAGGCTTAGGAAGTGCATTGGTGAGGTCTGATACTGATGTTGGACGAGAAGGCCTGGCTCGCAGTCTCCGCTCTAATTCATCCCAAAGGTGTTCTATCGGGTTGAGGTCAGGACTCTGTGCAGACCAGACCAGTTCTTCCAGACCAGACTCGCTCATCCATGTCTTTATGGAGCTTGCTCTGTGCGCTGGTGTGTAGTCGTGTTGGGACAGGAAGGGACCGTCTCCAAACTGTTCCCACAAAGTTGGGAGCATGAAATCGCACAGAGTCTCTTGGTCTGCTGAAGCATTAAGAGTTCCTTCACTGGTACTAAGGGGCCGAGCCCAACTCCTGAGCAGCAACCCCACACCATAATCTCCTCTCTACCAAACTTTACACTCAGCACAATGCAGCCAGACAAGTACCGTTCTCCTGGCAACCGCCAAACCCAGACTTGTGGGTGTTTCTAATAAAGTGGCCAGTTAGTGGAAGCACATGGTAGGTGTTTCTAATAAAGTGGCCGGTGAATTGAAGCACAAGGTAGGTGTTTCTAATAAAGTGGCCAGTTAGTGGAAGCACATGGTAGGTGTTTCTAATAAAGTGGCCAGTTAGTGGCAGTACAAGGAGGTGTTTCTAATAAAGTGGCCAATGAATTGAAGCACATGGTAGGTGTTTCTAATAAAGTGGCCAGTTAATGGAAGCACATGGTAGGTGTTTCTAATAAAGTGGCCAGTTAGTGGAAGCACATGGTAGGTGTTTCTAATAAAGTGGCCAGTTAGTGGCAGGACAAGGTAGGTGTTTCTAATAAAGTGGCCAGTTAGTGGCAGGACAAGGTAGGTGTTTCTAATAAAGTGGCCAGTTAGTGGCAGGACAAGGTAGGTGTACAGTTAGGAGGAACAAGGTAGGTGTTTCTAATGTCCAAAGTGGCCAATGAATGGCCAGTTAGAAGCAGGACATAGGGTAGGTGTGGTGGCAGGAAGGTAATAAAGTGGCCAGTTAATCGGAAGTTTCTAATACATGCCAGTTTGATGGCATGGACACAGGATGTGTTTTCTATAAAGTGGCCAATGAATTGAAGCAGTGTGTCCATGGTAGGTGGGTGTTTCTAATAAAGTGGGAGCCCAGTAGGTTAATAATAAAGCACATGGTAGGTACGTGTTTCTAATAAAGTGGCCAGTTAATGGAAGCAAGGTTAGGTGGTAGGTGCAGGTTAGGTCTAATACTAAAGTGGCCAGTTAGTGGCAGGACAAGGTGGGTGTTTCTAATAAAGTGGCCGGTGAATTGAAGCACAAGGTAGGTGTTTCTAATAAAGTGGCCAGTTGGTGGCAGGACAGGGTAGGTGCTGCATAGGTAGGTGTTTATCTTTTATTAAACAATTATAATATTATATGCATATAAATGCCTTTGATCTCTGGACCTTAAAGGATTTAAATCTAGATCTCTCTGAGCAGAGTAGTGGATGCTCTGGCAGGTAAGGAGATGGAAACGGTGGAGAAAAAGCCAGTCTGGGATTATATGCTCTGCCTGGCTCGAAGTATCAGGAGACTGCTATGAAATGCAAAGTGTATGAGGTCACGTAAAAAAGGTCAAACCCAATCACAGAGGCCCCACTTGATCTCAGAGGTACGCCACCATGAGACATCCCTTTATTGCATATGTGAGCATCTGCGGCAGGTAAGCCACAGAAGATTAGAGGCAGAAGAAATTAAACCCAGTCCTTTGACACTCGGAGAAGAAAAGAGTCCCAGGTATAATACCTGCAGAGCAATGCAGAAACGGATCTCTCATTACAACACCGCCATAAGTTATCCATTGGAGTGCCATCATGGGACGCTGCGGTGGCGCCTGTTCAATCTCCTATTAGAATAAACATGTGACCTACACTTTAACATCTGCACTCAAGCAGCCACCTTATCAGAAACCCCTCCCTTCTATCTTTACCTGCTATCTGGAGGCTGTTGGCCTTCCTGCAGTGCTTCATCAGTGGTCAGCTTCTGACCACAGAGCCGCTCTCTAGCTGACTGATGCGTAGCTAAACTCTAGCGATGCCGTTCTGTCTGATACACTCGTACCAGCAGTGACAGTATCTGCTGAGAATGGACCACCACATAATATCTTGGCAACAGCGATCCTGCGAACAGAAACTGACCAATGAATGATGCAGAGGACACCTTAGATTCATATTTCTGATAAAGTGGCCAGTTAGTGGAGGCATATGCCAGGTGTTTCTAATAAAGTGGCCATTGAGAGAATGTACAAGGTAGGTGTTTCTAATAAAATGGCCATTTAGTGGACGCACAGGGGAGCTGTTTCTATTAAAGTGGCGAGTGAGCAGAAGCATATGGCAGGTGTTTCTAATAAAGTGGCCAGTTAGTGGACTCACAGGGTAGCTGTTTCTAATAAAGTGGCCAGTTAGTGGAAGTACAGGGTAGCTGTGTCTAATAAAGTGGCCAGTTAGTGGAAGTACAAAGTAGGCGTTTCTAATAAAGTGGCCAGTTAGTGGACGCACAGGGTAGCTGTGTCTAATAAAGTGGCCAGTTAGTGGAAACATATGGCAGGTGTTTCTAATAAAGTGGCCAGTGAGAGAATGTACAAGGTAGGTGTTTCTAATAAAGTGGCCAGTTAGTGGATGCACAGGGTAGCTGTTGCTAATAAAGTGGCGAGTGAGCAGAAGTATATGGCAGGTGTTTCTAATAAAGTGGCCAGCTAGTGAAAGTACAAGCATATCGTTTCTAATAAAGTGGCCAGTGAGCAGAAGCATAAGGTAGGTGTTTCTAATAAAGTGGCCAATGAATAGAAGCTGAAGGTACAGTGGGTGTTTCTGATAAAGTGGCCAGTACAGAAGCGAATGGGCTGAATGAATACTTTTATTTTTTATTTATTGGGCGTGTAGTAGGAGCAAACAGCCAGAGCTGCTTTAGAAAAGGTCTATTTTCTACTGGGTCTGGTGACCCAGGTGGTCTCGGACTGTGTAGGCCCCCCGCTGTTAGAGAGAGGCTGAAGCATCTTAACCCTCCTACATCAGGCCTGTACGCCTCTTTGCACTGTTTGGTGAATTATTGCTTGTTAATATTCCATGGAAACGAAGGTGGGAATCTGGTATGAGACTATGTTCTTGTGATTGAGTCATATTCAAAAGTTTTGGCACCCCGGACTCGGAGCACCAGTGATGTACAGCATATTGGAATATTCATTTGTAAATGCTCCCTGCTGGTGTGATTGGGTTTAGCTATCCTCGCTGGAAAGCAGGAGCCCATTCGTCATTGTTAGGCTTCCTGGACAAACGCTGTCCCTTTTAATATCCAGCGCAGTCGCAGCTTTCGCAACCTTCTTTCCCTCAGTGTGGCCATTTACTGTCCTCGTACATAGGCAGTGTCCTCCCACATCAGTACACAAACCATGTAGTTGAATTAAAGTAGATCCCCAGAGTAAAATACTCCCCCAGTGTCAGTAGAAGATCCTCCCTTTAGTCCTCCACTGGAGTACCAGTGCTAAAGTATTTACCTTCAAATGTACTTAAGTATGGAGAGTAACATGCTACTTACAGCACACTAACACATTACACTTACTGAGTTACTGTACACCAACACACTACTTACAGTACACTAACACATTACACTTACTGAGTTACTGTACACCAACACGCTACTTACAGTACACTAACACATTACACTTACTGAGGTACTGTACACCAACACTCTATTACAGTACACTAACACATTACACTTACTGAGTTACTGTACACCAACACGCTACTTACAGTACACTAACACATTACACTTACTGAGGTACTGTACACCAACACTCTATTACAGTACACTAACACATTACACTTACTGAGTTACTGGACACCAACACGCTACTTACAGTACACTAACACTTTACACTTACTGAGTTACTGTACACCAACACACTACTTACAGTACACTAACACATTACACTTACTGAGTTACTGTACACCAACACGCTACTTACAGTACACTAACGCAGTACACTTACTGAGTTACTGTACACCAACACGCTACTTACAGTACACTAACGCAGTACACTTACTGAGTTACTGTACACCAACACGCTACTTACAGTACACTAACGCAGTACACTTACTGAGTTACTGTACACCAACACGCTACTTACAGTACACTAATGCATTACACTTACTGAGTTACTGTACACTGACATGCTACTTACAGTACACTAACACATTACATTACTGAGTTACTGTACACCGACACGCTACTTACAGTACACTAACACATTACACTTATGGAGTGACTGTACACTGACACACTACTTACAGTACACTAACACATTACACTTACTGAGTTACTGTACACCGACACGGTACTTACAGCACACTAACACATTACACATACGAAGTTACTGTACACCAACACACTACTTACAGCACACTAACACATTACACTTACTGAGTTACTGCACACCAACACGCTACTTACAGTACACTAACACATTACACTTACTGAGTTACTGTACACCAACACGCTACTTACAGTACACTAACACATTACACTTACTGAGTTACTGTACACCGACACGGTACTTACAGTACACTAACGCAGTACACTTACTGAGTTACTGTACACCAACTCGCTACTTACAGTACACTAACGCAGTACACTTACTGAGTTACTGTACACCAACACGCTACTTACAGTACACTAACGCATTACACTTACTGAGTTACTGTACACCAACACGCTACTTACAGTACACTAATGCATTACACTTACTGAGTTACTGTACACCGACACGCTACTTACAGTACACTAACACATTACATTACTGAGTTACTGTACACCGACACACTACTTACAGTACACTAACACATTACACTTACTGAGTTGCTGTACACCGACACGCTACTTACAGTACACTAACACATTACACTTACGGAGTGACTGTACACTGACACACTACTTACAGTACACTAACACATTACACTTACTGAGTTACTGTACACCAACACGCTACTTACAGTACACTAACACATTACACTTACTGAGTTACTGTACATCAACACACTACTTACAGTACACTAACGCATTACACTTACTGAGTTACTGTACACCAACACACTACTTACATTACACTAACACATTACACTTACTGAGTTGCTGTACACCAACACTCTACTTACAGTACACTAACGCATTACACTTACTGAGTTGCTGTACACCAACACACTACTTACAGTACACTAACGCATTACACTTACTGAGTTACTGCACACCAACACACTACTTACAGTACACTAACACATTACACTTACTGAGTTACTGTACACCAACACACTACTTACAGTACACTAACGCATTACACTTACTGAGTTACTGTACACCAACACACTACTTACATTACACTAACACATTACACTTACTGAGTTACTGTACACCAACACACTACTTACAGTACACTGACACATTCAATGCTCCAGCCACAGTCCAAAGACATGCAGTCAGGTTATACTGGAGGTGGGTAATTGCTCCGCTAGGTTTGGATTGGGACTGGTGGCCCGTCCAGGGTGTCCAGGGTGTTTCCTGTCTTCTGCCTATTGAACGCTGGGATAGCCTCCAGCATTCCTCTGCAGCCCAAAAGGATAAGCAGCTCTGAGGATGAATGGAAAATGGTCATGGACCCTCACAAACGAGTCTAAGTGGACTCTCGAGACAAAGTATAGAACATAGCCCCATTAAAGTACACGTTCTTTGTCCTCCAATAAGACAAGGCTCTGACCCCGTTTCAGAGACTCTATATGGGATGTGAATGTACTGTTCCACGGAGTGATGCAGGATATCAGCTTTTATTACACAGTAACTCTCAAGCGGACATCCGGAACAACACTGTCAGTCTTTCATCGGGTGAACGCTCCTACTACAGCCGTCATTAAATTCAGAAGCGTTGGGCTAGAATTGAATGTAATAGCCTCGGTCTCCCGAGCAATCAACGAGGCAGAATCTATAGACGGAGGCGTTAGTCTTTAGCATTAATACGGGCTGATAAACTGTCAGTTAAGCCGTGAATGGATTATGAGCGTGCCGTGTTGGTGCATCAAACTGGCAATTTCTTTATAGAGTGAAACACCTCCCCGGGGGATTGTTATGGAAAGCCCTCTGGGTCCATTCGGGTTCTTCACATCAGCAGCTCACACAAATCACATCATAAATCCAGGCGATGTGGCTAATAGTTCCCAGTAGAAGGTTTTAGCCCTGGGCTAGGAGTTAGTTTAAGACCCCGGGTCAATGTTTCCCACTCTTGTGGTCCTGCTGGGTAACTGCATCGCACACATTAGGGATATATCTCACGTAGGAGCTCATGGATTAACTCAGCCATCGGCCTTGTTAGACCTGGGCAATGCGCTGAAGTTCTAATAAACCTTGTCCTGATGGAGGGCCTGGAGCTCTTTAGCATTGACTGACGCTGTTGCTAACAGTCTGTGATCTTTAAGCAGGAGGCATATCGCTTTGTTAGCCTGCATTGCTAACAAGTTCATCGCCTTGCAGGCCTGTGTTAGAGTCAGAGACCTCATTTAGTTAGCTACGGTTATCGTCCTTTAAAACGGCCTTGAGTTACACGGTAATCATTTTTGGACAAGAAGAAATAAAATATGAGACGTGTAGAACATTACCCAGAAGCCTTAGCAGGTTAGCAGATGTTTGAGTGTTTAGTGTGTCCACTCTTCACCTTTATCACAGCTTTCATTCTTTTCAGGGGACTCGCTTTCAGGTCCTCAAGGAGCCACACCTCCAAAGTTCAGTCTTAGATGTTGGTTGGATATTCTGTTTGCTGGGGTCCATGTAATCCCAAACCCCCTATTGATGACCCCAGCGTGATCCTCTCCTCTCTCTTAGAGACGAACAGTGTTAGAACAGTGGGTCTAGCTGGTCTTCCGGGTGGTTGTTAGGAGTCCCATTTACTCTGTACTTGTTGCGATCCAAGTAATTTCAGATGCATCTCATGATGTTGATCTTCTAGTTCCTCTGGGGGCTGGATATCTGATGGGGAGAGTTTTGGTGGTCTACCTGGTCTTCCAGGTGGTTGTTAGGAGTCCCATTTACTCTGTACTTGTTGTGATCCAAGTAATCCCAGATGCATCCCATGATGTTGATCTTCTAGTCTCTCTGGGGGCTGGATATCTGATGGGGAGAGTTTTGGTGGTCTACCTGGTCTTCCAGGTGGTTGTTAGGAGTCCCATTTACTCTGTACTTGTTGTGATCCAAGTAATCCCAGATGCATCCCATGATGTTGATCTTCTAGTTCCTCTGGGGGCTGGATATCTGATGGGGAGAGATTTGGTGGTCAACCTGTTCTTCCAGGTGGTTGTTAGGAATCCCATTTACTCTGTACTTGTTGTAATCCAAATAATCCCAGATGTATCCCATGATGTTGATCTTCTAGTCTCTCTGGGGGCTGGATATCTGATGGGGAAAGTTTTGGTGGTCTAGCTGGTCTTCCAGGTGGTTGTTTGGGGTCCCATTTACTCTGTACTTGTTGTGATCCAGGTAATCCCAGATGCATCCCATGATGTTGATCTTCTAGTCTCTCTGGATGGCTGTATATCCATTGGGGAGAGTCTTGGTGGTCTACCTGGTCTTCCAGGTGGTTGTTAGGAGTCCTATATACTCTGTGTTTCTTGTGATCCAAATAATCCTAGATGTATCCCATGATGTTGAGCTTGATCTGCTACTCTCTCTGGAAGCTTTAAATGCAGTTTGCAGTTTTGGTGGTCTAGCAGGTTGTCCAGGTGGTTGTTAGAAGTCCTAATTTCTTTGTACCTTTTAAGCAGTTTTTATTAATTATTTATTAATTTTTATTAATTATTAATTCAGTAAACCTTGATTTTAATGAAGAGAACTCATACTCATACTTTCCTGAATCCTCCTTTCCATCAGTGTTAGGTTGTTAACTTCTAAGGATGTGTAGCGAGTTTGGTGTTGGAGAACCAATGTGTCACTGAATGGGAGAACTTGTGAGACCTCCTGGCAGTGGGCTTCATAGGTTTTGACACTGTTGAGCCAGAAGTGGTTTGTTGATGAACATGGTGTAGGAGACACCACAGGAGGGATGTTCTCTCAGGCTCCTCTCTGTGGATATCGCAGCAGAACCTGGTGCCTCAGCGGACATCTTCAGTGTTCCTGCTGTCTTTAATGACATCACAGCAGGCCCAGCTTTCCCATAGATGTCACTACAGGCTTGACTGCCACTGCAGAGATCACAGCAGGCTTAGCTTCTTCCACAGACAACGCAGGAGGCATGGCCGTCCCATCAGCTGCTCAGAATGTTTCTCCTGTCCAGCTGCATGCGTTTTTGTCTTCTCTTGCCATCAGACAGACCCAGACCCTGGATCGGACATTCAGTCTCACCCAGCTCTGGTCTCACCTCTCCCGGAGGATGTCAAAGAAGGCCCACCTGCCATCAATACAGGCCTGCCTGTACCTGAAGATGATTTTGGTTCTGTTTGGATCAGATGTGTGTACAACCCCAGCACCTCATAGTGCTCCAGTAGGTATCAGTGAGTGAACCTGATCCTCCAGGACCTTAGTCACCAGTTCCAATACTGGTTCCCCAAACTGTTCTTCTTCTTTTCTGGTCTATGTTTGCCCCATCCAGTCTCCTGTCCAGTTGAGTCCCCATTCAGTCGTTGGACCAGCCATGTCATGTCACCTGTCTAGTCATACGTTGAGTGTTTTGTCCAGTGCCCTATTTCCTCTGTCCAGTCTCCTGCTTGTGCTACTTAGTTGCTTCTCCAGTGTCCTTCCAGGTCCCCATTCAGTCACCCTGTCTTTTCGTCTGTCCAGTCGTTCACCCAGTTGTCTGTCCAGTGTTCTGTCTAGTCTCTTGTCTAGACTCTTGTCTATCTCTCTTGAACCAGCATTTATCCAGTTTCTGAATTTTCCTGACCTCTGCTCCCTCCTGGCAAATTCCTTCAGTGCCTCACCTGGTTTCAGTTTGTTGGTAATCATGCCCAGCTGTTTCTAATTCCATGTTTGTGCAAACCTGACCCAGTCTTGAACCTTGTCCTTTGTCCTGTATGGCTGTTCGTTGGATGGTTTTCTGTTTACTCCAGTGTTGCCTTGTTTCTGTCTATTATCCCTCCAGGTTTGTTGTCCTTTTAGGTTTTTGTTAAGTTTGTCCTTCTCCGTTTTCTGTTCTAGTTCTTTTCTTTTCCTGTTATTTCATCACTTCAGTAAACCAGGACCTGAATAAAAACAATACACACACATCCTGGATCCTTGTCTCTGTCATCGCTACTGGTGTGATGTGCATATTCCTTAAATGCAAATGCAAACCCTAGACTATTTCCCTTTTATGCTGAACCAAGCCTTGCTGCAGCATCATATTACAGTCATCAACTATCAACAATCAACTATTTCTCAAACCATGAAAATATTAACTTGCTTGAAGATATGCATTTAATGACATTGGCGAGGGCGGTTTTTAGCCATTTGTTCGTGGCGGGGGTGGGAGGAGCTTAGCAAGACAGAGGATTTAACTACTAGTAAAATATGGTTTCAGTGAGACAATGAAACTACTTTTTTTTAAGAGTGATTTTGTCATGGCTTATGACTGTAAAATTACATCGGTGTTTCTGAACTGTATTGCTCAGATGATTGCACCATTCTCTTGTTTACTGACTTGGGTTTGACAAAGCTAATGCTAAAAACCCACCCGCATTGAGGCTTTGTATCTCCGCCGGTATGCTGCCCTCTGGCACATGCGCACACGGTCTGTTTTTTTTAAGCTGTGTTATGAAGTTTGCTCCTAGACTGTTTCTCTTTTTTGCTGAACCAAGCCTTGCTGCAACATCATATTACAGTCACTAACTATTTCTGAAGCCATGAAAATAGAAATAGAAAGGTCTGAAGCCAGTGTCCCAATAGAAAGGTCACCGAATCAAAATCTATCAACACATGGAAAAAAACGCACAAAAATATGCCTTAGAAACAAGAGAAACAACGGCGGCTACGTCCCACAGAGCTTTACTAATAAAGCTTTTACACAAGTATATAAACCAACAAACTGCCGGGCGGGTCTAGACAGGGGTTTTGCCAGGTGACGTCTGACGGAGGAGAGAACCCTGAACGTCTCCCCAAGATGGCCTATTGATAACCCTTTATACTAGAGGGCGCCCCAAGTGGTCCATCATAGACCTGCACACACCTGCAACAAAGGGGAGACACACAAAATGGCAGCAGACTCTCCAGGGTGGTAACACTAGCAAACATAAAGACCCATGTTCTGTATATACAGTCCAGCCTGAGGATTAAACTGTCCGTAACTTCACAGTCACATTCGGAATTGGCCTTCGCAACCACGTCTATATGAAACGGAACCTGTGTATAAATGCATTAGTGAACTAGGAGGAATCTTTACTGGTGATATTAGACGATCAGATTCAGCTTCTCCCAATACACCCCCTAGTACTATTAATAACGTTTTGAATATTGGGATTTAGTGTATTAAACTTTAGTTTTTTAGATTACTTGAAAAGCATTTTTAATTATTCCATAATTTCATTATTTTCATTTTATTGCTGTTGTATGTATTGTTTGTGGGTCATGGAATTTGTATACTACTGTTAGCTGTTTTTTGTTTTAACCCCTTTTTATCTGTCTTTTATTGTTTGGCATTTTGGGATGCACATGGTTTATGAAAGGTGCTATATAAATAAGGCTAATTATTATTATTATTATTATTATTATTATTATCATCATCATCATCATCATCATCATCATCATTATTATTATTATTATTATTATTATTATTATTATTGGTATTATCATTACTATTATTATTATTATCATTATTATTGTTATTATCATCATTATTATTGTATTATTATTATTATTATTATTATTATTATTATTATTATTATTATTATTATTATTGTTATTATTATTATTATTATTATTATTATTATTACCATTGTTATTATTATTATTATTATTATTATTGTTATTATTATTGTTATTATTATTATCACCATTATTATTATTGTTATTATTATTATTATTATTATTATTATTATTATTATTATCATTATTATTATTATTATTATTATTATTATTATTACTATTATCATTATTATTATTATTATCATCATCATCATCATCATCATCATCATCATCATTATTATTATTATTATTATTATCATCATCATCATTATTATTATCATCATCATTATTATTGCCATCATCTAAAAATTGTATATGTTATAATTTAACTTTAAATTGGCAAAAAAAAAGTAATTTAATGTAAAACAATAAAGATGTTAATAAAAATGTATTTAAATAATAGAAATAATATTTGGAATATTTAATAATATTAACACATAATTAATACACATGTAAATATATATTCAATATTATTATTCTGTTATAAATGACGGTATTATATAAAGGATTGTACCATTTTTATTGTATTTAAATTTAGCTATTTAAATCTTACTGTTGTACATTAATGATAATTGATTCAGGCCCTCCGGCCCTGACCACTCACAGTAGATGGCTCATGGTGTTTTTGGCTTTATGTTTACCATCAAACTGATCCAGTGAATTTATCCACATGAGGTCAGCTCAGCAGTGCTCCAGCAGAACAGACAGAAAGCCTTGAGGCAGAAGGTCATTGTGATTCGTGTGTTTCCACTTCCAAATGCAGTGCTTTGTTATCTAAGCCCAAGGCGTCCTGGCGTTACAGCCTTCGGTGGCCTAAAGGCATGCAGTCCTTTACTCACATAGCCAACTCTGTGGTCATTTATTTTACCCAGCCCTCACGTCTGGACGAGATGACACAACAGCAGATTGGATGCATCCTGCAGGTCCTTGAGCTGTGAATACAGGGCGTGCTTGTGGTATGGTATTCCGTGTCTTAGCTCCCAGCTGCATGCCAAATATCCCATAAAACAGCAGGAGTGGTGCCTGATCCACAGCACGTGAATGAACTGGCACGCCAATGAATCACCTCTGACCCACAGAGCCACACAGAGAGGCTGTGGAATCAGGCACCAAGATGTCAGCAGCAGATCCTGAAGTTGGAGAGTGGAGGTGGAGCCACTACCGATCAGACTTGTTGTTCCAACAGACCCCATGGCTGCTTGATCAGGTTGAGATCTGAGGAATTGGGAGGCCATGGCAACACTTGAAACTGCTCGTCATGTTCCTCAAACCATTCCTGAGCAACGTGTGCAGTGTGGCAGCGTGCACTGTCCTGCTGAATAGCCACTGGGTAATACCATTACCCTGAACAGGTCTAACTGGCCCACAATGATGATTAGTTGGATGGCATTGGATGTCCACCTAGAGCATCTCTAGTGACTCTAACAACAATATAGATTTATTAAAAACACATAAAATTATATGCTGGCTTTTGTTGTCTTACTATCTTTATCCAGAACATTTTAGAGCTAATGTTTAGGGGTTCTGTAGGGTTCTGTAGGCTACTGTATAAAACTCTTCCCAGCAATATTATTAAGTTGGTCTGGTTTTTCATAAACTTCTGTTCTAAGTGACGCTGCGTATGCTTTTCCCAAAATATTTATTCAAATACAGTATTGTTGGTGGAATGTTCAGAACGTTCAAATCGAACTGCTCCAAGTCACATCACACATAATAACATAATAAACATAGTAAATAGTAATAACAGTACTCAAACGGCAATAGAGTAAACAAACAGTAATAAACCTGTAATAAAGCAGTACAAAACCTGTAATAAAGCAGTACAAAACCTGTAATAAAGCAGTAATAAACCTGTAATAAAACAGTAATACAACAGTAATAAACCTGTAATAAAGCAGTACAAAACCTGTAATAAACCAGTAATAAACCTGTAATAAAACATTAATAAACCTTTAATAAACCTGTAATAAAACAGTAAAACAGTATTTAAAAAGTAATAAACCTGTAATAAACCTGTAATAAACCTGTAATAAACCAGTAATAAACCTGCAATAAAACATTAATAAACCTGTAATAAACCTGTAATAAAACAGTAATAAAACAGTAATAAACCTGTAATAAACCTGTATTAAACCTGTAGTAAAACGTAATAAACCTGTCATAAACCTGTAATAAAACAGTAATAAACCTGTAATAAACCTGTAACAAAACAGTATTTAAAAAGTAATAAACCTGCAATAAAACTGTAATAAACCTGTAATAAACCTGTAGTAAAACAGTATTTAAAAAGTAATAAACCTGCAATAAAACTGTAATAAACCTGCAATAAAACAGTAATAAAACAGTAACAAGACAGTAATTACATAACTTAAACCATAATATCAGAACTCAAACAGCAATACATTGATCATAAAATAATAATGGGTGATAACAGTGATAACACCCTAATAATGCAGTACTTATTTAAAAAACTTGGTAACCATGTAGCTGATTCCTAATATACACCTACACTGCCATAGCAACCACATTAGAGACCTTAGCAATCACATAAAACAGTAACATTATTAAAACCATAATAACAGTAATTAAAACCAGAAATTAAACAGCAGCACAGAGAGAACAAACAGTAATACCAGGGTAACAGCATCATAACTATAATAATACAGCATTTACACTAGAAACCTGGCAACTGCATAAGAGCATCCTAGTGAACACCTGAAACGCCATAGGCATCATCTTAGACATCATCTAAAACACTGGGGAGACCATAGCAAACATACACACACCCACACAAACACACACACACACACACATTAGTGACCACACACATACACACACACACACACACACACACACACTTTAGTGACCACACACATACACACACACACACACACATTAGTGACCACACAAACACACACACACACACACACACGCATACATACACACTAGTGACCACACACACATGCACACACACACACACACACACACACACACACACACACACACACACACACACACATACATACATGTGACCACACACACACACAAACACACACATACACTAGTGGCCACACACACACACACACACCACAAACAGCCCTGTCTACAGCCCCCGGGAACAGGTGGGGATTAAGTGCCTTGCTCAAAGCACCTAGTGAAGTGAAAGGCATGTGGGTCAAACCAGCAACCTTCTGATCACCAGGCTGGGTCCCTTACCTCCAGCCCACAACTGCCCCAGGAAACAGGAATGCCAGAGGTGGTTTCAATATGTTTATTCCACTATTCCCAACACATCCACACACCCCACTCTCCACTCGTCCGTAGTCGCTCATAGCCTCCCATCCTCCTGTGTCAGCACAGACACAGAAGTATCGACTTCCCCTCAGCGCCGTGTCAGATGTGATAAACGTTAGCCGGGTTGCGTACAGGGCTCTTTCTGGAACTCACTCTCTCCCTCTGAAGGTTCACTCCTACGCTCCAGGACACGCTGACAGACATGTAGGGCTTAGAACTACGTCCTGAGGGAAACGGAGCTGCTCATCAGCTATCAAGCCCTCATGCTAACGCAGGAACCACGCTAAACCTCTGGATGTTAGAATTCCATGGCTCATTTCCCTTTTCCCCTGTCGAAATCCTTTCATAGCTACTGCAGGGACATAAGCATTACAGCAGCAGGGGTCCCTCAGGGCCGTGTAGGCCTTCAGAGGGGAGCCTACTGATTCTCACACAATCAGAAAAATGAATATCTGTTCAGCTTTGAGTTTTGCTAGAGTTTGCTAACCCATGAAGCGCCTGACAGCAAATGATTGGGAGTCTTTGTGTTCTTTACATAGATAATGTCCAGTGAGCTCTACCATTGGAAGACTGACCACTGACCACATGGCAGACTGACCACTAACATGATTGGGAAGTGACTTGGAGGAATTGCAATGGGATGCTCTAGGTCTTTTGGAAGTTCTAGCTATGTTACTGACTGTGAATACAAGCTGTAGTCTAACCAGGTCCAACTAGTCGTTACCCTTACTGAGTTACTGTACACCAACACACTACTTACAGCTGCCACCCTGAAATTACACATACTGAGTTTACTGGCACCAACCACACCACACTAACACATTACCTTACTGAGTTTACTGTACACCAACACACTACTTACAGCACACTAAACACATTAAACTTACTGAGTTTACTGTCCACCACCAGCCGCTACATTTACAGCACACTAGCTAACACATAACATTACCCTTCCCTTAGTGAGTTTACTGCCTTACACAACACCACACTACTTACAGTACACTAACACATTACACTTACTGAGTTACTGTACACCAACACACTACTTACAGTACACTAACACATTACACTTACTGAGTTACTGTACACCACCACACTACTTACAGCACACTAACACATTACACTTACTGAGTTACTGTACACCACCACACTACTTACAGCACACTAACACATTACACTTACTGAGTTACTGTACACCACCACACTACTTACAGTACACTAACACATTACACTTACTGAGTTACTGTACACCACCACACTACTTACAGTACACTAACACATTACACTTACTGAGTTACTGTACACCACCACACTACTTACAGCACACTAACACATTACACTTACTGAGTTACTGTACACCACCACGCTACTTACAGCACACTAACACATTACCCTTACTGAGTTACTGTACACCAACACACTACTTACAGCACACTAACACATTACACTTACTGAGTTACTGTACACCAACACACTACTTACAGTACACTAACACATTACACTTACTGAGTTACTGTACACCAACACACTACTTACAGCACACTAACACATTACACTTACTGAGTTACTGTACACCACCACACTACTTACAGCACACTAACACATTACACTTACTGAGTTACTGTACACCAACACGCTACTTACAGCACACTAACACATTACACTTACTGAGTTACTGTACACCAACACACTACTTACAGCACACTAACACATTACACTTACTGAGTTACTGTACACCAACACGCTACTTACAGCACACTAACACATTACACTTACTGAGTTACTGTACACCAACACGCTACTTACAGTACACTAACACATTACACTTACGGAGTTACTGTACACCAACACGCTACTTACAGTACACCAACACACTACTAACAGCACACTAACGCATTACACTTACTGAGTTACTGTACACCAACACACTACTTACAGCACACTAACACATTACACATATTGAGTTACTGTACACCACCACACTACTTACACCACACTACTTACACCAACACGCTACTTACAACACACTAACACATTACACTTACGGAGTTACTGTACACCAACACGCTACTTACAGTACACCAACACACTACTAACAGCACACTAACACATTACACTTACTGAGTTACTGTACACCAACACACTACTTACAGCACACTAACACATTACACTTACTGAGTTACTGTACACCAACACACTACTTACAGTACACTAACGCATTACACTTACTGAGTTACTGTACACCAACACGCTACTTACAGCACACTAACACATTACACTTACTGAGTTACTGTACACAACACACTACTTACAGTACACTAACACATTACACTTACTGAGTTACTGTACACAACACACTACTTACAGTACACTAACACATTACACTTACTGAGTTACTGTACACCAACACACTACTTACAGCACACTAACACATTACACTTACTGAGTTACTGTACACCAACACGCTACTTACAGTACACTAACGCACTACACTGCCTGAGTTACTGTACACCAACACGCTACTTACACCACACTACTTACACCAACACACTACTTACAGTACACTAACACATTACACTTACTGAGTTACTGTACACCAACACACTACTTACAATACACTAACACATTACACTTACTGAGTTACTGTACACCAACACACTACTTACAGTACACTAACACATTACACTTACTGAGTTACTGTCCACCAACACTACTTACAGCACACTAACGCATTACACTTACTGAGTTACTGTACACCAACACACTACTTACAGTACACTAACGCATTACACTTACTGAGTTACTGCACATCAACACGCTACTTACAACACACTAACACATTACACTTACCGAGTTACTGTACACCAACACACTACTTACAGTACACTAACACATTACACTTACTGAGTTACTGTACACCAACACACTACTTACAGTACACTAACACATTACCCTTACCGAGTTACTGTACACCAACACACTACTTACAGTACACTAACACATTACACTTACCGAGTTACTGTACACAAACACACTACTTACAGTACACTAACACATTACCCTTACCGAGTTACTGTACACCAAAACACTACTTACAGTACACTAACACATTACCCATACCGAGTTACTGTACACCAACACACTACTTACAGCACACTAACGCATTACACTTACCGAGTTACTGTACACCAACACTCTACTTACAGCACACTAACACATTACACTTACTGAGTTACTGTACACCAACACTCTACTTACAGTACACTAACGCATTACACTTACTGAGTTACTGTACACCAACACACTACTTACAGCACACTAACACATTACACTTACTGAGTTACTGTGCACCCACACACTACTTACAGTACACTAACGCATTACATTTACCGAGTTACTGTACACCGACACACAACTTACAGTACACTAACGCATTACACTTACTGAGTTACTTACTAACGCATTACACTTACTGAGTTACTGTACACACAAAGGTTCAAAACAGTGGCGCACACTCATTTCAACAAGTCTCCAACAGACTCATCCTCTCACAGATGAGGCCCAAAGGACAACCCATGCTGCAAACTGTCCTTGGCCATGCTGCATGCAATAGCACCTCTCCACCAGAGAGGTCTCCAAATCCTCAAAACCTACACTGTGAGGAACAACAGCAGCAAAGTTTCAACCAAGGTGTCCCCAAAGGTTTAATTGGCAGCATATGGAGGTGTTTGTGACTTGGATCCTGTATGCAGAAGCCCTCGACGACTTGGAGCGAGGCAGCAGTGCAGTGAAACGTCTTTGTATGTTGATCTGTAGCTGCAGAAGTTAATCCAATCCCGGACGAAACAGGCCTGAGCATATGGCTATTGATCCGAGCTCCTTGTTCCGAATGCAGAACCATGCTCTGTTTCTCAATGAGCTTTCTTCTTCTGTTAAAAGTTTTTTGGGGGGGTAAATGGGCCTGTGGAAAAGCCAAGTTTAAACTCGCACACAGACGCACACCCAGACGCTCTGGACAGGAGGAGGGTGTTATTGTATCTGACTGCCCATGCACCCATGAGAATAGAATCGAGAGAGAAGAGGAAGAGACAGAAAAGCACATTCCCCAGAGCAAAGAACTGGAAAAACATACAGGGTCTGAGAGAGATGGAGAGCGTGCCTGTGTGTGTGCAGAGCAGGTTGTCCCAAGGGTCTACAGCACTGTGCGAAAGTCAGAGACCACTCTTTCTCCATAGAAGCACAGGTTATTCATTCTACAGCATCAAGAAAAAAATAAACATTCCATAAAAAATTCCATTGAATTCTTAAGAGCTTGCTAAGTTTACACACACGAAGACGATGGGGCTATAAATCCTGGTGGGGTGTGAGTGACGGGATCCATAGATTGTGAAGAGGAGGTACAGTGCAGGGAATGTCTCATTCCATGTGTGGGAAATGGCTCCAGAGCAGATGTTAATGATTGGCTAAAAGGAGTGACTGCATGTGGGCGTGGCCAAAGACCATAGTGTGAAGGAAGTAGCTGAATCAGCAGGTGTGTGGAAGCGTATGGTCTACCAGCGGGTCTACCAGCAGTGGCCAAAATCCCAGTCTACAGGGAATTCTCCTCGGAATTGTGCCAGGGAAGGCATCCACCAAATCTGGCCCAACTGAAAAATTCTATGGTGCAAGAGTGTCTGAACACTGATGTGGCCTAGAAACCTGTCCAGCTGATGCCAAGTCAAACCGAAGCTGTTACTGGGGGTCCTGGACGTTTCAGTCATAGGGGACTCTTGTCTTTTTGGCCAGTCAGTTTATCATTTAGAAATGGGTGTTCAGTCTGACGGGTCCATGTCTGGGGTTGTATGTGACATTAGAGGCCCAAAATAAATGACAATCACAGAACCTGTTTACCATTTCACCATGGCCTCCGTGTTTATTCAGCACTAAGGGTTAATCTGCTTGTTAACACATCCGAGCCTCTACTGAGCCGGCTGAGGGTCTATACTTCTAGCACGCCGCGGGCCTGTTTCCCTTGACGTCTGTTGTTTGAGTTGAAAGAACTACTCAGTTATCTTTCCAGCACTTTCCCCACATAATACCTGCTCTGTGGGGGTCCTGTGGGGTCCTGACCATTGAAGCACAGGGTAATAAAGCATACAGAGAAACAGATGGACTACAGTCTCGACCTGTGGAACTACAAAGTGCTTCCGTACGGTCAGGGGAGCTGATACAATGGACAATGAGTGGACGTGTTTCATATATCGTCGCTGTCCAAAGAAAAACAGGTATCTCCAAAATGACAACTTTACAGGAGAGGCCAAAAACCTTATTTCATTTGAATAGAAGTCAATGGAACCGGACGTCTTTCCAAACTGTTTCGGGCCATTTCTAGTGGTCCCTTCTTCATGAAATTTTCACACAGTGTAAACAGCAGCTCATGTGATCAAATGAGTCATAAAAGTAAAAATCAACAAAAATGGAGATACATGGTTTTCTTTGGACAGTGACGATATCAGTCGGAGGACGGAGACAACATCCATAAAAATACACATCATACCTATGAAGAACGGCGCTGCGCGTGTTGATTGCCAAAT
This sequence comes from Prochilodus magdalenae, assembly GCA_024036415.1. NCBI lineage: Eukaryota > Metazoa > Chordata > Actinopteri > Characiformes > Prochilodontidae > Prochilodus > Prochilodus magdalenae. The sequence continues at coordinate 689,807 of JAMWET010007263.1, forward strand.
GAATGGGTTCGTTGGGATTTATATGCCACTTTGGCCGTGAGATATGCCGTCTGTGTGGCTGAGCGAATGACAGCTCAATTTCATACCTGTTTTCTGCCTTTATGATTTATTTCAGGGCTCTTCTTTATTATGTGCCTGCGCTCGTCTTCCGGTTTGAATTATGGAACACAGATATGCTGGAAGATCTTATGAGATGTACTTCTGCCGTATCGTTCGGATTTAAATGGAGCTGTATGCATAAATAGCTAATGGATTTTGTTTATGTGAGCAGGCAAGCATTTCATGCGCCATGCTCAGGAAAGATCCGCGTGGCGTTGTAGATAAGGAGGCCGCATTAGTTCGAGTGATATTTTTGCTCATTGCAGTGAAATACTCATGTCTGTATGTGACTGGAACACAACATTGCACTACACTACACTGCACTTCTATTCCGTAGCATAATGTGCTCAGAATAATAAACACTGTATCTTTCTCCTCTCTGTGGAGTTATCATAAATGTGTTGGGATTAAAGGTGCAATAAGCAATATTGTCATCTCCACCACTGACTCACTAATGGTCACCAGGAGGTCCTGGCCTTGTAGCGTCTGGTCCAAATGCAGATAAAGCCCATAGATTGCAGTGTTTATGCTGATTAATAGTATGAGCTTGTTATCCATGAGATATTAAAGGTGCAATGTGAAATATTTTCACACACATGTACACTGCTAACTGGCACAAAAATAACCTAAGATAATGAACAAAATATGAGAAGATGTCATATGGTTGTCAGGACAGACTTTATGCACGTTGTATGTCACATGCTAGTTATGCCATAATGATATCAAACATCATGAAAAATAGCATGACAATGAATAGTAATGCTAACAGCATTCTGAACAAACTTTGACAACATGTGGCACATCCCATGGCATGTTTATGGTAAGGTTACTTCAATGTTATTCATTAATGTTAAAGTGTTAAAAATGTTGCTTATTGCACCTTTAATCTGTACAAATCTTGCACTGTATGTGTTTTATCTGCCTCCTGCCAGAGCCTAACAAGCAGTTAGCACCTGGTACCAGCATTAAACCAGTAGTCAACGTGAAAATATTGCTTATTGTACCTTTAATGTCATTAATGTCAGTAAAATTAATGTCCTTATTGTTTTAATGTACTCCCGAGTCACGACCTGTCACTTCAACATACGCTGTGCATAATGATACTCCACATGCACAAATGCTAAATACAGCTGTAGTAAAGCTTGCGATGAGCAGCTCGCTCAAGCTGATACCCTTTGCACCAAAACATGTTTAATTCACATACGTACAGCCCATTATCGGTCTCCAGCGCGGATCGAAGGCCCGCAGGATTAAACAAATATCCCTATCCTAAAACCCACCAGAGTGAAGGAGCCGCGAGCTGGAACACAGTCCAGTAACACACTGTAACGCTCATCAGCATTCACCACTGACTTCATAAACATTCAAATATTACTCCATCTGAATCCAGAGCAGAGCTGATATCTCACATAGTCAGTAAGGTGCTAGGTAGGCTATGATATTCAAGATTTTAGTGTAATATAGGTGTATATGTAGTGTATATGATATTCCAGGTAGTTGTTTTGATATCTTAGTTGTTTGTTAGTGTATTAAAGGTATATATCGTCGCTATACAAAGAAAACCATGTATCTCCATTTTGTTGATTTTTACTTTTTTGCCTCATTTGATTACACAAGCTGCTGTTTACACTGTGTGGAAATTTCATGAAGAAGGGACCAACAGAAATGACCCAAAACTGCTTGGAAAAACGTCTGGTTCCATTGACTTCCATTCAAATTAAATGAGGTTTTTGGCCTCTCCTGTAAAGTTGCCATCTTGGAGATACCTGTTTTTCTTTGGACAGCGACAATATGTAATGTATACAGTATTTTAGGTGGTTGTTTGTTAGTATATTAAAGGTGTATATGTAGTTTATATGGTATTCCAGGTGGTTGCTATTGTATTTTAGGCGGTTGATAGTGTTTTGCAGGTGTATATGTAGTGTATAGTGTATATGGTATTCCAGGTGGCTGTTATTATATTTTAGGCTGTTGTTAGTGTATTTCAGGTGTATATGTAGTGTATATGGTATTCCAGGTGGTTGTTATTATATTTTAGGGTGTTGTTAATGTATTCCAGGTGTATATGTAGTGTCTATGGTATTCCAGGTGGTTGCTATTATATTTTAGGCTGTTGGTAGTGTTTTGCAGGCGTATATGTAGTGTATATGGTATTCCAGGTGGTTGTTATTATATTTTAGGCTGTTGTTAGTGTATTTCAGGTGTATATGTAGTGTATATGGTATTCCAGGTGGTTGTTATTATATTTAAGGGTGTTGTTAATGTATTCCAGGTGTATATGTAGTGTGTATGGTATTCCAGGTGGTTGTTATTATATTTAGGCTGTTGTTAGTGTATTGCAGGTGTATATGTAGTGCATATGGTATTCCAGGTGGTTGTTATTATATTTTAGGGTGTTGTTAATATATTCCAGGTGTATATGTAGTGTATATGGTATTCTATTTCTAGTGTATATGATATTCTATTCTATTTATATTTTAGGCAGTTGTTAGTGTATTACAGGTGTATGTGTAGTGGCATTCCAGGTATGTATGGTTGGTATGTGGTATGTTTGGTATTCCAGGTTGATATCTTAGTTGGTTGTTAGTGTATTATAGGTGAATATGCAGGGTATATGATATTCCAGGTAGTTGTCTTGACACTTAGTTGGTTGTTAGTGTATAACAGGTGTATATGTAGGGTATATGGTATTCCAGACGGTGACTATGATATCTTAGTTGGCATTGGCTATGTGGTTATTTTGATACTGAAGGTGATTTATAGGTTGTGGTGATAATCATAGCATCTCTCATAGTTGCTGGAGGTTTGCTATTTGGTTACTGTGCTGTTTTAGGTGGTCTAGATGATAAGATCTCCCAAGATATCCCAAGTGGTCTTTAGGGTGTTGCTAGTATATTCATTTTTTAAGCACCCTGTCCTATGGAAATTGTACTATGTGGAAACTATACTGTGGTGCTGATAAATCCTGGTCACATTGTTAAAAGGAAGTAGAGTAGAAATGATGAGTAAAAATATTGCTTATTGCACCTTTAATCTCAAAATGCATTGTGTTAATTAATGTGTTATAATCTTAACCATGTTACCAGTTTGCGTATGTGCTTCATTAGTATGGAGAACCACTCCGGGCCGGAGGCTCTGGAAGACAGAGGTTCAGTTCTTTTGTTCTTCCCTATGCAGCCTGAAAATAAAAAGGTGCCTGCATGCTCCACGCTTTCCTGGTTCTTTCTTTCTTTTTTTTTTAAATGATTATTTTTTCAGCTCCGCCACTTTCAGAGGTAAAAATGAAATGCAAACGCAGCCCCTCCAGCACTTGGACGATTCCTCAACCTCGGCTGCCTAGGCTCAGGACCGCTTCAGGGAAGGAAAGAAATCCAGGTGGTAGAACCTGGAATAAAAAAATCCAACGTGCAGGTTATTTACCTACTTTTGGCAGCAGTCCAAACACAACAGGTCATTAGAGGTCCCCAGTGCAAACCTTAGTTCCACAAAGGAGAGCTTTGTGGAAGGTCAGTTAAACCGGTCCAGCTATAATCAGACTCAGTGTGTTTCGGCCAGTCCATTCACAACACACTTTAACCAAGACTGATGCGCACCCACAGCACCTCCTATAAGCAAACAGACTAAATGAGATGCAGGTGTGAATAATTAATACTCTGGTGTGATTGGATGACGGACATGTGACTATGACATCATGGAGCACTCAATTCATACACCAAGTTACAATGTCTACCTCTTAGTCCTCCTAATCAGTCTCTGTCTCTATGTTTCTCTCTTTCTTTCTTTCTTTCTTTCTTTCTTTCTTTCTCTCTTTCGTTTCTCTTCTTTGTTAAGCACTGGAATGACATTTCTCCACCGTGGGTCTCCTGCCCTGTTTCTGCAGTTCATCACCCGGCATGACCACAACAATGACCAGCGTCTGGCTCTGATCATGATATCTATGGGTCGGCTCCGTCTTGCAGTTGCTCCGTCCTGGACTGATCAGACTGGATCTAATAGATGTTCTAAAGCTCCTCCTCCTGTTAGTTGTCCTTCTCTTACCTGAGGAGGTTGGGTTCCGCCCTTGAGCCTGGTTCCTCTCGAGGTTTCTTCCTTACTCAAGGGAGTTTTTCCTCGCCACAGTTGCCTCTGGCTTGCTCAAGGGGGGGCTTGGTCCCCCCCCCATGTCTGTACATTAACTCAGTGTGTCTGTACTGCATAGTTTTGCGTTTTGTATATCTGAATATTTCCGGAGGTAAACGAGCTGTAAACTCTGAACAAACAGCCGTCTGAACCTGAGCATTTGCTCTGAACAGCCAGTCGCTGTTGGCTGTAATTCGCTCGGTCAAATCATCAGGAGCTTTTCAGCTAGGAGAGAGATTTCAGCGTCCACATGTGGGGAAATGTCAGAGATGTCAAAACAGGAGCGCCGTGCTGTTCGGAAGTCTGGAGAGATCATGTGGAAACGGACCTTGCAACATCACTGTAACCCGGCCAGCCCTGACATCCAACAGCAGTCCTCAGCTAAGAGACACCTGCCTGGATGGATGCTCTACGTTCACTCAGTTCTGCACTACACACAGTGAAACACAAACCTCTCTCTAGAAACGCTGAGACAGCACGTCATATACATGCACATAAATGTACACAGCGATTATGGATCTACCTTTGACTGGTGTTTAACTCTTACAGGTTGACATTAAGGGACACCATACACGAACACAGTACATGAACCAACTCAGATTGGTCAGGAGGTCAGAAACAGTGCTCTGATTGGTCAAGAATTCAGGAACACAGAGTCTGATTGGATGGCAAGTCAAGGAACACAGCCTTCCATATGTTGACAACTCAGAAACACAGTCTATGATTGGTTGAAAAGTCAACAACAACATAGATTCTGACTGGTCGACAAATCAGGAAGATTATTGGTCAACAAGTCAGGAACGTAGCCTCTGATCTGTCAACAAGTCAGGAACGTAGCCTCTAATCTGTCAACAAGTCAGGAACACAGCCTCTGATTGGATAGCAAGTCAGGAACACAGCTGCTGGTCTATAAACCAGCAGCTGTCAGGAATACAGACTGATTGGTTGAGAAGTCAGAAACACTTCAGCTTTTTAACAACTCAAGAACACAGACTCTTGGTCAGGTCAGGCCACACAGATTGCTGGGCAGGTCAGAATCATAGCCTCTGATTGGTCATCAAGTCAGAAACACAGGCTGTGATTGGTTACTAAGTCAGGGACACAGCTTCTGATTGGTTAATAAGTCAGGGACACAGCTTCTGACTGGTAGAGAAGTCAGGAAACGAGTCCCTGATTGATCAAGAAGTCAGAAACGCAGCCTCTGATCTGTCAACAAACAGGAACACAGCCTCTGATTGGTCAAGAATTCAGAAACACAGAGCGTGTTTGGATGGCAAGTCAAGGAACACAGCCTTCCATATGTTGACAACTCAGAAACACAGTCTATGATTGGTTGAAAAGTCAACAACATAGATTCTGACTGGTCGACAAATCAGGAAGATAGTCTCTTATTGGTCAACAAGTCAGGAATGCAGCCTGTAATCTGTCAACAAGTCAGGAACACAGCCTCTGATTGGATGGCAAGTCAGAAACACTTCAGCTTTTTAACAACTCAAGAACATAGGCACTTGGACAGGTCAGAATCATAGCCTCTGATTGGTCATCAAGTCAGAAACACAGGCTGTGATTGGTTAATAAGTCAGGGACACAGCTTCTGACTGGTAGAGAAGTCAGGAAACGAGTCCCTGATTGATCAAGAAGTCAGAAACACAGCCTCTGATCTGTCATCAAGTCAGGAACACAACCTCCGACTGGTTGACATGTCAGGATCACAGTCTTGGTCCACAGACTCAGCCCAAGGCTGGGATGGCTAACAGCAGGATTAAAATAGACAATGAAAACTAAACTGAAGGTCAAATGACAAATATTGTGTATGGTTGCCTAGATACAGGTGGTGGGACAACTTACCCACTGACTCATCGTACCCCCGCCCCCGTCTCCATTCTGTCTATACAGTGATAGGTTTACAGTGTATGTTTTAATACTATGCACTTTGAACAAAGCAGTGGGGACGCAGTTCCATATGGAGTCTTGGTATATTTACAATACAGTCTATATAGAATTCAAACAAATAAATTTTTTTACATGTTTTGGCTAAAAACAGCCTGATGTTGTCAACACGTTTAGTCCGTGTTTAGTACAGTGCCAGAAACCACATCATCTAGTCTATTAGAGAGTAATGAAGAACCCCACACCATTCCAGGACAGTGTGTAGTGATTTAGCCATGCTAATTGGTCGGCTGTAATCTTCCATTAATTGTTAGCTACATTAGCTTTGCAGTTCCAAGGCACAGCTAAATAAACAAATTTCACGCTGGTGGTTGTGTGTGAGGGGACTGTAAATTAGACTCCATGCTGAACTATCACTTGGAGCTGTGTGTGTGTGTCTCTGCTCTCCCACTGCGAAAGTAAAAGTGGCTAACACTGAGCATCAGTGCTCCGTCAGCACTCCACAGGGGGGATGAAAAGCCTCTACACCTCCCACCTGACGCCGGGATGGATCCCACAGCAGGAGCTGAAGGTGAAACTCTTACTGCAGCGTACGAGGGTAATCCCCGCTTTCAGCTTCATTCACTTCCACGACGAGTTATTTATCAAGCGTCTGAAATCACTATTAACTCTATTACCCAGAAAGAGATGATCGCCGGCTGTACAGGGGACTACTGGAATGTACTGTGGTTCATAATAGCAAAACTGAGTACGGTAATAGAACCGGCGAGGAATGTGTAAAACTTTACTGGCATTAAAATCCAAAATAATTATAAATCTGTTGGAAATGTATTTTTACCATGGATGGACATATGATATATTTTTATTATCGGATTTATTAATACAGCATCTGGAAATTTGAGTGATATTTTAAAATTATTATATTGTCAGGAGCAAAGAGCTTGGCTCATAGCTCGCATTGGAGTTTTATTAAACAGGTCGCAAAATCCAAACATACATAAATGGGCTATGCAAGGTCATGGGTCATGCAGGGTCATGGGTGGAGAGACAGGCAAGGGTCGAAAACCAGGAGATCAGACAGACCGGTGAACAAATACAAAGGGGTAATCCAAGAGAGCAATCAGACAAACAAAAGGAGAGTCAAAAGCCAGAAAGGCAAAATCAAAGAGAGAAAATCAAAGGGAGTCAAACCCTGTAGCAGCTAAGAGAAGGAGAAACCGCTCAGTGAAAACTTCGCAATGTGTGGGGGTTTAAATGCAGACTCGGTGATGAGAAGCAAGTGTGGACACCCAGTAATCAGGAGAGCTGGAATAGGAGAATGAGTTGTGATTGGATGACTGGGGACATGTGAAGGTGATGTCATAAGGTAGTACACTCTGGGAAATGGATTTCAAGAGATTGGCAGCATGCTTGGAGGCGTGACGTATATGTTTGCCTATTATTTTCCTATAACCACACATTGTTTTAGTACTTGGAAATTTAAATATGTGGAGGTTTATTGGTCTATATAAATTATTGAAAATTTATTGAAAGTTGGACAATGAAACTGAAACACCTGTCATTTTAGTGTGGGAGGTCTCATGGCTAAATTGGACCAGCCTGGTGGCCAATCTTCATTAATTGCACATTGCACCAGTAAGAGCAGAGTGTGAAGGTTCAGTTAGCAGGTAAGAGCACAGTTCTGCTCAAAATACTGCAATGCACACAGCATTATGGGTGACATACCAGAGTTCAAAAGAGGACAGATTGTTGGTGCACGTCTTGCTGGCGCATCTGTGACCAAGTCAGCAAGTCTTTGTGATGTATCAAGAGCCACGGTATCCCACCCACGGTATCCCACCAAGCATACCACCAAGAAGGACGAACCTCCACCAGCATCACGTAGTGACCTGGCCACTATCCTGCAAGAAGAATGGCTTAAACTCCCTCTGACCACTGTGCAGGACGCAGTATATGTCATTCCCAAGATGAACTGACGCTGTATTGCCGCAAAAGGAGGCCCTACACCATACTAATAAATGATTGTGGTCTAAAACCAGGTGTTTCAGTTTCATTGTCCAACCCCTGTATATATATATATTATATATAATGATGGGATGTTTCCAAAATATTGGGAGCAACTGTAAATGTGTTTAACTGGAAATAGCTAAATGTCTACTTATAATTATTGGAGGTGATTGGAAATGTATTGCTATTCATTTGGAATTTGTGCAGTAACTAGAAATGTATTAGTAATTGATTGGCATATTGTTACATACAGTATGTCTGTCTATCTGTCTGCCTGTCCCTGTCCGTGTGCTCCTTGTTGTCTTGCTCCATGTGCTTCTGTTTGTTTTGGTCATGTGCTCTTCCTGTCTCCGCCCTCTAGTCAGGTCTCTTGTTTGTAGCCCCGCCCCTCCCATAGGTGTTCCTAGTTAGTCTTGGTTTATTTATACTCCCTGTTGTCCCCAGTGTGGTTGCTTGGTGTTTTGTGTTCATGGTGTATGTTTGGTAATCCTGTTTCTAGTCCCCTCTGTGTTCTTCTGTCTTTGGTTTTGTTTTGTTGTTCTTGTATTTCATTAAATTACTTGCATTTACATTCTGCCTCCTCGTCCGCCAACCTTTGTGACACATATAGAATTGACTGAATTTTTGTTGGCACTGTATAATCACAATTATACATTATAGTAGAAATGTAGTAATATAATAATGCAAAGTGTTGTATAATAATGGAAATGATTGGAAATTATAGATGGCTGGAAATGTATTCTTATCAATACTGAATATGATTGAAATTGTATTGCTATAATGGTTGGAAATGGCATTGAAAGTATTGCTATAGGTGGACATTCGCTGGGCTTTATTGGTATATACCATAGAAAAGACTTTACTAGTATAACATTTACTAGTATAGAAAGAAAAACAAGCAGAAATTGATTAATATAATAGAAGTTTTGTATCATAATGCATATGATTGAAAATGTGTTTGATTAGAGAGATGGCTGGAAATGGCTGGAATGGTATTGCTATAATGACTGGCCATTTATTTCTGCAATACTTTGAGATGAACTGCTGTGTTGACTTGGGCAGAGCGGTTTCAAGCTTGGCCTATAAGACACACTGGAAGTCTTGGTTGGATTGTGTGGCTTTAACCGTTCCGGTGTGACTGTGAGTTTGTGGGTATGGGATTTGGATTAGAATTTGGGTCAAAGTCAGCTAGATACTCTCCGAACTCACACAAACAGCTTCAGAATTCCCAACTCCAGCAAACCTGCCTCAGGGTTCAAGGGAAAACGTGTGGTAAGGAGATAAAGGCGGTGAAAATCCTTTGACTGAAGAAAAGCACTTTTTATGTCTATCTTGGCTAAAGCTCTCACGGACAGTCTGCAGATTAATATCTGATAAGAGCTTCTGCTCAAAAATGCTGAATAACAGTCAATCATCTCTGCACCAACAGCTGCCGAACACTGGAGCTACACTCTGGAGTGGAAACGAGTTGGTTTCCCAGATGGGGAATTAAGCCTAGTCCTGTACCACACTGTAATCTCTGAATGGAAATTGGAAGGGAACGTAATTCAGGACTAGGCTTAATCCCGAAGGTTAAGGCTATTCATTTTAAAGCGATGCTATAGAAATGGAAAACAGACTATCAGAGCTGGGCTCTCTGTTTGGACCGGGAATGTCAAAAAAAAAGATAGAGATTAAGACCACCTGTGTGATAATGTTAATTTCTGCTAGCACTCCTATGGGATTTCTAGTAGTATGCTAGCACTAAGATAATCTGATGCACATACATGTATCTGGTGTAGATTGAACACAGACATTTGAAGCTGGTAAAAAATCCCACACATGTTTTATACATATGTTTAATTCGAAGCTTTTACACAGCCTCCGATTGGTCGGCAAGTCAGGCAACACGGCTTCTGATTGGTTGGCAGGTCAAGGACATAGCCTTTCATTGGTCTTCAAATCTCAGATGCTTGATGAAAACGGACAATACAAACTAATTTGAGGGTCAAATGACAAACTATGTGTATGGTTGCCAGATACAGGTGGTGGGCTAATCTTACCCCCACTTTCATGCTGTCTTTGTACTGTTGGGATTTCATATGTTTTAACCCTGGATGAAGCCAAACTCCACAGGTCAGGAGAACATTATGTCCCCCTTCCACCGAGAGCCTCCAGGGAACAAAATATACAGCCCTGGAATCTTGGAAATCTGTACCCGACTTAACTAGTAGTAACCAACTTCAAACTGTACAAGCTAGTAGGGCAATATGCTCCCACTCCAACGACACATAGCTTTGGCCAGTACAGATAACTGTGTAGTTTAGATTCCCTAGAGATATACCATATGGAGAGATATACCATATGGATAGAGACACCATATGGAGAGATACACCATATGGAGAGATATACCATATGGAGAGATATACCATATGAAGAGATATACCATATGGAGAGATATACCATATGAAGAGATATACCATATGGAGAGATATACCATATGAAGAGATATACCATATGGAGAGATATACCATATGGAGAGATACACCATATGGAGAGCTATACCATATGGAGAGATATACCATATGGAGAGATACACTATATGGAGAGATATACCATATGGAGAGATACACTACATGGCCAAAATATGTGCACACCTGTATGAGTTTGCTGGATATCCCATTCCAAACCCTGGGCATTAATATAGAGTTGACCCTCCCCTACAACCTCCACTCTTCTGGCAAGGCTATGCACAACAATTTGGAGTGTTAAAAGGGAGTGGGGTTGTATAGTGTATCTCTAGAGAATCTAAACTAAACTCCATTAATATGGAGCTGACCTTCCCCTAAAGCCTCCACTCTTCCGGCAAGGCTATGAACGAAATTTTAAGGTGTCAAAAGAGCATTTTTGAGATCAGACTCAAAAATGAAAGGGTCTGGCTCGCCATTAACATTCCAAGTTATCCCAAAAGTGTTCACCGAACTCGTCAAATCATATCTTTATTGAGCTGGCAGGTTTATAGTCATTAACATCAATGCGGTAGCAGTAACCTCACTCTTCATTGGAACTAAGGGGGTCCTGTCCATTATAGCGCTGTTAGCAATGGGTGCATCTGAAACAACTGAACTTAATCAATATTTTGGCCATTTATTTTTGGCCATTGGGTGTAAAACACTGGGGACACTGCATGCGGCATGCTGTCGGAAAGCTAGTTTTAGGAATCGTGTTGATATCTCAGCCAGTTGTAAAGTTATTCAAGTTTAATAAGCATTTTCTTAGCATGTTAGCAGGAACAAGCTTGGTCTTGCTAGCCTTGGCGTGTAGGTGCCCTGATGCATGCCTCAACAATTATTCAACCGCTTGAAATCTTTTGACGACCACTTTAAGAGGGTAGCTTCACATCCAGCTTCAATGCATATGGCTGCAACAGTCAGCGCTAACGTATTGACTCAGCACATTGTGGGGTTTTGCCCGGATGGTGCTATAAAAATGCATTGCGGCCTCCTTTGGGATAGAAAGCATCCATTTGCATATGCAATCTATTCTCAAGCGTTAAAATAGTAGCTAACTGCTCTGTAACCGTGCCCTCACCTGCCGAGCGCTTGGCTAGCTTGGACAGAACCGCTAACGTTTCTCTATCCCTCGAGGCCGTATTAAAGACAAGTCGTTTAACATTTAGTGGGGAAAATGTAAATGGGTACATTAGAATAAGTCCTGATTAACATATAGTGCCTTCAATGTGGGACTGCTGAATTAATCAGGCCCAAAACTAGCGCTTCTGCCGGACGCTTCCGCTATGTAATCTGCAGGCCCTGAAATAAAAGAAACCTTGTTAAATAATTCACGATGCAGATAAGACGTGGGGGAAGAATGAAGACGGGCCCCGTCTTATTTAAGGTGACTTACGGTTGTTTTGTCCCCCCCTTTGTCCTCCTTTAACATCCTTCCAAATTAGAAATGGCAGCCATGCAGGAGAACGGATGCCGGGCGTGACCCGCAGTCGCTAATCGACCTTAATATCGCTCCGTCTATCATCTTCCTGTTTGTCAGAATCCAATTTCGCGCAAAGTAGATTTTTCTTTTATTGCACTTTTCTTTTTCAGTGACACGGAAGATGGAAAGGCCGGGCTCTTCTCGTCTGTTGACGCCGGAAGGTACTAAAGGAAGAGGGGCAACAAAAAAAAAAGCGCTAGGTAATTTGGGAACTCGGAGGATGGGCTTAAAGGAGCTTTGAAACTGGGACAAGATCACTTCAGAAAGGTTTCAGAGAGCTTTGCTTCAGGTGGCTTGGAAGGAGAACTAAGAGTCTCTACATACGGCAAAAGGAACTGTATTAGCGTCACATCCCATCACTTAGCTTTCTTGCTAGCGACACATCCAGCTCTCTTAACTGTGCTAACGTGCCCTCGACCAGGTTTGCTGAGCTTGTTCTGCCAGTAATGTGTATGAGAGTGCAACAGATGTCCCTACAGGACCCAACCTTTGGGAGGGATCAAGCTACGATAACATTAGCGTCTACTGTCTTAAAATCTGTACCACACACACACAGCTCTGACCAGCAGTAGCTTACGTCAGAAATCTATCGGTCAATCAAGGTCAGGATTCATTAAACTGATATCTGAAATCCTTTCGTATAAGCGGTTTTATGCTTTTAGGGAACATTGCGTAAAGCTGGCTTTGCGTTGGGACGCGGGACATGGGGTTGGTGAGAGGAATGGAGGACCCTCAGGTTTCAGGACTGCAAATGCTAAAAAGAGAGAAACAGAAAAATGACAGAATCTGAATGACAGAAGCAGAATATGTTCTATGTAGGAAATACCCGTGTGGGATTTTTGCAAGGTGGTGGTTGTATTTTGGTTTTGTTCACATACATATGCTTGCAACGTTTGGGAAATCCCATGGAATTTCATTTTGTGAATTTCTAACTATTAGTGAGTGAACAGATCATTGAAAACATGCTCCACAGACAACACACCTCTGGACTTTTAAATACACAGTTACTGTTTTTTTGTGAAATTTAGCATATCGGGGAAAAATGCTGATTTTCCTTTTGGAAATTATACGACACTTTATAACGTCTTATACTTATTTTTTAATCTTAGAAAATAATACATAGTAGTATGTAGTAGTATACATAGTCTAATATCATACTGCACTGGACCTAGAAGCCCAAAATCATGAAGAACAGCCCTGGACCATTATCCCCTTTACACCAAACTGGCTCTATGCATTCCAGTAGGTAGTGTACACCTGAATTCAACCCAGATTCATTCATCAGACTGCCAGACATAGAATTTTCCACAGCTGTGGGCATCCTTATCACCCCTCTGCATAGTGATCATACTGTGTGTTCACACTAGCAGAGTTGACAGCGTGACTAGTCATTTCTTATGGGAGCACACGATTTAGCGACAAGCCATAAGCCATATAGTGACAGCGCGACAAGCAGCAAATCAGGTTGAGTTTACAATTTTCTGGAATTGAATTATAAGGTGGTGAAGAGACATTCGAAGTGACCAGCTCACAACTGCTGTTCTTCCCAGGTAATATGATGCGTCTTTCCACATATACATATTATAAAAAAATGCATCATGGTAGAAAGTACCAGATATTGTTGGGGTCTCTTGTGGAGTTAGGTTACTCGATAGCTAACTAAGTTAGCCAGTACACTAACTGGCCAGTAAAGCTAGCCAATAAAGCTAGCCACTGGAGCTATGTTACACTGCAGCTACAAGGCTTCCCAGTCTTGCCACTGGAGCTAGCAGTTAGGTTTCCATATATATGTATACATACAAATATTTATTTTGGTTAGTACCATTTCTTGGGAGAAGCTGGACCCAGATGTGAAAACGCAATCAGCCTTTAAAAACCCCCACAAGGGACAAACTTGGGCCTGAAGCTCCTAGCACACAGTTTCTGTGCTGGTGCTTCCATAGGTAGTTTGGAATTGTGTACTAAATTATGCAACAGAAAATTTTATTAACTTTACACTGAGGCTACAGGGCTTCCCAGACTCGCCACTGAAGCTTTGCTACACCACAGCTATCAGGCTTCCCAGACTCGCCACTGAAGCTTTGCTACACCACAGCTATCAGGCTTCCCAGACTGGCCACTGAAGCTTTGCTACACCACAGCTATCAGGCTTCCCAGACTGGCCACTGAAGCTTTGCTACACCACAGCTATCAGGCTTCCCAGACTGGCCACTGAAGCTTTGCTACACCACAGCTATCAGGCTTCCCAGACTGGCCACTGAAGCTTTGCTATACCACAGCTGTGGGGCAACCCAGACTGGCCACTGAAGCTTTGCTACACCACAGCTATCAGGCTTCCCAGACTGGCCACTGAAGCTTTGCTACACTACAGCTATCAGGCTTCCCAGACTGGCCACTGAAGCTTTACTACACAACCGCTATCAGGCTTCCCAGACTGGCCACTGAAGCTTTGCTACACCACAGCTGTGAGGCAACCCAGACTCACCACTGAAGCTTTGCTACACCACCGCTATCAGGCTTCCCAGACTGGCCACTGAAGCTTTGCTACACCACAGCTATCAGGCTTCCCAGACTGGCCACTAAAGCTTTGCTACACCACAGCTATCAGGCTTCCCAGACTGGCCACTAAAGCTTTGCTACACCACAGCTATCAGGCTTCCCAGACTGGCCACTGAAGCTTTGCTACACTACAGCTATCAGGCTTCCTAGACTGGCCACTAAAGCTTTGCTACACCACAGCTATCAGGCTTCCCAGACTGGCCACTGGAGCTGAGCTACACTGCAGCTACAAGGCTGGCTACTGGAACCACTTTACACTAAGCTACAGGGCTTCCCGGTCTTGCCACTGGAGCTTTGCTACACCACAGCTATAAGGCTTCCGGGTCTCACCACTGGAGCTATGCAAGACTGCAGTTCCAAGGCTTACTGAGTTCGCCATAGGAGATACATTACACTGCAGCTCCAAGGCCTCCCAGTCTCGCCACTGGAGCTTTGTTACACCACAGCAATGAGGCTTCCCAATGTTCCCACTGGAGCTATGTTAAACTGCAGGGCCTCCCAGTCTGATTTTCCTCCTGCCAGTAGTTGTCTACGGAGATTCCTTGGCTGTATGCTTGATGTTACACCCTTCTTACCAGTGTTGCTGAAACACCTGCACTCCTGAATCCTCAGAAATACTTTTAGCCATGCAGTGTAGTATTTACATTTGCTGCTTTACTGCTGTCTAGCTCTGTTGGAGAGGCAGTGAAAGTGCGCACACTGGACCGGAGACCTGAACTGTTAAGCTGTGAGCGCAGCACTTCATGACTAATAGGCTGTCTGCGTCCTGAGTATTGACACAACACTGAATCCTGTCTGTACACAAGTGGCAGAGTGTAGAATCACATAAGCTGTCTCTGAGATGTGTCTGTGGGCGATGCGCTACTGCTGGGCTTCAAGCTGGTGCCGTAGATAGAAATCAAAGAGTCCTTTTACGGCACTGATGGGAAAGAGATAGACAGACAGATGGACACAGACAGACTCCCAGATGCTAATGGTTCCCCATGCCGAAGCTAAGCACACTTATGCATGTTAATGGATGTAAACTAGCAGGCTTTTATGTGTAATTACAGATGCGAGGAACAAGCTGGACAGTGCTCACTTACTTCCCTCAGTTTACGTGATTTGAATGAGGTGAGCCTAAAGTGCTTGGGCGTTTCTACATTGCTGCAGGTCTTTATTGACCATCAAGGTGGGTGAGGAGGGGGCACCTTCTACTCATCTCTGAGATACTCATCTGCTGGTGGAATGGAACATAGCTTTCCCAAAAGATATCCCCCCAGTTGCTGTCTTGTTTAAATCATCCATATGCTTCTCCGTCTCGCCACTGTACCTACATCATAGCTACAAGGCTTCCTGGGGTCACCACTGGAGCCATGCTACATTCCTGCTACAAGGCATTTCAGGTTGACCACTGGAGCTACACTACACCACAACTATCAGGCTTCCTGGTCTTGCCGCTGGAGCTACGTTACACTGCAGCTACAAGGCTTCCCAGTCTCACCACTGGAGCTACAATACACTGTAGCTACTAGAGTTCCTGTTCTCGCCACTGGCGCTATGTTAGACTACAGCTACAAGGCTTCCCGATCTCACCACTGGAGCTATGTTACACTGCAGCTACAAGGCTTCCTGATCTCGCCAGTGGAGCTATGTTACACTGCAGCTGCAAGACTTCCTAGTCTCGCCAGTGGAGCTATGTTACACTGAAGCTACAAGGCTTCCTGCTCTCACCACTGGAGCTATGATACACTGCAGCTACAAGGCTTCCCGATCTCACCACTGGAGCTATGATACACTGCAGCTACAAGGCTTCCTGATCTCACCAGTGGAGCTATGTTACACTGCAGCTGCAAGGCTTCCTGATCTCGCCAGTGGAGCTATGTCACACTGCAGCTACAAGGCTTCCCGATCTCACCACTGGAGCTATGTTACACTGCAGCTGCAAGGCTTCCCGATCTCACCACTGGAGCTATGATACACTGCAGCTACAAGGCTTCCTGATCTCGCCAGTGAAGCTATGTTACACTGCAGCTGCAAGACTTCCTAGTCTCGCCAGTGGAGCTATGTTACACTGAAGCTACAAGGCTTCCTGCTCTCACCACTGGAGCTATGATACACTGCAGCTACAAGGCTTCCCGATCTCACCACTGGAGCTATGATACACTGCAGCTACAAGGCTTCCTGATCTCACCAGTGGAGCTATGTTACACTGCAGCTGCAAGACCTCCTAGTCTCGCCAGTGGAGCTATGTTACACTGCAGCTACAAGGCTTCCCAGTCTTGCCACTGGAGCTATGTTACACTGCAGCTACAAGGCTTCCTGATCTTGCCACTGGTGCTATTATTAACCACAGCTACAAGGCTTCCTGATCTCGCCACTGGAGTTATGTTACAGTGCAGCTACAAGGCTTCCCAGTCTCACCAGTGGAGCTATGTTACACTGCAGCTACAAGGCTTCCCAGTCATATCAGTGGAGCTATGTTACACTGCAGCTACAAGGCTTTCTGATCTCGCCACTGGAGTTATGTTACACTGCAACTACAAGGCTTCCCAGTCTCACCAGTGGAGCTATGTTACACTGCAGCTACAAGGCTTTCCAGTCTTGCCACTGGAGCTATGATACACTGCAGCTACAAGACCTCCCAGTCTCACCACTGGAGCTATGTTACACTGCAGTTACAAGGCTTCCCTGTCTTGCCACTGGAGCTATGTTACACTGCAGCTACAAGGCTTTCCAGTCTTGCCACTGGAGCTATGATACACTGCAGCTACAAGGCTTCCCGATCTCGCCACTGGAGCTATGTTACACTGCAGCTACAAGACTTCCCCGTCTCTCCACTGGACCTCCCAGTGGAGCTATGTTACAGGCAGCTACAGCACAATGTGCTTCCTTGCCAGACTTGATATCCTAGTCTACAAGCCACTGGAGCTATGTTACACTGCAGTTACAAGGCTTCCCTGTCTTGCCACTGGAGCTATGTTACACTGCAGCTACAAGGCTTCCCGATCTTGCCACTGGAGCTATTATACACCACAGCTACAAGGCTTCCTGATCTCGCCATTGTAGCTATGTTACAGTGCAGCTACAGGGCTTCCCAATCTTGCCACTGGAGCTATGATACACAGCAACTACAAGTTTCTGTTTCTGGGCACGTCACAAGAGCTACACTTGCAGGTTAGGGGGTTCAGGGCACCTGGTACCCATCAAGTAAAACTGTTCTGACCACATTCCACATTTTCATCTGGAATGGCCTCTCTTTCGTTGTTTCTTTGGAACTGAGCATTTCACACCAAATCACTCTGAGTGGCTTTTTATACAGCCTGACATTTTAATTAAACAGAGGCCTGGAGGACTGGTAGAATTCCCCTTTAATTGTTAACTGAAATCAGGAAAATATACTTCAGAGGCTTTACGGCAAGATGCTCTCAGACTTCTACATATGTGCAAAAAGATTAGGTTGCACAGATGGATGCACTCATTTTGCACATGCTCAGTGGCTGGCCCTGTATATGTGTGAGCGCGCTGTGCTGAGCTGAGCTGAACTGTTTGGCATTCCGTTCACACTCACTCTGCTGCTACATTACCTCCAGCTGAGTCAAATTTCCAATCCTTTCACTGAGAATAGTTTCATGGGTAAATCTTCAGGGAGTAAACAATGCGGGGTGTTTTTCTCACGTACACCTCTCAAAGCGGTAACGTGCCAAAGCTGAGATTGGTCGGACTCAAGAGCACAAAATATGTATCCTGCAGCTGAGTCCGGAATGCAAACCGGCCGATTTCTGACCGGGAGCGGGGTTTCTCAGTGTTGTGTCACTAAGAGGCATAAAGCTTTAGGCCAGGACTTGATAGGACCCTGGATTGGCCTTCACACACCACATCAACGATGCTGGGAGACAAGAAATGGGTCAGTGTGGATGGATACGCTTTCTTTTATTCGTCCTCTAAAACTCCGAATAAACAGGCTAGTGTTTGCTGAGTGTAAATGACCACTGCGCTGTCATGCCGCTCCTGTTTGGATGAGATCTTTGGGAAGGCTGGAATGATCCACTGGCGTCCCGACAGCCAGGAACAGTACACTGTATCATTTCCCACGTCTTCCTGCTGTTACTCTGCTACAGCCTGTCTGCAGGGACAACACTCCGTATTACTTCAGCAGGCAGGGGCGGGGCTAATATGCCGAAGGCTGAATGGGACGTCATTTGAACGATAACCTGATGGTCCTGACCCCCACAATATTCACTGTAAGACCTCCCCCTGACTGTGATTGGTCCTGACCCCCACAATATTCACTGTAAGACCTCCCCCTGACTGTGATTGGTCCTGACCCCCACAATATTCACTGTAAGACCTCCCCCTGACTGTGATTGGTCCTGACCCCCACAATATTCACTGTAAGACCTCCCCCTGACTGTGATTGGTCCTGACCATCGTGTTATTCACTGTAAGACCTCCCCCTGACTGTGATTGGTCCTGACCCCCACAATATTCACTGTAAGACCTCCCCCTGACTGTGATTGGTCCTGACCACCATGTTATTCGCTGTAAGACCTCCCCCTGACTGTGATTGGTCCTGACCACCATGTTATTCACTGTAAGACCTCCCCCTGACTGTGATTGGTCCTGATCTTCATGTTATTCACTGTAAGACCTCCCCCTGACTGTGATTGGTCCTGATCATCATGTTATTCGCTGTAAGACCTCCCCCTGACTGTGATTGGTCCTGATCTTCATGTTATTCACTGTAAGACCTCCCCCTGACTGTGATTGGTCCTGATCATCATGTTATTCACTGTAAGACCTCCCCCTGACTGTGATTGGTCCTGATCTTCATGTTATTCGCTGTAAGACCTCCCCCTGACTGTGATTGGTCCTGATCATCATGTTATTCACTGTAAGACCTCCTCCTGACTGTGATTGGTCCTGACCACCACGATATTCACTGTAAGACCTCCCCCTGACTGTGATTGGTCCTGACCCCCACGATATTCACTGTAAGACCTCCCACTGACTGTGATTGGTCCTGACCACCATCGTGTTATTCACTGTAAGACCTCCCCCTGACTGTGATTGGTCCTGACCATCACGGTATTCGCTGTAAGACCTCCCCCTGACTGTGATTGGTCCTGACCACCATGTTATTCACTGTAAGACCTCCCACTGACTATGATTGGTCCTGACCATCATGGTTTTCACTGTAAGACCTCCTCCTAACTGTGATTGGTCCTGATCATCATGGCTTTCACTGTAAGACCTCCCCCTGACTGTGATTGGTCCTGACCATCATGGCTTTCACTGTAAGACCTCCCCCTGACTGTGATTGGTCTTTCCTACCATGTTATTCGCTGTAAGACCTCCCCCTGACTGTGATTGGTCTTTCCTACCATGTTATTCGCTGTAAGACCTCCCCCTGACTGTGATTGGTCTTTCCTACCATGTTATTCACTGTAAGACCTCCCCCTGACTGTGATTGGCCCTGACCATCGTGTAATTTGTTGTAAGACCTCCCCCTGACTGTGATTGGTCCTGTCCACCATGTTATTCATTGTAAGACCTCCCCCTGACTGTGATTGGTCCTGACCATCACGTTATTAGGTGTAAGACCTCCCCCTGACTGTGATTGGTCCTGACCATCGTGTTATTCACTGTAAGACCTCCCACTGACTGTGATTGGCCCTGACCATCATGTTATTCACTGTAAGACCTCCCGCTGACTGTGATTGGTCCTGACTACCATGTTATTCACTGTAAGACCTCCCCCTGACTGTGATTGGTCTTTCCTACCATGTTATTCACTGTAAGACCTCCCCCTGACTGTGATTGGCCCTGACCATCGTGTAATTTGTTGTAAGACCTCCCCCTGACTGTGATTGGTCCTGACCATCACGTTATTAGGTGTAAGACCTCCCCCTGACTGTGATTGGCCCTGACCATCGTGTAATTTGTTGTAAGACCTCCCCCTGACTGTGATTGGTCCTGACCATCGTGCTATTTGTTGTAAGACCTCCCACTGACTGTGATTGGTCCTGACCATCATGTTATTTGCTGTAAGACCTCCCCTGACTGTGATTGGTCCTGACCATCACGTTATTCGCTGTAAGACCTCCCCCTGACTGTGATTGGTCCTGACCACCATGTTATTCACTGTAAGACCTCCCCCTGACTGTGATTGGTCCTGACCACCATGATATTCACTGTAAGACCTCCCCCTGACTGTGATTGGTCCTGACCACCATTATGTTATTCACTGTAAGACCTCCCCCTGTGTTTGGTGTCAGCTGTAGGACCTACAATCAGTGTTTCCTTAATTGGAAACTCCTTGGTGCATGTATAAAGACTGCAGTCTTCTAGCCAATCCTCAATGGTCAGTTTCTGACTACAGAGCCTCTGCTGATTGGACTGTTAGGGTGATGCACCGCTACTGGACATATACAGATGGTGTTTCTAATAAGGTGGCTGTTAAAAGTAGTGGTTCCACCAAAGCAGACGGTGAGTGTATATTGCATTCACTTCATCATCTGGCACTCCTCTGAAGTGCGCTGTGCTCTCGCTGCGGCGGGACAAATTGCGCCGGCGTTCCAGGCATTCCTTTATGTAATGTTTTTATTAAAGGAGCGGCTCCTCCACTCCAGTAGGATATTTGAGGACTTTTTCCAGACCCGGTGGTGCTCCTCCCACATGCTACAGCAGAAGAGCCCTCCAGACCTCTCTCGGTGTGCAGAGGGTGCAGGAACACTCCTACGCTTCCCACCGCAGAGGCACAAGGTCATAGCATAGTAATGCTAACAGAGGGAAATATCAATAGTTCTGCTGTATGTTCAGGAAGGTGTTTTGCATGGACTAAAGGTGGATAAGGAACCCATAGTAGTTTTTTATCCTTTGGATCTCGAGTTACCTTTGTTTTGCAGTTTACATGTAATTAAGTACCTATTACAGAGTTAATTACATAGTAATTACACTGCAAGACCTTAATTACATAGTAATTACACTGCAAGACCTTAATTACATAGTAAATACATTGCAAGACCTTAATTACATAGTAATTACACTGCAAGACCTTAATTACATAGTAATTACACTGCAAGACCTTAATTACATAGTAATTACACTGCAAGACATTAATTACATAGTAATTACACTGCAAGACATTAATTACATAGTAATTACACTGCAAGACCTTAATTACATAGTAATTACACTATGAAAGTTAAAAATATAATTAAATGTGATCAAATTTGAAAGTATATATTAAATTTGGAGGTTTCTTTGGGCTGCACATAACTTTAGAATGGTTTCTATCTCTACACTTAAAAGTGGATCTTTAGTACAGGTGACAAGTCTATGCACAAATGGTTCTTCATTCTAGGGACGCACCAGTCTGATATTAGGATCGGATATCAGCTCCGATATGAGTTTCGTCAGCTGGATTGGGTATCGGATAATTAGGCGATCCATAGGACCGATCCCCAATCCAATTTTTTTGTGATGTGTGAACGATAACCTGATTGGTCCTGACCTCTATGATATTCACTGTAAGACCTCCCACTGACTGTGATTGGTTCTGACCATTATGCTTTTCACTGTACAACCTCCCCCTGACTGTGATTGGTCCTGACCATTATGTTATTCACTGTAAGACCTCCCCCTGACTGTGATTGGTCCTGCCCACCATGATATTCACTGTAAGACCTCCCCCTGACTGTGATTGGTCCTGTCCACCATGTTATTCACTGTAAGACCTCCCCCTGACTGTGATTGGTCCTGACCATTTTGTTATTCATGGTAGGACCTCCCCCTGACTGTGATTGGTCTTGTCCACCATGATATTCACTGTAAGACCTCCCCCTGACTGTGATTGGTCCTGACCATTATGTTATTCACTGTAGGACCTCCCCCTGACTGTGATTGGTCCTGACCATCGTGTTATTCACTGTAAGACCTCCCCCTGACTGTGATTGGTCCTGACCATTATGTTATTCACTGTAGGACCTCCCCCTGACTGTGATTGGTCCTGTCCACCAAGATATTCACTGTAAGACCTCCCCCTGACTGTGATTGGTCCTGACCATTATGTTATTCACTGTAGGACCTCCCCCTGACTGTGATTGGTCCTGACCATTATGTTATTCACTGTAGGACCTCCCCCTGACTGTGATTGGTCCTGTCCACCATGTTATTCACTGTAAGACCTCCCCCTGACTGTGATTGGTCCTGACCATTTTGTTATTCATGGTAGGACCTCCCCCTGACTGTGATTGGTCTTGTCCACCATGATATTCACTGTAAGACCTCCCCCTGACTGTGATTGGCCCTGACCATTGTGTTATTTGTTGTAAGACCTCCCCCTGATTGTGATTGTTCCTGACCACCATGATATTCACTGTAAGGTCTCCCCCTGACTGTGATTGGTCCTGACCACTGTGCTATTTGTTGTAAGACCTCCCCCTGACTGTGATTGGCCCTAACCATTGTGTTATTTGTTGTAAGACCTCCCCCTGACTGTGATTGGCCCTGACTATCGTGTTATTTGTTGTAAGACCTCCCCCTGACTGTGATTGGCCCTGACCATTTAGTACAGGTGACAAATCTATGCACAAGTGGTTCTTCATTCTAGGGACGCACCGATCTGATATTAGGATCGGATATCAGCTCTGATATAAGTTATGTCAGTTGGATTGGGTATCGGATAATTAGGCGATCCATAATTACATAGTAACCTTAATTACATAGTAATTACACTGCAAGACCTTAATTACATAGTAATTACACTGCAAGACCTTAATTGCATAGTAATTACACTGCAAGACCTTAATTACATAGTAATTACACTGCAAGACCTTAATTACATAGTAATTACACTATGAAAGTTAAAAATATAATTAAATGTGATCAAATTTGAAAGTATATATTAAATTTGGAGGTTTCTTTGGGCTGCTCACATTAATAACTGTAGAATGGTTTCTATCTCTACACTTAAAAGTGGATCTTTAGTACAGGTGACAAGTCTATGCACAAATGGTTTTTCATTCTAGCGACGCACCAATCTGATATTAGGATCGGATATCAGCTCCGATATGAGTTTCGTCAGCTGGATTGGGTATCGGATAATTAGGCGATCCATAGGACCGATCCCTAATCAAATTTTTTTGTGATGTGTGAACGATAACCTGATTGGTCCTGACCTCTATGATATTCGCTGTAAGACCTCCCCCTGACTGTGATTGGTCCTGACCACCATGATATTCACTGTAAGACCTCCCCCTGACTGTGAGTGGTCCTGACCCCCATGTCATTCGCTGTAAGACCTCCCCCTGACTGTGATTGGTCCTGACCACCATGATATTCACTGTAAGACCTCCCCCTGACTGTGATTGGTCCTGACCATTATGTTATTCATGGTAGGACCTCCCCCTGACTGTGATTGGTCTTGTCCACCATGATATTCACTGTAAGACCTCCCCCTGACTGTGATTGGTCCTGACCATTGTGTTATTTGTTGTAAGACCTCCCCCTGACTGTGATTGGTCCTGTCCACCATGTTATTCACTGTAAGACCTCCCCCTGACTGTGATTGGTCCTGTCCACCATGTTATTCACTGTAAGACCTCCCCCTGACTGTGATTGGTCCTGACCACCATGATATTCACTGTAAGACCTCCCCCTGACTGTGATTGGTCCTGACCACCATGATATTCGCTGTAAGACCTCCCCCTGACTGTGATTGGCCCTGACCATTGTGTTATTTGTTGTAAGACCTCCCCCTGATTGTGATTGTTCCTGACCACCATGATATTCACTGTAAGACCTCCCCCTGACTGTGATTGGTCCTGACCACTGTGCTATTTGTTGTAAGACCTCCCCCTGACTGTGATTGGCCCTAACCATTGTGTTATTTGTTGTAAGACCTCCCCCTGACTGTGATTGGCCCTGACTATCGTGTTATTTGTTGTAAGACCTCCCCCTGACTGTGATTGGCCCTGACCATTTAGTACAGGTGACAAATCTATGCACAAGTGGTTCTTCATTCTAGGGACGCACCGATCTGATATTAGGATCGGATATCAGCTCTGATATAAGTTATGTCAGTTGGATTGGGTATCGGATAATTAGGCGATCCATAGGACCAATCCCCAATCAAATTTGTTTGCGGTGTGTGCTATGCCGCCAATAGCATGTTTGCGGTGCCTGTCCTGTCGTAACTCAGCGAGGCTCGAACTGTCACGGTCGCTGTGATCACAGACCAGCGCTATGAGGTGAGCTGGCTAAGCTCCCCAGCAGAGTGGACTCAGGGAACCTATAAAACAGGGAACAAACACAGACTGCCGGGAGGGAAAACTGATGAGCTCAACGGAGCAAAACAAAAAACGATTTCATCAAACGACAAGGAAGCTCATAATAAAACCCTCCAAAGGTCCAACTCGAAAATATATATATATATTTCCTCAGTACTTCAGGGGCGAGAAAACTTTCCACCGGCTAGTCAGGAGAGACATGTGCACATGGCAACGTGAACTCAAGACTGAGAAACCCAGGGCCGGCACTCTCACGCTCAAGTAGCGTGGGCTACATGTGTTAGCGTTTGCCGCTTAATTGCTCATAGGTTGCCTTTGTCTCCCCCGAGTGGCCGGAAGTGGATCTGCAGGAACCTGAGACCTTACCATAGACTTGACTAACGAACAGGAACAACAACATGGGGCAAGCAAGACTGAGCTGTGTGAGTGAGCTTAGTGAAGTAGTGTTTATGTCAGTCCTGGTGCCTTACAACACTCCAAGATGGTGAAGTATACGGTCTAATTATTCAAAAATGGTATCAGATCCATATTGGGTATTGGGTTTATGTATTGGTGCTGGTATCGGAACTGGAGCATCCCAACTTCCTATAGTCAAACAGTGCTTTAGATTAATGGAGAATGTGTTGCATTTGGTTCTTTATAGAACCTTACTGGCAATGGGTCCATAAATAGCACCAAATAGGTGTCAAACTAGTAACAATAGAAGACAAGCTTTCCAAATAGGTTCTATAGAGAACCTTCACACACAGAGAAATACTTACATTTTATAATTTTAGGTTTTCCAGGTTAGCTCCCAGAATAATATCCCACTCCCACGTGCCGCTCACACGAGCCCTCAGCTTTGAGCCCTAGTGAGTGTAAACAGTGACAGCAGCACCTGCGCCTTGCCGTTAGATCAAGGCTTTCATGTCTTGGTAGTGCATCACATATCTGAACGATGCATACCTCTTCTTCGCCTGTGCTGCATATGTATTTCACACATTTGCATAATTCATTCTCTGCGTTTCTGATCTTCTGTTATATTCGGGGGGTTAAGATTTATAGCCGAACGCGTGAGCTTGCCACGGGAAATCCTGCAGGACTCGATGCGTCCAATCAGTTGAAAATAGAAATGTGTGAGACAGAATATTTTCCTCCCTGCTGTCTGACAGATCTGTGGAAGCGAACGGCTGTGTTGTGTGTTTGACCCAACAGTTAGCATGCATTGTATGGGTGGGCAAACCCTCAGGGTCTTCTTCTGAACTCTGTTCAGTGTTTGACCCTGAAGAGACTGTAGAGAGGAGCGGCTCCACCTTTATTAGCATCACAGCCCGAACAGCCATGCTGTGTGACTGTATCCGTGTTTGCCTGTTTGAAGCAGACCATCTTAAACTGAGAGTTCCATAGTGAGGAACAACTCTAATCTACTGTGTTGATGTTCAGAAGGAAAGCCCGTAGCTAGTACAGGTAACGTTAGCTACTAGCATTAGCTCCAAGCTAACTAGCACAGCTAACTAAATAGTATGTTAGTTTATTTACACAGAGGCTCATTTTGTTTAGTCTATTTCCACGTGTTGTGTCTGTGATCATCGCAGTGTCTCACTGTAAACCAGCCAATCAGAGCAGAGCTCCTTAGATTATTCATGAGCTCACCAAAAAAGGGATAACCAGTCGTTCCATTCCAGGACCAAATCATAGGGGGTAAATGTCACATACCTTCTATGTATAACATCAGAGAACAAGTTGTATACTGAATACATGCTGCCATGGAGGCTTTCGAGGTAACGTACCAGACAGAAGATAACTGTGGGCAGGACATGAGTAAATTCCTCCCTGATGGTCAGCAAAAGAGTTTAAACAAAAATATCCAGAGTCTGTCAAAAATAAAAGCGTACAATAATGTGATGTGCACTTTCGATAGTTTCTGGTACACAGTTTATTAATTATTCACACCGTGATTTTACTGTGTACTTCTGTTAGCTTGTAAGATGTAGACAAACGAGACAAAATGCCGGTTAGCGAGCTAGCCTGTTAGCATCCACGCTGCTTTTGCTTTTCTTACACTTTCATGACAAAAACAAGAGAACAGACTTCAGGAGAAAAGAGTCTCCAGAGAAATAATCCTGAGAAGAACCTAAACGAGTGTAATTACCCTGTGTTTGAGCAAGAGATGGACTGCTCCGTCACCAGCTGACGCCCTCGCAGCCTCACAGCCACACAGCAGAGCAGGACACAGCACACATAGTGCCTGATATCTGAACTAGCTGTTAACAGGACTGAAGTGATGAGGAGAGGAAAGAAGGTCGTCTACATGTTCGTGCATCCGAGGAGATGACTGATGATTGTTCATCTGATTGTTTGGCATGCTAAGATATTAAGATACATAATAATAATAATAATAATAATAATAATAATAATAATAGTAGTAGTAGTAGTAATAATAATAATAACAAATTAATTATTTATAATTAGTAATAAATTTGTAGTGTTATTGTTATTATTACTTTTAAAATTATTATTATTATATTGTTATTATGATCACTTATTTTATTATTATTGTTGTTGTTATTGTATTATTATTTTTATTATTATTATTGTTATTGTTGTTATTAATTTTATTATTATTATTATTATTATTATTGCTATTATTATAATTATTATTGTTGTTGTTGTTGATTTTATTATTAAAATTATTATTATTATTATTATTAATGCTATTATTATTATTATTACTATTATTATTATGTTTATTCTTATTATTATTATGTTTATTCTTATTATTATTCTTATTATGTTTATTATTATTATTATTACTTTTATTATTATTCCTATTATGTTTATTATTATTATTATTATTATTGCTATTATTATAATTATTATTGTTGTTGTTGTTGATTTTATTATTATGATTATTATTATTAATGCTATTATTATTATTATTATTATTATTATTATTATTATTATATTATTATTATTACTTTTATTATTATTATTATTATGTTTATTATTATTATTATTATTTATTATTATTATGTTTATTATTATTATCATTATTATCATTATTATTTTTATTCTTATTATTATTATTAGTATTTACAGGTATGTTAATATATGCAACTAGCCCACCATGACCTGAACAAAAGTCTGTCTGTCTTTTGAATGATATGATACAGTAGGGTCTGCCTAATGGGAACTAGGGCGTAAATTAACAAGATAAAAAAAGTCTGCTTTGATTTCAGGGTGACTTTAAGAAGAGTGAAGGTGCCCCAGTTTTACCTGCTATTGCTGAGTGAGAGACAGCAGGAGTGAGAGACAGCAGGAGTGAGAGACAGCAGGAGAGAGACAGCAGGAGAGAGAGGCAGCAGGAGAGAGAGGCAGCAGGAGTGAGAGAGAGAAAGTGAAAAAGTCTGTCATGGAAAAGTTCCGCCCACAGCTTCCGCAGTTCCCCTTATCTTAACTCAGTTTCCTTTAAACCCCCAAACAAACATACCGCCCATGCAGCTCCAACACGCTGCGGCCTGATTTTCGCCAAAGTGATAAAGCAAAGTTCCCTTCATCCTCATTTGTGTCCTGGAAACATTCTCAGAGGACGAGTGTATGACTAAGAACGTACAGGTTCAGGTTTAGGTTGTTCCCGTTTTCCCGAACAGATACCCCGATTCCGTCGGGCCACTCTGCCATAAAGCCCCCCCTGGTGGAGGGCTGCAGTGATAGTGGACTTTGTGGAACTTTCTCCCATCTCCCTACTGCATCTCTGGAGCTCAGCCACAGTGATCTTTGGGTTCTTCTTCACCTCCCTCACCAAGCCTCTTCTCCCACGATTGCTCAGTTTGGCTGGACGGCCAAGTCTAGGAAGAGTTCTGGCCGTCCCAAACTTCTTCCGTATAAGGATTATGGAGGCCACTGTGCTCTCAGGAACCTTGAGTCCTACAGAAACTCTTTTGTAACCATGGCCGGATCTGTGCCTTGCCACAATTCTGTCTCGGAGCTCCTTGGGCAGTTCCTTCCACCTCATGATTCTCATCTGCTCTGACATGCAGTGTGAGCTGTGAGGTCTTATATAGACAGGTGTGTGCCTTTCCTAATCAAGTCCCATCAGTTTAATTAAACACAGCTGGACTCCAATGAAGGAGTAGAACCAACTCAAGGAGCATTAGAAGAAAATGGACAGCATGTGAGTTAAATATGAGTGTCACAGAAAATATGAATACTTATGACCATGTGATATTTCAGTTTTTCTTTTTTAATAAATTTTAAAGATAATTGTCAAGTGTGAAAAACTTAAAGGGGTCTGAATACGTAGCCACCGTATACCTAGTTATTTATAGCTCTGCTCGCTCTTAGTCTATCCTTGTCTAATAAATGTACATATCAGAATTTCTACAGACCCCCCTGGTCTTTATATATTCTGTATTTTGTGTACATTTAGTTTATTTTTAATATTTATTTAATATATTTACATTTCTGGCATTTAGCTGACGCTCTTATCCAGAGCGACTTACAAGGTTAACCACATTAGGCCAGTGTGGTGTTAGGAGTCTTGCCCATGGACTCTTATTGGTGTAGCACAGCATAGTCACCCATAGTGGGATTCGAACCCCAGTCTCCCACGTGGGGTGGTGGCTACTTGGTGGGTAGTGTGGTTATCAGCTGAGCTACACCAACCACAAAATCTTGATTACATTTCTGGCATTTAGCTGACGCTAACCCTATTCATATTACAGGTAGGTCGACGTAGTGTTAGGAGTCTTGCCCAAGGACCCTTATTGGTGTAGCACAGTATAGTCACCCAGACCCCCAGGCCAGTGTAGTGTTAGGAGTCTTGCCCATGGACTCTTATTGGTGTAGCACAGCATAGTCACCCAGACCCCCAGGCCAGTGTAGTGTTAGGAGTCTTGCCCATGGACTCTTATTGGTGTAGCACAGCATAGTCACCCAGACCCCCAGGCCAGTGTAGTGTTAGGAGTCTTGCCCATGGACTCTTATTGGTGTAGCACAGCATAGTCACCCAGACCCCCAGGCCAGTGTAGTGTTAGGAGTCTTGCCCATGGACTCTTATTGGTGTAGCACAGCATAGTCACCCAGACCGGGATTCGAACCCCAGTCTCCCACATGCAGTAATGGCTCCCTAGTGGTGTTATCTGCTGAGCTACACCAACCACTCATATATCTCTTTTATATCTCTAGATTTTATTGTTCAGTATGTATATAATGTCCTGCTGTGTGTTAACCTAAACCTCAACACAAGCATTCCAATCCATAAATGTCCTGGCATGTCGTGCAAATGACAAATAAACCCGAAACTAGAAACTTCCAGCTTTCAAAACCCGGGCAGAACCACTAAATATGCATTACCTTGGTGCTAACAGACGTTAGCTTTATCATAGCAGCTAAAATAAAGACTTCTCAAAGTTATCATTTATTAATTTCATTGTTTTGCCATATGACCTCACCACAAAAACTGACATCTGAGTGATGCAAAGCAGCCTCTACATGACGCTCTTGTGTGTAACGCTGAATTTTAATTAAGTGCTGCACTAAAAAGGAACGACTGGTTCATGCTACTCATTAAATGACTACAAATGAATCTCAAGGGCAATATCGCATCAGTGTGCTAGTACAGGCAGCCGCCGAGTAGACACTGACATACACATACACATACACAATGAGTGTTTAGATATAACCAAACTAGCTCTCCTATTGGTTAGAACGTCAGGGGCTGCAGTAAAGCCTTTTTCACATGTTAGGAAGTTGCTGTTAGGAACTGCACACTGCAGAACTTACTCATTAGGTCATCACTGACTCGATCAGGCCGGTTAACAACGATCATGTAGAGTTGTCATGTAGAGTTGATGTAGTATCTCCACCTCACCTCCGGGGGCACCCCAAGTAAACCCACAGAGAGAGAACATGCAAACTCCACACAGGACAGACCAAGGTTGCCCAGCCGGGCTATCTGTCACGCTTCCAGGTTTCCTGGCCGCCTCCAATTTCCCAAACTCCCTCTCCCAGAGTACTCTCCCTGAGGACATCACAGCCATGTGACCCGAAACACCCAATCACACACCAGTGTGGTTTCTGATTGCCCACCTGCACCTCATTTCACAGTTGCTACACAAACCACACACACCCACATGGCGTAGTATTGCCAAACGCTTTTTGCGGACCAAGCGTTCTCTCTTGCTCTACCTATTTGGTTGGTGGTTGGTGTGGCTCAGTGGATAACACCACTACCTGCCAGGGAGCCACCACCACATGTGGGAGACTGGGGTTTGAATTCGGGTCTTGGTGACTACGCTGGGCAGGACTCCTGACACTACATTGGTCCACCTGTAATATGATTAACCAAGTCGCTCTGCCTGACAGGGTCAGCTAAATGCCGTAAATGTAAATTTCCCTATTTGGTTTTGTTTCTGCTTGCTCTGTGTTTTGACCTCTTCTTCTGCTCTCTGGATTTCTCGCTTGGATCTTCCTCTGGTTTCGTTCGCTGGTTTTCGACTCTCTTATTTACCTTTACTTAGTTTGTTCCTGACCGTATCGAACCCAGCCATTTCTTGCGGTTCGGAGATAGATAGTCTTATTTACCTTTACTTAGTCTTAGAGTCACCCATCAGTCTTATTTACCTTTACTTAGTCTTAGAGTCACCCATCAGTCTTATTTACCTTTACTTAGTCTTAGAGCCACCCATCAGTCTTTTTTACCTTTACTTAGTCTTAGAGTCACCCATCAGTCTTATTTACCTTTACTTAGTCTTAGAGTCACCCATCAGTCTTATTTACCTTTACTTAGTCTTAGAGTCACCCATCAGCCTTAGTTACTTTTACTTAGTCTTAGAGTCACCCATCAGCCTTAGTTACTTTTACTTAGTCTTGGTTAGCCTTCTTTAGTCTTACTTATCTTTACTTCGTTTTAAAATGATCTTTCTTTAGTCTTATTGACCTTTACTTAGTCGTAGAGTTATCCTTCTTCAGTCTTAGTTACCTTTACATAGTCGTAGAGTTGTCCTTCTTCAGTCTTAGTTACCTTTACATAGTCTTAGAGTTATCCTTCTTCAGTCTTAGTTACCTTTACCTAGTCTTAGAGTTATCCTTCTTTAGTCTTATTTACCTTTACTTAGTCTTAGAGTTACCCCTCTTTAGTCTTATTTACCATTACTTCGTCTTAGAGTTATACTTCTTCAGTCTTAGTTACCTTTGCTTAATCTTAAAGTTATCCTTCTTCAGTCTTAGTTACCTTTACTTAATCTTAGAGTTATCCTTCTTCAGTCTTAGTTACCTTTACTTAGTCTTAGAGTTATCCTTCTTTAGTCTTAGTTACCTTTGCTTAGTCTTAGAGTTATCCTTCTTTAGTCTTAGTTACCTTTACTTAGTCTTAGAGTTATCCTTCTTCAGTCTTAGTTACCTTTACTTAGTCTTAGAGTTATCCTTCTTTAGTCTTATTTACCTTTACTTAGTCTTAGAGTTACCCCTCTTTAGTCTTATTTACCTTTACTTAGTCTTAGAGTTATCCTTCTTTAGTCTTAGTTACCTTTGCTTAGTCTTAGTTAGCCTTCTTTAGTCTTACTTATCTTTACTTTATTTTATAATGATCTTTCTTTAGTCTTAGTTACCTTTACTTAGTCTTAGAGTTATCCTTCTTCAGTCTTAGTTACCTTTACTTAATCTTAGAGTTATCCTTTTTCAGTCTTAGTTACCTTTACTTAATCTTAGAGTTATCCTTCTTCAGTCTTAGTTACCTTTGCTTAGTCTTAGAGTTATCCTTCTTTAGTCTTAGTTACCTTTACTTAGTCTTAGAGTTATCCTTCTTTAGTCTTAGTTACCTTTGCTTAGTCTTAGAGTTATCCTTCTTTAGTCTTAGTTACCTTTACTTAGTCTTAGAGTTATCCTTCTTTAGTCTTAGTTACCTTTACTTAGTCTTAGAGTTATCCTTCTTTAGTCTTAGTTACTTTTACTTAATCTTAGAGTTATCCTTCTTCAGTCTTAGTTACCTTTGCTTAGTCTCAGAGTTATCCTTCTTTAGTCTTAGTTACCTTTGCTTAGTCTTAGAGTTATCCTACTTCAGTCTTAGTTACCTTTGCTTAGTCTTAGAGTTTTCCTTCCTTTAGTCTTAGTTAGCTTTGCTTAGTCTTAGAGTTATCCTTCTTTAGTCTTAGTTACCTTTGCTTAGTCTTAGAGTTATCCTTCTTTAGTCTTAGTTACCTATACTTAGTCTTAGAGTTATCCTTCTTTAGTCTTAGTTACCTTTGCTTAGTCTTAGAGTTATCCTACTTCAGTCTTAGTTACCTTTGCTTAGTCTTAGAGTTTTCCTTCCTTTAGTCTTAGTTACCTTTGCTTAGTCTTAGAGTTATCCTTCTTTAGTCTTAGTTACCTATACTTAGTCTTAGAGTTATCCTTCTTTAGTATTAGTTACCTTTACTTAGTTTGTTCCTGACCGTATCAAACCCAGCCACTTCTTGCGGTTCGGAGACAGCACTACCCACTGCGCCATGAATTAAAATATCCATGTCCAATCTAGAACAGCAAATGTAGTTCAAATGTACCCGTGCTAGCTTAGCGCTAACATAGAAACCCTATAGCTATGCTAACAGAATGTAGCATTATTGCGTTACAGGTGTTTTTCTCGCATTTGCCGCCCAAACCGAAGGCTTATCTCATGGTTTGCCACTGGTTGGTATATAATAGCCTCAGCTGTCCTGAGTCCAGAGGGTACTGCCAATTTCCTCAAGCATGCTGAGATCAGAGATAGCGCGAGAGAGAGGTAGTCAGTCAGCTAGCAAAAGATTCAGCCAGAGGGGGAGAGAGAGAGAGAAGAGCTGAAAGCACTACAGAGAAAGATCCATTCAGATATGAGGAGACAAAGAGAGAGTCACAGAGAGAGAGAAAATTAGAAACGGGGATCAAAAAGAGAGAAAGACAGAGAGATGTTCTATTAGAGAGAGAGAGAATCACAGAGTGGGAGAGCAACAGCGATGAAAGCTCACATCTAATATTTTAACACAGGAGATCTGCGTGAGGCCAAAGCACCTTGTCATCCTTACATAACGTGGCATCCCCCCTCCGTCCTGAGGACAAGACCAAATGCACTTCGCTCAATGAGGTGGAATCACCTGAAACATGCAGAGGCTACCTAGCAAGCCTAATGACGTTAGTGTAAATCAGTCTTCCATCCACTGAACTGAAGAAGAGTGGAGTTACAGTTATCTTAAAGATGGTCTTGTTTAGTCTTAGGGTTAAGTTATTTACCTTTACTTAGTCTTAGAGTCACAGATCAGTCTTATTTACCTTTTCTTAGTCTTAGAGTCAGCCATCAGTCTTATCTACCTTTACTTGGTCTTAGAGTCACCCATCAGCCTTATTTACCTTTACTTAGACTTAGTTAGCCTTCTTTAGTCTTACTTATCTTTACTTAGTTTTAGAATGATCCTTCTTTAGTCTTATTTACCTTTACTTAGTCTTAGAGTTACCCCTCTTTAGTCTTATTTACCTTTACTCAGTCTTAGAGTAACCCATCAGTCTTATTTACCTTTACTTAGTCTTAGAATCACCCATCAGTCTTATTTACCATTATTTAGTCTTAGAGTCACCCATCAGTCTTATTTACCTTTACTTAGTCTTATTTACCTTTACTTAGTCTTAGAGTTACCTCTCTTTAGTCTTATTTACCTTTACTTAGTCTTAGAGTTACCCCTCTTTAGTCTTATTTACCTTTACTTAGTCTTAGAGTTACCCCTCTTTAGTCTTATTTACCTTTTCTTAGTCTTAGAGTCACCCATCAGTCTTATTTACCTTTACTTAGTCTTAGTTAGCCTTCTTTAGTCTTACTTATCGTTTTCCTTCCTTTGTCTTGGTTACCTTTGCGTAGTCTTTGTTACCCGTACTTAGTCTTAGTTACCTCATTCTTTGTTACTTTTACTTAGTCTTAGACTTGCCCATCATTAGTCTTAGACAGCTTTTTTTTGTCTTAGGCTTGTATGTCATCACAATGTCCACTCCAGTCTTCTGTTCGCTATAGCTGACCCATCGTTGACCTGGACCGATGCTGAATTCAGTTGCTCTTTTTGGCCTGGATACCAATCGTAAGCAGAATTAGAACTGGTGGGACTAGTGATGTATTAAAGAGATATCATGATGTAATGGGTACCATTATGTGAAGGACACAGTACGGATCATTTTGGATTTGGTTAAGTAACCCTAGCCTGCTGTACTGTACTGTCTCTACTTAGAGCCATATTGCTCCAGTACTCAGCCTTAGACCCTTCCTACAGTCAGTGTTATATCTGTTTTAGTTGAGGCATTAGATTTACTTGTACTCAACATATTTGAATATGTACAAAGGGTTGGTACAGCAGCTCTGATGAGTTAAACAAGGATGTGCACCTACAAGTGGTCATATTTTTGACTGCAGCATGGCATTTTGGACTTTGGACTGTTGTCTAGAGATCAGGGCTAAAGCAAGTTTCCTGTACAAGACTGTATAGTCAGCAAAACCATGTGCAAAGCCGTGGTGCGAATTACAGCACTTTCGGCTGGAGCGAAAACCCTTCTGACACAATTCAATATTGACCCCAGCGTGGTTATAAACAAAGCAAATGTTGCTTGTTCTGAGCATTAATTCCCAGTAATTACGATCAAACGACACTCCTGAGAAACAAGAGGCTCAGTCGAAATCAACTCACCGCCCCCGTTTACTACAGCTTTATTAGTTGAAGTAGATCATTAGTCTTATTAGAAGAAAGCTCAAACACTGACATTTCAACACAGTCCTTCCAAGGACGCTTTGAGAGGCCGGGATTGGTAGGGAAAACAACCGATTTGTAATCCATCATTTTGTATATCGTCACTGTCCAATGAAAAACATGTATCTCCACTTTTGTCCATTTTTACTTTTATGCATCATTTGAACCCACCAGCTGCTGTTTACACTGAATGAGAATCTCATGATGAATGGACCAATAGAAATGACCCAAAACTGCTTGGAAAGACGTCTGGTTCCATTGACTTACATTAAAATTTAATTCGATTTTTGGCCTCTCCTCTCCATTTTGGAGATACTTGTTTTTCATTGGACAGCGACGATACTGTATGTATATGTATGTATTATACTGTAATACATTATACTCAAATGGAAATTTTCTTTTTGTTTTCTCAAAAAAATTGAATTGCAGAAGCGTACTGTTGTCACGCCTCTGGGTTTCCCTGATATCTCCGGTCTCCCGAACTCCATGTCCCAGAGTTCATTGCATGATGATGTCACTGTGACATGTCCCGAACTTTCCAATCCTGATTATCACACACCTGCGTCTCATCTCACCGTTAGCATTTAAACCCCTCAGTAACACATATACTCTGCATAGTATTGCCAAACCCAGTTTGCATTCTCTCCCCCCACCCCTCTCTCTCCCTCACCCCCCACCGCAGAGACCTATTGGGTAATAAGATTGAGAACGTTTATTGGGCCAGCAAAACTGTTCTGAACTGCAAAAACTGACTGAGATCCTGTAGAGCAGACTGCAGGGAGCTTAATGCAGGTAACATAGACATACAGCACAAAGCACTTTCCCTCTATGAACAATTAAACGCTGCAGTGGTTCTCCTGTTAGCTCTGTTTGGACTGGGAAATGGATTCTTCCCTAGCCAGTCAGGGAAAACATGGTAGGCCTGATGTGCTGTATGTGTAAAAGAGAAGTACATAGTAACTCGCCAAATATATGTTAGATAGATAGATAGATAGATAGATAGATAGATAGATAGATAGATAGATAGATTGAGTGCTGTAGTTGCACAAATAGCTGCACCCAAAAGAAATCAACCATCAGGAATGAAACTCGGTGGGTAGCACCTTAGTTTACCTGAGTTAGTGGAGCTAGCATTGTAGAGGAGGGCCAGTAAGCTGAGATGGGTGGGGCTTGCAGCGTTAATGGGACCTACTGTGTCTTAACCCTGACTGCTGCTTCCAAAAGCTGCTTTCCCATTCCGGTATTTACGGTTCTCCATTAATCAAACCTGGTACCTGGTACCTGGTGCTGTTGTTGATATGACCCCGGAAGAGGTTCTATTTGAGCTGAGTCGATACAAAACAGTCATAGGAATACTGCAGACTACTGATAGCTTGGAGAGAATCAGCACTTTCCCTTTAAACACATATGCTAATGCTAGCTACCAGGTTAGCATACCCTCTCAGCACCTTAGCTTGCCTGAGTAAGTGGGGCTAGCACTGTAGAGTAAGGCCAGTGAGCCGTGATGGGAGCGGGAATCTACAGTGCGGCGACAAATTAACATGACCCCTGCAGCCACAGGCTGCTTTTCCACTGCATAGTACGGGCTTGACTTGACCTCCGCTCTACAGGTTCTCCATCAGGCAAACCTGGTACCTTGTTGCTATGGTTGATATGACCTTGTCAAGGTTCTATTTGAGCTGAGCCGATACAAACAAGGTCATAGAAATACTGCTAACTACTGATAGCTTGGAGAGAATCAGCACTTTCCCCTTAAACACATATGCTAATGCTAGCTACCAGCTTAGCACACTCTTTTCAGTTGTGTAACCAGACTTGTCTCGTAGTAGTTTTTCCCAAACTCTCCTGTCTTTATGTCCTCTGAGAAAACTTTGCCTCTGTCACATCACTGCGGTTTCATGCCACGGTATTTTGTAGATCTTCTTCTTCCCCAGTACATTTTTATGCATTAGCAAAACCAAGAGCAGCATAATTAGCATGCTAACACCATGAGGAAGCATTCGAACCCCTGGGCGCTTTAGCTTGTACTGCCTATTTTATCTCTCCAGGAGGGGACAGGGAGGCAGGGGAACTTTAATTTTGTCAGTTCGGCTAAATTGTGTCAGGCGGCGAGGGGAGGGATATGTGTGGTGAGCGGTGGCACGGCTCAGAAAGCAGCAGGATAGAAGGAGCTCAATTTGGGAGATCTCATTAAGCGGGATGTCGGCGCTTATTAGCGCTTTGTGTTTCATCTCATTTGGATTATTCCGGACGCTTTGGACGAAAGGCAAGCCAACCAGAGGCACGCTTTGGAGTTGCTAATGCTGCAATTTGCTTATAGAGCAGGATGTTTTTGTTCTGTTGCAGTAGGTTGGCGGGCATGGGCGGGTGTTGTGGGGGGATGTTGGGGTGTAGTGTACAGTACAATTAAAATATTCCAAAGTGTTTAAAGGGATTTGAAAGGATGGTTTCACGGGACGGCTTTCTTTGGGGCTTTTTCATGTTATTATTCTGTTCTGTTCAAACTTACTTCGCTAACACAGTTCCAGAAGTTTCCGACAAACTGACTTTACTTTAAGAGTGGGTGTCTAGTGGATTCTGAACACAGACTCACTGCTGTGTGGGAAAAGGTCAACGTGGTCGAGTCAGATGAGTGCGGAATCACAACCAGGCCAGGCCAGAAGCTGTTTACATCCGCTTTACATACTATGCTAATATACAGTCATCTTCAAAAGAATAGCTGCACCCAGAAGGAAGTGTTGGGTTGTAATGCTGTTGGGAAGGAAGATAAAGGTTACCAGGAACAGTAGTCTCTCTCAGTATGGCATATGGCTAACCCAACATGCCAGACGTCTCAGCATGGAGCTGTAGAGGTTCCTAATGTTGTCCTGTGATAATCCATCCCATGCAGCTTGAATATCCTCACACAGTTCCTGCAGATGGTCTGGTAGGGGTGGAGGTGGAGGTGGAGTGACACGAGGCCTTCTGGACGTGTTGGTGGCCTTCTGGAACTGTTCGTCTTGGTGCTGACCACGGTGCCTCCACACATGGATTCATTGGTCGTCTACACCAAGATAAAAGCGGGACTCGTCATTGAAGATGACCCGCTGCTATTCTGAGTCACTCCATGACAGTCTGGAACCACACCACTGCAGTCTTTGGTGATGGTGACGTGGTGTTAAGGACGTTGTAGTGGTCTGTGTTCATGTAGACCTGCCTTATGCAGCCATCTGCCAATGGTGCTGGCGAGATGACTCATGCAGGGCACCACTGCTCATTGAATGTCCACAATCATGGCTGTTGGGTCAGTCAGGTACAGTGATAAGACCAGTCCCTGCTTACATCACAGGCGTGGCTAAGTGTGAAAATTGAACCATTGGCAGGTCCTAACCCATCAAGTTTCGTTCCTGTAGGTTGATTCCTTCTGCCTTTTGACAGTGAGTGTGATTCTCCAGAAACGGTCAAATCCACTGTGTCCAACAAAGAGTAGAGGAACATACAGCTGTGCTACATTATATGGCCAAGGGTTCAGGCATTTCAGCCAGACGCATTCCTAGTAGCTGTATAAAATCAAGCACTGGCAGTAGAATGGGTCCTGCTGAAGAGCCTAACCCTTTGAACACGGCAGGCCGCTTTAGCCACCTCTCTACGGTCAATACCGCAATACCGGCCATTGCTATAATATTGGTCACACTACGCATGGCACTCATGACGCTGGAATTTGCTGGTCTATAAATAGCACTGTGTGGATATTGTGTGGTGTGCGTATAATGTTTATATCATACAGAGCTGTTACAAACCTCACAGCGAGTCTGGCGAGGAGGGGCAAACTTTCCAGATGAGTGTTGACGAGCTGTGTCATGACTTGATTGGGACACACCGCCGAGCGCTGGTGCCCATGTCACGTCGCTAAACAGGAGGTGATGAAGCCCGGCTGCAGAATGAACCCAACATCCCACTGCACTCACCTGAGAAACCGGAAGGTGCATCTTGGAACAACAGGTGAGTGTTTGTGCCGAAAAGTACGAGCAAGCCAAGAGAGCCAATCCAGAAGCGAAGGACAAGGACCTGCCAAAGCACGCTGAAACGGTCCACTGGTGTAAAGCATGCAAAGTGTTTCTGTGCATTGCCTCTGGTAATTCAAAGGTTCAGTTCTGGGATTAGGTCAATCGGCCTAAAATGAAACTGCAGCGCTGAATGCATTTTGAATACAAAATACAAAAATTTAGAAAACTGCCAAAAATTGCTGGGGAGACCAGGGTTATAGTGCCGCGCTGGGGAGGTCAGTGTTCAAAGGGTTAAAAAGGATACCTCTGACGGATGCCAACATGCGATGCCAGCAGGATTCTGACCTGGGATGCCAACACGCTAAAGGTCAGTTCATGAAAGTTCTGCCCTGCTAGATCTTCCCCAGTCAACTGTGAGTGCTGTTACTGAGAAATGGAAGCATCTAGGACCAACACGTTCTCAGCCATGAAGCAGTAGACCATGCAAAATCATAGAGTGGGCTGCCGAATGCTGAAGCACAAGGCCCAAAATACTGGGTATCCTCTGTTACTACTCAGTACAGACCTCCAGACTACTTCTGGAAGCAACATCAGCACAAGAACTGTGCATCAGGAGCTTCATGATATGGGTTTCAATGGCTGCAAGATCATGACATTTTTGAAAGGCCTTCTTGTCCAACATCGTGACTGACCATACAAAGGCTCTTTTGACTGACTCCAAAATCTAGCGGAGAAGGTTCCCACAAGAGCGGAGGCTGTTATGGCCACAGAGGGGGCAACTTCATATTGATGCTCGTGGTTTCAGAATGGGGTGTCCAACAGCTCATATTGGTGTGAAGGCCAGGTGTCCACATACATGTGGCCAGTGTATTTACACACAGCATTAATGTTACTCACTCTTTCTTGAAGTGCACAGATGTTCAGGGATTAATGAAGAGTGACTGCAACCCTGTTTAATTACCATATGCTAATTTCTGCTTCATGTTCATCAGCATATAACTGATGAAGATGCATTAAAATGTGTTTTATTAGTCAGCTGACAGAATCGAAACTGTCAGCAAACAATCAGAGAGTCTACAAAACGGACGACCTAATGAGCAATGGTCCATTACTGGAGTCCACTGTCCACCTACTATGCATTTCCATTAATTAGCCACTTTATTAGAAACACCTACCATGTGCATCCAGAAGGAGGTGTGGGATTGCAGGGCTGTTGGGAAGGAAGATAAAGGTTACCAGGAACAATAACTGATGATACATTTAGACTGATATGATCAATATTTATTGAACTACACATACAGAAGTCTTTCTCTCAGAATGGTGTCGGGCCGTTGGCTAACCCAACACACCAGACGTCTCAGCATAGAGGTTCCTAATGGTGTCCGGTGATAATCCATCCCATGCAGCTTGAATATCCTCACACAGTTCCTGCAAATTGTGCGGTTGGGGTGGAGGTGAAGCGACACCAAGCTGTCTAGATGTTTGACGCTGACCACGGTGCCTCCACACATGGATTCGTTGGTCGTCTCCACAAAGACAAAAAAGAAGATGACCCATTGAAACTCTGAGACACTCCATGAGAGTCTGGCCCGACACCACCGCAGTCTTTGGTGATTTTTTGTGGGCTACCTAAATCAGGAAACATGGGATTCCCCTTGTTGCCCCCACCAAGGGACAAGCTTAGGAATTGCTCTGCACCTGACTGGAAGTATAAAGTATAAAGTGTATAGATTTTTGTCCACTCTATTTCAGATTCCACCTTAAGTGGGTGCTGTGGCAGCCTCATGTGACCCTTGGGCTCATGTCGAGCTTAAGCCCGCAACGCACCCTAAATGCTGTGGCAGTTATTGTGACACCTCATGCCCTCTGTTGAGCTTAAGCTTGCAACGCACCTTTAATGGGACAGCAGTTATGCTGATGACTTAATGACCAAACTTTTCCTGATCCACCTTAAATGGTGTAGCAGTAAGCGCTGTCAGGCTACCTGCCGAACCTCTTATTCCACTTTTCCTGATCCACCTTTAATGGTGCAGCACTTTACATGCTGTCCTCATGCTACACCATTTAAGGTGGAATGAGCAGAAGCTGGTGAATTGGTATCTGACTTGCCCTGTGTGTATCTGACTGCTGCTCGTCCAGCCTGGGTCAGTTCAGCACAAGGAAGGGTCAGTACCAGCTGTCCACGGCCAACCTGCAGATGAGGGAAATGCAAGCATCTTTAATAAACCTGGAAGGTGTGCTGGAGAACAGAGCCGAGACAGCTGCAGTCCTGAGCGTGTGGATACAGAGTGTAACCGTGGTTCAGTAAATACGTTTCAGTACTGACTCTGAACTGGTAAACCAGTAACTCTGTATTCTACCTGTTAACCAAAGCCAACCCTGAAATATCTGCTCTGAGTATTCAGACGGTGGCTCACATCTCTTTTGATGTGTTGAAGGTGATGGAGTGTGGAAGAGTGAGGGGAGTTTACAGAGTTGGATCTGGCAACCCTGCAGGCCCCGCAGAGGACTCTGAACTTGATTCATCTCCATCACACAGCTCACCAAGAGAGAGGAGAGTACTGAGGGGTACTGATTCTATCAGTTCCACTGCAGAGAACACACAGAGAGAGAGAGGGGGAGAGAGAGAGAAAGAGAGCGAGAGAGAGCGAGCGAGAGAGAGAGAGAGAGAGAGAAAG
The DNA here is from genome assembly GCA_024036415.1 of Prochilodus magdalenae. NCBI lineage: Eukaryota > Metazoa > Chordata > Actinopteri > Characiformes > Prochilodontidae > Prochilodus > Prochilodus magdalenae. The sequence continues at coordinate 732,103 of JAMWET010007263.1, forward strand.
GGAGAGAGAGAGAGAGAGAGAGAGAGAGAGAGAGAGAGAGAGAGAGAGAGAGAGAGAGAGAGAGCGAGCGAGAGAGAGAGAGAGAGATGGAGAGAGAGAGGGAGAGAGAGAGAGAGAGAGAGAGGGAGGGAGAGAGAGAGAGACATGGAGAAAGAAGAGAGAGAAAAAGATAGAGAGAAATAGGGAGAGAGAGAAAAGAATAAAGAGGGAAATAAGAGAGAGAAACGAAGAAAGAAAAGACAGAGGCAGAGGAAAGAAAAATACAGAGAAACAGAGAGAGAGAGAGAAAGCAAGAAGAAGAGATTAAACATAAGACAGAGAGAGGAAAGAGGAAGAAGAGAAAGTGGCAAAAGAGAAAGATACAGAGAGAGAGGATATAGGGAAAGATATAGAGAAAGAGGGGAGAAACAGGGAAAGAGGAGAGACAGAGGGGGCAAATGAGAATGATACAGAGAGAGAGATGCAGGAGAAAGAGAAGATATAAAGAATGGAGAAATAGAGAGAAAAAAGAAAGAAAGAAAGAAAGAAAGAAAGAAAGAAAGGAGACAGAGAGAAGAGCAAAAGAGAAAGACACACACACCTAGAGAGAGAGAGAGAGGGAGAGAGAAAGAAAGAGAGAGAGAGGGAAGACAGAGAGAGAGAGAGAGAGAGAGAGAGAGAGAGACAGAGAGCGAGTAGGCATACTGAGTGAATGCTGTCAGACAGGTGGAAGGGAGAGTGCTGCAGGGCAGGTGGGCTCTGAGCTGGACAGGATTAACGGCTGCTGATACCACACACACACACATGCTTACGTAACAAACCCCCAATCCCACAGAATTCCCCGGAATGAAGTGATTTGTGTGCTTCACCTGTGTGCTGGACAGCACGCCCTGTGGTTAATCTCTGAGCTGAGACACAGTTTAGACCGTTGTAGTCCCGCCTTATAAACCAGACTGCTGGGTTTAGACCAAGACCCGCCTACTTTAACAGGAATGGGCCGTTTAACCTTAAAAGCCTTGAAGTAGCTAATTCCATGTCTTCTGTCTCGGCTGTGGACACACACACAGTAAGCCTTATAGATGCATGTTCAGTGGGATTGGAGCCAGTGGGAATAGCCTATAACCTGACCCACACCCCCTGTTTAAAGTACAGTCATGGTGTGGGGGGGATCCATGCGGGGGGCTATAAGGCACACTGTAAAGACGGTGTTTGATCGGTGAGTAATCAGTCAGTACATTACTCTGCATGACACGTTCCACATCAAACCGCTCCGAGTGACTGTTTGCGGCTGATGAATGCAGAGATCTGGAGCACTCGGGGTGGGAATTCCCCTTTCAGCTGTTCTTGTAAGAAACCTTGACTTCCTCTTGTGTCGAGGAGACCTGAAACAGAGGTCTAGGGAGGTCTTTAAAGGACAGACTCAGAGATACATCGCTCCTGTTTGCTGCTTTGCTCTGGAAATATTCAGATTGCAGAAACCCCCTCCTGCGCGTCTCGGCAGGGTGCCGTCATGGGGGCACAACAGTGCTTGGAGAAAGCGGATAGCATCCATTGGATAGTTTTACAGGAGGCTTCGCTTCCCAGCAGGCTGTTAGTTCAGAACTGTATGAGAGCAGAGTGCAGGCACCTCGCTTCTTTCACTGGCTGCTTCTGTTTGTTTGTTTGTTTGTTTTCTAATTTTTTTTCTTCTTCTTCTAAATTTCTGAGGGATTTAATTTTACCCCGCTAAATTATCCTGCAGTTTTCAAAATATCAGCACTATTCCAACCCTGGAATGTTCGGCCTGGTTAGCAGCTCCCTAGAAAACCATGGCAACAACCTAACAGCACACTTGCAACCATCTGGGATACCATGGCAACCGCCAAGCTACACCCTAGCATGGACTAAGGATGCCATAACAACCGCACACTTTAGCAAAAGCTTGAGATACCACAGCATACTCAATAGCAACACCCCAGCAACCATCTGGCAACACAGTGGCAACCCCTAAAGATCCCATAGCAACTGCTAGGTAGTTGCTAAGGTATCCCAGGTGGTTGCTAGGGTACATGTGATACTATAGCAACCACCAGGCAACACCTTAGCACCCACCTGGGATACCATAGCAACCACCTAGCAACATGCTAGCAATCACTTGTTATAGCATAGCAGCCACCTAGGAACACCCTACCAATACCCTGGGATACCACAACAACTATCAAGCAACACGCTAGCAACCACCTAGGCACACCTTAGCAACCCCGGCATACAATAGCAACCATCAAGCAACACAATAAAAAAAACCACCTGGTATACCATAGCAACCATCTTGGATACCATAGCAACCATCAAGCAACACCCTAGAAGCAATTTGAATTCCTTTAACGATTACCTGACAATAGCCTAGCAACCAGCTGAGATACCATGGCAACCACCAACCAACACCGTAGCAACCACCTGGTATACCATAACAACCATCAAGAAACACCCTAGCACCCACCTGGGATACTATAGCAACCACCTAGCAACATGCTAGCAATCACTTGTTATAGCATAGCAGCCACCTAGGAACTCCCTACCAATACCCTGGGATACCACAGCAACTATCAAGCAACACACTAGCAACCACCTAGGCACACCTTAGCAACCCCGGGATACCATAGCAACTGTCAAGCAACACAATAAAAAACCGCCTTGTATACCATAGCAACCACCTGGGATACCATAGCAACCATCAAGCAACACCCTAGAAGCTATTTGAATTTCTTTAATGATTACCTGACAATTGCCTAGCAACCAGCTGAGATACCATGGCAACCACCAACCAACACTGTAGCAACCACCTGGTATACCATAACAACCATCAAGGAACACCCTAGCAGCCACTTGGGATCCTATAACAATCATCTAACAAGAGCCTAGTAACCACCTCGGATACCATAGCTTCCATCTAGTGATACTTTAGCAATCCGCAGGGATCCCTTAGCAACCACCTAGCAATACTGTAGTAACCACCTGGTATACCATAACAACCATCAAGAAACACCGTAGCAGCCACCTGGGATCCTATAACAATCACCTAACGACAGCCTAGTAACCACCTCGGATACCATAGCATCCATCTAGTGACACTTTAGCAATCCCAAGGGACCCCTTAGCAACCACTTAGCAACACCGTAGTAACCACCTGGTATACCATAACAACCATCAAGAAACACCCTAGCAGCAACCCCACCATAGCCTGGGATCCTATATAACAATCACCTAACGACAGCCTAGTAACCACCTTGTATACCATAGCTGAGATACCAGCAACACCACCAACACACTGTAGCAACACCATCCATCTAGTGACACTTTAGCAATCCCCAGGGATCCCTTAGCAACCACCTAGCAACACCGTAGTAACCACCTGGTATACCATAACAACCATCAAGAAACACCCTAGCAGCCACCTGGGATCCTATAACAATCACCTAACGACAGCCTAGTAACCACCTCGGATACCATAGCATCCATCTAGTGACACTTTAGCAATCCCCAGGGATCCCTTAGCAACCACCTAGCAACACCGTAGTAACCACCTGGTATACCATAACAACCATCAAGAAACACCCTAGCAGCCACTTGGGATCCTATAACAATCATCTAACAAGAGCCTAGTAACCACCTCGGATACCATAGCTTCCATCTAGTGACACTGTAGCAATCCCCAGGGATCCCTAGCAACCGCCTAGCAACACCATAGTAACCACCTGGTATACCATAACAACCATCAAGAAACACCCTAGCAGCCACCTGGGATCCTATAACAATCACCTAACGACAGCCTAGTAACCACCTCGGATACCATAGCATCCATCTAGTGACACTTTAGCAATCCCCTGGGATCCCTTAGCAACCACCTAGGAACACCGTAGTAACCACCTGGTATACCATAACAACCATCAAGAAACACCCTAGCAGCCACCTGGGATCCTATAACAATCACCTAACGACAGCCTAGTAACCACCTCGGATACCATAGCATCCATCTAGTGACACTTTAGCAATCCCCAGGGATCCCTTAGCAACCACCTAGCAACACCGTAGTAACCACCTGGTATACCATAACAACCATCAAGAAACACCCTAGCAGCCACCTGGGATCCTATAACAATCACCTAACGACAGCCTAGTAACCACCTCGGATACCATAGCATCCATCTAGCAACACTTTAGCAATCCCCAGGGATCCCTTAGCAACCACCTAGGAACACCGTAGTAACCACCTGGTATACCATAACAACCATCAAGAAACAGCCTGGCAGCCACCTGGGATCCTATAACAATCACCTAACGACAGCCTAGTAACCACCTCGGATACCATAGCATCCATCTAGTGACACTTTAGCAATCCCCAGGGATCCCTTAGCAACCACCTAGCAACACCGTAGTAACCACCTGGTATACCATAACAACCATCAAGAAACACCCTAGCAGCCACCTGGGATCCTATAACAATCACCTAACGACAGCCTAGTAACCACCTCGGATACCATAGCATCCATCTAGTGACACTTTAGCAATCCCCAGGGATCCCTTAGCAACCACCTAGCAACACCGTAGTAACCACCTGGTATACCATAACAACCATCAAGAAACAGCCTAGCAGCCACCTGGGATCCTATAACAATCACCTAACGACAGCCTAGTAACCACCTCGGATACCATAGCATCCATCTAGTGACACTTTAGCAATCCCCAGGGATCCCTTAGCAACCACCTAGCAACACCGTAGTAACCACCTGGTATACCATAACAACCATCAAGAAACACCCTAGCAGCCACCTGGGATCCTATAACAATCACCTAACGACAGCCTAGTAACCACCTCGGATACCATAGCATCCATCTAGTGACACTTTAGCAATCCCCAGGGATCCCTTAGCAACCACCTAGCAACACCGTAGTAACCACCTGGTATACCATAACAACCATCAAGAAACAGCCTAGCAGCCACCTGGGATCCTATAACAAACATCTTCCATCTAGTGATACTTTAGCAATCCCCAGGGATCCCTTAGCAACCACCTAGCATCACCCTAGCCACACCCTAGCAACACCTGTGTGAGGGAGATTTTAGAGGTGGACTTCTGGTTCCATTCACCACCACCACCACCAATTCTGACTCGGTACTCTTCTCTAGAACCGCATTTCACACCAAACCACATACATTTCAATAATAATTTAATAAGGCAGAAATTCAGCCCTTTATGGCGTATGGTCATCAGTCGGGCCTAGTCGTCCTTCTGTTGCTGATATATGACTCATGCTGTGTACAGGAATGTTGTTGCCTTGTGCTCGGACTTTCTCCCACTGGATCCACCGTGCAGAGAGAGAGAGGTTCACGGTAACCTTCTCCTGTGTGCTGCGGTTCTTCAGTCGGAACTGTCGCGGC